>CM065119.1:34035217-35235217 GCA_033026305.1 Cirrhinus molitorella
CATGAGTTCTAATTTGAAATGGAGTTAAGCTGCGTTTCATACTGCTGATCATTTCTCTTTTTCCATAAGTTTCCAGTCACTATTCCTAAAAATAAAAGCAGTCCGAGGTTTCGATTTGAAGCAAATTTTTTCCAGCAGTCCTCAGGTCTGTTGATGTCCACAGTGTAGATCTGTGGAACACAAATGATTCATTAATGAATTTATTTATTTTCTTGACATGACATGAGAAATCAAATTTGCCTTGATCTCTTGGCAAAGAAGTGGTCTTTGTACTATTTAAAACATTTTGTTATTATATTTATGTTTGCTATATGCAGAATCTCACATTTCAGCAACCATTTTAGGGACAATACTATAGAAATGTGGATATATTTTAGATTAGTCAATGTGCAGCTTGTATAGCAGTATATATTTACTTCCTCTGAAAATAACTCAACATACAGCCATTATTGTCAAAATAGCTGGCAACAAAAGTGAGTACACCCTAAGTGAACTTGTCCAAAGTGTAAGTATTTTATGTTAGCACCACTGTTATCTAGCACTGCTTTAATTATTCTGGGCATGGAATTGACCAGAGCTGTACAGGATTTTGCTGGGATCCTCTTCCACTCCTCTATAATGACATCACAGAGCTTCTGGATGTTAGACACATGGTGCTTCTTCACCTTCCACTTGAGGATACCCCACAGGTGTTTAAAAAGGTTCAGGTCTGGAGACATACTTGGCCACCCCATCACCTTCAGCTTCCTCAGCAAGATGGTTGTCATCTTGGTGGTGTGTTTGGGGTTGTTTGGAAAACTGCTGTTCGGCTTTGTTTCTGAAGGGAAGTAATCATGTTCTGCTTCAGAATGTACAGTACATAATTGAAAAATCTATGTTTCCCTCAATGAACTGCAGTTCCACAGTACCAGCAGTACTCATGCTCATGCACTCAGACCAGGATGCTACCAGCACCATGCTTGACTGTAGGCAAGAGACAATTTTATTGGTACTCCTCACCAGGGCATTGCCACACATGCTGACCACCATCTGAGCCAAACAAGTTTATCTTAGTCTCCCTTCTGGGACGGCACCCATGCAAACCGACTTGTTGCAGTGTGCGGCGTATGGCCTGAGCACTGACAAGCTGACCTACTTCTGCAACCTTTGAAGCAATGCTGGCAGCACTCATGCATCTGTTTTTTGAAGCACCTGACGCACAGAACGAGTTCTTAACTTCGTTAATCTGCCCTTAAAAGGCTTGTTCTGAATGGAACCCATCTTGGAAAACCTCTGTATGACCCTGACCACTGTAGTGTAACTCAATTTCAGGGTGTTACTGAACCTCTGAGATGCCATGTTGAACATCCAGTTTTCAGTACGAGAGAATTGTACTTAAAGCACCAAATTTTAACTGCTCTAACACAAGATACACAACTTTGTGTTGTCCTGTAGAGCAGACAAAAACATAAACATGATGAATAGGACATGTGGCTTTGAATGGTTAAAAAACATACTGCTGTTAACACTTAGGGTGTACTCACTTTTGTTGCTAGCTATTTTGACAATAATGGCTGTATGTTGACATATTTTCAGAGGACAGTAAATCTATACTGCTATACAAGCTGCACACTGACTATTCTAAAATATATCCAAGTTTCATTTCTATAGTATTGTCTCTTGAGAAGATATGTGAGGGGTGTACTTACTTTTGTGAGATACTGTACAGACGGATTCTGATATCGTATTTGTTTATTTCAATTAATTAATCTGGCATATCATGTAATTTTAATTATTGATAACCCAACGTTTTTCTTCAAAGGCTTAATCTGTTTTCTTGTAACCTCAGGCAGGCTACTATTATCAAGTACAGTCTATCTTGCTCACCTGATGTATTAGATGAATGGCCACTGCAGACACTGCACAATAGTAGGGCAAAGTCTGGTCCGCATTAGCTCCCGCTAGAACCAGCCCTGACAGCATCGCACCAGTGAAGCCACTCAGCCACAGCTTAGTGTTCTCCTGAAACCTCAGAGCTGTAGATTTCACACCAACTTTTAAATCATCGTCTTTGTCCTACTCAAGACGAAAAAATGGATCACAAAATGTACACTATGCGCACATTTATGTTGGAGTGTGATAACTAATCAGATAATGTACCTGATGGGCATAGATTGTGTCATAAATCAATGTCCACATGACACCAGACACATAAAGAGGTAAACACACAGACCAATCACACGATCCCTTCACAGCAGACCATCCCAGAAGAGCACCCCAATTAAAAGTGAGACCTACAGGGGCAACAAATGCACAGAATGTTTAGTCTTAGTCTTCAACAAATTTTCAGCTATAATATGAAACTGGTTTAGAAATGTAAGTACATTAATTGTAACACACCTAAAACAAATTGCGGCCAGTATGTGATTCTCTTCATGAGAGGGTACGTGACCACCAGCGACAGAGAGGCGGCTCCAAGAGCTATGCTAGAAACAGATGGAAAGTCACAGTTAAAGTGGGCATAAAACAGAAACTGCAATCATCTTTTTATCTCTAATGTGGAAGCCCATTTCTGACACTGAATAAAAAAGTAATTGTGACGTAATCGCAATTGCAAGCAATAAAGTCAGAACTGTGAGATATAAACAAGCAATTCAGATTTTTTTCTTAGAAGTGTTTGCTATAAACTTGCAGTTGTGAGTTACAGTCTGAATTATGGGATATAAACTCACAATTGCAAGAAATAAACTTTTTTCTCATAATAGCGAGTATGTATTTTGCGATTGTGACTTTTTTTTTTTTTTTTTTTTTTAGATATAAACTTGCAAATTGCGAGCTATAAAGGCAGAATTGCAAGCTATACACTTTTTTTTCTCACAATTGCGAGTATATATTTTACATTTCTGACTTTTTTCTCAGAACTATAAGATATAAACTCGCAACTGTGACTTATAAAGGCAAAATTGTGCAATCTCAATTGCGAGTATACAGTAGTCAACATTTGAAGCGGATCAAAAAAGTTAATCAAAGTTGTCCTAAGACAAGAATGGGTATTGTTCTGATGAAAGGATTTGATCCACTTCAAATGTTGACTACTGTATATTTCACAATTCAGACTTTTTTCTCAGAATTGTGAGATATAAACTCGCAATTACGAGTTGTAAGGTCAGAACTGGAAGATTTAAAAAAAATTCTATCAAATGCGAGTATACAGTCAAGCCCAAAATTATTCATACCCCTGGCAAATTCTGACTTAAAGTTACTTTTATTCAAACAGCATGTTTTTTCTTGATTAGAAATGACACCAGAAGATAATAAGACGATGTACAAGAGGCATCATTCTGAAAAAAATTTTTACTCCTCTTTATTTACGTTTGAACAAAAAGTGGCATTTCCAAAATTATTCACACCCTTCTCAATAATCAATAGAAAAGCCTTTATTGGCTATTACAGCAATCAAATTCTTCCTATAATTGCTGACCAGCTTTTTGCATGTCTCCACTGGTATTTTTGCCCATTCATCTTTAGCGATGAGCTCCAACTCTTTCAGGTTGGAGAGTCTCCTTGCCATCACCCTGATCTTTAGCTCCCTCCACAGATTCTCAATTGGATTTAAGTCAGGACTCTAACCATTTCTTCACCACTTTTGCTGTGTGTTTTGGGTTGTTGTTGTCATGCTGAAATGTCCACTGGTGCCCAAGGCCAAGTTTCTCTGCAGACTGCCTGATGTTGTTGAGAATTTGGATGTATTGCTCCAATTTCATGGTGCCGTCTACTGTGATTAGGTTCCCCGGTCCACCGGCTGAAAAACACCCCCAAAACATTAGGTTCCCACCACCATGTTTGACAGTGGGGATGGTGTTCTTAGGGTTGAAGGCTTCTCCTTTTTTACGCCAAATGAAGGCTACATCATTGTGGCCAAACAATTCCATTTTTGTTTCATCTGACCATAAAACAGAAGACCAGAGGTCTTCTTCTTTGTCCTGATGAGCATTTACAAAGGCCAAGCGGGCTTTTTTGTACCTTATGTAGAGAAGTGTTGTCCTACTTGGTGTCCGCTGGACTGTCTGCCTTGAGATGTAGCCACCAGCAGAGCCCAGATTCATCAGGATGGCCTTGGTGGTGATCCTTGGATTCTTTTTTACCTCTCTTACTATCCTCCTGGCCAGCACAGGTGTCACTTTTGGCTTCCAACAACGTCCTCTGAGATTTTTCACAATGCGGAACGTCTTGTATTTTTTAATAATACTTTGCACTGTAGCCACTGGAACTTCAAAACATTTAGATATGGTCTTATAGCCCTTTCCTGACTTGTGAGCAGCCACAATGTGCAGCCGAAGGTCCTCAGTGAGCTCCTTTGTCTTAGCCATGACTGTCCACAAACCAACAGCAGAGAGCTTCTGTTTTTCACCTGTTGAGTTGATTAGAACAGCTATTCCCAATGAATCAGGGTAATTAGGATGCTTTAGAACAGCTTGGACTATTTGGAATGTTATAGAACTTTGGATTTTCCCATAGACTGTGACAGTTTGCAAAGGGTATAAATAATTTTGGACATGCCACTTTTTGTTCAAATGTAAATAACAGATGAGTAATAATTTGTTCCACAATGATGGCTCTTGTACATCCTAAATCTAAAGTAACTTTAAGTCAGAATTTGCCAGGAGTATGAATAATTTCGGGCTTTACTGTATATTTCACAATTCTGACTTTTTTCCTCAGAACTGTAAGATATAAACACACAATTGTGAATTATAACGGCAGAATTGTAAGATATAAACTTGAAATTGCGAGAAATAAAATCAGAATTGCAAGATTAAAAAGCTGCAATTCATTTTTTTTTCAGTGGTGGAAACAGACTTCCATAATCTAAAGACTTTAAGATATATCAATAAAATCATGTCAACTTCAAAGTCAAAAATTTAATCCAGTCCCAAATGTTGGCAAAATACATAAAAATATTGGTAACACTTTAGCTGCATTATTCTGCATTATAATATTTTAGATCCCTTAATCCTATCCCATACCTAAATTTAACTATTAATAAGCAGCAAATTAGGAGTTTATTGAGGCAAGTGTCATAAATAATAGTTTGTTAATAGTGAGAATTGGTCCCCAAACTAAAGTGTGCAATAAATATTGTGTAAAAATACTGTAAAATATGAAGCACCTGTAGTAATTGAGGCAGAGCAGAACCCCCAGTCCTAAACTCAGCTGGCCTCCAAGGAAAACTAGAGCTTGAAATGGTGTGATCTCCCCAGATGCAATGGGCCGAGTGGCTGTCCTTGACACCTAGCAAAAATGTGACATATCCCAACATCAGATTCCAGCAGCAGCCAAGATCAAATCCAGGTAGTCTATTTTCTTTCCCAAACCTTGCTAAATTTGTCTAACTGTAACAATCATTTGACCACTTTTTTTTAAGATTCTAGATACTATTTTAATGATGTCCTTACTACCTTTCTGGGTCTTGAATGTGGTAGTACCATTGCGGTCTATGCAGGGTCAGACTTAGAAAGCTCTCAGATTTCATGACTTTATTTTAATTTGTGGTCTTATGGGTTAGGAACGATATGAGGGTGAGTAATTAATTACAGAATTTTCTTTTTGGGTAAACTATCCTTTTATTATGTGACACAGGTAAGATCAGGAGATGCGTTAGGTTAAGTCTGGACCAGCAAATGGCAATGATGAAATTTAGGCCACCAGAATAATCGATATCCATCACACTGAATGTTCTCAGATAATGAGGAAAAGCTAAAGCTGACTTTCTTGGACTAAAGGTAGAACATGATACAAGAGACAATCTATCTTCTAAGTATGTACTCTTACCTTCTTGTCAAAGTCTTTATCCCACATGTCATTGATAGTGCATCCTGCTCCTCTCATAAGCAAAGCTCCCACACCAAACAGCGCAAGCATCCCCAGATGAGGAAGGCATCCTGGGTCTGCTGCCAACCCAATACTCCATGTACAAGGCAGATACAGCAGCCATGTTCCTACAAGAACAAAAAAATATTTCACTAATGTGCATTCTGGATAACAACACATTAAATCTCAGTTTCACACAAGCGCACCTATGGGTTTGTCCAGCCTCATCAATCTGAGGTACGGCTGAACGGATGCCGGGGCCGCGTTCACAATCCCAGCAGGCGTGAGGCTGAAAAACCTGCCGCAGTTGTGACCTGCCAGTAAAGGAGGCCATGTTCTCTGTTTGTGATCGTCAATTTTGTTAAAGCATGATCCAGGCTGACAGAAGGCTGTGGTTTTGTTTTCATGCTGCCTTCTGAGACTTGAAAGATTGGCAGAGCAGATCTGTGGTAGACTCCTCTTCAGTGCATGTGGCTTAGCAAGTGCCAGCAATCTGATGGACATCATCTTGTCTGTTGAGCTGTCATGACCAACTTTTAGTATGAAATGTCAGGACTGCAAAGTAGCGAGGCGCTTCATTGTATACTTGCATTCATATGCAAATGAGGGAGCTCTTCAGGAACAATGAACCTAACAATACAAACAGCAGAGAACACAATACACAGTATTCAATACAGATTACTGACGAGTCATGAAAATGCCAAGTTTAGTGAATAAGGCTTTTTTGTTTTGTTGTACTGTGTGCCATGTATTCTGTAAGTGTAGTCAAACTAAATACAGTTTTAAGATTTTACATATGATGCTGTTTCTGTTACACTTAACACTTGATGTTGCCATTGAAATGCCCTGATTGACTAATCAACGGTGTTACAAGCAGCAACAAGCGCCGCTAGTATGCTATATACGTTGAAAAAAATGATAAATCAGCAATGACAATCATCTCAGCTTTTGAACCGTTTGTATATCATTAATTTCTATTTGACATATTGAACTTACAGCACTGTGACAGCTCAATAAATTTCAAGTCCTTTACGTTGTGTGCGCCGATGTTGTATTCCCCCTGAAACGTTTGTTTTTTTCTGTATAGTTCCGCCTGTGAATATAAAACACTTGGTGGTTTAAATTTTCATTTATTCTACTGTACATGATGTCTTTCATGATATTAAGTATTTGTAAGGAGCAATTTAAGATTATATGTACAGAAATATCAGTCAACAGATGATATAAAACATCAAACTTGTAGTTTAATTCAAATGTATTACGTCAAATTAAAATGTAATGTACAGATATATGACATCGTTCATAATGATTATGGTTCTGTACTTGCAAAGCAAGCATTATAACAAGTTATATAAGTACATTAATATACTATAGAATGGTCATACATACATACATACATACATATTTTAAATGTGGAGACAAAAATACTTTGTGTGTGTTGATTTCAATTGGTTTGTTACACTGGATGGGCTAAATAGATCATCTAAATAGTGATGGGTTCACATCTTTCTCAAATGCAACACTCTGCTACTTCTGTCTATCCCTAATTAATTATATACACTACCAGTCAAACGTTATTAAACAGTAAGATTTGTAATATTTTTTTTAAAGAAGTCTCTTCTGCTCACTGCCTGGAGTCACTTGATCCAAAGTACAGCAAAAAGAGTAAATTTATAAATATATTTTTACTATTTTAAATAACTGTTTTCTATTTGAATATACTTTAAGATGTAATTTATTCCTGTGATTTCGAAGCTGAATTTTTAGCAATTTTTAGAATTAGTCCAGTCACATGATTCTTCAGAAATCGTTTTAATAATCAGATGAGTAGAATTTATTTTTCAGGTTTCTTTGATGAATAGAAAGTTCAGAAGAACAGCATTTATTTATCTGAAATAGAAATCTTTTATCACATGTAAAATGTCTTCATCACTGTTGATAAATTTAAACTATCCTTGTTGAATAAAATTATTAAATTCTATTAAAAAAATAAAAAAAAAATAAAAATAAAAAAATAAAATAAATAATACATACATACATACATACATCCAAGATAAATGCTGGAAAAAAGTAATCAACTGTTTTAAATATTGATGATAATAATAATAATAATAATAATAATAATAATAATAATAAATGTTATTGAGCAGCAAATATTCTAATGATTTATGAAGAATATGTGACACTGAAGACTGGAGTAATGATGCTATAAAATCACAGGAATAAATTACATTTTAAAATATATTAAAAATATTTTACAATACTATTGCTTTTGCTGTATTTTGGATCAAATAAATGCAGGCTTGGTGAGCAGAAGAGACTTCTTTAAAGAACATTAAACATTCTGTTCAAATCTGTTAAACTTTATCAATTAACTCCCTCGCGTGGTCATTGTAAACCATTACAATGTGGGTTACCAAACCACTGATGTTGGAAATTAAAATGAACAAATAAATTTACACATTTGGCTGACAGTACTGATTTATTTTTGGATTTTTGTTATTTGCATGTTCCATAATCTTTTCTGACAGACCTGACAGATGAATGAGGAACACTTGCTCATATTACACGTTTCCAACCCACTTGTTGTTCGAAATTATACCTTCATAATGTAATCCACATGATTGATATATTTTGTGATAATCTCTAATTACTAAATAACCTCACAAGTTTTATAGATTAATTAAACGAACTGGACAGAAATCAGTTTTATAACTCTTTGCTCATCGCTCTACACGTCACGCTTGTCGTAGCTGTTGAAACGAGACACCGCGCTGGCGCTTCCTGGTGTGTGTTCATGATGGGGGAGTGAGTGAGTGAGTGAGTGGGGAAGTAAGCAGCATCTTTTGGGAACTTTGATTGCGCAGTCCGACCTCAAGGTATGAAATCAACTGAACTGTACTGTCTAGTTTAAACGAAGAAAATATTCGACTTAAATTGGTTACAAACGGACAAGTCTGTTGGAATTTGTTACAGGTGATTTGAGAGTTGCATGTTTTCCCGGTGACTCTCAAGCAGACTGGATTTAACTTAGATACTGTATGGGCGGTGCGTGATTGTTGAGAGTTTTGGTAGTTTTTGTTACTGGCAGTTAAGCTATAGTTAAGTTGTTTTAAAATAAGTCATTGATTAATTGAGAATAAACTCAAATATGTATCAAATACTTTTTTGGTAACGCTGTTATTTTAAAGGGTTACATGCATTTACAATATAATTAACTGTAAATTATGCAAGTTACAAGCAACTAACCGTAAACCAAACCTAATCCTAAATAAGCTACGTGTTGTTAATTAATATTATCCAATAATTATTTGTGTAATTACACTGTAACAAGAAAACCTTAAAATGTTAACTCCATTTTAATTTATTGTAAAAAATAAATAAATAAAGTGGTGGTAATCATAATACTGAAAGGTAAAGAAAGCTTTATCATACCAGTGCACTTTTAGGTACTTTTCTACTTGAGTTATAAAGACAAAACCGTTACAACATACTGTTTTTCACTTTGCTGCTTTGTTTTTGTTCAGTGATTCAGTTCTGTAACCACATAAGATGCTTTAAGAGTCCTCAGCGGTCAAGAAAAACTTTGGGACACTGGAGTGAAAAAATGGCAGGTGACAAAACTACATCTGAGGATGGGCGCTCCTCCAGAGTCATCAGGGTGGTTTTCTTGGCTCTGCTGCTTGACTTGCTGGGTTTCACGTTAATACTACCCCTGCTCCCCTCCATCTTGGACCACTACAGTCAAACTGGGGTGAGACCATATTTTTATGCTTATAATTTGGATATTTAGCTGTTATAAAATCTGTGTTTGCCAGGTTTGTTTTGTTTGTTCAACAAGAAATGCTGCTGTATTTGACCTAGATTTGTCATGTGTGCAACTATAGACAACGCATGATGTATGATATTCCAGTTATGACATGTTTCCACTACTTATCACTGCCTAATTGATGTTACCATAAGGAAAGGATATAAAGACTGTTTCCTGTACAAAGGTCAGCAATGACTTAAGCAATTACATACTGAATGAATGGACTTTATTATGTGGGCCATTCTACAAAATTGGTGCAAACTGCTGTCCCAATTTTAAAAAGCATTTAAGTATTCAAATCTTAGATGTTTACTAAGATCCTTTTATTATCTGTTGAAACCCACAATAATATTTTAAATATCAGTAAGCTTAATATATATAAAATCATAATTTAGTGGGTACTTGCAATTAGGAGGTGGTTGTCTCGAATCCTAACTAACCCTAACCCATAAATTATGAAATTAATATTGAAATAATTCTTGCATTTTATTCCATTGTTGTTTTTAAAAATATATTTTTGAAGTTCAAAAAATAACCATTATTTTATGTTTTCTTTGTAAATTATGAAACTTTATTTTTTAAAAAATGTGTCCCGCATTTTTCTTGTCACTACTGAAATAGTGTATTTTTTGGTCCATTGGCTTAGACTGATTTTAACTACATTTATGATCAGGAAATATTCCTGCATCCCTCCCTTTCATAACTACATAATATAATAAATATATAATAAATAGTATAATAAAATCTGTGTGTAACTTTAAGGAATGTCACCACCGAACAGCATTTTTCTATAATTAAACACACTTTTTGGGAGTTTTTTCATAACATTTAGTTTTTATTTATGTATTTATGTGTATAACCGTTCAGAACATGTGCTTTCTTTGAGCTAGGTTAAAAGGTATTTAAAATTGTCACTACCAAAACAGTCAAGATCGAAACATTTGATAAAGTTCCGGTAGTGGCATCTTTGGGGGTTTTGGGTGTTATCCCATAAAATCGTCACTACTGGAAACATTAATGACCGAAACATGTCATCATTGTTTTGGTAGTGACAAAAGAGAACACATAATCCTTTATTGGAGGGAAATAAACAAAATGTTTGTACAGTTATGCTAATTTTTTAGTCGTGTTGTAGTATGTGGATTAAAATTCTGTAACGTGATGTGTAATGTGCCAAACATTACTGTCACTATGATAGTTTTTGGTTCAATCTATATTCAAACTAATGAATCCTTAAGTTTGAAATCAGTATGATTGACAAAGAAAAATGTGATTCAAAATAGGGTTGTGACGGTGAGGAAATCAACGTGTGACAACACCGGTAATACCAGTATCACCGTAGGTGGTTGGGGGGGTCATTTGAGTTTTTCTTTCACTTTCAAATTAGCCGCAACTCAGTGTAGCAACTGTTTGTTTTTAGTTCGTTTTCCTCACTTTTTTTTTTGCTTACCTTCGGTAAAAGCGCTGTGCACATTTTGCTTTCACTTTCAAATTAGCGGCAATTCAGCGTCAAGAAGTTGTTTGTTTTTAATTGGTTTTCCTTTTCCTCACTTTCCTTCAACAGGCTTTTCAAAATCCAAAATACTTTTAAAACAGACGCTTTTGCGTTTAGTTTTGAAACTCTTCCGCCATCATCTTGTTCTTCTCACATCTTTCCTCTTGTTCTGTCGGTCGGCACACTGCATTGAGCAGCCACGTTCAGTTTTAATTATATTGTCTGTTCTCTAACTGAACTAAATGCATATGCTGGTTAGGTAGGTTTTGATGCTGGTATGCTGGTTTTAGCTGGTCCTTTTCTGGTTTAAGCTGGTCCTTTGCTGGTCCTTAGCTGGTCCTTTGCTGGCTTAAGCTGGTCCTTTGTTGGTCCTTAGCTGGTTTATGCTGGTCTTTTGCTGGTTTATGCCGGTTTATGTTGGTACAGGACCCCAGCACATGACCAGCTAAGGACCAGCATAAACCAGCAAAAGACCAGCTTAAACCAGCAAAGGACCATCTTAAGCCAGCATACCAGCATCAAAACCTACCTAACCAACATATGCCGCTTTGTTCAACAGGGTGTAAAAATCAAAATGATGGTGGGGGTGGTGCCGCGTTGTGATAACAAGTGACTATACGGGTGTTGTGGACTCACACCGGTATCACTGTCAACACCGACTATCGCAGCAAGCCTAATTGAAAATACAACAAATCTTGTAAATCACACTTAAAATATTGTTCAAATTGTAATTGCTATTGATTTACCTCTGAAAACTTTTTAATAAAATAGAAATCATATACTTACAATGTAGATGCAAGCAAAATCTTAAGAGGTCAATATAACCCTTCTTATTAAATTATTGTATAGTGATACATTTGGGGAGAGGACAAATATTCTAAAACTTTCTGAAAATACAGTATAAGAATTAACTGCACAGTTACTAGAAATGTGTACCTTGGTTTTTATACAATTTGCATACATACTAAATTTGTTGAAAAGGATGTTTTCAAGAAGTTTCTAACCCTGTTTTTGAACCAATTCTGTAGAATGGCCCATATATATGCTTTGTTCAAAAGACAAGTCTATGGAAAACAGGCAAGCTCAGTGCTTTCTCATTAAATAAAGCTGACAATGGCTTCATTTACTTTTCATCAAGCACACACTCATTAAACTATTCCAATTAATGTGTTATACTTGGCAGTGTACAACATTTTTTACTTTGTTACACTTTTCTCCATTGAATAGCAGCAGTTAAATGGTAACCTAATAATGTGTGCTGCAAAAATGTTTATTTTTATTTTTTTTACTCAGCATTTAAATAGATAGTTTTTCAGTTCAAATATCTAAACATTCTTATATGAAAATCCATTTACTTTTACATAAGCAAAATGACTTTATTAGGTGACATGCTAAAAATAGAAAAAATATCTGTCAGTGGAATAAGAAAAATAAACTTAATTCATAGGGAAAAAATATTATTTTTTTACCCCACTGTTTTGTTTTTCTTCTTATTTTAAGCATAAATACATATTTCAGAAAACAAAACAATGTCATAAGTATTTTTCTTTATTTTTTGCATTGTGCATAAAAATAGCTTTCACTTATAATTTTGATGTTATAATCTCTGTATCTACAGGACGGTGTGTATCAGTCGTTACAGAGTGTAGTGGACTGGTTCAGAGGGGCGGTTGGAGTTCCTATGGAAACGAAATATAACAGTGTTCTTTTTGGAGGTAACTTCATTACTCTGACTGATGTTGGGGGTTTCTTCAAATGCGGCACATAATTCAAGCTGACCTTTTCTATTGAAGGCATGTACATTGATTATCTTTGTCTCCGGTGTCTTAGGTCTGATAGGCTCTCTCTTCTCTGTACTACAATTTCTGTCGTCGCCAGTTACTGGGGCTCTTTCAGATGATCATGGAAGAAAACCACTGCTGCTGTTAACAACTGTAAGTGTAGACTATGTATAGAATATACTGACTAAAATAGATTATAAAGGCCAGGAATTCCTAAATATTTTTTGTCAATCAAGCACCTTAGACTTAAAATATTTACCGGAAGTACGCACTGAGATGTTAAGTTAATATTTCAATAATTTAACAAAATATTCACATGTTCTGGTGTTAGGTTTGTTAGGGTTTAAACTCTGAATCAAAGTCCGAATTGTGAGATAAAATTCGCAATTAGCTTTATTTCTTTAATTCATGCCAGAAATGGGCTTTCATATTTTCTAGACCTAGTAGACCTGAGTCATATTTTCCTTGCTTTGCAGGTAGGTCTTATAGCATCCTACATTCTGTGGGCTTTTTCTCGCAGTTTTACAATTTTTCTGCTGTCTCGAGTGGTTGGAGGAATTTGTAAAGGTAATGTCAGCCTGTGCACTGCTATTGTGGCGGACCTGCCTTGCCCTAAAGCAAGAAACAAGGGAATGGTGAGTTCTGGTCATCATTATCAGTGAAATTTACATTTTTAGCTTTTATCTGTGGAGTCATTTGAAGATTGACTGGGTTTGTTTTCTTCTGTTGTCAGGCAATGATTGGTGTTGCTTTCTCCTTGGGGTTCACATTGGGTCCGTTAATGGGAGCATACTTTGCTCTGAGACTCAAAGATGCTGAAGTGTTTTATCAAGGCCCTGCCATGCTGGCTGTCCTTTTTTCTGTAGCAGACCTGCTTTTTATTTTCTTCATGCTGCCAGAGACTTTAGAAAAGGTCAGAAAGGTGACAGTATTCAATAACCAGATGCTAACTTTCAATGATCAGTTTATTAAGTGACATAAATAATGCTTTTCAGTTACACTGCCATTTTGGAAGTTTGAGTTTTAGTCTTAGTTTTAAGACTCTTAATATTTTTTTTGGAACCTGTGATCCTTTTTTCAGGATTCTTTGATGAATAAAATGGTAAAAAAGAACAGCATTTATTCAAAATAGTCCTTACTATCACTCAGTTTAACACATCCTTGCTGAATAAAAGTATTTCTTTAAAACAAAGGAAGAAAGAAAACATGTACTTACCCCAAACTTTGAAGGATAGTGTATATTGTTACAAAAGATTTCTATTTTAAATAAATGCTGTTCTTTTTAACATTATATTCATCAAACAATCCTGAAAAAGATTCCAGTAAAAAAATATTAAGCAGCACAACTGTGTCCAACACTGATAATTTATTTAGCATATTAGAATGATTTCTATAGGATCATGTGACACTGAAGACTGGAGAAATTATGCTGAATATTCAGCTTTGCATCAGAGGAAAAAATATATATTTTAAAGTATATTAAAATAGAAAACCACTTTTTAGATTGCAATAATTCACAAAATTACTGTTTTATTTTTAATCAAATAAACAGCCTTGAGGAGCAGAAAAGACTTATTAAAAAAAAAAAACATTACAAATTTTTAACTTTTGAACAGCAGTGTACATTGTAATAATGTAAATATGTAATTTACAGTGAACATGTTTTTGAAATGTGCTTGAATATGTTTAGTGACATTTAAAGCCAGCATCATATGGATATACTTCAGGATAGAGGAAAAAAAGATCTGTTGCTATTTTTGATACATTGTGACTTTTAATGAATAGTTAAACTTCAACTTAGTTGTAATTGTTAATAGAATTGTCTTTAATTATAAATGTAATGGATGTTTTTCATGACTCAGAGGGCATCAAAGTCTTCAGGTATTCAACAATCTGGAGATCTTCTTCACCCAGTTGCACTTTTCAATTTCACTGCGGTCACAAGAACAGAGAATCCACCATCTGAACAAAGTAAATGCAGAAACTTAAACCCAACCTAGAAGTCTTCAATTTAACCAGAATGAATAACTGTCATAGCATTTTATGTTGTTGTGATGATTAATTTACTCTTTTCCCACAATAGAGATGCAAAATCTGAAGGTGCTTGGATTGGTTTACTTCACATATCTATTTCTCTTCTCTGGGCTGGAATTCACATTGAGTTTTCTGACACATCAGCGCTTCCAGTTTTCGAGGTAAGGTTTGAAACTGTAGCTAGCACAAGAATGCTGAACAGTTACAAAAGGCTGTGGTTACTGCTGCTGCACATCAGTTGCTTACACAACAGCAACACAAAGCATGGCGTTGTCTTCAACTGATAAACTGTCTGTAGCAAATTTAGCTAATCGATTTTGAGGTAAACCATAAAATGTGACTCGTGAAGTTGTGAAAAACATTTGTATGTAGGCATTAGGAACAAGGAAGTTTTTAAAAAATTATTAGATATCATAAACATCCAGAATGGGGGAAAGAGGACAAAGGTTGAAGTGTAGCTGAGTGTTCAATGCATTCAGACGTTGTGGTATCATTGTGTGTGTATCATAGAGCAGCTGAATCCTGTGGTCTTGCCTGATGTTATTAAAATGAAACACTTATTCTGTCATAGCATGCAGCAGGGGAAGATGTTCTTTTTCATTGGCATTACCATGGCAATGATCCAGGGCGGATATGCCCGCAGGATCAAACCAGATCATCAGATCCAGACTGTTAGCATGGTAAACTCTTTCATGCATTACTGGATCACGAGTCAATTAAAATTTTCTTGCAATTTTCTTGGAACTCTGAATATAATTTAATAATTAACTACTCAAAGGCCTGCACATTGTACATGCTTGTTTTCATATGTGTGTATTTCAGGCAATTATATCACTGATACCAGCCTTCGTGCTCATTGGAATAGCATGGAATTTGACACTACTCTATTCTGGCTTATTTTTGTACTCTTTCGGTAATGCATTATTATTATTGTTATAATCCAAATAAATATTACTTGTATTTTTGTGTTTAGTATTTTATTTTATTTCTCTTTTTAGCTGCTGCTATTGTTGTTCCATGCCTTTCAACACAAGTGTCTGGACACGGTAGGATTTTTTTTTTAGTTTTTTATTTTGGAGTGTCTCTTTAATAATGATCTGTCCCTTTAATAATGATCATAATTTAGTTTGAAAGTGTGATGATGTTATTGATTTTTATGTTTGTTTGTTAGGCTCAGCCAGTCAGAAGGGAACAGTAATGGGAATCCTTCGGAGTCTTGGAGCTTTAGCTCGAGCACTTGGCCCTATTGTGGCTTCTTCAGGTAAACACTACTGTAACTTGCAATTGCAGTGAAATCATTTATGAATCAGTCTGTACCTTTGTTTATTGCAGTTTACAGCAAATTATAACATTATTTGACTTATTTTTTCCAGTGTACTGGTTGGCCGGAGCAGAATTATGTTTTATTATCAGTTCGGCTTTCTTTATAGTCCCTCTGATTTTACTGAGCCGGCTGAGGAGACAGAAGGAGGAATGAAGGGGTCATAAAGGGGTCAGACCTCTTTTTTCTTTCTGAAAACATTAAAGCCCACTCAAGAAAGTTCCTCTGAGTAAAGTGTTTACAGTGAATAAACAAAACAAAACAAAACAATAAAAAGTACTTGTGTTTATGGAAAATTCTTTACTTCACTATTAAAAATAGCAATGACTCTAAATAGTAAAAGAGTATTTCATGAATGTATTTTTACAACACTCAATAGATATGCATATGTTTGTGTTTCTTTGTCAGTGCTACTGTTTTATAAGAATCTGGTTAATATTACTACATATGCACACTGGTATATAAATTTTGATGTGTGTTTTTATATCAAAATATGTGGATACGGATTGTATCTTTTCAATCAGATTATTTAAAAAAAAATAAAGATGATTATTGTCGACTAAAATGTTTTATTTATCTTTCTTTTTGTATTAATTTGCATGATGACAACGATTTATTTAAGGTTTATTCAACGATTTATTAAAGAGAAAATAAAAATGTACAAAAATTCCTTCATTCTACTGTCAAGACAGAATACAATGGGAAGATACATATTAGTGTTAAAGGTTAGGTCACTTCCAGAACAAAAATTTACAGATAATGTACTCACCCTCTTGTCATCCAAGATGTACATGTCTTTCTTCCTTCAGTCATAAAGACATTATATTTTTTGACGAAAACATTTCAGGATTTCTCTCGATATAATGGATATGTATGGTGCCCCCACGTTTGAACTTCCAAAATGCAGTTTAAATGCAGCTTCAAAAGGCTCTAAACGATCCCAGCTGAAGAATAAGGGTCTTATCTAGCGAAACGATCGGTTATTTTAAAAACAAATTGACAGTTTATATACTTTCTAAACTCAAACGTTCGTCTTGTCTCCTCTCTGTGATGCGCATGTCGAAAAACTCCCATCTAGTTTTCTTCAACTTCAAAATAGTCCTACAACGCTGTTTTACCCTTTTTTGTAAAGAGCGTTTGGTCTTACTTGTATGTTCACTTTGTAAACAATTGGTCTGTACGTTTGCAGCGATGTAGGACGATTTTGAAGTTGTGGAAGAAAACAAAATGTTTTTCGACATACCCTAACTGTATTGACCCGAATCACACAGACTACGCATGCGCATCGCAGAGATGAGACGGGCATTTGAGGTTAAAACTTATATAAATTGTCAATTTGTTTCGAAAACAACCGATCGTTTCGCTAGATAAGACCCTTCTTCATCGACTGGGATTGTTTAGAGGCCTTTAAAGTTGTATTTAAACTGCATTTTGGAAGTTCAAACTTTGGGGGCTCCATACATATCCGTTATGGAGAGGAATCCTGAAATGTTTTTCTCAAAAAAATATAATGTCTTTACGACTGAAGAAAGAAAGACATGAACATCTTTGTCATCCTTAAATGACAAGGGGGTGAGTACATTATTACTAATCCTTTAAATAAAAGAGAAAAAAGTACAGTTATTAGAAATTAAACTAATTGGAAAAGAAAAGCACTGTATACAAGCTAAGATGAAAACACATTAAGAATAAATATCAAACATGATGCATGCTCTAAAAAAAAAAAAATTGGTAGAAACAGTTTCACTGTTTTATTTACTGCTGAAATTGGAAATATACACTACCAGTCAACATTTTTTGAAAAGTAAGATTTTTAAAGTCTCTTCTACTCACTAAGCCTGGATTTATTTGAATAAAATAACTGTTTTCTATTTGAATGTATTTTAAAATGCATTTTATTCCTGTAATTTCAAAGCTGAGTTTTCAGCATCATTATTCCAGTCACATGATCCTTCAGAAATCATTCTAATATTCTGATTTGCTTCTCAAAAAACATGTATTATTATGTTGAAAACAATAGATTTTTTTTCTAGGTTTCTTTGATGAATAGAAAGGTCAGAAGAATAGCATTTATCTGAAATAGAGATGTTTTGTAACATTATAAATGTATTTATCATTACTTTTGATCAACTTAAAGCATCCTTGCTAAATTAACATATTAATTTCTATAATTCCTATCCCAAATAAAAGAAATAGACTCTAAGCTTTTAAATGGTATAATGTACAGGGTTCCCATGGGTCATGGAATTTCTGGAATATCATGGAATTTTAAAAGGTCTATTCCAGACATTGAAAGTCAGGGAATTTTACATTTATTTTGTCCAAGTCATGGAATATCAGGGATTTTTGTTTGTTGCTTTTAATTTTTGTTTACATTTATCAAAATGTAAATTTTGTATATCATATTTTGTGTTATTTCATGCATTTTGCCTATTGTTATGGTTAGGTTATGGTTATAAAAGCATAAAAATACATTTAAAATAAGTTAATTTTTGTAAAAATAGTGCAGAAAAATACAGTTAATTTAATGCGTAAAAAAAAAAAAAAAGTAGTGTATATGTGTGTTTTGTACTAAAAAACATCTATGATTAAGTAAATAAAGCTTGCATATGGATGGATCCGTTCATTATAGGTCATGGAAATTCAGCTTATTAGTCAGTGAAAGTCAGGGAAAAGTCAGGGAATTTGACGTTTGGCTTGGAGTGGGAACCCTGAATGTATAATATTACAAAAGCTTTTTATTTCAGATAAATGCTGATCTTTGGATCTTTCTCTTCATCAAAGAATCCTAAAAAAATTACTCAGCTGCTTTAAATAATAATAATAATTATAATTATAATAATAATAAATGTTTCTTGAACAGCAAATCAGCATACTAGAATGATTTCTGATGGATCATGTGACACTGAAGACTGGAGTAAGGATGCTGAAAATTTAGATTTAATCACAGGAATAAATTACATTTTTAAATATATTCAAATAGAAAGCAGTTATTCTAAATAGTAAATATATTTCAAAATATTACTGGATCAAATAAATGCAAACTGTTGTTTACGTTTCATGTATTTACATTTATGAAAATAAAAATAAAAGCAAGGTTACTAAGTTTATGCATACATTTTTTGTCCATATTTCTATAATTAATAAAAAACAAAAATAATACGTCTGTAAGATCAAGAAAACTATTTTAATGGTTTATTATGGAAGGCTAATACACACATTTTCCTAGGGTTATTTTGAACGCTAATAAAATAAATACATAAATTATCGTTTAAAAAATTTAACAAAACCGTTTTTTCATGCAAAATTAAAACTATATATAAAATATAATTTCACTTATATAGCCTATTTTGTTAAGCAGGTAGTCAACTGCATATTTCCTGAATATCACACACTGTAACCCGTGAGTTGAGTAATGTCTTACTATCAGACCACCCTTCAAAATAAAAGTCCCCGCAACGACTGATCTTGTTGTCAACTTTGAGCTTAATCTTTAATTATTTGGCCTACCGGTTTTACATCTGAACCGAGCGGAATTCGTCTTTTTAAAATGGAGCTTGTTAAAGGCCGGAAGGTATGAAATATTTTACTATTTTGTTGATTTTCTATACAACGTTAGTTTATCACCATGACTGTTTACACTAGCTCAGATGTCTACACGAGCTATGTAGAAGTCACATATGGTTTGTCAACCCGACACAGGGGAGCTGCTGAAAGCTGTCTACAGCTAAACGTGCGACACACTGACCCTCCCGCACATTATTTCACATGTAAGATTGAATCTCGCGTGTCTAAGTTTGAATCAAAGAAGTTTGCATGATGTCCTAGCTGGCTGCTAACCGATCCAATATCATATCCATTATGAAAGCAGTAGTGCAAAGACCTATTTACTTATGAACTATTATTTAAATTAATAAACGTCGTTACCCAATATTAAACCGTGTTTTTAACCGTATGGCCCTTAAAGTGACTTTAGTTGAGTGGATTATGACATAAGACTATTTACTGAGCGGTGTTCAGTCTTTAATTTGGTTGCTGCGTCATTATTTGTCATTTACACATGGATTCAGCATCGTTTGTTTTAACCCAGATTTATACACTCCATACAGAGATTGATTATTTTATTTATTCGGCTTGATTTTAGCTCACGCATGTTGTCTTATCACCAGTCTGTTCTTTGAACCTGTCCCTGTGCTCACAGATAATGAAGGCTGGAGTTTTGGATCCTCTGAAGTTGTTTGATTCATAGCCTTCCACAGTAAGACAAAATGGAGGACCATTTAAAAAGGTAAAAATAATTGTGGAATCTGACTTTATTTACCAGTCAGAGCAAGCCAGCATTGAGAAATGATTCATTAATCTATGTAGATTTGTGTTTCAGTTAAAGCACATTGAGTGACCCCAAAAAGTGTTGGGTTACTTAAAATGTATACATTTCTTTGTATTTTATAAACTATTAAACCAAGTGCTTTCTGCAGATGTGACAGACCTTTATTTAGAACTCATTTAACTTTCCCAGGGCCTGTTATATAACATGCAGGGGTGAAGAAACAAGATATAGTGGCCACAAATTATTCATTTGTTTCCTTGTTTTGGATATGTGAATTAACTAAATCAAAATGTGGCAATGAATACATTTTTGCCCACAACTTTTCCAAAACATGGTTATGAATTAATAAGATGTGAGAACAAATTCATAGTTTGTGACCACGGTATGGCTCCATACTTTCCTGAACTATTTTTGAAATAACTTCAAACCAATCAGTCAGGTACACACACACACAGGCAGAGCTGGGTAGTAAGTTATTACATGTAATCTGGATTACGTAATCAGATTCCTAAAATGAAGTACAAGTTGCATTTTAAAGTACTCGTAATCACACTACAGTTACTTTTGTATGGATTACATGATTACATATTATTCACACAATAGCAGTAAATTATTCATAATTCATGGATTCCCCCTAATTTCTCTTTTTCATTTTTAAATTTTCCTTTCTAAAATAGCCTACCGATTATATACATTCACAAAGTCCAGTTTTGTGGATATTCACACATAGACTAGTCGTTAGTCAGGTGGCGACACAGCATTTGACCACTGGATTTGCAAAAGGGTTTCAACATTGCATCAGCTACTGATGAACAGATACAAGTTTATTTGAATTATCACTCTGTAGGTTTTTTTAACCATGTATTATTGTGTCTTTGGAAGGCTTTTGTCTTTCATACTCATTAAAATGCAACGTTATTTCTCATTTACATGCAGGCATTCCCAAACTTTTTGTCATCTAAACCTTATTCACCAAATATATTTACTTTAAGTACCCCTGAGATTTTAAATGAAATATTTCAATAATTAAGTATCACTTTTGTATGTTCATGGTTTCTTTGATGTTGATTAATGGCATGCAGGTAAATAAAAATATTTCATCTTTTTTTTAGTAAGTGTTTTATTTTAATTGTTATTTTAAAGCAAAGACAAACACAATGATGGTTCACTCCTATACTTATGAATGGGAGAAACTGCAATGCGCAATATGGAATAGTTCCACCTTCTAAATAAAAGCCAAATTTCCCATAGAAACCTCAGGCTAGACCAGCCAATGCACATACACAGTCATTAGTACGTTATGACTTCGTATGCGCATTTTCTGGTCTAGCCTAAAAAATAAGCCTTTTAAACACTATTTGAGCATAAGAAACAACATTCATGGGGCAATTAATTGAAGATTTTTGTTGCTGATTTGATATAAGTCATTTAATTGTGAGTTCAGCGAGCAGTTTTTGAGATTTCAGGATTCCCCTATTCATTAAGATAGGACTTGGTCTTGTATGAGATTCCCGGAGGCATTGCAAATATGGCCACCAAGTAAAGAGACATTCTTTGAAAAGGACTTTGTTTTAAAATGATTTATTTTCATTTAATTTTTTAGGATTTAATTAATTGTTAGCTTTTCATTAAACCCACAAACCCTCTGCAGTTCCTGTTCGAAATATAGTTTGGGAAATCTTGATGTAATAAAATGTTTAATGCACTTCATGTTGTAAATTACAATGAATGGAACATATTTTCTTACTCTTTGCATTTTTTACATCATTATGCTACAAGATAATCCTATTTAAATCAATGTGATAAACGCTTTGTCAAATCTAAAAGTAATCTGATTAATTACCAAAAATATGTAATGTAACTGATTACATTACTGACTACAGTTTTTGTCATGTAATCTGGAATCAGTAACAATTTGTAAGTAATCTACCCAGCTCTGCACACAGGTGTCCTATCAAAGTAATATCAAGTGTAGTTCATCAAATCAATCAATAGTTCACCCAAAACAGAAAATTGTCATAACTCACCTTTATGTAGGTGCAATCCAATCCTATAAGATCTTGGTTAATCTTAGAGAAACAAAATTTTAATAAAACCTGAGAGGTTTCTTTTACTCCATTGAAGGTCCAGAAAATCTCAAAAAAGGTCATAATGAGATTGTAAAATGAATTAAATTAAACTTTTTATGTAAAGAAGTCTCTTCTGCTCAGCAAGCCTGCATTTATTTGATTGGTAAAAAAACAGCAAAAGCTGTAATGTTGTGAAATATTTTTACTATTGTAAACAACCGCTTTTTATTTGAATATAGTATACAATTAAATTTATTCCTGTGATTTTTTTTTTTTTTTTTTTTTTTGCTGCTCAGAAACTATTATTATTATTATTATTATTATTATTATTATTATTATTTTTAAAAAGCAGAGTAGATTTTTTTCAAGTCTTTGATGAATAGAAAGTTCATAAGAGTGTTTATCTGAAATAGAAATCTTTTGTAACATTATAAATGTCTTTATCATCACCTTCATCACATGATCAATTAAAAGCATCCTTGCTAAATAAAAATATTAATTTCTAGAATTTCTTTCCCCTGTTGTACTGACAAGCTTTTGGGTGTAGTGTATAATGTTACAAAAGCTTTTTTTATTTCAGATAAATGCTGATCTTTGGATTTTTCTATTCATCAAAGAATCCTGAGAAAAATGTACTCCACTGTTTTAAATATTGATAATAATAATAAGTTGAAAATGATTTCTGAAGGATAATGTGACACTGAAGACTGGAGTAATGATGCTGAAAATTTAGCTTTGATCACAGCAATAAATTACATTTATATTACAGTTATTTAAATAGTAAAAATATTACTGTACTGTACTTTGTATCAAATAAATGTAGGCTTGGTGAGCAGAAGAGATGTCTTTAAAAAACATACAAATTCTTTTTAAAAATAATTTTTTAATAGTTTAATAGTTAATTAAAAAAATAGTTAATTATGAGATTCAAGTCCCATCTGCACTTCCATGTTAACCAAATATGATGTGTTTTATGCATGTCAATCATTCTTTAGATGTAAAGAAAAGTCTAAATTCAACCTCGTTATTATATAAAGTGCTCATATCTCTTCGCAGGATTTGCATTAAATTACTTAATTAATCTGGACTTGCTTTACTGCACCTTTGTTAACTTTTTAAATCGTTGATGGAACCTCTAAGATTTCCTTAAAGATATCTTGTGTTTCTAAGATTATCCAAAGTCTTATGTATTTGGAACAACATGAGGGTAAATAATGCTGACAGAATTTTCATTTTTGGATAAACTACATCTTTAACTATGAATATTTTCCATTAGCATTTGATAGCAAAAAAGTCACAATCCTCCTTATCTTTGTTTTTGTTTTTTTAATTGCTTTTAATTGTCCAACTGCTTTTTTTTTTACATCACATTGGACTGGAGAACAACTAATGAAATCTGTGCTAGTTTTGACTAGTAGTATGATTTTCGGTTTTATCTTTATTGTATCTTTACACAGAGCTCCATATAAAAACAAAACATGCCAGTCGTCACCCGAGGACTGGTTTAAGAGAAGGCAGAGATCAGTAGACAATCACAATGACGTGGCACCAAGGACGCACGTCAACAACAGCAGCTCTCACGCCAACAAGAGCGCTGATCTCAAAACCCGCAGTGGTCTAAATAATGGGTCAAACAAGAAAACTGGAAAGGTCTGATTCTAGCATGGCCATTTGGATGATTTAAATCTTACTGTTAGAAATTTGAAAGCCTAATAAAGCTTTTCAATCTTTCAGATATCGAAGGACAGCAAAGCTGAGCCTTCCTCTCAGGACAAAAGAATCAGCAGGAGATCAACAGACAGAGGTGCTTTTTCCTTTCAAGATGCCTGTTAATAAGAATTCCCTGATTAAATCGTAATTGGATGATTTGTTTCTGCTAGGTTACAGAGGGACCAAACTTTCCCCAAACCGTGCTGAGAGAGCCAAATTGGCTTCTACGTCTAGTAGCACATTTGAAATGAAACTTGCTGATTTTCCTGAATTGGGTGATGTCACACCCAGCAACCCCACAGCAGCTTCCCTGCACCAGGAGCCGTCGGAATGTGCTGGTGCAGTCATGCCAGCAGAGCGTCAGAGTTCACCAGCACCTGTTTGTAAGGTAACCTTCATGCATGGTGATCGGGGCCAAAGAACACATTGTTCTGTAAAGCACAAGATGTTTACTAACATGAGCTGGCTTTACGACCTCAATGAAACTTGATGTTTGGTTTTTACTCTCTTTAGAATGTACCAAAACGAAGAACCAAGTCGGCACAGCAAGTCCCATCCAGTGGAAAGTGTGACATGGCATCAGCTATCACAACATGTGTAAACATAATTGAGAAATCAGGTGCTTTAGACTTTACTATTACAAAATGATGAGCAAAGAATGCACATATTCAAATTATGAAGGTGCTGTCAATTGAATTGTTAAAAATTTTGTTGTAATTGTATAATATTCTTGTATTTTGTAAAAGAGAAATGCATGTTTTATTGTAAATAGCCATGCATCTTAAAGACAGTTTCCCACTCATAATTATGACATTGTGGTGTAATTCATGTTTGTTAAGCTCATAGATAAGATCTTTATGACCTGACAAAGAATGCACCATTTGTTTGCTAAATTTTCATGTTGTTTTTCTTATTGAATGTTGTGTTTCACTGGGAAATACCTCATATTACAGAAGTGGGGTGTATAATCTTTTTAAATTAGATTTTTAAGTTAAGAATCAATACTAAAAGGATTAAATGTATCAAATCGTTTAAACCCCAATTTGATTTAGATCAGGACAGTGCAGTTTCCAATCCCACTGGATCTTCTGCTCAGTCCTGGGCAAACATTGCTTCTCAGCCTCCCAGAGTCATCCAGAAAAGCCCCAAAGCCAACACATTGTCTCAGGTAAACTGCTGCATTGTTCATCAGCATTTTTAATGTGTACTATACAAAACAGACACAATTTGCATCTTATTACTGTATCTAGGAGGATTTAACTACGCAGCTGGGAGAACAGAAAACAGAGAAGAAGAAGAGGAAGAAAAAGAAGAAATCCAAATCGGCATCTGAGAACGCAGAGGAGATACCAGAGGAAAATCTGATACAGCAGGAGCCTCCGAAGTTTGAGGTACAATCTGTCAAATCTGTGTGGTTTGATATTTTCTTAAATTATTTTTTTAGAAGTTTTGTGTTTAAGTTGTTACTTGGAAATAATTTGCTGTATAAATCAGCTATTGTAGACTACTTAGAACACTTTTTGTTCATTGAAATAAATCTGAAATAAAATGTTAGATGGAAACGCTTAAATTAAGTACTGAAATTACTACAACTAAAATGTAAAGTAGTTATATGGAAATAGAAAAAAATAAAACTAATAAAAGCAATTCAAACTACAGTTAAAATATAAACTGAAATACTAGGGATGGAACAATATCAGTGTATTTATTGTAATATTATTATAAAAAAAGGACAATTAATACAATTTTGTATATTTTAAAGTTAAATTCTTCTATCTAATGCACTTTGTGAGTTCAACTAACTAAAAAAAACTTAAGTAAATTGACTTGACTCAACCCTCTTTTTATTTGTGATGTACTATCTCATTCTAATTTACATTCACACTGTTGTTTTATATTTATTTCATAGGTATGGTTTGCTTTATAGTATGAAAATTACAATACTTTCCTAATTTCTACACTTGAAAGAGAGATTTTGAATTTGGACTGCAGTAACGTTACCCATTTAAACCGCTAGTTGTCAGCAATTCGTACTGCACTTTTATGTTTCATATAGTCATGTGACCACAATAATATCACAATATTAATATCGTTACATCCTTAGCAAATACTATAATAGTATAACAACAGTGTTTCCCCTGCCATTATTTTAGGGGTATCGCCCGCCCCCCTTGAATATAGTGCCAGATCACAACCGAAGTCATTTAAGGTTACCTTTCCTATAGAACAGGCCAATATTTTGTTCTTTTATTAAACAAACTAAGTAGCTTAAGTTATCTTATTTGCACGATGGCATGTCATTTCTGTCTCTACATGGTTGCGCGCAATTTCTCCTCCGCGAAAACACTGACGGGATTGCGGCATCCATTCAAAAAAATGGAATACTCTATACTCTATAGTGGGGAATGCCACAGAATTCGTTAATATTTGAATGAATAAATCAAAAGTAGGTCTGTCACTTAATTCGAATTGCGATATGGACTAGTGTCTGTGAATATTAAAAGATGGCTTAAATATTAATCCTGCATGTTCAGCTTGTCTGAATGGCAGAGACGTTGTTTTGTTTTCAACACACATACTGAAGCATGCGTGACACTCGCTGTGATTTTTGGCCTCTGCGTCTCACAATATGACGACATTAACACATTAAACTTTATCTTCCCCCTTACGTCCACCCCCAAAACCGTGAACCTAGAGAAAACACTGAACAATAATATTAAAATAACACTGGTATAAATGCATTTTAGAGGCTTTTTCACGGGTTTTAAAACACAATGCTTATTTGTGTGCGTGTGTGTTTGTTTTTGTAGGATGAAGAAGAGTTTCCAGACCTGTCACTTGCATTTGTGAGTTCATTCTTTCAACTTGAGCACCTCCTCATGCCAGCAGTTCATATAAAATGTAAAATTTGTTTGCACCTGTTAATTTTATTATCTGTAATTATATTGATTCAGGAACTGAAAGGACATTCAGCAGCACAAAAAGAGGGATTATCCCTACACAAATCCACTACACTCACTTCTGCCTCCAGCGACACTAAGAAAACACAGGTTGGTGTGTTTCCAATGTGATGTTTAAACCATCAAATCTAAGAAGGATGTACAGTTGATGTGTAAATCTGAATATAAAATGAATAACTAAATAATTTGAAATGAGCCGGTTACACATTATAACTGCTTCTTATCCAATCTTATCTCAGCAGGCTAGTCAGAAGAAGTCAAAAGTTCCTGTTCAGCTTGACCTTGGAAACATGCTGGCCGTCCTTGAGCAAAAGCAGCAGTCTCAAAAATCCAAACAAGACCAGCGACCACTAACACTTTCAGGTATTTGGCTGAAAAATATAAGGGGATACTCTTATGTTACTTACTATGTGTAATGTAACAATTAATATTACTGGTGTGTTAGTTGGAGGAGCTTTACCAGTTGTCCACAAAGAACCTTCAGTTCAGAAGAAGACATGGCAGCAAGAGAAGACACCGCACAACCCGCTGGACTCCACCTGTCCGTTAGTGAAGAAGGGAAAACAGCGAGAAGTTCCCAAGGCCAAAAAACCAACACCACTCAAAAGAGTGAGTCCGGTGTCATTTCTAGTATTTGGTGCTGAAATTACACCTTTTTTCTTGTGAATTGTGAATCTGTTTTTGATCAGCATTCTTAAACTTGTTTTGCTATTTGAACAATTGAGGTCATTCTTCGGGAGAGAGAGGAAAGGAAGCAGAACCGCCTGCTGGAGGAGAGAGACCCGGCCCGAGTGGCCACTGAGGCTGGTGAAAAGGAAACTAGTAATAGTGAGAATCCTTCTGAAACAAGCCTCGCTGACCCTGACCAACATCTTCACACCAGTATGAAACACAGCAGTGTCATATTCACATGCGAATACTGAAGACAGTTACAGAATATGAAATGTTTTTTGTTGTCTATCTTGGTAGCACCAATGTTTTTTTGTAATATGTACAATGAAATTATTATAATCTGTATCAGACATAGATGAGCAGCATGATCTCATTGGAAATGAGGAGTCAGAGAGTGACCAGCCTGGTTCACCATCTCATCACACATTGGACGACAGTGTGTCAGAAAATGCAACACTCAAATCCTGGAATCCCAATTCCAATCCCAATCTTCCCAAAATCCACAGCAGGAAGTTCAGAGAGTAAGACAGCAATATTTTTTCTCTAAAAGATATGCAAATTGTTCCCCAAAAGGCTCTAAGACATGACTAAATTATTTGCAAGTTATGATAGAAAATAAAAATAATATAATAATTTTGAATAATAATAACAACAATAAATAATAAAAGAAAATGATAGAAAATACATTTGTATAATAATAATAATAATAATAATAATAATAATAATAATAATAATAATAATAAACAACAACAACAACAACAGCAAAACAACAACAATAATAATGATATTGCCATTTATTTATTTATAACATTTATTTTACAACTACTGCAGCCAATTAGTATTGTTGTTGTTGTTGTTGTTTATTGTTTTATTTTGTTATTGTTTATTTTTGTTTATTTTTTTTCTGGGCTTTCAAATTATTATTATTCCCCAAAAGGTCCAATATATTTTTTTTACAGCAATTTTTTGATGGCAATTCGTACTGCACTTTTATGTTTCATATAGTCATGTGACCACAATAATATCACAATATTAATATCGTTACATCCTTAGCAAATACTATAATAGTATAACAACAGTGTTTCCCCTGCCATTATTTTAGGGGTATCGCCCGCCCCCCTTGAATATAGTGCCAGATCACAACCGAAGTCATTTAAGGTTACCTTTCCTATAGAACAGGCCAATATTTTGTTCTTTTATTAAACAAACTAAGTAGCTTAAGTTATCTTATTTGCACGATGGCATGTCATTTCTGTCTCTACATGGTTGCGCGCAATTTCTCCTCCGTGAAAACACTGACGGGATTGCGGCATCCATTCAAAAGATAGAAAATAAATTTGTATAAGAATAATGCTAATACTACTACTACTACTACTACTACTACTACTATTATATATTTTTTATAATAATAATAATAATGATATTGCCATTTATTTATTTATGACATTTATTTTTTGCTAATTCTACAGCTACTGCAACATTATTGTTATTGTTATTATTATTATTATTATTATTATTATTATTATTATTTTTATTTTTATTATTTTTATTATGGTAACACTTTACCGTAAGTTTCATTAGTTAAATGTTAATTAGTGCATTAACTAACAAATAATGAGCAATACATTTGTTACAGTATTTATTCATCTTTGTTAACATTCATAATAAAACTGTTCATTGTTAGTTCATGTTAGTTCATGGCCATTAATTAATATTATCAACTTTGGATTTTAATAATGCATTAGTAGTTAACTAAAGTTAACAAATGAAACCTTATTGCAAAGTGTTACCATTATTATTATTATTATTATTATTATTATTATTATTATTTATTGATAATATTTATTTTTGCCAATTCTACAGCTACTGCAACCAAGTGCTTAGAAAAGATGTGGATGAATGTGTGAGTAGCTTACTGAAGGAGCTGGTGAGGTTTCAGGATCGTCTTTATCAGAAAGATCCCATGAAGGCCAGGATGAAGCGACGGCTGGTCATGGGCCTACGAGAGGTGCTGAAACACCTTAAACTCAGGAAGGTCAAGTGTGTTATCATCTCGCCCAACTGTGAACGGATTCAGTCCAAAGGTAAAATGAGTTTACAGTACAGAACTCACATTTTAATTCATGTTGCTGCTGTAATTGTTGCTGAGGAAGGGCCTGTTGTGTTAATGCAGGCGGTCTGGATGAGGCTCTTCACACTATCATCGACACATGTCGGGATCAAGGCGTCCCATTTGTGTTTGCCTTGTCAAGAAAGGCGCTGGGCCGCTGCGTTAATAAAGCTGTCCCAGTCAGCTTGGTGGGCATCTTTAACTATGATGGCGCACAGGTAAGTAACAGACGTTTCTGGTTATAGTTGTGGTAAACTGAGTAGTGCTTAGTCCTTTCAGATGCTGTGAAGAATCTTGAATGCCATTACTGTTAAAATAAGTTATTGATTGTGATGTCTCTTTATTTGATGGCCACAGGACCACTATCACAAAATGGTTGAGTTATCAGCCGAGGCCAGAAAGGCCTATGAGGTGATGATTGCAAATCTGGAGGCCACATCACAGGAGGAGCAGGAGGAGCAACAGGAGGTGGAGCCTTCAGAGGAACCTTCTGGAACTGAAGAGCCAGAGTACAGTACGTCCTAAATAAAGACCAAAAATAGCATGAATTTATTGCTTTTGCATGCAACACTGCAATTTCATTATCCTTTTAGTTAACTATTCTGTTAAACTACTCCATTAACTGTTAAATATGTAAATGTGTAACTTAGCTGCTTTGTTTATAGGTAGGTTGGCCATGTATGTATGGACTCAAATTTTTTTGCTAAATTATATCTCTATATGGTGGTTGGTTGATATGTGTTACATGAGGTATGAAAGGAAAAAAAAAAGATTAGTGCCAGAAAGTGACAGTAAAGACTTTTACATTGTTACAAAACATTTCTATTTCAAAATTCTGCTCTTTTAAACTGAATTTTGTTGCTGTTTGTCAGTGAATTCTAAAAAAATGTATCAAAACATTAAGCAGCACAACTGTTTTAAACATTGTCAATTGAGTGGCAAATCAGAACATTAGAATGATTTCTGAAGAATCGTGTTACCCTAAAGACTGGAGTAAAAATGCTGACATCTCAGATCACAGGAATAAATGACATTTTGAAATATATCCAAATAGAAAAAATACATTAAGTCATAACAATATTTTACAATGTTACTGTTTTTAGTGTACTTCTGTTGTAAAATAAGACCAAATAAATGCCAATCACAAAATAGCCAAACATTGACTGAATAATCAGCCTGAATGCCTTATGAAAGGAGTTTCTGAAAGCATCATTAAATTTCTATTAATTTGTTACATATGTGACGTGACAACTTAATGTTTTATAGGTATTATAGGACCCTATGATATCTATTTTATTTTTACCAAATTCTCTTTTTTTCTGTTTACGTTTTTTTTTGTTCCATTTAAATTTTTCTAGACTGTTTTAATGGTTGAATTAAAAACAAAATTAATTCATTAAATGTACACAATTTAACAGCAATTTATTAAAAGTTTAACAAAGACTACATTATAAGGTAGGACAGCATTTTAGTGGCATGGTAAAATAAAATAAAAATAATAATAATTCTGATATTAAAGGCATAATGTCTCGAGAATAAACAGCGTAATGTTTCAAGAAAAAAGTCAAAATGTTTCGAGAATAAAATCATAGCAAGTAAAGTTATAATATTTTGATAGTACAGTCTGCTATAAAGCTGACAGATTGACAAGCTGAGACTTTGAAATATTTCCTGGTGCTCCCAATCTGGGAGCAAAAGGCTAGAATATACTCTCAAAATATGAAAACTTTAATCTTGTAATTTCTATGAATATTAATTTCTCGTAATTTTGACTTTATTCTCAAAATATTTTGACTTCATTCTTGAAACGCTTCAACTTTATTATCATAATTTGACTTTATTCTCGAAACATTATGACTTTAATCTCGAAATCTTATTTTTTTTAATTTTTTTTTTTTTTTAATGTGGCACTAAAATGGCATCATATTAAGGGCTTGTGAAATCCATTTTTATTTTTACCAAATTCTGTTTTCCAATGATTTTCTGCATTCTATTCTAATGGTTTTAATAAATTTTAATAATCAAAATTTTAGTAAAGAAATTCTGGTAAATAATTTTTCTGTTAAACATATCTTAAGAAATAATGTTTTAATAATCATTTCATTATTAATAGTAACACTATCATTACATTAATTAATATATTTCTGTCACAATTTCTTTGCTTTGCTGATGGGTTGCTGTAAAGACCTGTAAGTTTCTGTTTGTATTTGATATAACCATAGTTTTTCTCAAAGGAAATGGTGAAATGTTAATGAACAGTTAGTTGACGAGAAGAAGCTTGTTTGACAAATTTATTAGTCACTTAGTCAATAAAAAAAAATTCTCAGGAAGTGGCAAAGTGACGCAGTCTGTGATGGACAGATTGTTAATGGCTGGTCTATGTCAGTGGTTTTCAAACCCTGGGTTGCGAGACTTAAAAAAATGGGTCGCCAGGATGATCTGAGGAAATTGTATAGCCTGTATGTATGTATGCATGTGTGTGTGTGTGCAAAGTTCAAAATTCGAGGAGAAAGGAAGCGAGAACCGGCAAAATGAACTTTAATAACTAAATAAACATAACAAAGCACATAGTGGTTGCAGAAAAACGCTGGTAACAAGTGGAGATAAACGGGTAAAATCCATGGAATAAGAGAAAAAAAAATAGTTGTGTCCTTTGGATGTCAAAATCGGAATGCAAATAATTTTTATAGAATACTATAGTCAAAGACGCCATTTGAAGCTAAACGCAGACGTTTAAACGGACATACTATGGATGAAAACTGCTATGATTACTCTTATTACTTTTAAAGCATAAATTTCATTTGAACAATAGGTCTACATAATATTTACATATGCTGTTCATAGGGGACGTATTATATTAGCCATACCGGTACAGCATGACATATTATTTATACTATTAACATTTTTACATAACATTTATTTATTTTATCTTACAATTTAGACTTTTTTTTCTCGCAAATGCAAGTTTATATTTCCTAATTCGGACTTTATAACTCGATTTAACAAAACTAGTGAGTTTGTTAATTCGGAGGAAATAAAAGCCTTAAGTGTAAGATATAAACTCTGAACCGAGAGAAAAAAAAGAGAGAATGACGAGTTGTTTTTCCTTATTAGAGTTGTGAGATATAATCTCGGAATTGTGAAAAATAAAGTCAGAATTTTGAAATATAAAATCAAATTTACCTTTTCATCCATGTCTCCATAAATTGCCATTGAACCGCCCACAAAAAAAAACGTCATCCCTGTTTAAGATCTGTAAGACTGTCCCACTATCTAACGTCACTTTTGCTGAATAACAGTGCTTATCAATGAGTGACACTTTCTGTAATATGCAGAAAACGTTTTGAAAATGACATCTAATCATTATAATCTTTTTAAATCTACATATTTTGTGCCGTATCTGTGTAATTCTCTAGCCATAAAGGCTGTCTCTCCCGGGTTTTCTGCAACCATGCTGCGCGCGTATCCCGAATGTTTACAAACTGATAATTGGTCTATAGCATTTCAGTTAGTCAGAATCCACTCGCCACATTTGGTTCAGTTCTAAGTTTTGAAAACTCGCGGATCCTCACATTATAACCAAATGTAGATGCAATGTAAATAAGAGATTTCATTCTGCAGTGTAACGAGATTCGTGGATCATAGCAGAATTTTCTGAGATCATGATAAACTGAAATGATTGTCCACTTTTTAGTGATTAAGCTTTGCACGTCTATATGTAGTCTATTCGGAATTTGAATACAAGATGCTGCTTAGAGGTCCAAAGTGGCACACTTGCTGCAAGTTTCAGGAGTGACGCATATATCCGCATAGCTATATATGGGGGATTCGCACGAAATCGGGCAGGACATCCAAATGCTCACCTATCATTCATCGAACTCAAATATGGCTTTTCATCTGAAAGATGTATGTAGTAGCAACTTTAGATGGCATCTAATGTTAGTCTATAAAAATGTGCACTATTCAAGTGCTTTGTGCACAGTGTGAAAGCTGAACAGTAGTGCACTGACTGCATGACAGATAGAGGCACCGGTGCGGTCACTTTTAAAATACACCATTTTTGGTCATACAGATAAGAGTTATGTATCTTTAGAATCTGTAAAGACTCTGCGTTATTTGTGTGCACTCACAATAACAACGAAACATTATGCTTTTATAAAATAACTAAAGCAAACAGGATGCGCTTTTTGCCGTCTCAGTTTCTGTGAACTGTGAACTTCCATGTATACTTGCCTTACAGACATGTATTTATAGAGAGTAAAATGTCTATTTTTAAATGAACCAATTTAAACAGAAAACAAATATTCTCATAATATTATGTAATCCGAATGAAACATGTAAACAGGCACATTACTAATGCAGAGATGACGAATCAGTGTCGCGACTTTATCTCTTAAGCCCAAAACAAAGAAAACTCGTTAATCAGCAAATTTTTAAAACGTTAATGCAGTCTCCTTGCTGTTTATCTGATGGTGTGTTGTGGCAAGCTTTTTTGTGTGCGTTTGAGCACTTATTAGGCTATGTAGGCAATTAAAATAATGCTTAAAATAAACAACTACTAGTCGACCAGTAAAATCTTTAATTGAGGGCATTTTTGCGGCTTACTATTCAGACAGCGTTTTTATTTAAGTGACTGACCTACGTTTGATTTTATTCATCCATACTATCCAATTCCGTGACATTCTGCTTAATACAGTAAATTCCATTTTTATGACAGGATCCTGTGACTCCATCCATGTTTTCTGTATCATTATTATCCACCCCATTTGGATTCACCCATGTATTCTGTCTGTTTTCTCAGTTAAAATCTGGAAGAAAATGCTCGAGAAGGATTACAACCACCCTTTCCTGAATTTCGAGGACCAGTTTTCAACCATTTCCATTGGTTCAGAGCAGCTGCTGGATGACGATGAAGGAAGTTGATGGAAGTACACGACGAATGAGGCGAAATGTTTGTTTGCAGTGCTGAGGTCACGCTTCTGTGACATGGAAACCGATTACTAGAGTGTTTCCAACCCCCGCGTGAGCCTTTAGCACCCTGCGAAATATGTCAGGAATTGCTTGAAGTACCAAATGTGCCTGTCTAGAGGATTTTATTCAAAAATATAAACATATATTCCTGTAACCAGGAATGATGGATTAAATCAAGAGGCAATACAGCTGAAAAAATTAGAATAGCCCTTGACTTAATTATTTTCTTAGAGATATCACATACTTAGTTTGATGTTTCCACAGTCTGAATGGTGAATATTTTTGCAAGTAGCTAATATCCCTCTATTTCTATTCAAATAAGTGTAATAGTTTGATAAAATGATGAACAATCTGAACCACTTAATTTATGTACATGTTTACATTTGTAAATCAAATGTATTTTCCTTCTCCAGTTGGATGCACAATTTTACTGATCATGACCACTGTGTTTGCAGCCCACGCGTCATCATTATGGGCAGGGTGCCGTTAATTCTGAAGGCTCGTAAAGCGAATGATTGTTACGACCGTGAACTGTTTGTGGGAATACCTCTCCTTCCTAGAACTTATTAAACGGCGCTTACCTAAATCATAGACCTCACTTTTAATTTATAACTCTCCTCTGGCTGTTCCTCAACACTAGCTAAACCATTAATACTGAGTGCTTGAGGTGGTTCTCCTTAAAATTCTCTGTTAGTTTAGCTCTATGCCTTTATGCTGTCGACTGCAGTTAATAGGGAATGTGTGTGTTATGCACTTGTGTAGTACTCAGTGATTCATGGCATAAACATGTAGCATAGAGCTAACAATTCACAACTTAGCAGTAACAAATAATTTTTTCCTGCTTCTGTGTATTTTCAGAATGTTGACTTTGGGACCAAAAACAACTTTGTGATTGTGAAGATTTTAGAGTTTTCTCTAGTATTTGCAATAAATGAATTGCAATAAATGATCTTGTGTGCAAAATGTCCGTCCTTGGAATACCATTATAAATGAATCAATAGAAATCAAAAATGAATGATGTGCATAAAGGATAGTTCACCATAGTGAAAATTGTCATCATTTACTAACCCTTGAGAAGGTTGGTAAGCAAGTAGTTTCTGGTCCTCATTGACTTCCATTGTGCTGGATTATATTTGTGATCAAAACAGTCTTAAGTAGCACCGGTATATTGGTAACAATAGCCAAAAACACATTGAATGGGTTGTTTGTTTTTGTTTTCACCCTTTTATCCCTGCTGAAAAAAACAGCCTAGTCTGGTTTTAGCTGTTTTTTTTCAGCAGGGATGCCAAAAATCATTAGGATATTAAGTAAAGATCATGTTCCATAAGATATTTTGTAAATTCCGTACTGTTTTGATTAGTAATATGCATTCCCTGTTGAGAAAAACAGCAGGTTAGGTAGGTTTTGATTCTGTGATGCTGGTTAAAGCTGATCCTTAGCTGGTTTATGTTGGTTTTTGCAGGTCCTTGACCAGCAAAGGACAAGCTAACACCAGCATCCCAGCATCAAAACCTACCTAACCAGCATATGCTGTTTTTTTTTTTAACAGAGTTGCTAAGAGATTCATTTGGCACCCTCAGATTCCTGATCTCCGCCAAATATCCTAACAAACCATACATCAATGGAAAGCTTATTTATTCCGCTTTCATATGATGTATAAATATCAATTTCAAAACTTGGACCCTAATAGTTTTGTGGACCAGGGTCACATTTTTATGAGGCAGCAGCAGAAACGCCAACTATTCCGTGCTTCCGTCTCCGTTGTTTTAAACTCAAAGAGGTTCGTATACTAGCAGTATTTTTCGCTTGACTTGCACTTTACAACAACACAAACTTGTTTCTGCAAAGACGTTTATTATGTTTTATACAATAACGTCTGGCGTGTTTACGCTTTGCGTGGCGTGAGAACGAGAAAAAGCTATGATACATCCGCTCTGACCAGTCAGACTGAAACGGATTTCCAGGAATGTGATTTGAACATGCATCAAAACCACATACAGTTCAAACCACATACATTCCAGGAATGTGATTTGAACATACATCCAAACCACATGTGAATGTAGCTCGAAACGGATTTGCAAGAATTTGACTTCATGTAGTTCGTTATTGTTCAGACTGATCGATCTAAATATGATCAGATTTGCACAAAAACTGGATTTGGTCTGAAAGAGGCTTTATGATGACTTTTTTGGGGGTGAACCATTACTTAAATGGACAATTCACTAAAAATTGGAACTTCTGCCCTCAGTTTCTCACTCTCATGTCGTTCCAAAACCCATAAGAGTTTTGCTCATCTTCAAAACCTTATTGAAAAAAGATTTGTGTTCCTCTGTTTAAAATCCTTTACTCAAACATTTAATTTGGGTGATTTTAATTTAGGCATTTTTCCTGTGTAAACATTGAACACACAAACAGCGCACAAATACAGTAAACCACTTGATTTATATGGATTACTACTTTTATGATGTCTTTATGAACTTTTTGAGCCATTAGAGTTTTGGTGATGGATAATTCCATGCATATGTGAACCTTACCATGAAGGTTTTTACTACGCTGATAGCACAGATGTCAACACTTGGTTCAAATACCCATGTGAGGTCTCTCTTAAAGTTTTTAAAGCATTTTTTTTTTTTTTTTTTTTAGTGCATGATTGGCCTTTTTCACAAGAATCGGAAATCACGTGACGCAGGGTAAATATAGTTCCGCTAGCGGTCTGCGGACATTATGTTGTATGCTCTTGTCTCAAATTTCGTCTCTTACCCTTTCTATTTTGTCTGTTTTCCAAGTTGTTGTTATATAATCTACAAATAAATTTATTTGTAGCTTATATGGCCGCTCAGATCTTTCTAGAATTTACTGGTGGGTAGTTTTATTTCACCAGCTGTCCTATATATAGGCTCATTCAACAATTCCCTTGCTCGTTTTAATATATGACAAGCATTTATTTATATGCCTAATTTATGTAAAAACGAAATTCTAAGTACGTATGCACCGTTACACATAGGAACAAATATATAAATTCAGTGTCAGAATGAGTTATAATATGCTTTAATGTGGGCTATAATGTTGCGCGAATAAATGCTATTGCCTGTATTTTAAAAACACATGAGTAACTTTAAAAAAGTCACAACAATATGTAGATTATCTCAACCTAATGAAACGCTGAAACTGTTGACCATGTATTAATCGCACATTATAACTATATCTGAGAGACTAAAATAAATAAGACATTTATTTCCAATACCTCATTGTATAGCTACATCAGTTGAATTAGAGTTAATATATTTATTAACTAAATATACAACAAAGTACTAATAGGTTTGTTAATGCTGTGCATATTACAGACCTAGCCCTTACTAAAATTAACTACGAATCAAACCAAAACGGCAGTTATTGCAGTTAGTCCATGGTTTTGTTGTTTTGTTTATCTGATTTGTGTGGTTATGCAAATAGTAATAAAACAAACCTGCTTTTACTATAATAAAACCATGGTTAATTTTCGTAAGGGAAGATGATAACGAGCGGAGAAAACGTGAGTGAACCATCATTGCGAGATGACAGAAGTGCTGTTTATGATCCATATATCCAGAAAGAAATGCAAAAACGCATCCAGGGATCGAGTGGTCCTCTTTCGCAAATCGGAGGATCAGAGCTGTCGGTCGATTTCTCCAGCACATCGCCAAAAACAGTTTTTTACATGGAGTGCGACAATGCGCACGGCTGCACCAAATAGACACGGACAATATAACCGAATATACGCGTCGTCACTTCTAATTAGTGCTGAAATTTAGTTCTGAAATAAAACTTTGTAGTCTCACCAATAAATGACCAAGACGGTTTAAACATTTACATGAGATTTAATTTTTGCAAAGACATTGATGCCCGAGCGGGTGCTCCTTAGACTTGGCAATCACTGTTACCGGAAATACTTTTACCCTGCATGCAGCCACGCCGGAAGCCAAAAACCCGGAAGTGTGAAATTGGTCAATTAGAGTCTGGTAAGTACTTTTTTCCAGTTTGCCACATCTATAACAGTACATATTCCTCATCATAAACAGACACATCAAAATTAAACTAAAGTAACAATTATATGTTCTGTGAAGAGCCATCGGTTCTCTATTTATTGGCTATTATTGTGTCTGGTTTGTGCATTTTAATTTGCAGGAATCCTACAAAGTATATAGTCTCTAAAAAACTAGTTTTTTTGTCACATCCATAACGCATGATTATTTTCCTTTTTTAACATAGAAAACTTGTGCATGGACTGATATTTTTCTGACTCTATCAACAAGGGTTTATTAAAATATAAACAGGTTTATGTCACATCCATAACACTAGATTTGCCCTAAAGTAGACTTCAATGAACAATTTAATTTCATTAAATATATCTTTATTTGTGTTTTGATGATGAACAAATGTCTTGTAGGTCTGAAAGACATAAGGGTGAATAAATAACAGAATTAAAATTTTTTGGTGAACTATCACTTTAAATTTCATTATCGCATAAACATCACATCTAACCTCACCACACAAATTTGAAAGAATTATGCTTTTACTTATAGGCTACTTGAGAATGTGAAAAGAATGTTAACTGATGTGAAATAAAACCACAGCTTCTTGGCTGCTTTCAGGTTTTATCCATAAACTTTTTTTTTAAATAAGGAAATATTAAACTTTTGGTTGCAACTTTTTATTTTTGCTTAAGATCACTTATTAAAAAATTGCAGAACTTGTGTTTATTGAAATGTTATGATTAAAAATAAAATCATTCCTAACCTTTCTCTGGACATTGTCCAGCAGTGGATAGACAACTAAATTACACATGCCACTGTCAGTGAAAGAATGTGAGGAACTCAAACTAGAAACACCAATGTGCCCCGGTGCTAACAGTTGTTACATAACTTCATTTTACATTTCTTGCAGCATTATTCATCTTAAGCATCACATTGTTACGTCACAAACAAAATACATAATGTACCACAACGGGTGATATAAAAACAAATGGCTTGCATTCTAATTTAATCTACACAGAAGAGCTGCACAATAGTTCTAGCTTTTTCTTTCATGCTGAACTGAATGTTTGTCCTTGTATAGTGTTAAGTCAATGTTTGACTTAAAGTAACTCTTTACTGCTGCACTGCAGACCATAAATGTTCCATGATGAGACCAGCTGACCCATCTGTGTCTGCCGGCGAAAAAAAAAAAAAACATCAAAGGCCTGCCAGACTGTTTTGGGCTCACTGCCCATGTGTTTGGTTAAGCTTTGACAGTAGTTAGGCTTTGACAACCCTTTTGTGCCACAGTTTTACGCAGATCTAATCTATTATTTGACATTAGTCAAAGTTATTGTCTCACAGAGTGCCTAAGTTCAGAAGGCTGTATTTAGTGATACTGTCTGTTTATGCAAAAACAAGCAAATATTAATAGCCATTTCAACATTCACTCATTATTATGAATCAAGATTAAATCAAGTTATAAATAAAATGGATTGTGAGTGACACAATTAGTATATGTGGTTCAATAAATACACAGTATCATTAGTTGTCTTGACTAAAGAAATCTCACACATTTTATATTCATAGTATCATTGTGAATAAATATACAAAAGTGGCTTTCTTTATTTTAAACTATGACAATTCTTAACAACAATCAAGTTTAAAAGATAAGGAGCAGCAAGCATTGAAAAAAAGTGCCGGGTTTCTAGAGAAAGTGGCAGAAACTCCAGTGGGATTTTTGTGTTTTGTGTATGTCTGCTATGAGGTAGTAGGTTGAAGAAACATTTCGAAAGGTTTAACAATTAATATAATGATCTTTAGTGGGGTATTTTTTAACAGCTGTTGGTCGATGTGTAATAGTTTAGAATGACGCTACCTTAAAAATCTAATTTTTGACCCAGCAGCTTCCTGTTATTTAGCCTGAATTTCCCACAGAAAACTGTTCTGTATTTGTGCAAACTGTCTCTGTTGTGCAGTTTGACAGATACAGTATAACTGGGGTGCGCTTCCCAAAAGCATTATTAGCCAACTATGCTTGCAAGTTCCACTGCTACCAACAATTTTCAATTTGCATTTACGAAACCATAGTTTCAACAAGCATTCAAAAATAGCATTGCAAAGTTGTGTGGTTGGAACTACAACTTTCGACCTGTTCTTCTGTATACAATATATACAAATTTAAATTTCTTTGTTTTAGTTTGTCAAGAGACTGAAAGCGCCATTTTTGAGGGGAACTTACAAATAAAGGGTTTGCAATTACGTCACAGTTTGGTCAGTAACTTGGATGCGCCTAACCCTAACCCTAAAAAATTAAAGTTAATAGGTGATAAAGATACATACGAGCAGTATTAATTAAGATATTAGCCTAATATTTTACCTAACTGACCAGAAACAGTAAGAACAAACCCCTGGAAATCCTGGTTCAGTTTGGCCAACCACAAACGCCTTTTGTTCCTCAGTTTTTTTGCACTCTTCTCCTTGATTTTTTATAACTTTTAGCTCCAAATGTTTTTTCTCAGTCTGATTAGTACAGCCCAAAACATGACAATAATTGTACATTTTCAGCAGCAATAATCAGCAAAATATGTGAGTTTCATTCAATTCAGTGGCATTGTTTACATTCAGTGCCGCCATTATGGCCGACTGATGACGTGTCGTGAAAACACTCTATAGGCAAAACAATGGCAAACATAAATATTATAGTCCTCAGATGCCATGTTTGTTCTTTATATCAATAATCTGACGTTAATTTGATCCGAAACTATTCATTTGCACAGTATTTACTCAGTAACAATAGTTCTAGATTGTTGAGCCAATGTGGTTCAAATAATACATCAGTAGTTTTGGGAAACAATTATGAATAACTAGTTAATTTCTCCAACTATGCTTTGTACTATTTTAGTTAAAGGAATAGTTTACCCAAAAATTAAAGTTCTGTCATTAATTATTCATCCTCATGTCGTTCCAAACCCGTAAAACCTTGTTCATCTTCTGAACACAAATGAAGATATTTTTGATGAAATCCGATAGCTTTCTAATCAGATTCATCGTCTGTATATTATGGTTCAAATAATGAAGTCTGGCCATCGAAGACGGACACAAAAGAGAAGAAATTGTTGAACAAACTTCTTACACAAAGTACTCTCATAGCTTCATAACATTACGGTTGAACCACTGATGTCATATGGACTATTTTATCGATGTCCTTACTATCTTTCTGGGTCTTGAACGTGTCAGTTGCGTTGCTGTCTATGCAGGGTCAGAAAACTCCATTTAAAAATATCTTAATTTGTGTTCCGAAGATGAACGAAGGTCTTACGGGTTTGGAACGACATGAGGGTGAGAAATTAATGACCACATTTTCATTTTTGGTTGAACTAACCCTTTAAGCAGCAAGTTATGTCCTTGTACGGGAAACGCACCCCAGACTGCTGAAAGAACCCTTCTCATATTTCTATTTACAAAGTGCTTGACAGTTTGAGCAGGACACTACGAGACAAAAATCACAAAGTGACTATAAGTCACAAAATAGTTAAGATCCACTTGAAAATGTCGTCAGGGTTTCCAAGTATCCCAGAGGTTCGAAAACACCTCCTGATTCCTCAGCTTCAGATGTTTTGTCACATTTGACCTCTTTGTGTCCCTGTGCTGGAATGCTGTCTTGTAGTACAAGGATATTACCACTGATAATGTCACTGACCATACTGTAGTCCTCCCCCACCAGGGGTTTCTGGTCTTGTTTCTCTTTGTCAACCTCAACGTACCCCGTAAGTCCAGCAGGGTTGATGTTGACATTCTCACATTCACTCTCGTAGCTTATTTGCGTGTTTTGGTCCTGAGCTTTTACTCGTGAGCCATTGCAGTAAAGGTGAAGTAGTTGCTGAGGCTCTGCAAGGACACTGCTGGTGGCACTTAGCTGATTGGAGACAGCCCCAGCCTGGACGTGTTTGCTCAGTGTTGTGTTTAGATCCTGACTGTTGTTCAGTGTGATCTGGACGCTGTTTTGAGAGACCTTCTGTGCATTATCTATGAGACAGTTTTCTATCTTTTGGTTCTCAAGATGAGCTTTGTCATCAAAATCCATTTCCTCATCACAGTCGGAGATTACAAGACACTCTACTTGACGGTCTGGGCTTTGGGCTATTTGGGGATATCCCGGAGTAATCAGAGCACTGAAGATCTCCTCAGACTTCCCGCTCTGTGAAATGAGAAGTAAAATGACCTCACAGATTGTTTTGTGAAACGATGTGACGCAAACTTTGCAAAGAACCTATTATAGAGCAACTGGGCAGTTAAATTTGGATTTAACAGCAAACCCACAGCTGTTTACACTGAAGTCTTAAAGGCAAAACAGCAAAACAATGACTCATTTAAAGGGATAGTCCATCCAAAAATTAAAATTCTGTCATAATTTACTCATTCTCATGTTGTTCCAAACCTGTATGACTTATTTCCTTCTGTGGAACATGAAAACGATATTTTGAAGAATGTTGATAACCACTCACTTTCACTTTATTATATTTTTGACCGTACACTGAAAGTAAACGAGAACCAAAACTGTTTGGTTACCAACAATCTTCAAAATATTTTTTTTATGTTCCATATAAGTCATGCAGGTTTAAAAAGACATAACAGTGAGAAAATAATGCAGACCTTTCATTTTCCAGTAAACTATCCATTTCATTTTATTCAATTTAAAGTATTGTTTTTGTTTGTTTTTTTTTGTCAGATTTTCCTGTAAATAGAATAAAAAAGCCCAAAAGTAAAACTAAACAGCACTACTACAAAACTGCACCTCACTGAAAATTGTATTAATAACACTACCAGTTTTTTAACAGTAAAATTTCTAATGGTTTTTAAAGAAGTCTTCTGCTCACCAAGCCTGCATTTATTTGATCCAAAGTACTGCAAAAACATTACAATTTTGAAATATTTGTACTATTTAAAATAAAGTTTTTTTTTATTTGAATATATTTTCAAATTAAATGTATTCCTGTTTCAAATCATTCTAATATTCTCATTTGCTCAAAAAACATGTATTATTATTATTATTATTATTATTATGTTAAAAACAGCTGAGTAGAAATTTTTCAGGTTTCTTTGATGAAACAGCATTTATCTAAAATAGAAATCTTTGTAACATTATAAATGCCTTTATCATCCCTTTTGATCAATTTAAAGCATCCTTGCTAAATAAAAGTATAAAAATTATACTTACTCCAAGCTTTTGAATGGTGTATAATGTTACAAAAGCTTTTTATTTCAGATAAATGCTGATCTTCGGATCTTTCTATGTATCAAAGAAAAAAATGTACTCAACTCTTTTAAATACTGATGATGATAATAATACTAAATGTTTAAAAACAGCAAAATCAGCATATTAGAATGATTTCTGAAGGATCATGTGACACTGAAGACTGGAATAATGATGCTGAAAATTTGGTTTTGATCACAGGAATAAATTACATTTTAAAATATATTAAAATAGAAAGTAGTTATTTTAAATAGTAAAAATATTTCACAATATTACTGCTATTGCTGTATTTTGGATCAAATACATCATCAGAAATAGATCAGAAGACATTAAAACAAACTTTTGACTGATAGTGTATATATATTAAGATATGGTCACTTTAACAGACTAGAAGTGCATGAATTATGTCCGCTGTACCTTAAGGAGCTGAGTGTCTAAGCCACTGATCTTAGGTTCTGGAACGGGTGGCAGTAAAAAATGCTTCACCCTAGAGAAGAATAAGGAAATACAGAATTAACTGGTGAAGGTAATCCTGGGAAAACTATTACCTTTATGTACATTGTGATGGGGTGGGATATCATGCTTACGGTTTCATCTTGACTGTCAACACTCCTGCTGTCAGCAGGAAAATGACGACGGTTAGTGTGACAGCAGTGATCATAACCACATTCTGTGTGTCAGACATATCTGCAAAGTGAGAAACACAAAGACTATTTCACTTTCAATTTTCACCATCTTTTATTTCTGTACTGATTGAGTTCAAATGCATCTAAAGGTAGAATTAATCATCTATTTATACTTTTATACATGTATTATTTTTACTGTAGTCAAGACACTGTTATGTAAGGCTAAAAATGCTGAGTAATGCAGCACAATGCCTGGAGGTGTGAAAGATAGAGTTGCTGGTATCATCTTACTGTCTGGAATCTGGATGAATGCAGAGGGGCTCCATTCACTCCAGAGGCCTTGGTCTAGTTTACAGCGCACTTGCACAGCGTAATTGGTTCCTGGCTGCGGACTGTAGATGCTAAACTCCAATTGTTTTCCAGCACTATATGACTAAAAACACAAGAATCAAAAGTATGTCTCAGTTATAATTATATTACTTAGTATCAAAACTAAATATAGAAATTAGTCAACTCACAGACTCCCACTACAAAAATATTTTCATTTTAATAATAATTATTTAGAAGCTAATTTAAATGGAATATTTTTAGATTTAAAAAAGTCCCTGGCCTAAAATTATAATGTTCAAACCATAAGAACATCTCACCTCCCAATTGCTGTCCTCCTCTTTTCTGCTCATCTCAATTTTTGTGCGAACTTCATATTTGATTGTTACCCAGCCTGAACGCGTGTCTGTGTTGCGCGGAGGTCGCCACCGCACCAGGAAATAGGGACTGTTCGTGGTCTGCATGAAAGTCACGCTCACATTCTCTGGAGGGTGAGGCCGCACTGTGTGGAAGAAGATGAATCATCTTAAATGACATTCAACTGCACACACATGATGTTAGTAGAATCAGTGTGCAACTGAAACTTGGCTATTTTTCATATGCTTCTTAAAAACAACCATTCAAAAGTTCAGGGTCAGTACAACAGCAGCAAATTTGCATATTATAATGGTTTCTGAAGGATCATGTGACACTGAAGACCACAGTAAAGATGCTGAAAATTAAGTTTTGCCATCACAGGAATAAATTACATTTTAAAATATATTAAAATAGAAAGGGAAACGCTGACAGACTGTCCCGTATTAGCATATTTCCACTCCCAGCTAGTACGCTGTCCGCCATTTTCTCTGCACTCGAGCAGCTGTAGTGACAACAGTGTCTTGTAAACAGAGTTGGATGTAAAAATGAATATAAGAGTCTTCACTTTCTCCTGACATGAGAGGCACTGAGGACACAGTGGATTAGTTTTTTTTAATGGTAACACGCCACAGAATACACAAAGTAGAAGAGAGGGGCGGGGTGAGCAGAGCTCATTATCATTTAAAGAGATATGTACCGAAATGGGTCGCTGTGAACAGAGGTGTTGTTTTGCATGACCATTAAGGAATTTTAACCAAAGTATGTTACAGACATTTCATGAAGACCCTAAAGAATCATACCGATTTGTGGAAAATGGCAATCAAATGTTCCCTTTCAAATTGTACTCTTTTACTGTATTTTTTTACTGTATGCATCCTTGATGAACAAAAGAGATGTCTTTTAAGAACATTAAAACATCATAATGACCCCAGCCTTTGAACAGTAGTGTTTTTATGCTCTTAATGCATAAAAAAAAAATAGAGCATCAACCATACGCCATATGCCAGCACATTCAATCATCTGCAGTGGGATATTCGATACACCACTTGAGTTTTGCAGTATGCCAGACACAAACCTGTTCATCCTCATTCTGTTCAGTTAGTCAGCCAGAGCTGCTTCTGTTTAGTGCCTTTTAGTACTTTTCCATTCCACTCAGAAGCTCTAAAAGTCATCATCGTTTAACTCACCGTTACAGATGGAAGATCCCTGTGTGCATACATTTCTAGCAGTAACTAAACTGGTTTAAACGAAATTGTTACTAAACTATACAACTGTATATCCGTTTTATGTTCTCATATGATGATCTAACTGCAAGTTAAAAAGTTTCACTGTAAGGATTGTGCTGATTGTGCCCTTATGTTGCTGTAGGAAGTCTTTATGCTATATTTAGCAGGCAGCTCACTGGCACTGTAGCTGTTGTCAAAACAACCCTGAAATTGGCCTCTGTAGTAAAACATGATTAACCATTCATGCATGGTCAGTATACACTAGGGGCAAGCACATAAAAACAAAAGCATTTCTGGATGTATTTCAATATTTTGTAAACACATTAAATGAACTCACCGATATCCATAACATCGATTTCTACCGATTCTGAATAGGCTTTTCCCAGTGCATTGGAGGCCACCACTGTGATGTTGTACATGATCCAAATAGACGTGTGTCGCTTATCAAAATAACAGGAATTGTTCCCAGCCTTATGATAGTCCGGACACTCGAAGACTTCCAGAGAGCTGAAAAAGTTTTTTGATAGTTTAAAGGATTAAAATTAAGGTAACACTTTACAATAAGGTGTCCTTTGTTAACAATACTTAATGTATTAACTAACATGAATGAACAATAGACAGGACATTTATTACACTATTTATTAATCTTTGTTAATGTTAGTTAATAAAAATACAGTCGTTCATTGTTTGTTCGTGTTAGTTCACAGTGTATTAACTAATGTTATTACACGGTTTTGTGGAATAATCGATTCTGATTGGTCAGTCGCCACATTCCAAGGTTTGATATTCCCAGATAACAACCGGTAAGAACTAATAACACAGGCTCATCTGAGTAACTACCTGCAGTCGGCGCTGTTCGCTTGCGGGGAACGTTTTTTCTTTGTGGAAACTTTGCGTGTTTGGTTGGCTAATAAAATAATAAAACTCAATATTACAACTACAATTATTTAATTCATTATGTCATCCTGGTTTTGCGGACTCCCTCTCTCGTTTCATACAAACGCAGCTGCTGTTATTTTGGGACGACTGTTTTGTACACGGTAATGGATTATAAAATAACTAACAAACTGGTAAGATTTAGAAACCCTTTCGTCTTAAATCAATATAATTTATCGCCATAATCATTTTCTGGGTTGAAATGTTTAGTGTATAGTGTAATAAGTGCTATGACCTTTAAATGTCCGTCTAGTTTGAACTTCTTCACTGAAGCTTTGCATTCAAATATAACTCAGATCAAGGTTTTATGTCGAATTATTTACTTTTGTGGCAAGATTAACCATTCATGCCTCCGCTTCGCGTCGGGCTGCTGATAAGCCTGTCGGGCTGTATTCTCCTAAATCAACCTGCTGGATGTACATTATCCCTTACTTAATAAATGCTGCAGAGGTATTGTTCATTCTTGGTTCATGTTAACTAATGAACCTTAATGTAAAGTGTTACCAAAATGAATGATTTGTTTACTAACATATTGAAAAAAAATTACTAAAACCTAAGATTTATTTTTATAAAATATCTAAACTGAACTTGGTCACTATACTAGGTTTAGTGTGTTCAATAATAAGTGTGTGTGGTGTACAAATAAATGAAAATTTTATGAATCTTCTCCATGTAGCAGACTTCTATGGTGCCCGCTAATTTGAACTTCCAAAATGCAGTTTCATTGCAGCTTCACAGGGCTCTAAACTATCCCAGCCGAGCCGATAGTTAAAAAAAATAAAATTATATACTTTTTAAAACCAAAAGCTTATCTTGTCTAGCTCTGTGTAAACTCTTTGTATTCCGGTTCATGACAGTTAGGGTATGCAGAAAAACTCCCATCTCATTTTCTCCTCCAACTTGCAAAATTGCATCACTATATGGAGAAAAATCCTGGCATGTTTGCCTCAAAAACATAATTTCTTTACGACTGAAGAAAGAAAGACATGAACATCTTGGATGACAAGGGGGTGAGTAAATTATCTGTAATGTTTGTTCTGGAAGTGAACTTCTCCTTTAAATCAACAACCAATATTGCTAAGTAATTTTTTTTCAGCACCAAATCAACAAATTCAAATGATTTTTGAAGGATCATGTGACACTGAAGACTAGAATAATAGGTATAAATTATTATTATTTTTTTAAATGTTACATTTATAAAACATATGAAATTAGATTTTTTTTTACTAATATTACACAATATTGCAGTGTTTACTGTATTTTTAAGTGACTCAATAATTAACGCAAAACGCTAGATTATCTCAATAACTTGTCATGTTACTGATACAAACAGAATCATGGGATTTTTTTGTCAAGCACACAATAAAGTAACTATCCATGTTTTGAAATAGGTGAAATAAATACTGAAAATATATTCTTTTTTTTTTTGATGGCAAGATGAGCAATGCTGAATAGTGATGGAAGCTGCATTTACCTCTCTTTTCTATAATACAGGTGGTAGCTGGTGGGCAATCCACCTGTGGATCCAGGCTCCCACCAGCAAGTAAAAGTCTCTTTCTCAGGGGACCGACAAGTTGTTAGTCGAGGCCTCCCCGGAGGAGAATGACCTGGAAACATGTAATGGAAGAGTATATTAGAACTAGATGTTATAGAAGTCATATTTTAAACAGTGATTATATTAAACTTCTTTAAATTCAATATGGTATTTAAAAATCTGTCCTGTTTTCTACCTCTGTTCAAATGCAGGAATTAAATTCTGAATACTACACAAATGCTGATGTATGTTATATAAACAACAGGGTTTCAAATGATTAAATAATAGAAAATCACGGTAACACATTACAATAAGATTTATTAAGTAGCATTAGTTAGTATGAACAAAAAATGAACAATACTTCTACAGCATTTATTAATCTTAGATACTGTTAATTTCAGCATTTACTAATGCATTATTAAAATCACAAGTTGTGTTTGTTAACATTAGTTAATGCACTGTAAACTAACATGAACAAACAATGAACAACTGTATTTTTATGCACTAAAATTAGCAAAGATAAATAGTTTAATAAATGTATTGTTCATTGTTTGTTCATGTCATCAACTAATGTTAACAAATAACACCTTATTGTAAAGTGTTACCAAAACCTAAGAGTTTACAACAAAAAATGGTGTACACAATTGCAACTGTCTGAATTGATTTTCTCAATTGTAAAGCCATATCTCTCTCACTTACACATGCCATATGAGATCCCAGAGAGGAGCCACATCAGAGTCAGCGCCTGCTCTGCATCTCTCCACATTTTTCCTGAGAAACAAACGTCCACAAAGTCAATAAGGTGTTGAGCACGTTAAATACCACCTGTAGAGCTTGTTTCTACTTTCAACATCAATCTAGACATGCAAAACAACCACTTAGCATGTGTAAACACCTTCACTCATCACAACAGCTGAAAGGTCATCATTATGTGTACAAAATTGCATGCAATTTTGCATTGAGTTAACTTTGTGCCAAAATAAGAAAAAGATGATTCTTATCTGATTTCATAAATACTTTCTTATCTTGGTCAGTGAAGTAAATAAAAATGAAATATGCCATTTTTATTTGATTATGAAAACAGGACAATCACGAACACTGAACGCTGATTGTTTTTGAGCAAACAGTTTAGTTCTCTATTCAAACTTGCGCAAACAAACAAAACAAAACAAAAAATCCCAGAAGAAGTGTCTAACACTAAGGTTGTTTCTGACAGAATGGTTATGAACACAAGGCATGAACAAAAGCGTCGAGCACGTCAAACGCAGGTGCAGAGAGGTGACTTAATGGAAAGTTACTGCCTTGGAAATGGATGAGTTCCAATCAGAGATACAGATTGAAAGGGCAATCAATGTGCTTTTTTGTTCTGGATCATTTTAGAAACACTTTGCTACAGTTTTTGAATTAAATCTGTGTTCAACATTTTATAGCTACTTGTTTCGGTTTCCGTGAAACAGCTTTATTTGTAAACGTGTAAGTTATTAAAATGTCAAGGACAAGATTTACCCGAACACGACAAGCTATTGTCTGTGTACAGTCCTTTATTTTCCCACTTATTCAGAAGGAAGTTGGTTAAAGTCCAGGTTTAGATAACCTCAAAACATTTGACATTAACTTTTGGTGCCACAATACCTAAAATAAATATTTTCATTCTAGCAGCAGCAATTTTGACAAGACCAAATATTAATATATTATATAGCTGGCATATGACCGTTGAAATATGGTTGAAATAATGTCAGTTCTTGTTTTAACGTTTAAACAACGGCTGAGATATCAAAAATGACCAGGAATGGTTTTGTAATTCACTTATATTATCACCAAATCTTGTTTTACTCAATGTTTTACATAGCCTAGAAAAACTATTTAGAAGCTCCGATCATTAAAGCCTATTATCAATCCTAAAAGAAATACAAAACCTTTGCTAATTAATATAATATTCACCATTAAAAGAGATGGCAGCTGGTATCATTTGGGATTAAACAAAATGTGTACATATAATCTTGGCCATCACTACAAAAAAATCTTTTAAAATCTTTTCATCTGATACTTAAAATATTACTTAAGGCATCGCAAACTAGACTATAATTACTGCGTCTACACAAACTCCTGTCTCCTTCGGTCATTCCTCCAGGGGCCAATTTTGCCAGAGCATTTTCACTGATAACCATGTGATAGCCATAAACAAACACATATTGCTTTGGTAAGTCAGGCAGGCAGGTCAAAAAGTCAACCAGTGATCCCAGGTCAACCCAGCAGAAGAAAAAAAGCTACTACTTCAGAGAAAGAAGTAGTTATATCAAGCAGACTTTTGATCGATACCGCTGCTTAACCTTCTCTAAACAGTTTTTTTTTTAACTTATGCAGTAAAACATAAGATGCAACAAGAATTACAAATACAGTGCTAATCTGATCTCAAATAGCTGTTTACCGCTATTAATACACATATTAACATACATATTATATCAATCCGGTATTATGCCTCAAATAAAACAACTTAACGATATTTGCATAGTTATATAGCCCATAATAATCTAAAGCAAGTTTTCACCGCATTATAAAATATTTTAAAATTTAGTCGTAGATTTTGACGGAGGCTCACCTGTATCCGCCACCCAATCCGTGACCGAATTTACACACAGCTTCACCTGTGATTTTCCAGTATTCCACAAACGTGCTGCATTTTGGATAGACTTTGGACTGAACACAGTCTTTCCGAAGCGATGTCCCCCAAAAAATCGCGCACTATGAAAGCGGGAAAGGCCAAATACAAAGTCACCCTGTTGACACCGCAGTCCTTCTGAGTCTCCAGTTGCACATAAACAGCCCTAAAGCTGCAGGGAGTCTTGAGGAGTGGCATACAGGCGATGACGTTACATCTCACACATTACCTGCCAATGACACGGTGTGTGTGAGTACCTGTAAACCAGATGAGTAAAGTTCGTCAATATAAAACGTTGATGTAAAATGATATAGAATAAAGCCTTGTTTGGATGATTAAAAACTGTGTAATGTCTGAACGACAGACAAAGAAGGCTCTGTTTCTGAACTTTAGTTTTTAAAACGTTGTAAAATTATACAGGGCTAAACAGTCAGAAAAAATACTAAAAGACAGATAGGGCTACAAACAGACAGATAAACAGTGCATTACTAAGTGGTTGTTTGTGAAGTTCTGGATTGTGTTTTCAACCAGGGGGCCAGGGTCCACTAGAGGGCCTCAGTAAACTCCCAAAGGGACCCCAAAACAACTCAAAAATGATTTAAAATAAGACAAAACAAGCAGAATCTGTAAAATGTTAATTATTTTACCATATTAAGAAAGATCATACAAAATGCATGCTTTTTTAGTTAGTACTGACCTGAATAAGATATTTTACATAAAAGACGTTTACATATAGTCTAAAAGAGAAAATAATAAGTGAATTTTATAAAAATGACCCAATTCAAAAGTTTACATACACTTGATTCTTAATGCTGTGTTGTTACCTGAATGATCCACAGCTGTTTTTGTTAGTTTAGTGATAGTTGTTTATGAGTACCTGAAAAAAGCTGAAAAATCTAAGAATTTGTAGGACCTGAAGGATTTTTCAGAAGAACAGTGGGTGGTTTAACTGTTCAGGACAAACAAAGGGACTCATAAACAACTATCACTAAAAAAACAGCACAATATTAAGAATCAAGCGTATGTAAACTTTTGAACAGGTCATTTTTATAAATGCAACTGTTATTTTCTCTTGTGGACTATGTAAATGTTTTATGTTTTATGTACAATATCTTATTCAGGTCGGTACTAAATAAAAAATAACATGCATTTTGTATCCTTCTTGGTAAAACAGGCTAACTAACATTTTGCCAGATTCTGCAAGGTGTCTCATTTTCTAATTTATTTATTTAATCAAGGACAAAGCACATTAATAGTACATACAATATGTAAAATGCATCGGATTTAGCCAACACTGGCTAATTTTCATCCGTAGTCCCTTTTGGCAGGTTGATGTTAAGGACAGTAGAAAAGTATGAACAAAGAACATTAATACACCACATTAAGAACAAGAAATACCATACATACAATTAATTAAAATAAATGACTACTGAAAAAGTTATTTTCATATAGTTGCGGCAGTGGCGGGCCTTGGAGTGAAAAAAAGTTGACAACTGCTGTACTAGGGTGTTCATAACGGTTGCAAGGCGTTTGTGGTGACGATACCACGGTGACAGAGTATACAACTTTACACTAGTAAAAGTACTAGATATATCACTGTTGATGATCTGGCTATTAATCAAATAAAATCATTTTCGTGTTAAGTAGTAATGGAAAAGCATTGCTTTTCTTAGCCTCATTCTGTTTTTCGTAAGTGCATGTAGCGAGTCTTTGATTTGACTATAAGAACAGACTTCCGTTTAAGAATACGTTGAGCTGCTCAGGAGAGTCGAGATGAACACCTTCCTCTTTGTTAGACATCAGGAAGTGATGCGTACACACACACACACACACACACACGTATGTTTTGAAAGTTGGATTTCCCCACATCAGTCAGTGTAGAGAAGAATTAATGTGTCGTCTAATAATGGGATACATGTCAACGTCTGATCCATCTGCGGTATGTGCCCTCGATGTTTACGCTCTTATGTTATTACCTTCTTGTTCGTAATGAATTCTGATCTGTTTCTAACTCTACTTGCTTGTATGTTAACATTTACAAATTCGAAAGATACGTAAAGTATCTACATTAGAAAATAAGTGTTAATGAATGGCATTGCCTACTTAGTTTACACACATTTATTATTCTTTACAAAAAAAATGTAAAAAGTGAAACTAGCGAGGGTCTTAAAGGTAGTTCACCCAATCTGATAATGCTTCGTTCGTTTACTTATCTTCTTGTCATTCCAAACCCGTTTGACTTACTTTCCTCTTTGGAACATAAAAGAACGTATTAGGAAGAATGACGTTTTCAGTATTCCATTGCAAAATTTCCATACAGTGAAAGTAAATGTAACTTGTGCTGCTGTCCAGATAAAACATACAGTCATAAGGTTTAGAATAACATGAATGAGTAAATCATGACAGAATTTAGTTTTTGAGTGAACTTTCCATTAAAGGAGCTATTTTAACTTAAATGACCCAATTGTCACCATAAAGATTTTTGCATTGTGGTATCAATAGAATTTTGAAAAGTGCCATTTTTTTATTATTATTTATTTATTTTTACATATTTTATAGTGTGAGACACCTCAGGATGCTCATTGAAATATAATGCCAGTTTCTCATTTTGCAGGTGCTTTGCTGAACATTGAAATCTGAGTTCAGCAGGTCAACCAAACGCAGTTGTGTCTCAATCATGTCGGACTCGAATGACAACTCTTTGAACATAAATTTCTTGAAAGAATCTGCATTGAAGAGGCTCTGTGAGTCTCTTGACAAGGCCAACAATAAGGGATGGCGAAAACTGGGAGAGATTGTGAAAAGTGACAAGCGATTCAAAGTTAGGTAATGACATTTTCTCTCCTCACTTTTCCTTTTAATGTAATATATACTAATAAACTCAGTCTTTCTCTTACTGTCTCTTTCCTCCTCCAGTCTGAATGATATGGACATGTGTTCTCTGAAGGCTTTGGAGGCAGATGGAAGTCCTTCCCGCAGTCTGCTCAAGCTCATTGGAGATCAAGGATGTATGGTGGGTGAACTGGTGGAGTTTCTACAGATCATGGGTCATACGGATGCCTTGCAGTGCCTAAAACCTCCAGGTACAACAGACTCAGTGTAAACATGGCAATGCTGCATCACATTATCTAACGCTGATTGTTTTGTATATGCTCTGTAGTCAGATATTTAAACATGAATGTGAGAGCAAAATTCAAACATGACCTTGACACTTGCTTGAAGAAACAATATTTATTTTAGGCCCCGTACAAAATCTGCAAGTTTTTCTATACCAAAGGCAATAGATTTTAATATGCTAAAATTTGTTAAATTGAAAATATTGATTTGAAAAAATTCACAGGCAATTCTGCTGAATTTTCTGGCGTAGGTTCAATGCAGATATAGTCGTAAGTGATTTATTTGCATTCATAGGCCAGTTTCGGTTGCTGTTTTCTGAATTGATCTCACAGGAATTCAAATCCTCGTCCAGCCGCAGTCAGTGTCTGTCATTGCTGGACACAACCTTCGTCTCAGTTGTTATGCTGTTGGTGCTTCACATGTGCAGTACCAGTGGTTTAAGAAAACAGAAGAGGTGTGAAGATATATAATATTGCGAGTAAGTTATTATAATTAACTCTCAGTCATTCACATGAATTACATAACTAATTCAACCCTTCAGGTATATAACAGCTCCTCCCCAGACCTGGTGTTCAGTCCAGTCCGGCTCAAAGATGCAGGGTTTTACATCTGTCGGGTGAACTGTGGAAATGCATACGAGTTTAGCCAATGGGCCCAAGTAGACGTTCTCGATGTCCCACCAAGATATGGTAAGTCAGTTGGTTGAATTATCGTAATGAATGAGATATGTCATTGATATTAAAACTGATGCTTTTTGTTCAGGATTAGTGTCTCTGGGTTCAGAGGTCAGGCCGAGAGTGCTGATCCAGCCTCAACCTCAGAGGCTGCTGGTGGGAGATCTACTCTATCTAGAGTGTGGAGCTATTGGAAGACCCCTACCGCAATATCAATGGTATAGAAATGGAGTGCCGATCAAGAAAGCCACTAAGAGGAAGTACACTGTAAGAACCATTTCCTCTGCATTTATAGATAAATTCAGTATTGCTCACTCTGAACGCTTGTTTAGATTATATTCTGTTACTGAGACAGTTTGGATGCAGTAGATTAAAAAAGAGCCTGCTAAAGAAACTATTTAACAAATAATTACAAAGTAATGACAAGTAACATATTGAATTAACCATGATATTTTAAAGTAGTGTTTGTATTTTCTTGTAAAATGTACTCCAATATCTTTCCAAATTCTAATGTAGTGAGATTGATTAAGTAATATTTTGGTTTAAATTAGGTCAAGAATTTGTTGTCAGAGCACCAGGGAAGATATCGCTGCGAGATTGTCTGCAACAATGAAAGAACATGGAGCAATGAAGTGGATGTTGTTGTTATAGGTATGCATCATGTCTTTTGTTTTAGATTTATTCTTTGCTTAGATGTTTTCTGATCAGATCGGTTTTGTCAAGAGTAGTGATTTAAAGGGATAGTTCATCCAAAAATAAAAATTCTGTCATTTACTCAACCTCAAGTTAGTTCCTGGTCCCCATTGACTTCCATTTTTTTGTTTCACTACTATGGAAGTCAGTGGATACCTATCGTTTCCACCACTGACACTAATTGCAACTTTTTATCTCACAATTCTGACCTTTTGTCTCTCAATTATGAGTTTACATCTCACTTTTTTCTTAGAAGTGAGTGATACAAACTTGCATATCTGACATTTTTCTCATAATTGTGGGATATAAACTCGCAAAAGTTAGAATTGTAAAATATAAAAGCACAATTCAGAAAAATGAAGTCAGAATTGTGGGTGTATATAATATATCTTGCACTTGTGACTTTTTTCTCAGAATTGCGAGTTTATATCGGCAATTCAAACTCGCAATTCTGAGAACATCAGTCTTTTTTCCCGCTAAAAATTGGACTTTATAACTTGCAATTGTGAGTTTATAGTAATTCTGAGAAAAAAAGTCAGAATTGTGAGAAAATTCTGAATTGTGAGATGAAAAGTTGCAATACATAGATACCTGCAACTCTTTGGTTACCAACATTTTTCAAAATATCTTCTTTTGCATTCAACAGAAGAAAGAAACTCATACAGATTTGGAACATCTAAAAGAAACACTCCTCTTTTTTTGAAAATAGGCTCATTTTCCAACTCTACTAGAGTCAAACAGATGAGTTTTACCGTTTTTGAATCCATTCAGCTGATCTCCGGGTTTGCCATTAGCACTTTTAGCCTAGCTTAGCATAAATCCTTGAATCTGATTAGACCATTAGCATCTCGTTTAAAAATGACCAAATATTTTCTATATTTTTTCAATTTAAAACTTGACTCTTCTGTAGTTACATCGTGTACTAAGACAGACAGAAAAAGAAAAGTTGTGATTTTCCAGGCTGATATGGATAGGAACTATACTCTCATTCCGGCATAATAATCAGTAAACTTTGCAGCAGTCAAGAGTCAAGTTTTAAATAGGAAAAATATTGAATAGCTTTGGTCATTTTTGAACGAGATGCTAATGATCTAATTTGATTCAATGATTTATGCTAAGCTATGCTAAAAGTGCTAACAGCAGACCCGGAGATCGGCTGAATGAATTCAAAAATGGTAAAACTCATCTGTTTAACTCTAGGGGAGTTGGAAAATTAGCCTATTTTCAAAAAAGTGGAGGGATCCTTTAAACTTTAAGGAGAGTAAATGATAGAATTTTCATTTTTGGATGAACGATCCCTTTAAGGCGGAAATATACAACATGACTTCTTAAATAGCACAGATTTGAAAATACTATGCATCATACTCTTGCTGACTTAATGGTTACAAAGAAAAACTGGTCATTGTACACTAATTGACTATGATTCATATACTACTGGACTATCAAGTTGTTTGGAAAACAAATTTTTGAAGAAACGTGCCTTGTTGCTAGAAAAAACATGATTCTGATTGTATAGAATCATAATTGTATGGAAATTAAAAAACTGCAGTCTGACTGTGACTTTTGTAAACTAGTGTTCACTCCATTCAGACTGCAAATCTGTTCAAAAGATGTTTAGTGTATTCAAGTCTTAGGGGTTGACTGATCATCGGCGCCGATATTAAGCATTTTTATGGTATTGGTCATATTCAAAACTGATTCAGAGCCCTTGTTATTCTTAATGTTGACATTTTAAATTTTACACCAGACTTATATATTGGTTCGAAATATTGGTTATCGGTCTACTTGAACTGTAATAATCGGTATTGCCTCAGCCCTGAAAAACACGTCGACCCGTAGTCTTTAGTGTTTACACTAAGGGTCAGATTTACTTACAGATTGCACCAACACAAACCGTTTTTGGTGTAAAAATAGTATTGCAGAGACAATGTGGGACCTCTAGAAGCATAATGCTTGCACAGCAGTGTAATTAATTTTAGTGGACTGCCTGATTGCTGATAGCATATAATGTTATTGGTAAATTTATCAAAAAATAAGTGTGAGCTTGATGTCTTTTAAAGTTAAAATACTTTTTTAACTGTGTTTACTTATTTTGTGGTCCAACCCTTTATTCTTCCTCAAGAAAATCCTAGCCACTCTCAAATGAAAGAGCCAAGAATATCTCATCAAATTTCAGGAGCAATGGAGTGCTCTGAAGGTATTCTATAAGATGTAGTGGCACCCTTTTAACATCTGCGGACTTCTGGCATCAACCCCTTTGTGGAATCTGAATCTACTTCATGTACTAAATCACTATACTGTCATACCGAATTAATGCATGCTTTAAAAACTAACAAATGCTCTAGGTTCAAAACAAGTTAAGCTGCATCACCAGCATATGAGATGTATTTGATTACCACAATATGTTACTGTAAAATCGATGCAACAGTTGAGCTTGTTTTGAACCTTTACTACTTTCTTGACTGCTCTACTGATTGAGGTGGTGGAAGACACTTTGATAGATCTAATGCCTTCAGTAATGCAGCTCTGCATGATTGTTGCAAAAATGAGAGCATTCCCATTCCAGTTGTAGTGGATGCAGTTTGAGAACACGATGAAGGCGGTAAGGGTTAATTGTGGCAGGATGGGGTTTGCTATCATGCCTCAAATATAGGTTTTTGGTCTTGAAAAATGATTTCCTCTTGTGATCTGTAAGCTTTCTTTTCTCTTCATTACTGTCATCATGATGTTCCTTCAAATACACATCTAAGTATCTAATATATTTCTCTTTTATAGATGATTTTTTGACCATTGATAGGGGTAAGTTGTGTTCCCATCACATTTAGTCTTAAATATTTCTGGCTTTTATTAAGTCAGTGAATGATTATGACTTTTTCCCCATCAGATTACAGTCTTGAGAAACCTTATGGTGAGTAGACTAAATATTCTATGAATTAATGTAAATTGAATACAAACATGAAAGTGGCTGAAGTCTCTTTTTTCACAGTGAATGTTTTTCTTCCTACAGCTACAGACAAAGTGGCTCTTCTGATTGGTAACCTCACATATCGAAACCACCCACAGCTGAAAGCACCCATGGTTGACGTGTACGACCTCACCAATCTGCTGCGGCAGCTGAACTTTAAAGTGGTGTCTCTGCTGGATCTAACCGAGTCAGAGATGAGGAACGCCGTGGAGGAGTTCTTGTCCCTGCTTCATAAGGGAGTGTATGGTACTGTAGTCTCCTATAAACATTGTAATTTCCATAGAAGAACTATCTTTAGTCTCTGAAGAACCTTTCAGTGAACAGGTTTTAAATTAATTTATATTTTGAATTGAAATTTAAGAGCCTTTTTCTACTATAAGACCCTTTTTTGTGACGGAAAGGTTCCATGGAGATTCTCCATTGAAAAACCACAGGTGCCAACAAAGAATCTTTCTTTTTAAGAGTGTACTTACTGACTTTAGATGTGATTAGAAAAGCATCAGTTACTTTCTCACCATTTACTCGCCTTCATGTCATGCCAAACCATGTCTTTCAAGAAGAACAAAAGGAGATCACACTTGTTATTTCCAGAGTATAGAGTGACCAAGGCTGCCTGCCTCTGAAAAGATCAAAAAGCATTGTAAAACACCATATAATTTGAGCCTTCACATATGTGACCCTGGACCACAAAACCAGTCATAAGTGTCAGTTTTTTGAAATTGAGATTTATACAACATCTGAATAAATAACCTTTCCATTGATGTATGTTTTTTTAAGGATATGACATTATTTGACCAAGATACAACTGTTTGAAAATCTAGAATCTGAGGATGCAAAAAAAAAAAAAAAAATCTAAATATTAAGAAAATTGCCTTTAAAGTTGTCCAAATGAAGTTCTTAGCAATGCATATTACTAATCAAAAATTAGGTTTTGATATATTTACGGTAGGAAATCTTCATCGAACATGATCGTACGACTGGTTTTGTGGTCCAGGGTTAAAACTTGGTGTGTTGCCATCGATTATAGACACGCAAAAAAATAACGGCACATCTTTTGGACATCTTTAATGCCAATTCAGGAGCAACACATTTTAAAGTGTCTTGTTTATAAATGTTCTATATGTGCTGCTGATATTGCAGGTATGAACATGCACAACATTATTACTGTGAGAACTTCAAAATACTCTGAATAATTCTAGATACCATATTATCTCAACTGAACCTTATCAAAACCCGCCCCCTTTAGTTACTGTTGCTACATCCGATTCATGTTCTCGTGCAGTGAAAAATACATCGCGGAGCAAAGAGGACACAGACAAACAAGGCAGAGCAGGTCATTTTTTTTATTCAAACACTAAATACCATTTTGTAGCTCTTTAAGAAAAAGGTTATTGCATTTTGTTTTTTTAAATCTCAATTCTGATTTCGCAATTGTGAGTTAAAGTCAGATTTGTGTGATATAAATTCACAGTTGCAGGTTGTAAAGTCACAATTCCGAGGTTTTTCTCAGAATTGCATCATATAAACTCACAATTGCGAGAAATAAAGACAGAAATGCAAGATAAAAAAAAAAAAATTCGCATTTCTGACTTTTTTTCACGCAATTCACACTTTTTTTCTTACAATTGAGATATGAACTCGCAGTTGCAAGATTGAGGGGAAAAAAAGACCAATATATCTCACAATTCTGACTTAGGAACTCGCAGTTGCGTGTTATAAAGTCATAATTGCTAGATATAAACTTGAAATTCTGAGAAAAAGTCCCAATTGTGATTCAAACTCGCATTCTGCGAAAAAAAGTCAGAAATATGAGTTTATATCTCGCAATTCTGACTTTATAACTTGCAGTTGCAATTTGGTATCAGCAATTATGAGGAAAAAGTTAGAATTGCAAGATGTAAACTCAAAATTGTAAAAAAAAAAATTTATTTGTTTACACTATAAATAAAACTGATATTAGTTACTATTTTCTGTTCTTTTTCACTTTAATCTGTTTGAAACATTTGTTTACTTTTATAAATTTTTATTGTGCAGTGTTTTATGGCATTTAAATGTTAACGTTTTTTAGTTGTTAAACTTGTTTTTAACAGAATAACACTGAAGTTTATCTTTTCAGCCTGTTTTTGTAATTCAATACAATACCGCATACTGTAATAAATGTTTCAGCATTCACGTAAATTTGACACCATCACATGCCCATTGTGTACACATGCTCAAATTGACATCTTCAGCTGAGGGAAAGCTTTTTAAGCAAATAGCAACTTAAATATTTGATTAATGCTTCATGGAAACTATCCTATGACTTCAGAATTCCTATATATAGTGAGCGAGTCATACAAAAGTCATACAGGTTTGGAATGACATGAGAGTGAGTAAATGACAACAGAATTTTCTTTTTCCTCTAGGTTTGTTGTATTATGCTGGACATGGTTATGAGAACTTTGGGAACAGCTTCATGGTGCCTGTTGATGCCCCAAATCCATACCGCTCAGGCAACTGTCTCTGCGTTCAAAGCATTCTGAAACTGATGCAGGAGAAGGAGACTGGACTCAATGTCTTCCTCCTGGACATGTGCAGAAAAAGGTATGGGTTTTTGTGGTTTTAAAATGCAGGATAATAAACCATATTCACATTGGTAATTCATACATTCTAACATTAATGTGTTGTTTCAGAAATGTACATGACGATGCCATGCCAAATGTTATGCTCAAAGTTACAGCCAATATTGTGTTTGGTTATGCCACGTGAGTTATTGATTGTCTTTCTTTTTCATCCAGTAATAACATGCTGAAGTACACTTTGTTCTCTGTCTGACATATTATGTTGTGATATATTACTTTTGTGAAGTTGCCAAGATGCTGAGGCTTTTGAATTGAGTTCAAGTGGATTCACCAATGGAGTCTTTATTAAATTCCTGAAGGAGCGCCTCCTAGAGGATGAGAAGATCACTGTTCTGCTTGACAGAGTGGCTGAAGGTGAACGAACCTTGAGCATGCTGAAGTTAAATGAAGCATTGCAGCTTTTATTAGTGAAATGCAGGTCCATTAAGCTCAAACAAATGATTAACTGATTTGAAAAGTCTGCTACTACTTTCAGTATTTACTTATTGTGCACTTTGATTACTACTTCTACCAATGATGATAATAATTTCAATAAATATTAAAAAAGAATTAAATATATGTGTACTGTATTATTGTTTGCATATTTCTGTTACATTTTCATCTACCTGTTCTTGGTTCTGTGTCTTGACAATTAAACCACTGTTCTAATTGTCTGTAGATATGGGTCAGTTTGACCCTACAAAGGGTAAGCAGGCTCTAGAGATCCGCAGCAGTCTGTCAGAGAGACGGTCCCTCACCGATCCCATCCGCCCCGGGGACTACTCAGATGCAGCCGAGGCACACAACCTGCTCTGGTCTAAAGCACATGGTATTGTCAAATACTTCTAAATATTGTGCAACTCATATAAATAACCATATTAAAGGAAAACACTCCACTTTTTTTGAAAATAGGCTCATTTTCCAACTTACTTAACAGATGAGTTTTACCGTTTTTGAATCCATTCAGCTGATCTCCGGGTCTGTCGTTATGCACTTTTAGCATAGCTTAGCATAAATCACTGAATCAGATTAGACCATTAACATCTTGTTCAAAAAAGATTTTCGAGTCGGTGCCGATAGCCTTGTGGGCAGTGCGCCGACATATAGCGCCGTTGCGCAACGGGCGTCCCGAGTTCGATTCCCGGCTCGAGGACCTTTCCCGACCCTACCCCCTTCTCTCTCTCCACTTCGCTTCCTGTCCTTCCTGATCTGTCCTATAATAATAAAAGCCAAAAATAAATCTTAAAAAAAAAAAAAAAAGATTTTCGATATTTTTCCTATTTAAAACTTGACTCTTCTGTAGTTACATTGTGTACAAATCAATGCGATTTTCCAAGCTGATATGGATAGGAACTATACTTTCATTCCGGCGTAATAATCAAGGAACTTTGCTGCCGTACCATGGGTGCAGCAGGCGCATTGATATTACACAGTGCAGGAATATAGTCCTCAGCTGTATTACTATTACCTTAGTGGCTTATGGTGCATTCAAGTTATGTTGGATAGATCGTATTTACGAGTTGAATGCACATGAACGGCACATGCAATGGACGCAGACAAAGACTATATAGACTATATAGAGTCTTTATTAATGGTAAATTTGTTGAAATTAATAAAATAATAGTTTTTGTGACGTACAATAAAACTATGTAAGTTACATATACAAAACTTTACATTACTGTATAATTACCATAGAATATATAAGGTTTCCGTTTACATTACCTTCATAAATGTAAAATCAAAATAACAATTATGCACATTCTTTATTCGTCATTTTGTAGACGTAGAGTTAAAAAAATCATTGAATTTTATGTAGAAAAGGTAAATCCCCATCTTGTTCTGACCAAAGTGACTTGAACGGACCTGACCTTGTAATGACGACTTGTCAACTCATAAGTACGAACGTCCCAGGAGGACTTGAAAGCAGCATTAGTGCTGGTCACGTTGGAAGTTACCTAGCTGGGGACTATTTTCAGGTGCTGCGTAATATCACTGCGCCTGCTGCAACCATGGTACGGCAGCAAGGCTCCCTGATTATAACGCCAGAATAAGAGTATAGTTCCTATCCATATCAGCCTGGAAAATTGCAACTTTTCATTTTCTGTCAGTCTTAGTACACGATGTAACTACAGAAGAGTCAAGTTTTAAATAGGAAAAATGTCGAAAATATATAATGTTCTAATCAGATTCGATGATTTATGCTAAGCTATGCTAAAAGTGCTACCGGCAGACCCAGAGATTGCCTGAATGGATTTAAAAATGGTAAAACTCATCTGTTTAACTCTCATTTTAAAAAACTCATTTAAAAAAAAATGGAGTGTTCCTTTAAAGAGACAACAAGAGAAGTATTGTACGTCTTCACTGTTTTTCCTTGCAATAAGAAGGGAAGAATGGGAAGAAGCCTGTGGACAAATAAAACTTCCTAAAGACCCACGTCTTTGTTCTCTCCACTTTAGCCCTGATGCCTTTAAAGTTTTAAGAAAACCACATTTACTGAAAGAGCTTACAAACGGCAGAGAAAAGGGACCGGTTGCATAAAAGGACTTGTCTTAAAAAAGTTAGTCAGCTATTTTTTTCTTTAAGACTGGTCATATTTTTTTAATTCAGTTATAGAAAAATGTAGATTAGTCTAAGTTGAATCCAAAAAATAAGACAATATAGACAATATAGTCAAACAAGTTCTTAAGACACAGTCTTAACATAGGGGCTAAGTTTATGCAACTTGCCCAAGAAACGCTAGATGCCATCCTGGCAGGATGTAAACATGCTGACTCTTGTCATGATGCTGCAGCATCTGAAGGAGTTTCTTAGTGTGGATTTTACTCGATATCCGGGGGGTTTTAGACTCCTTGTGGGTAAAAATCGATCGTACAAAATTTGGTTTAAGCCTACGATTATATCCAATGCCACCTTTAAGCTCTTTCAGTAGCTGTGGTCTAAAAAGCCTCAAAGGCATCAGGGCTAAAGTAGAGAGAACAAAGATGCGGGTCGTTAGGAAGTTCTGCTCATCCATAAGCATCTTCCCATTCTCTTCTCCGCTTCTTATCGCCAGGAAAGCAGTGAAGACTGGCATCGCTTCTCTTGTTTTCCTATGACTGAAAATTACAATCAAAAGCTGCGTAATGTGGCATTGTATCACTATTTTATTTTCCAAGTTGTGTTATACAGCGCTCCACTTAGTCCAAAATATGTATAAAACGTACATATGTGTGTATGTATGTTTTTTTTAACGTAAATCTTTCATGGGTTGTCTACTACATATTTCATTAAGAGACATCATTTACGTTATATTAAGCTATAAGTCTTAATACCTGGGGTTCCTATTATTTGATGATTCCTATCATCTCATCTGATGATATTTACAGATAATAGTTCAGATGAGTGAAATACAGTAGTACTGGAAATCTATCTTCTTCTCAGCATTTTTTGTCAACTTTTTGCATTTGTGTTTGAACCCAGAACTGCCGGAGAGTAAAATTCTGGACTTTGATTGTGGAGTTCAGATAAAAATGGATTTTGCTGCTGAGTTTTCCAACGTGCTAGTCATCTACACCAGCATCGTCAAAAAGCCAGAGGAGATGCTGTCGTGTCAGGCACACATAACTGACCTCCCTTTGGTAAGTGCTCTTTGTTTTTATTCTGGAGAAAGAACTACAATTATAGAATAAATGTATTCTGCAAGGACACATTAAATTGATCAAAAGTTATAATAAAGAAATATGTTTCTATTTAAAAATGCTGTCCTATTGAACTCTCTATTCATCAAAGAATGTGTCACATTTTCCATAAAAATACAAAGCAGCACAACTGTTTTTAACATTTATAATAATAAGAAATGTTTCTTGAACTGCAAATCAGCATATTAGAATGATTTCTGAAGGATCAAATGACAGTGAAGACTGGAGTAATGATGCTGAAAATGTAGCTCTGCCATCACAGAAAAACTATTAAAATAAAAAAAGTACAGTTATTGTAAATGACTATGTAAAATACTAATCTGTCAAATTATTTAGCCATATAGTATAAACAAATCTGTTTTTTAAAGAATTAAACTAATTGCATTCTTGTCAACATTCCACAATGCCTATATATAAAACATGAAACATATTTCTTACCATATGTTTGTAATAAATCATGTTGTTTCATTTACCTGACTTTGAAGGACCTGGATGTGGACCCTAAGCTAATGAATAAGGAAACGCTTGAGGAAACAGGAAGCTTCTTACTTTCAGGCAATCTTCCTCAGCACTGCCTCTACACCAGACTCAGCTCACTGCAGAAACTCAAGGTACAGCTTCATCTTCATCAACAAGAATCTAAAAATACTCCTTCACAATAGTTCTTTAACTAGATCTGATTTAGAAGGTGCATTTTATTTATTTCAAAAATACTTTAATATCTGTTTTTACAGGAGGAACTGGCTTTCACTGTCTGTCTACAAGTCCAGTTTAACTCCCTTGATGACCTGGTCCAATGGAACATGGATGTTAACATCGGCAAGCCCCTCACTGCCAAACTGGATCTCAACCGTCCCACCAGGAAGAACAGCTGTCAACTGACGTGTCACATGCCACACAGCCCCTCGACCAGCCCCAGCCACAGCCCCGCGTCTGACCGCCGCTTCCACAGCCATGGCCCTTGCTTCCCCCAGCAGTACGCCAACCCCTACCTCAACGTCTGTGAGCCTCTACATGGAGCTGTAGGAGGTTATGGGGACTTTAGGTTATGCGGTGACCATGCGTATCAATACGAGAACATGCCATGCTCACCCTTCCTGAACCCACCAAGCATTCCCATTGAGACCACAGATGACATTGACGACATGCAGAATGAGTTCATGAATAGTCTGCAACTCTATAACCATCCCTGAGTGTGAGTACACAGTGTTAAATAGGTGGTCAAAGGGATACTCCAGCCAAAAATGACAATTCGATCATCATTTACTTTAGATATGATGGTAATCCATACGACCACAGTTACATAAAGGTTCACGAAAAGCATGGAGCTGTTTTTGACAAGGTAAAATGGTTGTTTTCGTGACCATTAAGAAATTTTAACCGAAGTATGATGCAGACATTTCATGAAGACCCTAAAGAATCATACCAACTTGTGAAAAATGGGCATCCGAGTCCCTTCTAACAAATGAATAAATATTAGTCTTTTTTTCTCACATGCATGTATTGTTTCACTTCAGAGAACATTGATTCATCATCTGGGGTCGCATGGATTATTGTCGTGTTTGCTTTTTGAGCATTGGCTTTGCCAGAAAATCTAAAAAGTTGTCAAAAAAAGTCATATACATCTGGAACGGTATTAGAATGAATAAATAATGAGAAAATGTTAATTTTAGGTGGAGTATCCCTTTAAAGACTGTAGGATTAGTATACACTACCAGTCAAACATTTTTGGACAATAAGATTTTTGATGTTTCAATGTTAAAAGTCTTTTCTGCTCACCAAGCCTGCATTTATTTAATCCAATGTACAGCAAAAACAGTTTTTACTATTGAATATAACTGTTTTCTATTTGAATATATTTTAAAATATAATATATTCCTGTGATTTCAAAGCTGAATTTAGCATCATTACTAAAGCAGTCACATGATCCTTCAGAAATCATTCTAATATTCTTTGCTGCTCAAAAAGCATTTATTATTATGATGTTGAAAACAGCTGAGTATAATTTATTTCAGCTTTCTTTGATGAACAGAAAGTTCAAAAGAACAACATTTATCTTAAATAGAAATCTTTATTATAAATGTCTTTATCGCCTTTTTTTAAAGCTTTTTATTTCAGATAAATGCTGGTCTTTGGATCTTTCTTTTCATCAAAGAACCCTGAAAAATGTAAAAATTGATAATAATAATAATGAAAAATGTTTCTTGAACAGCAAATCAGCATATTAGAATGATTTCTGAGGAATCATGTGACACTGAAGAATGGAGTAATGATGCTGAAAATGTAGCTTTGATCACATAAATAAATTACATTTTGAAAAATATATTCAAATAGAAAACAATAGTAAGAATATTTCACAATATCACTGCTTTTGCTGTATTTTAGATCAAATAAATGCAGGCTTGGTGAGAAGAAGAGACTTCTTTAAAAAACATTACAAATCTTACTGTTCAAAAACTTTTGGCTGGTAGTGTAAGTTAGTTATTAATTAGTTAAAGGTCAAGGGTGTTATTTTAACCATGTTAAAATACTGTCTACAGATTAATGCCCAGTCACTTTCATGTGACTAACTTATTACGGCACCTTCAAAACTTTTTAGCATTAGGAAAATACTGTTACATTGTGACTGTAAGTATTTAGTCATTTTAAAGTATCATTCATTAATAAAAACTCTGTCACCTCATTATATATCAAAATCTCTTTTTCATATAGATTTTAAACAGATATTTAGAAAAATAACCTTTATTTTGAAATAAAAAGTGCATGAATCAAATGTCCTGATTATCTTTTAGCATGTAGATATCGGTCATAACTCTGATTTTGTAATTTAAGATTACTCAATGAGAAGGTCAGTCACAATCTGATAAAAAGAAAAGCAAGGAACAAAACAAAAACAAATAATTGATTAATGAGAAAAACAAGAAATTCACAAATTCATCTCTTAAAGTGTGATCAATATTTCTTAAGAAATGGAAACTATTAATAGTTTCACTGCATAAGCAAATGCGTGTCATCAAGATTAGACAGCTGCATAGCTTTGACTTCCTCTACACATTACATGACAGTGCACTTCTCCTCAGCCTTGGATTTCATTTCTACAAATGTGGCCTGAGCCTTTTCTTTGAGCTGCCCCATATCCATGTTCTGAAGGTTCTGCATTTGACCCATGATGGACTCCTTTTCCTCCTCCTCCGGTGCCTCTCCATCCACCATCTTGATCAGTTCTTCTGGCACGTCAATGTCGTCTCCGGCCTGCTGAATCATAATCTCATCCTGTTCACTCTAGGGAAAAACAAACAGCATGTCAGTCGAAGCTAACAGTTAAATCTAATAGCACTTACTTGCTCATATATATAAGAAGTATATACTTAGAACCCACCGTTTACAGACATGGCTCAAGCATGACTTTTATGAATGAAACATTTTAGCCTTTTCAATAAATGGTCACATTGTCTCTCAAGATACTGATGCAATACTTATTTCTTTGTTAATATAAGTTTTCTTTATAATGCTGTTTTCTTCTTAAAATGATTCAGATGTGGATTAGAACAATGCAAATGTATGGATACTGACTATACCTGAGACACTTCAAACAAGCCAGTTTTCTTTGAAATAAAGGTAAAGCACATATATTGATTATAACAATACATGAACATTTTTTGTGATTTGAGTTAACTTCATAAACTAATAATTATATGTATTTTATGGATGTATTCTTTAAAAGATGTAAAGAATTTTATAATGTCAGAAATGCTATATTATGAAGGCCTTGCAGTGTAGAATAAAACAAGGAAAGGATACCATTTGTGCCAGACTATTTATTCATTTGTTTGTTTGTTTGTACAGTTGTCTCTGTAATAATAATAATAATCATTTGTATTCCATTATTTACAATTACACATTTGTTTATTTAGTTAGTTGCCTCTGTTATTATTATATTATTATTATTATTATTATTATTATAATACCATCATTTATTTTTTAATTGATATGAACTGTAATAATAATAATAATTATTATTATTATACAATTCATGCTATTTATTGATTTATTTATTAGTACAGTTGCTTCTGTTGTTGTTGTTGTTATTATTATTACATTTACGTTACCATTATACCTTTATTTATTTATTTAGTTGCCTGTTATTATTATTGTTATACCATAATTTATGTATTTATATGTACAGTTGCCTCTGCAGTAGTAGTAGTAGTAGTAGTAGTAGTAATAATAATAATAATAATAATAATAATGACAATAATTATTTTTATTATACCATTTGTGCAAGACAATTTATTTATATAATTAATTAATTTAATGTTTAATAATACATATGGTTGCCTCTGTAGTAATAATAATAATTAATAACATTTATTACAATTACAGAGGCAACTGTACTTTTTAATAAACAAATAAATAGCCTGTCACAAATATAATAAAAATAATTATCATTATACCATTTGTGCTAGACTATTTATTTATTTTTTAGTACAGTTGCTTTTGTTATTATTATTATTATGCCATTATTTACCATTACATGCATTTATTTATTAACTTATTTATTAATTTTATGTTTATTAATAAGTACAGTTGTCTCTGTAATAATAATAATAATAATTATTATTATTATTATTATTATTATTATTATATTTGTGCCAGACTGTTTATTTATCTAATGTTTATTAAAAAGTACAGTTGCTTCTGTAATTGTTATAAATGTTATTAATTATTATTTTTATTATCATATCTGTGTCAGACTATTTGTATATTTATTCATTGGTTTTTTTGTTTAATAATAAGTACAGTTGCCTCTGTAATTATTATATAAATATTATTATTAATGATAAGAATTAACTCTTAAAATGTGATCTAACACTCCAAATCCTAAATATGAGGTTACAGCTAAAGTAGCAAAAAGTTTATTTATTCTGTACTATCCCTAAGTGTGACCCTTGAGCACTACATTATTTTAACTGTGAGTATTGATTTTATATCAGTGGTTCACAACAAGGGGACCTGAGGCCACAAGGGGGCCACAGAATTACTCACATTTAATTTAAAAGTAGCTAAAACAGCTAAAAGAAAAAAATCAAGAATTATTATTCTTATTTTAATTCACCTATAGGGCTGGGCGATATGGCCAAAAAATTATCACGATAATAATAATACATTTAAGTTTAAAGGCATATTTTTCACAGTTAAATGTGGCTTTAAAATGTTCTTTATGATCAGAACATGACAAACACTTCATGTTTTTGGAATTCTTCACACTTTTTCCAGTCATTTTTCCTTAACAAAATAATTATCTTAATAGAAAAAATACCTGATAATATTTATAATAACAATAAAAATAAAAAATAGACATTTTGTAGTAGCTTGATTTAGAAGGCAGATGTAGATTTATGTTCATTGTCAAAATGAGTAATATCTGTACAAATTTGAGCAATCTCATATTTACATGGTGAAATTTAATTATTCTGAGTTTTTGTTAACCATTGCTTTTCCATAGTATCATGATAATAACCACAAATATAGCACCTCAATACCATGGTAAAAATTTAATATGGTTCCAAGGTATTTGTACATGGTTCCCACTCTAAGCCAAACGTCAAATTCCCTGACTTATCTCTTACTTTTACTGAAAGTTTTTTTTTTTTTAAAGATAATTTTTTGCTTTTTAGTGACCTGTAATGTACAGATTTCTACAGAAATTAATTTATGTTTTTTTATGATTTCGGGATTTAAAAGGGCTCTGAAGGATTTTCTGTGTGTAATCCAGCTCATCATTCAGTCAAATTTTTTTGTTTATCTATTGTCTATTGTTTATCTAATTTATCTATTTGTCTATTTTTAACACTTTGAAGTGGTCATTTTGTAGCCAAAGCTGTTAAAATTGATATTTTCCTGGCATGTTTGCCTTAGTTATCAGGTATAGCCAGTTGACAAGCAGGAAGGGAATAAAATGGTGCTGAAAAATAGCCTAACCATAAAAATAGGCAAAATGTGTGAAACAACGTGATTTTAAAAAATACGCTATAGAAAAATGATATTTGATAAATGGAAACTAATATTTACAACAAAAAACAAAAATCCCTGATATTCCATGACATGGACCAGAAAAATATCAAATTCACTGACTACAAATGTCTGGAATAGACCTTTTAAAATTCCATGATATTCCAAAAATTCCATGACCCGTGGGAACCCTGTATGTATGAAAAACAGTAGTCTAAATACATTTGGTGAAATGTATAAACGCTATAGCTTACTGTAATTATATCCCATTACTCCTTCTTCAATACATTTAATACATGTCTACATTAATTTAATATAATAAAATTCAACACAAATACCCACATTTCTGACACAATACCACTGTACAGTTCGCGCTGTACCGCCGTCTGAACTTTGATCTGAGTGGATAAACGGTTCGAGTGGTGCGCTTTGACTAGCTATCTTTTGTTCCGCCTTTGCCGCATAAACATTATATCAAACATATATCGAACTCTTGTTATCGCTTATCGAGGAAATTCATATTGCGCGACAATACCGTTAGCCTAACGATTTATTGCCCAGCCCTAAATCACCCTGTTTTTTACTGTCTTACTGTCTTGGAAAACATTTGAGGTAGCCTAATTATAAACGGGTGATTTCTAGACCTGGAAAGGCCATGTAAAATAGTAACATCTTATAACTCCATTTTCATTTTTATACATTTTGCCTATGGAGTTAAACTTCTCTCTTCATGCTCTTTAGAATGTCAGCCATAAGCTTCCTTACTGATAAATCTAGTCACTCTGTTACTCTGAATATGACACTGCTGCTGAATCACGCTCTCCAGCAGTGCTTTTAAAGCTCACTTTAGGGATTAATCGCTGCGGGTGGTTAAGCCCTGAACATCCAGAGTCACTGTTTTAGTTTACTATTTTATGCCTTAATCTCCTGCCGCAGTCTACACTGTAACCTTCACACACACTTGATAGTTTAACCATCTCTACAAACTGATGCTATTCATGTGCTGCTTAAGTAGGCCTACAGTTAGTCAGGGACAGGAATAAGTCAGTTCAGCATTCATTTATCTGCTTCTGGGACTCTCACCTTTGGAATTCGATATTTTTCTCTTAAACAAGTCCTCAAACAAGCCCTTTCTGCCTTTCTTGTGGCAAATTCGGCATCTCTCTCCATCCTTTATTCCCAAAGAAGCAGGCAATGTACAGGACATGAGAAAAACACAAAGAATGGGAAAATGAACAGGAATGAAAAAACCTGCAGCAGTCAAGACTTGTAACAACATTATATAACATTTACAATGGGGGAAATACAGGGGATGCGATTTCTTTCACAGCTCAACCAATGTGAGTATATACTTCACATAAAATAGTTATTAAAAATATGTTTGGAAGGATATTGGCTGTTAATATTTCAGTTTGTTTCATGTGGGTATAAAAACCTCCTGGGTATAATGTGCTAGAATGACTAATGTTTATAAAACAGAGATTCAGACTTACTTTTCCTCCACCATCTGCTTCTGATATTCTTCATATTCTTCTCTGGACATTCCATCATGAGACATTTTGCTAGTTGTACTTGTTTCTTCAGCCGGCTGATCTCAATGAATGTGAACTGATGATCTTTCCAAAAGAAAGATACACTACTCCTTTCCTTTTTTTTTTAATCAAGCTTTATTCTGGCTTCAGGATTGGTCTGTCAGAGTAAATCCAATGAGAGGCTTTTCTGTGCGACAGCCCTGCAGTTGCATCACCAAGAACATCCTGACAATGACCCTGCAAGGCCAAAAAAAGAGTAACCATTTTCTGCCAAATTCCATCACCTTGTCTGAGCCCTTTGTTTCCATTGCCATAAAATAGACTAATTAATCTTTGTAGTGTAGGATAAACGCATCTCTCAGAGAAAATGTAATTATTTGTGCTATATGTTGTTCAGAAATTTGGGTTCAATATTTATGCTCAAAATAATACAGAAAAAATACAGTAATTTTGTAAATATTCTTGCAATTTAAAATAACAGTTTTCTATTTTAATATACGTTAAGATATAATTTATTCTTGTGATGCAAAGCAGAATTTTAAGTATCTTTCCTCCAGTATTCAGTGTCACATGATCCTTTGGAAATCATTCTAATATGCTGATTTACTATCAATGTTGGATTCTTTGATCAATAAAAGGTTAAACAACATTTATTTTAATTAGAAAGGTTTTCTAACAATATACACTACTGTTCAAATGTGTGGGGTCAGTACATTTTTATTCTTTCTTTTTTTGAAATAAATTAATTTATTTTAATTAATTTATTTTATTTACCAAGGATGTGTTAAATTAATAAAAAGTGACTGCATCGATTTACATTGTTAGAAAAGATTTATATTTTGAATAAATGCTGTTCTTTTTTAACTTCATCAAAGAATCCTGAAACTTCATCAGAGAATCAATAAAAAATAAAAATAAATAAAAAAAATTGGCAGCACAACTGTTTCCAACACTGATAATAAATCAGCACATTAGAATGATTTCTGAAGGATCATGTGACACTCAAGACTGGAGTAACAGCTGATGAAAATTCATCTCTGCATCACAGGAATAAATTATATTTTAAAGTATATTAAAATAAAAATCACTATTTTATATTGTAATAACATTTTACAATATTACATTTTTTTCTGCATTTTGATCAAATAAACATTACAAGTCTTACTGATCACAAACTTTTCAGCGACAGCGTATATGTGTATAGAAAAAAACTGTAATGTTGTAAAATGTTATTACAATATAAAATAATGATTTTTATTTGAATATACTTTAAAAATATAATTTATTTATAATAATATAATTTATAATAATAATAATAATAAGGGCCGCAGCTGGGGTTTGCTGGGCCCCGGTGCAGGTTGTACCCATGGGCCCTGTTTAAAATGTTTTCATTTGTATGTTTATTCTACTTATTTATCTGTGCTATTTACACAATGATTAAGTTTTTCAAGTTCGTAGGTGTCCAGATATAGAAACAGTATATTCAAATGTTAAATTGCACTGCATAGTCTTCACTGTAAAAATTAAATATAGATTAATTCTTGTTAAAACTACAAAGTAATTCAGTCAAGAGCAGTCATTAATTTGTCAATAATTTATTTTCTTAGATTGACATTAAGGACACTGACTGCAGTTAGTAAATGAGGTGCGGTCACTTTAAGAGACCATGCATCCAATATAATACTACACATGCAATATTTTCTCAACTGTTTACTTTCACTTAAAACATAACCGACTATTTTTTTACGAGGATACTCTCCAAGACGGGTATTTCGACATCATTTTGTATGTATTTGTCAGTTCAAGAGCAAGAAGAGGCAAATTTGCTTTAAAGGGTACATAACATGTTTCACCTAATCTCATGTTAATCCTGAGTACCTATAGAGTAGTAATGTATCCTTAAAATCTCTAAAAAGTCTTTAGTTTTATTATATTTATGAAAGAAAAATACAGCTTTCCGATTTTCTCCGGAAAAAGCCAAACTTCTGGAGGCGCGCCGTTGGAGGAGCTAAGTTCGACGATCACTTTCGCTGGGATAGCCAATAAAACAGACATTTGATGTTGTTTCACTTACCATCTGCAGTTCTGAATCATTACCGGGATCTTTTATAGCTGGGACCGCTCCATCTTTCAGTATCAAACAATGTGCAAATCCAGCGTCGAACTGGTCCTCGTATATGAAACACACACTTGGTAAACTCCATTGCTGCCCCGGAAAAAGGAACTGTATCCACTGTTCACATAACGCTGGGTTCTTCAGGAAGCTGAGCAAAGTTATCTTTGCCTTACAACCATAACCACACTTCTTTAGAGATATTCTTCCCGAAAGAATCCCTTGCAGAGTGCAGCCGAATGAAGCACGTTGATGGGGTGCTCTTTCTCACGGTCTGGCCGACGTGACCGCGGGCGCGCTTTTCCGGGAGAAATGCTCATATAAGGAGTTCCACCACCGATTACGTAATTAATGCCACGATCGAAAAAAATCAGTGAAACTTGTACCAACCCGGAAGTAAGATTTTCGCCAAAGACATTTTCTGTCATGTATCCAAATAATTTTTTAAACTTTGGCCATGTTTAGCATGAGAATCCAACTCTTTAACACTGTAAACAACTCTGAATATACGAAACACCATTGTACCCCCCCTTTAAGATGCGTCTCTCTGCGTGCATCCTGTGCACCGTGCTTTCACGTCTTTTTGTTTGCATGTTTAAACTGGCGATTTGTATTTGTTCGTTTAGGTGCAGAAGGACGCGAAGGAGAGCTCGGCTTGGTGTTTGCGCTTTTCGTGAGACGCGGCTCTCATTGCGCATCGAACACGGCGTGTGAGTACTCTTGAGTTTTTCCACATCTTGTGTTTGAATGCCTTAAACGGTTTTAAAGGTTGAAACTGGCAAGGCTTTATTAAACCGGACACCAGTTTGTAGTGCAAACAGTTTTTTACAGTTTACTGTTATTCTTGTATACTCATTATTTCTCTATAGCGGATAATGAAGCCGAAATCTCACCCATAGGGTTACTTCTGCAGGTGAAAGTCACAGCATAACAGTGCTGAACAGAAAGTACAGACCCCTTTAAACTGTCAGTTTGCAATGAATAATAAACAAGTAATATAATCCTCTAGTGCAGACTGTTTTTCTCAACACCTGCCTGGCGTATAAAATAAATAAAAGGCTTCACTTATAACTACATCCACATTTGTGAATACAGGATGTACCACAAGGGTGGGGTGTGAATTATAACTTGTCAAACGGTGAGTTATGCCAGCGCTCGTCACAGTACCTGCCCCATCTCAATAGAGGGTGATGTTACAGGCTTTCCAATCATTTGATCAGGCAGGGCTGTGGCCGCCTCCTGACACTCATGATTAATTTAAACCAGGAAGCTGCAAGCATACACCAGTCCTGCCAAGTCACCATGGCTGCAGCAGGAGAGGTGAAGGGAGGGGCCTGGTGTCTCTGGGGACCTGCTGCTGAAAAAAGGCACACCAGAAGAGATGCTTCGCTCCATCCGCACACAGCACAGCTGCAGGGAAACAGTGCTCTTCTCCATGGCTAATGTTAGACATCTCATCTTACTACTCCTCTACTGTGATGGGGTGAACACAGGTATGTGCATGTCTGCTTTTTAATATAGTGCAACATTTGTGAGCCTTGTTGTTGTTGTTGTTGTTTTTTTTTCCAAGCTTTGACCTTGTTATCATTTAGTCTGGATTAAAGTCTCCTGATCTGTTTTTCCATTGTTTCTAGGGGATGTTAAAGTCATTGTACAATCATTCTTTGATGTTTTTAATATTCAAATGAGTTGAGGCTTCTAAGTAATACAAGTTTAATTTAACCTTGACTAGGCCCGTCTCTCAAAGGTGAATGGTTAGTAGTGTTGTTTATTCAGTGCAACATCATTTAGCATGTCCTCCTTTCTTTTTCTTTCTTTTTTCCTTTTAGAAACAACTCCTTCCCCACAGTCTGATCCTGTAATTACAACACGGAAAGCTGTATCCAAAGGTACGGTTATCCCTGTCATATTTTATTAGCCAGCACAAGTTTTCATTTGACATCAGTAGATGTATCTGTAAGTTCACAAATTATATAATTATTACAGGAATAGTTAACCAAAAGTAAAAATTTGTTGAAAGTGTACTCACCCTCATGCCATCCTAGATGTAGTTTGTTTCTTCATCTGAACAGATTTAATGAAATTTAGAATCACATGATTTGCTCACTAACGGATCCTCTGCAGTGAATGGGTGCCGCCAGAATGAGAGTCCAAACAGCTGATTAAAACAACACAATAATCCACAAGTAATCCACATGAATAAACGTCATGTGAAGTAAAAGTGTATGTTTGTAGCAAACAAATTCATTATGACATTTTTAACTTCAAGCTCTTGCAAAATATGATCCCTCTACCGACAATATTAGCATTAACATTATAAGTTAAAGGATTGGTCCACTTCCAAAACAAAAATTTCTTGATAATTTACTCACTCCCATGTCTTCCAAGATGTTCATGTCTTTCTTTATTCAGTCGCAAAGAAATTAAGTTTTTTGAGGAAAACATTCCAGAAATTTTCTCCATATAGTGGACTTCAGTGGTGCTCAGCAGTTTGAAGGTTAAAAATGCGCTTTCAGTGCAGCTTCAAAAGGACTCTACACGATCCCAGCTGAGGAATAATGGTCTTATCTAGCAAAACGATTATTTCCTAAAAAATGTACAGTTTATATACTTTTTAACCTGAAATGCTGGTCTTGTCTAGCTCTGCGATGTGCATACGTACTCTGTTCACTCCGGTTTAACACAGAGTATGTTAAAAAACTCCCATCTCCTTTTCTCCTCCAACTATCGCTGTGCGATATTAAAGAAAAATGGTACATAACACACACAGTTTCACCTAATCTCATGTTAATCTTGAGTACCTCTATAGAGTAGTACTGCATCCTTAATATCTCCAAAAAGTCTTTAGTTTTATCATATTTATAAAAGAAAAATACAGCGTCATAAGAGCCATGATCAAAAAAAAAAACAGCCGAAATTTGTACCAACACAGAAGTAAGATTCCCTCTTGAGGGAACATCGAACTGCGTCCTCTAGGGGGCGCTAGGGGAACGCCGTCAGCGTGACTCGTGTCTGAAGCATACATACAAAAACTACAAGCAGTGGCCGGCGACAGCCTATGACGTCACTCGCGGCGCGACTCGTCGCGGCCGGTGCGTCACTACCGGAGCGGCTATAGTATAAAAGGACGCCGGTAGAACACAACATTCTCTTCTTCGTCTTCAGCGACTGTTTGTCTAAGCGTGCATTTTCTGGTAAGACTGATTTTGTTTCTTTCCTGTAATCATGGCGAGCACTAGTCAGGCGTTTAAGAGGCGTTTAAGCATCCGTGTCCACGTTATTTGACACCTGATGACACACACGATCTTTGCGTCTTCTGTTTGGGTGAAGAGCACGCGCGCGACGTCCTCGAGGGGGCGGTTTGCGTGCATTGTGAGCGTTTTCCGATGAAAAAGCTCCGCTCTCGTCTGGCTCTCTTTTCGAGGAAAGAGCAGCAGCCGTCTGTTTCCCGCGACTCAGGACCCTCTGCTGCTGAGGCTCGGAGGAAAATGAGTTCGTGGGGATCGCAGGCGGATCTGGCTGATAAGTTAAAAAAGGGGCTTTCCCTTTCGCGCTCATCTGTCAGAGATGAGAGTGAGCTCCTGGAGGATGACGTAGTTTCCTTGACGTCATCTGATCCAGGAGCTAGTGCTCTTTTGGGGTCCACCCAAGAAGAGCAGGAGATGTCTGAGGGCGAAGAAGCTGAGGCTGAGCCTTCTCAAACCTCCTGCCCTGCATATGAGGAGCTGTTGGAGGTTATGGACCGCGCCACGGTAAGGCTTGACTTACCGTGGAAGCGGGCTAGAAAGGTGGCGCCGCGGGGACGTCTCGACGAACGCTACCTTTCAGACCACAAACCCCCAGCCCTAGTGAGTCTTCCATTTCTTCCTGATCTCCATTCGGAGATCGAGAAGGTTTGGAAAAAGCCATTTTCTTCTCGTATCCATAATTTTCAACATGCTAATTATGCGAATATCGAGGGGATGTCTGACCATGGCTATGAGAAGATGCCCCCTGTAGAAGAGACGCTAGCTAGCTATCTCTCTACAGGTGAGACATCTTCTCTCAAGACTCCCTCCTTGCCATCAATCCCCCTTCAAATAACATCTCGATTGAATGGCAAGGCATATGCAGCAGCAGGCCAGGCTGTGGGCGCGTTGCACACCATGGCTGTGCTTCAAGCTTATCAGGCTGACCTGCTGAAGGATCTGGACAAAGGTCAGGGTCTGTCCCCTGATGAGGTTGCTGAGTTGCGTCGCACCACAGATCTGGCTCTCCGTGCCACCAGGCAGGCTGCCACCTCCATGGGTAGATCTATGGGGGCCATGGTGGTCACGGAGAGACATCTGTGGGTAAACCTGGCTGACATTGGGAAGAAAGAGAGGGGCTTTCTTCTTGATGCGCCGGTTTCGCCTTCAGAGCTTTTCGGTGCCTCCGTTGAGACGGTGGTCGAGAAGTTTAGGGAGGCAAAGACGCGCTCAGCGGCCTTTAAAACCTTCATTCCTCGAAGGTCCAGATCTGAGCCCGAACAGCATGGTTCTGGCCCATCTCGTTCTGAGGAACAAAGACGGGCACAGAAGACTAGTGTCGCAACCCGCGCTCCTCCTCCACCCACGGGTGGGTCTAGGAAAGGGCACGGGTCGAGGGGAGGTAGACCAGATCTGAGGGAAGTGATTCAGACGAGGCAACGTTCTCGTCTGGATCAGAGTAAATCTTAAAAACATCTACTCCCTTCCCTCAGAGGGGTTTTTAACATCTGCCCTTACCTTCCCTCTTTTACATGACACCACTTAACTGAGGTTAGGTGAGGGTTTCTTGCGCGCTTCATCGGACCTATGATGTTTTGATAGCTTCTATGGTTTAGAGGCTACCTTTACTGATGGTCTGAAATTAGACTTCTAACTGAAGTTGTGCGTAAGAATCACCTATGTGTATGTTGTATATGTATGGCTGTTGTCTTGTTTTTCTTATGTTTCAGGGATAGAACTTCGCCGGCGGCTGCAACTAACCTCGGGAGATGCCTCCATGGTTGCTAGCGCCCCGATACATGACTACAGCCTCTCTTGGATGAGTATATCTCTTTTTGTATATATCCAAGTGCTAATCCTATACTGTTTCTTTCAGAATAGGTCCTCTACGAGTGCCCCCCCCTCTGGTCTATTGACTAAGGTTTCGCTGTGCTCGTCTACTTGGATCCGCTCTTGCCGGCCATACTCCCCATGGACCTTCTGACTTTCAGGTCCCCTCCTGCAGTATGGTATCTTAGGGCTTGTAGTCCTTCCTCCAGGTAAGCGCTCTGTATATTTTCTTCACAGAATGCCTCCCTGATATCTCCCTGCTTTAGAGGCTCATCACTAGGCCTGCCCTGAGGGGCTTCCCGTTCTAGCTATCCCCCCTTTGCGGAGTGGGTCTGACTGTGAGGGGGGTTTTTCTGCGGATACCCCTTCTGAAGTATTTACTCCGAGGATATATCTTCCCAGGTTTCTGCTTGCAGTATTCGGCCTGGTCTAGTCAGGGCCCATGCATAATCCACATTTGTTTGGGTTGTAGCTAATGTCCCTTGGATCTTATCCCCTACAGCCTGAGGGCAGGAGGAGCTGCCTCTATGCAGTCACATCAAGTAGGATGTTTGATCCGTTTCAGGCCTCTTTGGTAGGGCATGGCTTCACGCCCCTCTCTGCGGAGAGGTTTCTCAAGAGCCATCCTTGACAGTTCAGGTGTTCCCCCTGTCTCTCAGGAGTTAGGAACCTGTTCCTAACCATCTCCTCTTTCTCTGCCCTAGTATTAGCTCCTATCGCTTTCAGGTGACTGGCAGCTCGCGGGTTGCCTGTTCTCACTGAGCAGGAGCCTTATTGAGTGTGACCTCTCTGGCACACCACTTTTGAAACCCATGTTATGGTAAGTGCTCACGTTCATCTTTGGGCACTTTCTAAAATCCACATGAGTGGTAAGTGCCCACGCAGGTCTATGGGCACTTTTCTAAAATCCACATAGTGGTAAGTGCACACGCAAGTCTTTGGGCACTTTTCTTAAATCCTGTATGGTATGGGTTACGCGCTCTCTTCGTTCCCATGTTTAGAGTCGGTTGTGCCCCGGTCACCTTGGGCCCCGCTCCGATTATGTATCCTCTTTGATACCTATTGGGCAGTTGCTACCTAGGACCTGTTGAGACACTCCTAGAACTAATCCACCTATGTTTCCTTGGACAGGATGCTGCTACGTGCTCTGTAGATCGGTTCCTGAGGGAACAGTCCCTTACAGAACCAGTAATAGCTCCTGCATGACGGGCAAACCTAGACTCCTGGGCACTTGCCGTATCCCCTTGAAGGAGTCTTCTTGATTCCAAGGCTGAGCTTTACCCTGGGTCCTCCCCTGACCCTTTACAGGTAAGTTGGGTAACAGCTCAGGCCTTTGGCCGAAGGGGATAATGTCACTAAACGTCTGGGGAATTGGTACTTAGTGCTCGCCTTACTTAGCATGCACTCCCCTCAGCATGGCAGCGTGGGTATATCGTTCCCCTAGCGCCCCCTAGAGGACGCAGTTCGATGTTCCCTCGAGAGGGAACGTCTCAGGTTACGTATGTAACCATGGTTCCCTGAGATAGGGAACGAGACACTGCGTCCTCTAGGCTGGTTGCCATGCTTCAGACGTATGCTTCAGACGAAGAAGCGAATGTTGTGTTCTACCGGCGTCCTTTTATACTATAGCCGCTCCGGTAGTGACGCACCGGCCGCAACGAGTCGCGCCGCGAGTGACGTCATAGGCTGTCGCCGGCCACTGCTTGTAGTTTTTGTATGTATGCTTCAGACACGAGTCACGCTGACGGCGTTCCCCTAGCGCCCCCTAGAGGACGCAGTGTCTCGTTCCCTATCTCAGGGAACCATGGTTACATACGTAACCTGAGACGTTTTTGGCACAGAAATTCAAAAAAATAATTACCAAAGAGTTCAACTTACATTAAATGATATTCAGTGAAATGCAATAAACTCAGAGCAGAAACTAAATGATTCTTGTTTGAAACTCACAGTTCAAATCCACTTCTAAACAAATACGTTGGTGGATTTTGGTGTGAGAGGACATCAGGCCATGGACTTTTCCACTGCATGGAGCGTTATGAATAGACTAGTCATATTCTGGACAGAAGCGATGGTATGAATTGTAAACCACTTAATAATGCATTAGTTTCATACAAACACAGCTTTTCGCTTTACAAAATATTAATCAATGGACTGAAGTCCTTACTCGTGGATTATTGTGATGTTTTTATTAGCTGTTCAGACTCTCATTCTGACGGCACCCATTCACTGCAGAGGATCAATTGGTGAGCAAATGCTGTAATGCTGAATTTCTCCAAATCTGTTTAGATAAAGAAACAAACTCATTTAAATCTTGGATGGCCTGAGGATGAGTAAATGTTGAGCAAATAAACATTTTTGGGTGAATTATTCTTTTAAAATATGAATTAATCATTTTGTAGTAAGATAATCAAAAATAGCTTCATTTACTAGACAAAATACATTGAATTGTACATAACTGCAGAGGTTTGTTTTGCTGATTGGGCTACAATTTCTTGGCATGCAGGTCAAAATCAAGTCATTATTGAAGAGCTTGCAATCCTGACACCCCAAAATATAGAGCTTTTATGTAACCTAACTGATATACCAAATAACCCTCCATACATTACTGGCTATTGGACTAAAGATGGACAGGACATTGAAAACTCTGAAGAAACTGTAAATAGAATCAATGAACAGTATGTCCTTAAAAAGACGTAAGTGGATGCCTATTTCAGAAAATAATCATGTGTAAATTCTAATGTCAAAATAATGCAAATAAGACATGTTAAAGGAGTAAATAAGCCATTCAGTATTACTAAACAATGATTTGACACTGCTTTAAGTTGTTTAACCTTCTTCCTAGTTTCAGTATACAGGCCAGAGACCTGGGCAATTATTCCTGCATCTTCAGAGAAAATAAGGCACAAGTAACATTTGTTTTAGATGGTATGTTGTCATTTTATCCACATATTGTGTTGTTTTAAATGGTGTATACAATCAGATTTATCATTTTGATTTATGTTAACCTGCTGTATTTTGCTTTGTTTTCTCAAGTTCCTGCAATAAAAGACAAAAGAGACAAGCCGATAGTGAGCTACACCAGAGATTCAGTTGTACTTGAGTGTAAACTCAAATACACACCAAACACCTGGAACTGGTACAAGGCAAACAACACTGAAAAGGTGAAGGTTTTTTCATCTAATATAACTATATTTTATAATTGAATTTCATTTTCTGAAAATTATTTTTAAAAGTTGTACTTAAAGGGAACATCAAATGCAAAATTCACTTTTACATGTTGTTTGCATAGACAGTTGAGGTCAAAAGTTTACATAAACCTTGCAGAATCTGCAAAATGTTAATTATTTTAACAAAATAAGAGGGATCAAACAAAATGCATGTTATTTTTTATTTAATACTGACCTGAATAAGATATTTCACATAAAAGATGTGTTCTTCAAAAAAGCCCTTCATATCCCACTAATTCTTTGGTTTTTCAGTATTTTTGTGTATTTGAACCCTTTCCAACAATGACTGTATGATTTTGAGATCCATCTTTTCACACTGAGGACAACTGAGGGACTCATATGCAACTATTACAGAAGGTTCAAACGCTAACTGATACTTCAAATGGAAAAAAAAAAATGCATTAAGAGCCGGGGGTGTAAACTTTTGAACAGAATGAAGACGTATACATTTTTCTTAATTTACCTAAATATCTTTTTTTTGTTTTGTTTAGTATTGCCCTTCAGAAGCTACAGAATGTTTCCCAGAGGACAAAATAAATTTACTCTGATCTTCAAATTCAAAAAGTTTTCACCCCCCTGGCTCTTAATGCATCATGTTCATGTTCTTCTGCAGCATCAGTAAGCATTTATCAGTGAGGAATATAATTATGCTGCATACTTTTCATGAAGACCCTAAAGTATCATACCAACGTGTGGAAAATAAGCATCCAATGTCCTCTTTAATATTTAGTCAGCAATAACACTGTTCATATCAGTGTTTTTCTCTTCCCAGGTGCTCATCAATGTTACTGCAAACCCTCTGAACTACAAGATCTTTAATAATGGAAATGCAACTAAACTGACAATACTGAATCTGACTGAAGAAGATTCTGGAAAGTACATATGCAGCGCAGAGTTTGATATCAAACCCAGTGAGTCTTACATAGAGCTGAAGGTCTTGTCGTACATTGAGCCTCTCAAACCATTCATTGCCATAGTGGCTGAAGTCATTGTCCTGGTCACACTGATTTTGCTTTGGGAAAAATGCAGCAAGCCGCAACATGACAGCTCTTCTGCAGGAGGTACAGTAAACTTTCATGAGTAAGAGGAATAATTGTGCATATTTCAAAATTAACAAAGGATTTACTCATTTGCAGAGAATGATGTCTGCTCTGAACAAACCACCAAACTGTAAGTGTTCAGATGAGTTCATGTGATTTTAAAGATTCACTTAAGATATTTGGTAAAAATGACAAAAAGTTATACTAGCTTTGAGGTTTTTCAGACATTTTATGTGGTGGTGCTCATTTTCTTTGTTGTAGCACTCGTGACGAGAGCAATGGAGTGGAAAACAGCACAGCAAGACAAAGAAAACTGGACCACTGAGGTTTTCATTTTAACAGATGAAAAAAGAGTGTGTGATTATGTAAAACCTTTTTATTCTGCTTTAGAATCTTGTGTCTTGAATCACCCGGTAATAAGCAATAAGGTTTTTTTGTCTAAACTAAACATATTATGTATATTATATATCATATATATTCTCAATATTACATAAAAGTATGCATGTTTTCATAATCTTCAATATAGTGTTATTGTTAAGGTTTAAGTGTTCATTTGACCTTTCAAAGTTAATTTAAATAAAGGTCAACCAAAGAAAAAAGTGATTCTTTTTCTGCAGGATTCAATTAAGGGTTAAATCGCTTCATATGATGAAAATGTTTAATTTCGGTTTGTGTGTGTGTGTATATATATATATATATATATAAAAGATACATACAGTGCTGCTTGAAAGTTTGTGAACTCTTTACAATTTTCTATATTTCTGTATAAACATGACCCAAAACATCATCAGAAAGTAGACAAATAGAACCCAGTCAAACAAGTGAGAGAAAAGTATTTTCTTTGTCATTTATTTATTAAGAAAATTAAGAAATTTAAAGGTGAAATTAGAGTCCATTTGTGCTGATGTGTTTTCAGTCTCAGCTGACAGCAATGGCTATCAAATGTCAGTATGTGACCTGTTTTATTCAAAGAACAGGGATCTATCAAAGTCTGATCATGTTTGTGGAAGTGAATCATGTCACGAACAAAGGAGATTACTGAGGACCTCAGAAAAAGACTTCTTGTTGCTCATCAGGCTAGAAAAGGTTACAAAACTATCTCTAAAGAGTTTGGACGCTACAAAAATTCACAGTCAGACAAACTGTGTACAAATGGAGGAAATTCAAGACCACTGTTACCTTTCTGAGAAGTGGTCGACCAACAATATCACTCCAAAGCAGAACGTGTAATAGTCTGTGAGGTTGCAAAAGTTCCCAGGGTAACTTCTAAGCAACTAAAGATCTTTCTCACATTGGCTAATATTAATGTCCATGAGTCCACCATCAGGAGAACACTGAGCAACCAATGGTGTGTATGACAGATATGTAAGAAGAAAGCCACTGTTTTCCAAAAAGATAATTGCTTGCTAAAGATCACGTGGACAAGCCAGAGGACTATTGGAGAATGGTTTAATGGATAGATGAAACCAAAATTGAACTTATTGGTTTAAATGAGAAGCTGTTATTTTCAGAGAAAAGAACACACTGCATTCCAGCTTAAAAATCCTATTCCATCTGTGAAACATGGTGGTGGTAGTACCATGGCTTGGGCCTGTTTTGCTGCATCTTGGACAGGACCAGGACAGCCTGCCATCATTGATGGAATAATGAATTCTTAATTATACCAGCAAATTCTAAAGGAAAACGTCAGGATACCCGTTTAAGAACAGAGTCTCGAGAATGTATCATGCAGCTAGACAACAACCCCTAACACACGTGTCATTCTAACAAAGAACGTTTAAAGAAGAACAAAGTTAGTGTTTTGGAATGGTTGAGTCAAAATCCAGACCTTAATCCAATTAAAATATTGTGGAGCAAGCAGTTCATCACATCACAAAGTTTAAGTGGTTCTGCACTAAGGAAGGGGCTAAAACACCTACATGTTATTGTGCAGGACTAATCAGCATTTACAAGAAACTTTACTTTCAGTTACTGCAGCAAAAGGGGGTCACACCAGATACTGAAAGCAAAGATTCACATACTTCTGCACCGCAAAAGGATCATTTTTCTCAATAAATAAATGACAAAGCAAATATTTGTCTCTCACTAGTTTAATTGGGTTTTCTTTGTCTATTTTCAGGACTTCTGAAAATCTGATGATGTGTTGGGTCATATTAATGCAGAAATGTAGAACATTGTAAAGGGTTCACAAACTTTCAAGAGGCACTGTATATAGACTATATATATACACATTACCCTTTTGGTTGATTGAGCTTTAAATGAAGGAACAGAAAGAGCAAATAAAAAAACTTTTGTTTCTAAGACAAAAGTCTAATGGGTTTGGAATGACATGAGGTGGAGTAAATAAAAAGGATTTTCTTTTTTGGGTAAACTGTCCCTTTAAATACAATACAATTGTGTGATTTGTTGATTTTCCAACAAACAATGTGTAATCTTTTAATTTCCTGTTCTACTTTGGGCACTTAAAGTTTTTAAACTTAAATGAAGACAAAAAAAAATAACATGCAGCTACATATATTATGTTTATTGACACACAGAACAGTCATATATTTTCCATTCTTCAGCATTTTCAACACTGTGGTTTGTTCAATAAAAACTGCAGCAGCAGTTTAAGAACGGCATCATTCAAGCCTACTATGTCTCCGTCTGTGATTCTCTCATACAGGCGCATGCTTTCTGTGCCCCAGCATAGGTTCTTCTTGCTATTGTTGACATCAGCCCTTGGACTCAAAGCCAGAGTATTAAGCTGATAGCAGAAAAATGAGAAGAACTGCCCATCTGTGATGACCGCCTGAGACACAAATGGCCTGCTCACATCCTCTTCACTCCAAAAACCTAGGGAGCATAACATATTTAGTGATTAATGAAGCATGCATGTGTTAATGCATGTCAGTGTCCTACAATTGTGAATGAATCAATTCAGTTCAGTGGAAATTCACTCTTAACCTGAGCTAACAATTTAAACAATTAAATAAATAATCCAAAGCTTACAGAAACACTAACCTTGATACATTGCCTGTGCCCCCGTCCATGCAAACAGGCTGGCAATACCGTTGGCTCTCAGTGACACCTCCACCTGATCAGAGAGACCTCTTTTGCTCATTTTGTTCCTGTGAAACCTATCAGGGACCATGTGAAACTGTGTGTGACCATAGCAGAAAGGATCTTCCAGTTTGGCACCTGTGGGGTAAAACAACATTTATTCAAACAACCATTTCATCATAATGTCATAAATTTAAACAACTGCCGATCTCTGGGTCTGGCGGTAGCACTTATAGCATAGCTTAGCATATATCATTGAATCTGATTAGACCGTCAGCATCTCGCTCAAAAATGGCAGCAACGTTCCTTGATTATTAAGCCAAAATGAAAGTATAGTTCCTATCCAAATAAGCCTTAAAAAAAAAACAAAAAAAAAAAAACAACTTTAATTACTATTTGGGGCATTTTGGATCGGTAGACGATGGCCTAATGAACAAATTTTTGTGAAAATCTCAAATTCGACAGTAGCAGTGGCACATATCAGATTTATATCTGATTTATTTCCACATATGGGGCCTGAAACCGATCTCGAAATATCTGAATACATGCTTTCTTTTTTCCTGTTTATACTGTCATAGAACAGATCAGATCTGTCACATATAAGCAAAAAAAAAAAAAAAAATTGGTTAACCTTAAGGTAATCATATTCATACTAAAAGCAAAAAAAACTTAAATATAAATACTATAATATTAGATTAAAAAAATATATATGCTAAAAACCCCAGAATACACCAACCTATAAAGATGTTGTTGTCATACTGTCTCCTGAACAATGGGAGCAGGTCAGGAGCCAAAGTGATAACAGGAACTTCAGTGGAGATCTCTGCCTCAAGAGGAACAAACTACAGAAAACGACATCAATATTAAGCAAATATGACACAATGCTATTTGTAGTTTTCACATGACATCACACAGTCACAGGAACACCCACCTGGATGGCAAAACAAGGCTTTCCTCCACTGACCGCCAGTTATTTTTTTACGAGGTTTGCATTAAGTAGTAATGTAGTAAGACGAAGCCAAATTCAGTATAAATCTTAGTGTTTTCACAACGCGTCGTCAATCGGCCATATTGGCAGCACTGAACGTAAAAAGTGCCACTGAACCGGAACTTGCATGCTTTGCTGATTATTGCTGCTGAAAATTTAGTTATTGTCATGTTTTGGGCTGTACTAATTGTCCAGACCAGGAAAAACATTTGGAATACTATAGACTGCTAAAAGTTATAACAATTCAAGGAGAAGAGTGCAAAAAACTGTCTGAGGAAGAAAGGGCATTTGTGGTTGGCCAAACTGGACCAGGATTTCCAAGGAAAGAATCTTGACAATATTCGTGTTTCTTCTTATAATTTCTAATCAGGCAATTTAGGTACAATATTAGGCTAACTCAAAAAGTGTTAAAGATATCTTAATGCCCTTTTAGATATTGTGTCTTAACTAACTTTCCTTTTGGCAAGATCAAGTGCTGTTTCCCCATTTCTGAATCACACCATTGGCACATAATGCAACAAATATTACTAAAATAAACTGATTCATAATAGAGCTACAAATCTCTGTGTAAAAATAACATTATATTGCTGTCATCTTTCTGAAGTCATTTTACCCGCCTGTAATTTGGTTCCGAAATCTCAGATCAAAATTCCCCCTCCACAAAATAGTGGATTACTCAGTGAATATTCATCAATGACATTTAATAATTCATCACTATACATGTCTATGCCTCTTCAGAAAAAAATATTAGCAAATTCAAAAATTTGAGCCAGGGAAGTTTTTGAAGTTTGGTTGATTTGACAAAAAATTTTAACAAAGACTTTTACAATGTAAAACAACTGCATTTTCATATTTCAAATAACACACTGTATTCATCATAAACATAATGTGGGGTACAATACCCTACCTCAGGAAGTTGTTGTGGGACTCTGATCTGACTGTGAGGTTTGTCATCAATCTGGAATCTCACTGGCTCGACCAGTCCTCTCCTGTGGCCCTCTGGAATAGTCCTTTCTCCCCGTAACCAGTAATAATTGACTTGAGGGTCAAAATCTTCAAAGAATAAACAAAAGTAAATGTAATAAAACACATTATATACCTTAAGGCTTAAGCAATATAAAGATAACTCACATTACTGAATGAGAAACCACCGTTGCGGTAACATGGAGGTCAAACTCACCTAAACTAGACTGACTCAGCACAGAGTTTTCTTTGGCTAGAAGGTTTTTCAGACCACACACAATGTTCCTTAAAAACGGAGTGACGAATTGCTCTTGCTCTTTATGGGTGAACGTCCTTCCTTTCTTCAAGTACCAGAGTTCTTGTAAGAGAGAGTCGCAGACTACAGATCTCACCTCAGACAACACAGACTCATCAACCGCAGCATTTGTTGACGCACTGTATTTCTCGGGCAGACCGCTGAGATATGCCGTTTTGGTGTAGTGCTGATACCATTTATCCGCGTTGAGTGCAAATGTCTGTGGGTAAATCACGTACTTCTTGCGCTGAACGCGAGTGAGCGCTCGGATCTTCTCCTGTGGCGTGCACGCGCGCAGCTGCTCGAAGAACTCGGTGGCCACGCGTCTCTTTGCGGACTTGCTCTTCGCGGTCCGGGAGGGCAGAATGGGTGGATACAAACTCTTTGCTGTAGAAGCTTCGACCTGGACATTTCTCCTACATACGAGGCGTGCAGATGTACTGGAGAGAAAAGGATGCAAGGGCAACCTCCTGCAGGACGCCATGTTTTCCCCACATGAGTTATTCTTCTGTCATTCAGTATCGCTATGTTTGTCTGCTGCCGTCTGCTGGAGCGGATGAGAGGAGAATACGATAAATCGTATGATGGTGTTAATCTCTTTTAAACATATTTTTATCCAGAGTAAACCATTATTTGCAGAAATAAAAAAATAAGATAAACTAAAATCTATTTTTGTAATAACTATCATGAAAACACATGGTAAGACACACCAGTGCAATATCAAGCAGAAAAACAGCTGAAAAGAGGATGAGACTGGAAGCCAGACCCATACAATTTACAAATGACCCCGCCCACTCTTGCGGGTAAAGTTAATTTAAAACTTAAATTACATATTCTTAACTACATAAAAAGTTTACTTGGAAAAAATAAAATAATTTAGGCAAGGTTCTACATAGACAGTATTAGAAACTCTTTAGTAAGAAAGGTATAAAAACCTAAACTTTAAAAGTACGTGATTTTTTTTTACACAGTATTTCATATTTTTTTATACCGTATTGTGCCCAATGATCTATTATAGAGATCTGTGGTTGTACCCTTATTTGTTTGTTTGTTTGTTTTTGTAGTTTGTCCTTTTGTAGTCTCGTCCTTTTTTTTTGTATATTTCCATGCATTTGTGTAATGTACAATATATGCATTTGAACATAAGTATGTTATGTGTTTATTCAATATTCAATATACATTACCAGTCAAAGATTTTTAATGTGTTTTTAAAGAATCCTCACCAAGCCTTCATTTATTTAATCCAAAGTACAGCAAAAACAGTACTTAAAAACAGTATTTTAAAAATATTTGTACTATTTAAAAGTAACTGTTTTCTAATTGAATATTTTTAAAATATTTTGTAACATTTTAAAATCTAATTTATTACTGTGATTTCAGCGCTGAATTTTAGCATCATTACTCCAGTCACATGATCCTTCAGAAATCATTCTAATATTTTCATTGGGTGCTCAAAAACATGTATTATTATTATTATTATTATTATTATGTTGAAAACAGCTGAGTAGAAGTTTTTCAGGTTTCTTTGATGAGTAGAAAGTTGAGAAGAACAGCATTTATCTGAATGAGGAAATCTTTTGTTACATTACAAATGTCTTTATCATCACTTTTGATCAATTTAAAGCATCCATGATAAATAAATGAATGCTTGGTGATTAACATTAAAAATCTTACTTTTGACTGGTAGTATATGTAAATATGACGAAGATGTTAATGGACACTTTTCACCAAAAAATTTAATCTGCATAATTAAGTTTTTCTTTATTCTGAAATTCAAAATACCTGAACTTTGAGTAGCTTACAGACTTTTATTTTGAAAGCCACATAACTTTTGAGCACCGGATATAAACAAATGCTCAGCAGCAGCACATGAGAGGTGGATTTCCATGGAATATGGACGCTGTTTGTCCTTAAACAGTGCAATGACAGCCCGCAGTATTTTACTATCCCGGCAGGTTTTGCCTCTTGGACAGCATTTACGGCGTATCTTAACTGTGAAGGTGTTTAATTCTGTTTAATGCACAGAGTTTAAGTGGAGTCTGTGTATGCTCTGAGTTTGAAGTGCGCAGAAGACTTGCGGTGTACATGTTTTAGACCAGATGTTGTTGCTGAGGTTCTGTTTGTTTGCTTGTTTGTATCAGACCTTCTGCTCTTCCACGCGCGATGAGGTTCACTTGGCAAAGGAGGCCAGCAAGAAATACGGAAAACCTGAACCCACTATATTTTCTAAAATAATTGACAAAACGATCCCTGCAGTTATCATTTATGAGGATGATAAAGTAAGTTACAGACTACAAGCCTTTAGGACAATTTGCTTAATACAGTCAAGCCAAAATTATTCAGACGCGAGATATTTTTTTTAGAGTGGGACTAGTGTGTGCAGGACACTATAGTTCATTTATGTAAGTGAGAATAGCACAATAAAGTAAACTGTGACATATTATACCCAAAAATTCTTCATACAGTGGACTTGATAACAAATTTGGGACCAAAAATTTGATTTGACACTTTGACCTGACATACCTTTCTATTGAAGTTATCTGACATTAAGATGAATTTGTCATATTTTATTGCCATTTTCTAAATTATAGCGAATAAACTGTGATAATGTGAGAAATGTTGAAGGTGTCTGAATACATTTTGATTTGACTATATATTGTTTAGTAACATTGTGAAATATTTATCTTATTTCAGCCTTTTTTTTTCGTAAGGAGTTTCATGTGTTTTATTAATTAACAGTTTGCAAACCAATTTGCATATATATATACTGTTGCAGTGTCTAGCTTTCAGAGATGTAAATCCCCAGGCTCCTGTGCATTTCCTTGTCATTCCAAGAATTCCCATTCCCAGGATCAGTGAGGCACACAATGATGATGCATCGGTTTGTCTGCCCATATACTTTTTATTATTTTCTAGTTTTAATAATTACAGATGATGACACAACTTTAACATCTTAACATTTTCCATCCAGCTCCTAGGTCATCTCTTGATAGTTGCCAAAAATGTAGCAAAGGAAGAAGGACTGGATGAAGGATACAGAGTTGGTGAGCAAAATATCCTTTTTTGAAATGGGTTCACTTAGTATCTATATATTATCTTAACCTTTAAAGCTTGTCATATAAAATAATAGTGAGAAATAAATGTATATTCATCAATAAGTCTAATCAAAATTAAAATAACAGTTTTATATTTTAATATGCTTTAAAATATATTTTTTTCATCAGCCATTTCTCCAGTCTTCAGTGTCACATTATCCTTCAGAAATCGTTCTGATATGCTGATTTATCATCAATGTTGAAAACAGATGTGCTGCTTCATATTTTTTTGGAACCTGTGATACTTTTTTCAGGATACTTTGATGAATTAAAAGTTAAAAAGAACCACATTTATTCAAAATAGAAACATTTTCTAACATTATAAGGCTTTACTATCACTATCAGTTTCACACTTCCTTGCTGAATAAAATGATTAATTTCTTTAAAAAACCTGACGCCCCACTTAGTGTATATTGAACGGTAAAGATTTCTATTTTAAATAAAGGCTGTTATTTATTCATCAAAGAATCCTGAAAAAAGCCAGGTTCCAAAAAATAGTGAGTTATATTAAATATTAAGCAGCATAACTGTTTTCAACATTGATAATTAATCCGCATATTAGAACGATTTCTGAAGTGTCATATAACACTGAAAATTGGAGTAATAATGATAAAAATTCAGCTTTGCATCACATGAATACATTTTATTTTAAGTATATTAAAATAGAAAACCACTATTTTATATTGCAATAATATTCCACAATATTACTGTTTTTCCTGTATTTTTAATCAAATAAACACAGCCTTGATGAGCAGAAAAGACTAAGAAAAGATAAATAAATAAAGGCTATATCAATTTATTGAAATTAAAAGCTTTTTTTTGATTGTCATATTTGATACATCAGACTTTTATGGCTCAAATAATATGATTTAGAAGAATATGAAGCTTATAATCGAGGTGGAATAAAATAAAATCTTGAAATATTACAAACAAGTTATTCTTACGTTTACTTCATGAATAATCTGCAAATGTTTAGCAAATAGACATGCACCACAACCTAAAGGTTGACATTTTTACAATTATAATAAAAGGCTGTTTATCTGCTAAAAAGTATTAACTATCAGTCAGATGACAGAAGGCATGTAGCAGAAAAACCCAAAGTTTTGATAATGTTTGATAATCATTTGAAGGCTGTAGAAATGTGTGTATCAAATATAATACAGTATGCTTTATAGGGTTAATATCTGCAGTATACTTAGTATAGTACACTATAGTGCTAACATGTAATTTGCTTTAAACAATGTATTATTTGCTTAATTATCTGTCGTTATTATTTACAGTCATAAATGATGGAAAAAATGGGGCGCAGTCCGTGTATCACCTTCACATTCATGTTCTCGGAGGACGGCAAATGAAATGGCCTCCAGGATAGATGAACCTTCTGTCAGGAAAAAATAATGCTCTGCATTTTTAGAGGAGTTGAGCATAACTGACACACAGTACAAAATGCAAATGTGTTGGGTATTATCAAAAGAAATGTTTGTCAGATAACAAGAGTGGGAGACATGTAAAACTGTTTTCTACATTAAAAGAATTTCACTGGTTTTCGGTTTGCAGTTATTGTTAACAAGCTGTTGGGTAACCTGCACTTAACTGGGTTGGGTTACCTTTACTGTTGTTTACCGTCATTACTGGGTAATAAAAATATTCTGGTAAGATTTGCAGGTTTTACAGGTTGACACAGGCACAATAGGTATTACATGTTTGGCATATGCAAAAATGAAAAAAGGACAGGAAGTATATAAACAGGAAGTAAATGCACAATGAGGTTTCTTCATGAAATGCAAGCAGAACAAATTTCTTGCAAAAACTACAGTACACAGCAATTCTGCCCATGTTCCATTAATAAGAGCCTCTGTGTTTATACCATGAAGACATATTTCAGGACGTGCTGAAATAAACACACAATCTGAAATCTTAGAACTGGTTTGGCCTCAGCTAAGGTCATCCTGGAGAGCTGTAAACTGGTGACAGGTGGTGCGATCGAGTGACCTTTGTGGCCAGTGTGCTGATTTCTATGGGTCACTCGTGAGTGTTTATATTAACTGAACTTTCATCCTATTCGCTGAAACATCAGATGCATCTGTTCAGCTCAGGCATCAAATCATGTGCTTTGATAAACTTGAGCCTTTCATAATTCAGTTTAAAACATATTAACTAAATCTATATTTAACAGAACACATTGGGATTTCTGGAGTGTAGTAAAAACATAATGGTCATTTTATCTGGTATACGTTATGGATTTTTATTAGGCGAAGGTTGCAAAATGGTAAATGTCCACACTTGACTTATCAATAATGCGTTTTGCTTTATCTTATCCGGTGGAAAGCTTAGTGTAATCATAATCTCTCAGTTTTCATACTATCTACTTTGTGGCCTTGAAGTTTACGTAACAATCTTAATGAACAACGTGTTGATCGACAACCCTGAATTTAATTATCTCATTATCACTATAACCTGAAATATCAAAAGCAGGTCTGCAAACATGAATGAATATCAATACAGAAATTTGAGAAAGATTCGTGCAAATGCCATGCAATACGAAAAGGAAGTTGTTTTTGAATGCAAATTCTATTGAAATATCAGCTGTAAAACATTTACATGACATGCCAGTTACGATCAAATCTCTTTAGTTTCTATTTTAAGACTGTAAGAGGCATTTATTGCGCTGTATGTGTATTGTTGACAAAGAAAGGTCAACATTCAATTTCGTTGACAATTATTATGATGTATTTTTAAGTGTATATATGGTGCTGTGGCGATTAAATCGTTTGATTAATAATGGAAATGTGATAGTAGACATTAGCACCACTGTTGCACTACTCCACACATCACGTGACATGATTATTGTACCGTACCGTGAGTCCATAGGTTTGAATGGAATAGCAGGCGCTTACTCCCAAGTTCTTACTCCACCTGAGAAACATATGTAGTTGTCCATCCACTCCTGCAACTGCACAATTACCAAGCCTTCAACATAACAAGCACTGACAGGAAAAAAACAACACGTGAACACGTAAGTTTTTTTTAAACTTTTATCCTTTTTTTAACATTAGTAAATGACCCCTGCACACGTTATAAAGATAATAAGTTTGCAGACGTAGCATACGAATGGCATTTCTCCAACTGTCATTGAGCTAAACCTTCACGGAAAAAAAATCATATATACGTTTTTAGTAAACATTCAGGTTGATATTTAGTTCTTTAGCTGAACGTATGGATGATATTTTGAGTGAAATTCAAATGTATTCATGTTTCAATATAGGCTAGTTATCGTAAGGTAAATTAGCGATTTTTCCCCCCATAAAATGTAATAATGACATTATTTGTGGGTCAAAACTATGCTATTTAGCTGTTTATTTCATTCATTGTTTTTAGCTGTATAATTGATGATTTACCCCACATAGTGTGACAGTATGCCTACTGTATATGTGCTATATATTTTGTTTTCCTGGAAAGTAACAGTGTAAATATATAAATTCAATATATATTTTCTTCTCAAAACTTTAAGGTGCGCCTATACAGAAATTGACTTGAAATCAAAACCCAACTAGCCCCAGTCTCTGTTATACTCTTGAAATAAAAAGAAAGTCATTTTAGTAATTTAACTAATGAACTTTTTTTTTAATGCTAATGCTTTGGTTCAGTAGAGCGACACCATGGTATTTTGTGAAAAGCTGCTCATGTGAATGGATAAATATATTGAACCTGACACCACTCCCACACCTTTAAGTACAGATTAGTATCCAGTTCCTCAAAACCATCACATTTTTTTCACAAGATTACTTGGGCCTGTATCATTGTCCTTGTCAGTAATGAACTGTGTCAGTCTCAGAGGTTTTTCTCATCTGTGGACAAGTTCACTTGGACACAGATCATGATGTGGCCACACTTGTGTTGTAATTAACATGAACTTTGTCCTTTCGCAATCTTGAGTATCCATTATGAAGCTCTGCTCAAGGCATCATTCCCAGGATTTAAAAAATAACTTTTATTAATTGTCTTTAAATGTACTTTAAATTAAATGAAGAAAATGCCAATGAGTAAATGAATAGACCTTCTTTTTATGAGTGAATTTGATCACCGGCCCAATATATCACAAATCTATATATAAAAAAAATATGTCTTATAAAAATGCAATATGCAATCAAAAGCAATAATTCACCCCAAAGTGATAATTCACTCACCCTGAAGTTGTTTCAAACCTATATGACTTTCTGTCAGGTGTTGAACAGAAAATAAGATATTTTGAAAAATGTTGGTAACCAAATCAGTCAGTGGCTACCGTCAGGTGTTTGGTTACTCACTTTTTTCTAAATATTGTTTTTTGTGTTCAACACCTGACAAATAGTCATACAACGTCAGGCTGAGTAAATGACCACAGAATTTTCATTTTTTGGTGAACTATCCCTTTAAATCTCAAATGTATTAATTACTTCAACACACACTAGATGGCACACTTGTACTTTGAACTTCACAAATGCACATGTTTTATGACTAAACAAGTATTTCTCATGTATAATTCTAGATTTAAAGACGTGCACATTTGCACATTAGACTATTTATTGTAATACTGTCTTAATCTGAATTTCCTAATGTTGGTGAAAGGTTAGACATTGACAGTAACCCCTCGTCTGCTGCTTTCATCATCTGGCAGTCAATGCACTGGCACAAATTGCTTAGTATTTTGCAAGAGCTGGGGTACATATAAAAGATAAATGACATTTGGAAACCACTAGCGTTAGAGTCCATTGACTGAATAGAAGACATTAGACATATTTAATTTATATTATAGATTTTCTTTACTGTATTTGTGGACGCAGGTTTTTGTAATAATATTTAATTTTGTTGTCATCTTAAGACTCTGTACAATGTCTGCTGATGACTTGATATCACAGAGTGATTCCAAGGAAATTCCTGTCTCTGGAAATGATGCTGAAGGGTATGTAGACTTGAGTAATGAAATATGTAATTTCTGTCCTCCTCCGATATTGTAGTACCTGATAATTTACTGCTTATTTGCTTATTTTATGTAGATATTATGATATCATGTAATAAGTCTTATTTGTCTTTATTGCTAGTTCTGTTAAGACTGAAGAATATCAGACCATAGCACTCCATGACTCCAAACACCAACTAAATGGGGATTGTTCGTTCTCTGCAGTGAACAGTAACACAGGTACAGTCTTCACGTGAATGTTTATAATATGCTTGCATATTAAAAATGAAACTATTCGGCATTAATTCTGAAGAATATTTAGTATGCATCGGTCAAGGAAATATATATATATATATATATATGTATTTTTTTACAAGAAGATATCTATCTATCTATCTATCAAATACATTCTTGTAAAAAGAACTTTTTGCATCTTATAATTAGAATTATTTATAATTATATAATTATAAAATGTAATTTATAAATGTAGCAGCAGCAGAAATTTTTTTACAAGATTTTTATATAATATATATATATATATATATATATGTGTGTGTGTGTGTGTGTGTTTATAATATTATAATATAATTTTTATATTGCATAGAAGAAGTTATATTAAATATATTATTCACCAAATACATTCTGAATGTCAATTTTTTGTAATGTCATAATTAGGATATAAGGCAGAAAAAAATATTAAATATAATTTCTAATTGTAGCTGCAGCAGAGATGATTTTATGAAATTGTAAATAAAACAGAAAAAATATATAATATATATTTAGCTTATATATTTGTTGTAAAAAAGGAATTTTGTTTTATTTACAATTTCAAAAAAACATTTCTGCTGCAGCTACATTTATAAATTATATTCTAATTTATTAATGTTTATATATATATATATATATATATATATATATATATATATATATATATATGCTACATATAAATATAATATATTATATAAAATATATTATTCACCAAATACATTCTTGTAAACATGACAAGTTATAAGATTTCTAAATGTCACTTTAGACAGAAATTAGACAGAAAAAAATATTAAATATAATTTATAACTGTAGCTACAACAGAAATTATTTATATATAATAATTATTATTAATATATAATATATATTTAGCTTATATATATATATGCTACATATAAATATAATATATTATATAAAATATATTATTCACCAAATACATTCTTGTAAACATGACAAGTTATAAGATTTCTAAATGTCACTTTAGACAGAAATTAGACAGAAAAAAATATTAAATATAATTTATAACTGTAGCTACAACAGAAATTATTTATATATAATTATTATTAATATATAATATATATTTAGCTTATATATATATATATATATATATATAATTCACCAAATACATTCTTTCACTTTATTAAGAAATTAGGCAGAAAAAAATATTAAATATAATTTATAACTGTAGCTACAACAGAAATTATTTATATATAATTATTATTAATATATAATATATATTTAGCTTATATATATATATATATTTATATATATATATATATATATATAATTCACCAAATACATTCTTTCACTTTATTAAGAAATTAGGCAGAAAAACTTTTAAATATAATTTATAAATTAGCTGCAGAAAATACTTTTTTGGTCTTTCTACTGCAAAATGTAAAGTTTAATTCACTGTGTTCCTTGCTGTTTCTTTGTAATTATTGTGACATTTACTAGCAATTTCTAAGTGAAAATCGTTTTATAGTAATTTTTATTAAGTAATATATAATAACCCGTACTAGTTAATAATAGAAACAGAATTTGTTCTGTTAATTTTTTTTTAACCTGTTACACATGTGAAACCTGATTGGTGAGAAAACACATACCATATCCTGTCAGTAACCTGACCTATTTCTGCACTCTGGTTAAGCTGTTAGTTCCTCTGTGTCTTTGTGAGTGTGTGACAGGAGACACAGGCAGGTGCCTGAACAGACCAATCTTCACTTGCCTAGACAGCATGCAGAAGCTTCATCTATAGATTTGCAATACTATTCAGAAGCACTTTTAAAATACAAACATGTCTCCCGTGTGTCCTTGCTGTCCCGATCATAAAGGCGACGAACCGGCTATACCATTGACGCCTGGAGATGTGCGTCTCACTCAAGCCCAGGATCTATGGAGCACAGCCAGAGACAAGCCAGTCAAACTGAGGATGGAGACGTCGGGACTCGGCTCAGAACCTCCAATGACGATCCATCAGATGTTCATGGCTACGGTGCAGAAGTACGGAGACTATCCTGCCCTCCGTTCCAAGAAAGATGGAACGTGGGTCACTCTGACCTATAAGGAATACTATCAACAAGCAAGAGCGGCAGCCAAAAGCTTTTTGAAGGTTTGACTTCACATCTTTTCATCTTTTAATCAGAAATAGATTGTGACTTAAAATTTGAAAGCTGTTTACTTCATGCATGGAATGTGCTGTGGTGTAAATAATATTTGCTCTTTGTCGGATGTTTAAAACACATTATAAATGTTTACCTAACTTGTTTGTCTTGGAAGTTCCCTTGAATGACACTTCTTATATCCTTTGTGAAATGATCAAACTATTGGCTTAAGGTTTCAAAGCTTTTACAGCTCTAGTTTCATTGTTGTAATAAAGCTCCAAGTAGCTCTAGGTGATTTATCATGCTTTTTGTGTATTCTAGCTTGGCCTGGAGCGATTCCATGGCGTCGGTATTCTGGGCTTCAACTCTCCTGAATGGTTTATAGCAGACATCGGATGTATCCTAGCTGGGTATTAACTGAGAATTCATTTAATCTGTTAAAAGTTAATCTAAAGTAAAAGTTAATCTTCATAAACTTAGAGAATGAGGAAGAGACATCAGAAAAACATTTTGATGGAATGTGGGATCTGATAGCCAATTTTTCTGAAGGCATATCTTGCTTTTGTTTTATATCTTGTTTTCTGAAGGCATATCTTGTTTTTTCACAGGGGACTGGCCACTGGAATCTACACGACTAACTCTCCAGAGGCTTGCCAGTATGTTGCTGAGAACTGTGAAGCTAATGTTCTGGTGGTGGAAAACAACAAACAACTCATCAAAATCCTCCAGGTAGTTTAAAAATGAAGAGTTTTCAATTTAGTAGATTATTAATGCTATAGATGATTCACCCTGGAAAGACATTAACATGAGAAGTGGTGCAATAAAAAGTTCCAGAATTGCTAGTGTAGAGGTATGATAGTATTCTTTTGATAACAAAAAGTGCATTAATAGTTATGTGTCAAGTTATGAGTCAAACATACTTAATAGAAGATTTTACTGATTTTATAATTCAGTAAACCAATTTGATTACTAAATATTAGGCCAATCTTAGAGTGTGGAACAGTAAGTTAACAACCCCACTAAAACATGTCACTTCCTTCAGAAATAACAATGAACAATACTTTTACAGCATTAAATGTATATGTGTGTGTGTATATATATATGAAGAGTTCAGATGCAAAACCAGCTAAAAGCCATCCCGATGAAAAATGAGATAATGATACTGAGTGAATGCTCTTGACACATATACGTCCATCAAATACTTTTACTTTAAACTTGCTAAAATCCCACCCTCAGCCCAATCAGAAGTACCAGTACTTACATAGAAACCTATACACCTGAGCCTGATAAAAAAGCATTTTTAAAAGAAAGATGTCAGATGGATTTAGAGGCTTTTGCATCTGAACTTCTCATATATAAATATATACCAGAATAAAATCTGTATTGTGTTTTTACATGAACCATGTAATTAATAGGCTATTCTATTTATTAAAACTTATAAAAGTATCAAACATTTATTTTTGATACTTATCAGTTTGGGGTTTTAAGCATTTTATTCCAAAATAATAACTCAAGGCAGTAACAATATTTTATTTATATAATTATATATTTCAATTTATGAACTGATGTTTAGTATTATTTTCGGATCATCGGTCATCAGAGCTTGGTAAACACTGGTCACAGACTGATTTTGATGTAACAAAGTGGTTGTATCTAAATGTGTGAGTGGTTTACTTGTTTTAAATTATCTTCCTATTAACAGCATTATATTGCTTATTCAAACTGATTTGCGAATATGGACCGCACACAAACACAAAAGGCAGAATTTATTGCATGAACCAATCACAGCTGAACATAACCAGTCATATCCAATAATTTTATTGCCTCACGTGACTTTTTCCCATTCATTCACAATTACCCCCCATCAAATTCACCGCATGCTTTAGGGATCTGTTAAAACTCAGTGAGCTTAGGAGAGAAAAGAGAGATGCGGACTCCCGCTGGAACTTTAACTGCAGGTGTCACGGCTGGAAAAATTTAATTTATATGCTTTTTATGTCATGTTTTGTAATATTTACATTGACACACAGTCGAAAGTACAGTGATTTATAATGTTTTTTTAAAAAGTATCTACTCACCAAGCTTTCATTTATTTGATCCAAAGTACATTACAGTATTCCTGTGATTTCAAAGCTGAATTTTTAGCATCATTACTCCAGTCACATGATCTTTCAGAAATCATTTATGTATATAACTTTTTTTTTCAGGACAGCTTTTATCTGAAATAGAAATCTTTTGTAACATTATAAATGTCTTTATCATCACTTTTGATCAATTTAAAGCATCAGTGCTAAATAAAAGTATTAATTTCTATAATTTAAAAAAAATTATACTAACCGCAGGCTGTTGAATGGTATAGTGTATAATGTCACAAAAGTGTTTTATTTTAGATAAATGCTGATCTTTGGATCTTTCTATTCATCAAAGAATCCTGAAAAAATGTACTCAGCCATTTTAAATATTGACAATAATAATAAAAATGTTTCTTGAGCAGCAAATTAGCATATTAGAATGATTTCAGAAAGATCATGTGACACTGAAGACTGGAGTAATGATGCTGTAAATTCAGCTTTGATCACAGGAATAAATTACATTATACATTAAAAAAAATTAATAACTGAAAAAATCTTTCAAGATTTTACTGTTTTTGCTGTACTTTGGATCAAATAAATGCAGGCTTGGTAAGCAGAAAAGACTTCTTTGAAAACATTACATAATTTTACTGTTCAAAAATAACAGTATTAATACACACACACACACACACACACACACAGTATTACTGAATCTTCTTATAAAAATAGTAATCAGTTTTCTTTCACTGTCCTCACAGGTCAGAGATCAGCTGCCACATCTGAAGGCTATTGTTCAGTACAAGGATGAACTGGAGCAGAAGTTACCAAATATATATACGGTATGTTTTTGCCAAATAAAACAATAAAAAGTTTTTCTGAATGCCAAATGGTTGTACAAAGCATTCAAGAAAACACAGATAATGCAGGTTCACTGATTATAGATGTTTATAGATAGCAATGTTTGTTCCCAAACAAGGAATTATCAGAATGTACAATGTTTTTTTTCTCTCACAAAAAGCCAGTCAAGGAAAACGAATCCCTGCTGAAAAACAAACAACAGAAACCATCACAGAAATTCTAATGATTTCCACTACAAATACCATAACAAACATTACAAACCATCAATTTAACATAAAACCATTAATAAATGGTTTCATGTAGTGTGTTGTGGGACATGTTCGATTAGGATTTAGTGGTTTTAACAAGCAACTAATAGAAGGCAACCAATTACCATTAGAAACCAACAGGGTCCATTACAGTTTCCAATAAAAGCTATACGATTCTCATTATAACCAGTAAACCTTTACAAATTCTGTGATGGTTTCTATTGTTTTATGTTTTGTTTTTTTTTCCAGCATGGATGGACACTGTGTACATAACTATTAGGCAAGTAAATATTCTGGTCATATTTTTTTCCAAGGACATTTTAGCAAATTTCAAACCACATCAGTCTTTATAACTACTATTAATTTTCTATTTAATTATTTATAAGTTATATATAATTGTCCATGAAGACTGGAAGTGAAAGACTCCACATATTCAGGTGTGCATAATTATTAGGCACGTTTTCTTTTACATATAAAATGAGCCAAAAGAGATTTAACTCAGACTGAAATGTCAAAAATTATTAAATGCCCATGAGAAGGGTGCGATACTAATGAAATACTAGAATTTGCAAAGTTAAGGCATGACCACTGGACAGCGAAATGCTTGTTGGGTCTGCATGATCAGAAAAAAACAGTTGGAGAAGAAAAGATGCATGTTAAAAATTAAATTAATTAAAAAGAATTAAGGTGAAGAATTAGGTGTGAAACCACCAGGAGCCATTTAGTCTCCAGCGCCTCTCCATCTCTCAACTTATCTGTCTATAAAGCCTATAAAAAACAGTGTTTGTGTTTTTTACAACATTTCAGCATGTTATTCTTATTAAGTGAGGGTCATTTTTTAGGATTTTTTTGCCCAAGCAAAGTCTCTGAGAATCGGACACATTGCACTTCTTACGACTTTAGATAGGTTGCAGTTCTGGTGGCGCTGGAGACTAAACGGTTCCTGATGGTTTCACTCTTCACCTTAATTGTTAATTCTTTTGCAGTTAACACACGTCTTTTCTTCTCCACCTGTTTTTTCTGACCATGCAGACCCAACAAGCATTTCGTTGTCCAATGGTGATGCCTTAACTTTGCAAACTCTATTATTGCATTAGCATTTAATAATTTTGGACTTCTCAGTCAGAGTTAAATCTCTTTTTTGGTTCATTTTATCTGTAAAAGAAAACGTGCCTAATAAGTATGTACACCTGAATATAAGGAGTTTTAGTTGAATAATACTTATTATGATTGGTGTGGATGATAAATTGGTAAAATGTGCTTGGGGAAAAATATGACCAGAATATCAACATGCCTAATAATTACGCACACAGTGTAAACAGCCATGTATTTCCAGTATGTCTACTAATCAAACAATCAAACAGTGCTCTTGATATGTGGTTCCATTTGATATTGTTTTAGTGGGCTGAATTTATGAAGTTGGGAGAGAGTGTCCCTGAATCTGAGCTGGATATGGTGATAGACAGTCAAAAGGCCAACGACTGCTGCACATTAATCTACACATCAGGCACCACAGGAAATCCCAAAGGGGTCATGCTCAGCCATGATAATGTGAGTGAAACATAAAATGACTAGTTCAGCACTTGAACTATATACGATATAAAACCAATGTAATTCTTTTCATTTTGATGGGAGAAGTAGTGCTGTTCTTAAATTCATCCTTCCTCTGTCCAGATCAGTTGGACGGCCAGTTCAGCAGGTCGCACGGTCAATCTGAAGATGACTGAGGAGGAAATCGTGAGCTACTTGCCTTTGAGTCACGTGGCGGCCCAGGTCCAAGACATGTGGATCTGCATGAGGTTTGCTGGAGTAACCAATTTCGCTGAGCCGGATGCCCTGAAGGTTAAAATCCAGCTTTTGTTTTTCTAGATTTGTATAAATTCATTCAGCAGACACTTTTCTACGAATGAGGAAACACAATTTATTAACTAGCAGCATCTTTGTTAAAATGACCGTAGGGCTCCCTGGCCAACACTCTGAGAGAGGTGCGCCCAACAAGCTTCTTGGGAGTTCCTCGAGTGTGGGAAAAAATGCAGGAAGCAATGAAATCCGCTGGTGCGAAGTCATCCATCACAAAGAAGAAGATTGCAGACTGGGCCAAGGGGATTGGACTTCAGGCTAGCTATAATGCCATGAAAGGGTGTGTTTTAAAAGAACCATGGATTCAGTTGTAGACTGAATCTTATGAAAGAATCTCAAAGCTTATTTCATTTCTCGACAGTGATTCCTCAGTGCCGTGGGGCTTCACGTTGGCCAATGCCCTGGTTTTCAAGACCGTAAGGAAAGCTCTGGGTCTTGACCGCTGTAAGTCCTGTTTCACAGGTGCAGCTCCAATCACCAAAGACACGCTGGAGTACTTCATGAGCCTTTACATCCCCGTCTTTGAGCTGTACGGCATGAGCGAGAGCACCGGACCTCACTCCGTCTCCTGTGCCGAGGGCTATCGCATTATGAGGTTGTTGTTGTTATTATACTCACTTTACTTCAATAGAAAAGAAAAACTGCATGTGGGCTTGGAATGACATGATTGTAAATAATACCAGATGTTTACCTTTTGGATGAACTATACGTTTAAATGATTCTAAGGCACTGTTTTGGTTTTGTAGTTACTGTGACCCTAAAAAGTAATTGAATACTTACAGGAATAGTTGACTTAAAATCAAACATTCTGTCATCATTTATTTACAAAAGTGTCTAAACATTGAGAGGATTCATTCCACACTGCATGAGCTGGAACAGAAGAACTGAAACTCTCCTTTACACTTGAAGTAGGACTGCAAAACAGTTAGACTCATTCCTCCAGTGTGTCAGTGTTAATGTGATGAAGTCCACTTGTGCGAACTTGACTTCAGACATCCACTTAGAATAACTATTGGTTGAAGTCATTGGTTACTTCTGAAAAAAAAACACTTTGACAGTCGTATGTGACATTCATGTTTTGTTCTTCTCCAGTTGTGGTAAGGTGTTAACTGGCTGCAAAACTAAGTTAGACAAGCCAGATGAAGATGGGAATGGAGAGGTCTGTTTCTGGGGGAGGCATGTGTTTATGGGATACCTGAACATGCCAGACAAGACTGAGGAGGCACTGGATGCAGATGGGTGGCTTCACTCAGGAGACCTGGGCAAACACGATGATGACAGCTTCCTGTACATCACTGGCAGAATAAAAGGTAGAAACACACATGAAAGTGGAGAATTTCACATTTGTAAAATAAGGGTAAAACAGTACCCAACAACTAAATCACAATGGAATTCAAAGGGATAGTCCACCCAAAAATAAAAATTCTGTGATTAATTAATCACAATCCAAACCTGTAAGACCTTAGTTCTTCTTCAGAAAGCAAATTAAAATACTTTTGATGAAATCCAAGAGCTTTCTGACCCTGCATAGACAGCAACGCAACTGACACGTTCAAGGCCCAGAAAAGTAGCAAGGACATTGTTAAAATAGTCCATGTGACTAATTTATTGACGCTTCTACGTCAGAACGCCGGCTCCTCTGTCAGCAGCACCGCACTCTTGCATCATGGACCTCTTGTGAATGCGCACTGATTCACATTAAAATTGTTGAATAAAGCCATTACTTTTTTTCCCTTACGCACAAAAAATATTCTCGTAGCTTCATAACATTGCGGTTGAAACACTGATGTCACAGTGACTATTTTAATGCACTTACTATGTTACGTGTTTAGAACGACATGAGGGTGAGTAATTAATGACACAATTTTAATTTTTGGGTGAACTATCCCTTTAAGTCATTGTGAACAAAACATTCAAAATGAAAATGATGCATACATATAAAACTGTTGTTAATTATGTATGTAGCAATGATATGTTTGTTGCAGAATATGTTTACATATACAAATACTTAAGAAGTTTGAGAGAATATGTCAGTTGCAGTACTTTAAGGCAGGGAGCTCTTCTGGTACAATTGTGATTCTCGGATTGATATAGATTTCTTTGCAGAATCATGGGTAATTGGTAGTTTTTCACCAGGCATTCAACTGTTAAATATAGCTGCAAACAGCACTCACCATGTGCTCACCAGGTTTCATGAAGTTTTGAGTTTTCCTTTAGGCTTTATAGAATTTTGGGTGAATTTTTATTTTTTCTAAACGACCTTGTTATAGCTTTCTGATTGGAAAATTTCGGATTATTTTTTAAATAATTATTGACCTAGAGAGTCTAGAGAATTCACTGTACTGGTTTGGTCCCAATCAGGCGTAAAACCTAGGACTAGTATTAGGTTTTTCAAAAAATGCAAAATACCCCAAAATTTAGCCAGATGAATTTGGTGCATGCGTTTTGTTTGTTGTGCGCCAACTACGTAAGACACTTATGACCGATTTTGTACATTTGATCACTGTAGCGTACTGTAGTTTGAATGTAGTTTTACATAGAGATTGCTAATCCTTAGCCATTCTAACAATTACAATAAGGTTTTAGTGCCACACACTTGAACCCCTAAAATACTGAAATATAACATTTGTTTATACATGTTTATACCTCACCTTATATTTGCAGAATTAATCATTACTGCTGGAGGAGAAAATGTAGCACCCGTCCCTATTGAGGACGCCCTAAAGGAGAAGGTGTCGATCATCAGCAATGTCATGCTGATTGGAGACAAAAAGAAGTTTCTCTCTATGCTACTCACACTCAAGGTGAGTCTACATTGACTTAAAGGAATAGTTTACCAAAATACCCTCAGGAGTTTGTTTCTTCACTGAAATGGATTTTGAAAAATTTAAAGTATTTTTTTCCGCAAATTGAAATTTTAGTTTGAACTATTCTTTAAATGAGGCTGTTAAATATACACATTTTACCAAATGTTTACATTTATACCACCAGCTATCAAAATATCTTTGCTAAGGCACCATTTTTCAGAGGGAATATTGTGTTTTTTTTATTTTTAGTGTAATGTTGATGACAATGGAGACCCCACAGATGAACTGACCCCATTAGCAGTGGAGTATTGTCGGCAGCATGGTGTAATTGCCACTAAAGTCTCAGAAATCGTTAACAAAAAAGAGCCAGCCATTTACAAAGCCATCCAGGAAGGCATAGACCACATAAATGCCAAAGCCACATCCAATGCCCAGAAAGTCCAGAAGTGGACCATCCTTCCACGAGACTTCTCCATATCTGGTGGAGAACTTGGTGAGTGTTATTCCTTTATATCAGGGTTCCTCAAATCTTGCCCTGGTGGGCCAATGCGCTTCAGAGTTTAGCTCCAACCCTAAACAAACTCACCTACCTGTGATTTTCTAATGATCCTGAATACACTCATTAGCATGCTCAGGTGTGTTTGATTAGGGTTAGATCTAAACTTTTCAGGAAAGTGGATCTCGTGGGCCAGATTTGAGGATCCCTGCTTTATATAGACAACAATATAAAACAGAACAGGTGAGTTTATTGACAAACGGCATCTAATGTGTGGATGTCCGTGATTACTATACTTTTGTAAAGAACAGCAGAATCTGTCAGCGCAATAGGCAACTGTGAAAAGTATTTGTGTCAGTAGGTCTCACGTTTTGATAAAAGGCACTTAAAGGAAAGGAACATACTGAACATATTTTTGCCTAACTGCATTCCTAAACACATAATCGTAGTAAACTATGTAAACACACTGATTGATCTATTAGATCTGAATGTTAAGTTGTTGTTTTTTTCAGGTCCAACCATGAAGCTCAAAAGACCTGTCGTCAGTAAAATGTATCAAGAGGATATAAACAAATTTTATGGTGAATAACTGAAACTGTGGGAATTAAATGGATGACTACACTGGGATCGTATTCTTTTTGCCACTCATCAGTAATTTGTATTTTGCTCACTCCAGGGCTTTCAATGGACCTCATCTTATAACACATCTTATTGTTCTAAGTCAGACATGACATTATTTTATACTAATAGATTTATTACCTTCTACAAAGTTCCAATTAATTAGTTTTATATCTATCTATTTGTCATTATAACTGTATATTCTGTACAATATATAAAAAAATTGGAGTTGATTGTATGTAAGTGACATTACTGTGCAGTTACTGTGCATATTACTGTTAATGTAAGATCTGTGATGAAGTCAGTTCAACTTAATAGAAATATTCTTAGCTTGAGTCTGTACAGGTTAATAATGTTGCTGCACACAGAGTATTGTTGATACTTCAAACAGTTACAGCGTAACTGTAAAGAAACATGTGACGATTGTTTGTTCTCTTGCTGTTCAAATTTCACCCAGCACATTGAATATTTATGAGAGTGGAGATTGTATGCTGGAATATATAAATAAATAATATATACAACACCATAAGTATGCATTTGTATGTATTTATTTGGTTCTTTTTATATATGACCACTATATGAAATACAGTTGAGGTAAAAAAAAAAAAAGTTAGCAGAATCTGCAAAATGTTAATTATTTTATCAAAATAAAGAATGATCATATAAAGTGCATGTTATTTTTTTATTTAGTGCTGACCTGAGTAAGATATATTTCACATAAAAGAGGTTTACATATAGTACACAAGAGAAAAAAATAGTTGAATTTATAAAAATTACACTGTTTAAAAGTTTACGTACGCTTGATTCTTAATACTGTGTTGTTACCTGAATAACAGGTGTTTTTTTGTTTAGCGATAGTTGTTCATGAGTCCCTCGTTTGTCCTGAACAGTTAAACTGCCTGCTGTTTGTCAGAAAAATCCTTCAGGTCCTACAAATTCTTTGGTTTTCAGCATTTTTGTGTATTTGAACCCTTTCCAACAATGACTATGCTTTTGAGATCAATCATTTCACACTGAGGACAACTGAGGGACTCATATGCAACTATTACAGAAGGTTCAAACTCTCACTGATGCTTCAGAAGAAAACGATGCATTAAGCTGGGGGTGAAAACTTTTGAAAATGATGGTAAATGTAACTTATTTTGTCTTCTAGGAAACATGTAAGCATCTTCTGTAGTTTCTGAAGGGCAGTACTAAATATGATATTTAGGCAAAATAAGAAAAATTTACACATATTCAATCTGTTCAAAAGTTTTCACCCCTAACTCTTTATGCATCATGTTAAGCAGGCAGCAGCTAGTAAAACTGGGAAAATTCTCATCCAGCACCGCCCAGGGTTGTATTCTCTCCCCACTGCTCTTCTCCCTCTACATGAATGACTGCACTTCAGAGGACCCCTCTGTCAAGCTCCTCAAGTTTGCAGACAACAGCAAATTTATTGGCCTTATTCAGGACGGTGATGGGTCTGCTTACAGACAGGAGGTTAAAGAGCTGGCTGTCTAGTGTAGTCTTAACAACTTAGAGCTCAACACGCTCAAAACTGTGGAGATGTTTGTTGGCTTTAGGAGAAAATCCCCCACTCACCATCATGGATAGAACTGTAACGACAGTGGACACGTTCCGGATCTCTCCGCACTTAAAGTGAGACACTCATTATTAAAAATGCTCAGCAGATGCTGTACTTTCTTCGCCAGCTGAGGAAGATCAACCTGCCACAGGAGCTGCTGAAACAGTTCTACTCCGCCACCACTGATTCTGTCCTTTTCACTTCAATTACTGTCTTGTTCAGCTCAGCTACCAAATCTGACCTCAGAAGACTACAACCCTCCCTACTCTCCAAGAACTGTACTTATCCAGGGTGAGCAAAAGGGCTGACAAAATGGACCAGAACGGCCAGGCACACAAGCAGTTCCTTCTCACAGGCAATCCATCTTATAAACACTTGACAATAATTGTAAACACAACACTATTTATACACTTATACATTTATTTAACACACATTCTTGGTTTACAATTTGAATTTGTAAAGTATCTGTACATACAAAACTATTGTTATATACCTGTACATATAATTGTCAATTTGTTTATTGTTATTCTATTTTTATTTTGTTTTGTCCTGTCACTGTCATTCTGTTGCACTGTAGAAGCTTTTGTCACGAAAACAAATTCCTTTTATGTGAAAACATATCTGGCAATAAAGCTCATTCTGATTCTGATTCCTTCTGGAGCATCAGTGAGCGCTTGAACCTTCTGTAATAGATGCATATGAGTCCCTCAGTTGTCCTCAGTGTGAAAAAATGGATCTCAAAATCATAGTCATTTTTGGAGAGTTCAAATACATTAAAATTCTGAAAAAACAAAGAATTTGTTGGACCTGAAGGACTTCTCTGAAGAACAGCAGGCAACCTTTTGCAGATTCTGTAAGGTGTATGTAAACTTTTGACCTCAACTGAAAAACATAAGGTAATTGAGACAGTTCTGAATTGTGAGACAAACGTAGAATTGCAAGATATTAACTCACGATTCGAGAAAAAGTCAGAATTGACAAATGTCAGCTGTCTCTGAGGGAGAGAAAAAAAATCTGAACTGTGAAACAGAAACTCGGAAATTCAGCCTTTTTCCCTCAGAAATCTGAGTTTATATTTTGCAGTTCAGAAATGTGAGACACAAAGTTGTATTATTAATTTATTTTAAATTCTGTGGTGGAAAAGGGCTTCCATACGTCCAGTACAGTACACCACTGACAGAATAAGAAGTAGAAGTTGACTTTCTTAGTTTGTGTAAATCCACATGGGGTTAAGAGTACCATTTTTTTTTTATCCACATAAAAACCCACAGCTGGAATTTAAAACCAGTTAGTGTTTTCTGCTAGTTAGTGAAGCATTAAAAAACTGATAACTACTGATAAGCTGATAAATAACAGATTGGACATTTAAATACTACAAACTGAGTTGAAAAATTTACTTCAGCCAGAAATTTACCTTTGCTATAGTAAAAAGATTTTTGAGATTTTGGGTTGGGGTAGGTATAGACATTAAAACACAATCTAATAGATAATGTATTTTTACTTTCTGGCCGCAGCTGTATTCCTTCTAGTACTGCTCCTATTCTTTAACACTGAAGTAAGCCTATCTACAAGTTTCCGGAGGGCGCTACCGCTACTGAAAAAAAAAAAAAAAAAAAACGTGGGTACAACTTCCGGTGATGTGAAGAGGCTATGTGTTTTTCGGATCATTGTTTACTTTGTAAAGCAAACCTGTCATTGCAGTGCTCAGGAACAACATGTGATGTTCAAAGTGGTGTTCGCACATTGTTAGCAAGTTTTTTTTATCGCTAAATCTTGAATGACTGTCAACTAGTGGAGAAGTGAGGCATCGGAGCTTGTGTTAGGGGTGCGCCAGATGAAGCCTTGATTCGAGGCTTGTATTAACCAGTGTTGCCAAGTCCACGGTTTTCCCACGGAATTGGGCTACTTTCATACTATTGCCGCGGGTTGTTTTTCATGTCCGTGGGTTGAAGCGACCCCAATAACGTAATATTTAGCCCATGGAATGCTAATTTTTCCAAAAGAACGTGTATTTTACCCCATGGAATGCAATTTTTACCGGGAGACCCCCCTCGAAACGAATGCTGATATTGGTACTGTCATGGCACAGTTTAATGGGTAAATTAATTTATAGAAATTCAACAAACACACGCACTGTTACGCTTTTATTTGTGAACGTAATATATCGATCTGTGGAATCTATGGAATGTTTTGTCCGAGGAAATTTCTTTCACAGGCTTTTGGCTGCTTTATTTTTTACTAACCACCAGAAAGTGCTGTTTTTGACACTTAAAGCTTTCAATCTTTTGCCGGAAAAGTCAAAGGAAATTTACCGTGCTTCACAAGTCTTCATTTGCCCATCAGTACTGTCAGCTGTTGAATAAATAAGTGTTACATCCCGCTTGTTACTTTGAACCGGAAGACGCTCCCACGTTTGACGCAAGGCTTCATGGGGCGTAAGAAACTTGTGGATAGGCCAGACTTCCATTTTATTAGCCGCTTTAGGGAAATAACCATATTGTAAAAAAAATATGGGCATAGTGTCCGTGACGTCACCCGTAGGTTTCTGAAGAGCATATTTAAAGGGTTTAGGCTAGAAGGGATACAGCTCTGACCACTGGGCATGCGCACATCATTGTAACATTATTTTTGTCACACTGTACAGCAATATTACTGCTTTTGTATTATAGTAAGGGCTAGGCTTAGGGTTGGGGTATGTGTAGACGTTAATAAAATACAAACTAATATGTAAAAAACTAATGATGCATCCCTTCTAGCCACAACCTTTTTAAAGCTTATAGTGGATGGGAGTCAGCTGTCACCATCTTGAAACCGTGTCACCGTGCGTCACTCCCGGATAATCGAAAATGGGCAAAGAGGCGGGATGTGGAGCTGGTTGCTAAAAGCACACCCGCCCCTATACGGCTCTGCACCCGCCTAGCGTGACAGTGGTGACCGCAGCGGCAATCTACCTGTTTAGTCAAGTGGCAACAGCCTTAATTATGCAGCACTTTAAGGCTTAATATAATTTAAACGGATGAGTTTAAATTATATTAATTTATATAATTTCACAGTTGACACAAAGGGCCAAATTAGCTATACAGACCAAAAACATTTTTTTTGTACCAGGATGTAAACTGTCTCTAGCGGCCAGTCGATGAATTGCAGTTTAAGTCACTTCCCTGTTGGTTTCAATAGAGAGAGCGAGAGGTTGCCGCTTGGGAAATAACGAGAAGAACAACGTGCAGTAATCTATAAAACTGTTAGCACTACAAAGCAGTGTGTTCATAATTAAGACAACACATTAAAATAATACGGCACACCAATTTGGGACATTAAGCAGCAAAACAAGCTTTGTCCAGTTAAAAATAGCTGGGTGCGGTTGAGACCGGAAGCCAGACATATAAAATTTACAAATGGCTGCGCATCCTCTAAAAGGAAAAATAAGGTGACAGGATATAGTGTTGATATGGCAACTAGTAAATACCGTAAATTTTGCCATACTAGCATGTGTGAAAATTTTTCTAAATTTACGGTGCAACAGCCCATTCACTTTTTTTTAGTTTGTGTTAAATTTGATTAAGATTGTGTAAAATAATGCATTATTATTAAAAATTATTAAACTCTATTGGGAAAGTATTTATTAGCATCTATTTGTTCCGTTCCTTTTATAAATGTAGTGTTTTGTTCTGACAATGTGAATGTCAATAGTGTGAGTAGATGCAGGGAAACCTCCTGATTATATGTTTGTGTATGCCTGTGTGTGCGTCTGTTCCCAAACAAAACAATACATCTCTCTCTAAAGTCACACTGTTGTTAAACTCCACCCAGCGCCCCAGGTATTGTTTATGTTGTGTTCCCGAACCAGTTTTGAGGTAATGGAGAAACGCAAGCAAGAAACATCATCCCTTCATGAAAGCGTCTCCTTTTGTTCGCTTTTTCAGACAGTTTCATTGAGACTGATCTGTTTGTGTGCATTTCCAATTGTTGGAGGTTCTTTTAGTAGAATTAAACATGTCTGATGTTACATGCAGCTGTAGAAGCCAATGAACTGTAATTATTTGAAGTATTTCTTTTAACAGATAAAATGTGAAGTATGTGATGTAGCTAAGAGATTAGATTTAGGATATGGAATGACATTTAAGTACATTTACAGCTGTAGTCAATTATGCGGTCTAAAAAGTACTTTTACAGGCTATATAACTTGCCTACCTAATATCCTGCTGAAAAAAACGTATATGCTTTGCTATTCCATAAATACTCCCATTTTTAACCTGTACTATTCTGAACTATGTCTGAAACAATGTATTAGCATGTCTAATATTGATGTGTATTGCTTCTTTAAGATGAATCGCTTTATGTTTTTTTGGATCTAATAAATGTAAATGTACAATACATGAAAAATATTTTTTATTTGAAACGTAAATCATTTTCATGTGCCCTAGTTATTCAGTTTATCTCTTCAACATGACACATTAATTTTTTTCTTAACAGCCTGGTTATTGCTCTTCTGATTATCCAACTAGATATCTGTCCATTAAGGACAAAGTCCTCAGATCAAAATCTATGTACAGTACATTCAATCAAATAAAGTCATCAGTTCACCTTGCATAACTTCACCAGTAATAAAAGTGCTGGAACTGAACCATTTTCATTCACTATATCTCCACTGGCCACTAGATGACATCAGAAACTGGACTTTGGTCTAAACACAAGCAACAGCTACAATATTTCAGTTTAACCCTAGAAACTTTTTCATTGTCATTCATCTTTTTGCTCTAAATGATCATAATAGTCTAGGTCAAAGGTTGTGCATTTCATCCTTCTGACCTGAGCAATTTTGACTAAACAGACTGGCTCTGGATCAGTCTGGAATGTTAAGTTGATTGCTTTTAACTCTTGCAACATAGACTGACTGGTTTAAAACTTTGTCCCCAAAAATGACTTGCATTAGTTTTGGATTTAGCTCATTTATTTAGAAAATTACAACATACCTATTTATAGAGTGAGATCTTACACAAGTCTTAAAGGGATAGTTGACCTAGGATAGTTGAAATAGCTGCGCTTTTAAAATGTTTAGAAAGTTAAAGGCCCTCACTTAAAGTATTAACTTGCTTCCATAATAGAAATTTCCTGATAATTTACTCACTCATATGTCATCCAAGATGTTAATTTCTTTCTTTCAACAGCTGAAAAAAAATTAAGGTTTTTAAGGAAAACATTCCAGGATTTTTTTGTATATAGTGGACTTCAATAGTACCCAGCAGGTCTAAGGTCCAAAATGCAGTTTCAGTGCCACTTCATTGGTCTCTACACTATTCCAACTGAATAATAATTGTCTTATCTAGTTAAATGATCAGCCATGTTTTTTTTAAGTCAATTTATATACTTTTTAACCACAAATGCTCGTCTTGCACTAGGTCAACCTCATGTATCAGGTATTCAGGCATATTTGACGTAGATGAAAGTACCGATGTGCAAGTGAACATGCAAAGAAAGTCAAATGTCCTTTACCAAAATAGGATAAAACAACGATGTCAGACAGGTTTGAAGTTGGAGGAGAAAATGAGATGAGTTTTTCACCCTACCTTACCTTTTTGAACATACCTAAACTGCTTGACTTTTCCAATGTGATTATGCAATGCATGAAGAAGCACATTGCAGAGCTAGACCCCTTATTCCTCACCTGAGGTTGTGTAGAGACCTTTGAAGCTGCATTGAAACTGCAATTTGGACCTTCAACCCGTTGGGGACCATTGAAGTCCATTATATGAAGAAAAAAAAAAAAAAAAAAAAAAAAAATGTTCATTTCTTTTTGACTGAAACAAGACAGACATGAACATCTTGTACGATGTGGGGGTGAGTAAATTATAAGGATTTTTGTTGATCCCTATTCAACTCAGATGAGCGGCCATATTGGAGATACTCGGATGTAAACAGCACGGATTGCCCAGGTAATGTACTACTGAATATATTGTTCTGCTAATTTATGCTGTCTAAACTATGGGAAAAACGCATGGAAGCTGCTAAATTATATAGAGAAGGACATATGGAGCAGGTGGGATAGATACATACAAGCAGTATTAACCCTCCGGCCCTCTTCGTTTAGGAGTCACAATTACCTTCTTTGTGGTCAAAACTGACTGAACCCTTGAAATGTAACTTTCTTTTTTCAGGAAAATCAATGCAATATATTTTTTCAATAATATTTTTGATTATTATTTAGAATTTTGAGGAGATTTTATGATACTATCCAATATTTATAAAATTTGTATAAAATTTTTATATAATTGTAATATTATTTTTCAATAAAAGCAACATTTCATATGAGTAAAAGCATTTTTTTTTTTTTTTTTTTTACTGAGAATTATGCCATTGGTGGCATTAAAAAATTAAAAACAAAAAATGTATTACATGACATTACACAAGTTTAAAATGTTTTAATGCCACCAATCCTGTATAGATCCCTATATACATATACAGAGGCTTTTGGATTCCCATAGTTTTTTTAGACATATTCTTCATTTTATTATTATTATTATTTTGCATTTAGAAATATATTTAGACATTCTAAATGACTACTTTTTTCAATTTTTAAATATTTTTGGTTAGATAAATATCAAGTTTTGTATTATGAGAACAACCAGAAACCAGGCCTTTTGCAGTCTTAGCAGTTCATCTCTCTCACTGTGTGTGTGAAAATGAGAGAGAGAGAGAGAGAGAGACAGACTCATTTTTTTCCATGTATTAATTTTATTACACATTTACTCAAAATTTGCTCTGTTGCAGTCTTACCAGTTCATTTCTCTCACCCTCTGTGTATGTTTGCTAATGTGACAAAAGTCACTAAGTATCATCTCTATTTTTTTAATTTTTAAAATATAAACATTTTCAGTCAAAAGTGACCTAAGAGGGCCAGAGGGTTAATTAAGATATTAGCCTAGTATTTCACCCACCTAACTGGAAATGATAAGAGCAAACACGAATGTTGTCAAGATTCTTGCCCTGGAAATCCTGGTTCAGTTTGGCCAACCAAAAACGCCTTTTGTTCCTCAGTTTTTTGCACTGTTTTCCTTGATTTGTTAACTTTTGGCAGTCTGTAGTACTCCAGATGTTTTTTCTCGGTCCGACCGATTAGTACAGCCAAAACATGACAATAACTGGCCATTTCAGCGGTAATAATAAGCAAAATATGCGAGTTTCGTTCGGTTCAGTGGCATTGTTTACACTTAGTGCCGCCATCGTAAAAACATGGGGGTGAGTAAATTATCAGCAAATTTTATTCTGGAAGTGTACTAATCCTTTCTTATTAGAAAGTTTAAATTTGTTAAATTATACCTTTATTGTGAAAAAACGATAACAAAATAAATAAACATCAGTTGTTGTTTTTTATAGTACTTTTATTAATTTTATTAGGCAGCTGTTATCTTATGACACTTAAAGGACTTGATGACATATTCTCAAGGTATAGGCAGGGTAAAAAATCGATTTATTAAAAACAGTGCAACACTGCGCTCATGTGGTCATAATACACTCAGTTCACACCCGCTGAATAAGGCTCATAGCAGAATTCACCTTAGAGAACAAATAATTCAGCTACTCAGCAACAAACAACCAGCAAAAAAGGTCATCATTCACCAAGTATTTGGTTCCAAAAACCGTATTTCTGTGTGTGCATGCTGAACTGGCTGTTTTACCAAATGCAAGCCAGTACGTCTAGTGGCTTCTAGCACTGTAAAGAGCCTTCTAGTGGTTTGTGTCAGGAACTACAGCTCCTCTCTAAAGATATTTTGTGAGTAATACATTTTTACATTTTTTGATTTAACTGTAGGACAAAATCAGTGTGATGATATGCTATTTAACATATATTTAAATATGTTAAATATTATATGCACTTTTTAACATTCAAATATAGCCGTAGTTTTAACCTGAACGTTTACATATTAATGTAGTGTAACTGTATAAAATCCATATAAACAGTAACTGTTAAATCTGTATAGTGCACTGTAAAAAATCAATAGACATGTAACATATAAAATTGTAATATATTGTGAAAATATTGATGAGACAGGTTGAAAAGGACAACACAACTTGTTTTTTGTTAAATCATAAATGAATATGACTAAAGTCTTGAATAATGATTACAAATGAGTAAAAGCTTCCTTGTTTAAATAGAGCTGTTTACATTTAATTTCACAGTTTATATATAGTATGTCTGAAAAGAAAAGAGTGCATGCAGCTAATTGTTATTGTTTGCTATTCACTGTCATTTCAAAATGTCCCAAACATTGGTAACCTTACTTTGGTATTGAGAAACCCCTTAAAATCATTTTTAAAATTAAAGTAGTATGTTAAAAATATGATATATATATTATTAGCATATTATTTGCAAGTCTGACAGTCTTTACTAACTGCTGTGTGACATAAAGCTAAAACTGCTGAATAAGTATTGTTAGTTAAAATGTAAAATGTCAATTTGAATGAAACAATTAAAAGCTCTTTGGTAGATTATATAAATGTAATGATAAAAGTGAAGTGCAAACTCATTTGGTGATGATAGCAACAGCTTTCTTCATCCAAGCGTTGTTACTGAGCAGAGAGAGCATGAAACGAGCCACATCTCCTCTTGAAACGGACTGACCAATTGGCAGACCATTTTCATCAGGGACAAAATAACCTTCATGAGTGAGGAACTCATCGGCTTTAAAAAGAATGGAACAAAACAAATTCAACTAAAGTACAAAAAAATTTGTGATAATCTAATAACAAACGTTTTACTGAACATAAAATGTAAAAAAAAAAAACTTGAACAATACACACAGATGTATTTACTTTTTATTAAAAAGTATTATGCATTAAAAAATAATTGTATGTTTTTTATTAATAAAAACCCACCTGTTGTTGGTATATTCTTGAGACCCGGCGGCCGGACAACAGTCCAGTTGATGTCTTCCGTCTGCTTAAGAAAGTTTTCCATTTCATACATGTTGTTCAGAACACTTCTAATCATGGGAAGCAGCATGAAGCGGATGAGAAAGGAAGAATTGGTGCCTGAATTAGCTGTGAAAAAAGTCATAGCAATCCAATTACTACACCATACAAATGATCAGACCAAAAATGCTGAGATAAAGACCCTTTAGTTTTGCATACCACACATAATACAGCACTTACGGTCAGTGTACCATGAGGTCATGGTGATGATTCGACTGACTTTGACTTCACGCATAGCATTTAATGCTGCCTTCATAGACTGAGTGTAGCCAGTGACTCCATAAAAAAATGAGATCGGAAAGCCAAGACAGGACAACACCGCATCCTGACCTTTGAAGTGCGGTTTCAGGCTGTCTTCTGAGAAAATGTCTGCTTCAACCACCTATCACATGAGGGCATGCGGTTAAACAGTTTAAGGTTAAAATGTGCATCGTTTGGACTTTGGAAAGGATTAGTTCATTTCCAGAATAAAAATGTCCTGATACTCAGCCCTCTGTCATTCAAGATGTTCATGTATTTCTTTTTTCAGTCGAAAAGAAATTAAGGTTTTTGAGGACAACATTCCAGGATTTTTCTCCATATAGTGGACTTCAATGGTGTCCAACAAGTTGAAGGTCCAAACTACAGATTCAGTGCAGCTTCAAAGGGCTCTACATGATCTTACCCGAGGAATGAGGGTCTTGTATAGCAAAACGATCAGTAATTTTCAAAAACATAAAATAAAAATAAATCTATATTAGGGGTTTGCTATATATAGTCTGTGATAATATTGTAATTGTTGTTTCAACAATGTGCAATTTGACATTATCGAGTATAACGAACAAAACACACCTACAGAGTGCCCACATAACGTTACATTACGTGGTGAAATCTAGTGAGTACGCATTTAAAGTGCATTCTTTCTCTGCATAATTCAGTCTATTAAAATGCATTTAGAATGATCACAGAATTCAAGAAAACGTATATATTTATATCATTTTATATAATTAATCAAAATCACACAAAGAGTGCCGTTTTTTTCCTTCAAAAGTCAGCATGACTACAAATGTGATAAATGTGATTAAAAGACTTACGTTTTAGACAGTTTTAGTCAGCATATTTCCTGTTTTTGCTTAATTTCGCCAACAAAAATCATTCCAAACACAGCCAGAGCACTGTTTTGAGTCTCTGAGCAACATGACGGTGTTTCGTTTCTGTATGAATCAACTGTTTAACTGAGTTGGTTCAATCAAAATGACTCACTTAACCTACTGGTGGTTTTAATTTCACATTCAAAGTATCTTTTCACTTTTAAAATAATTTCAAATATAGCTGCATTATCATGTGTAAATGCATCTAAATGCCACTTTATATGCAACTTCTGCAAAGATGAATTTTGTTGATACCGATTTCATTTGTTTAGTAACAGCTTAAATGTATTATTATTATTATCACTGACTGATTAAATGTAAGAATTAGACTCAAGAGATGATGCACACTTTTATTTTAAAAAAAATGGCTTTAGAAAAGGTAAACTAACCACACAGAATATGAAGAATATCAAAAACTAAAGTTTTTGACATTCTCGATAAGTCAGCACTGTAGTCCTTAAGCACAATAACACACAGCAAAATACTGTCTAATTATCGTTAGGGCTGCTCGATTATGGCAAAAATCATAATCACGATTATTTTGGTCAATATTGTAATCACGATCATGAGTGGGTCCGGAACTTCATATGACTGATTAATTTAAAGATAGCAATACAATAGAAAAAAAAGATGGTGAAAGAATGGAATTAAAGTTTTTTTTTGGAAATTTAATGTAATTAATTGAATGGAAAATAAAACGGCATAGTCTTCACTGTCAGAATTAAACATGTTTTGTTTCTTATAAAAACTACAAAAGCCACTTTGTCAAGAGCAGTGAGTGATTTTGTCTTACCACAAAGACGGCAGAAGGAATATTACTTGTGGCTGCTTTAAGAGTTGCACGGATCCAATATACTGTTACACACGTATTTTCATTCTCAACTTTCATTCGTTATCGATAAAATTATTTTGAGATTTTATTATTTTATGTCAATATCGCTTGCACTAGTTCTGCGATGCACATCTATGACTGCATTATGTAATCATGTTGGAATAGTCACGTGCGGTTAGTCTGTGTAGCTCAGTTCAAAAAGGTAGGGTAAGGTAAAACATCCTCCACTTTAAAAATCATCCAGCATCATTGTTTTGCCTTTTTTTGTGAAGGGTGATTGACTTTCTTTGCACGTTCGCTTTGTAAACACCGGATCAGTACTTCCGTCTATGTCACACATGTGTGAATATGTAATGTGTGAAGTCGAGCTAGTGCAAGACAAACATTTGTGGTTAAAAAGTATATAAGTGTTAATTGTTTTTAGAAAACAACCAAACTTTTCGCTACATAAGACCTTTATTCCTCAGCTGAGATTGTGCCCTTTGAAGCTGCATTGAAGCTGCAATTTGGACCTGGAATGTTTTCCTCAAAAACCTTAATTTCTTTTCAGCTAAAGAAAGAAAGAAATAAACATCTTGGATGACATGGAGGTGAGTAAATCATCAGAAAATGTTTATCCTGGAGGTGAACTAATCCTTTAATCATATCATCATTTGGCATTGCTGTGTCTGGACAACTGTCCCTAAAAATCTTGACTTCCTGCAAAAAAAAAAAAATGTAGGGCAAGCAAATCATGTGATGACATCAACCCATAAATGAAACACATTGAAATTTTATGCCACCCTCGTGACCGTTATGCTAAATTTTCGCCACTCTGTGATACAAACATGAGATAAAACAAAGTTATACATTAACACTTTTTACCTTGGTGACTTAAAGTAATTTCACCATTTACCATATTGTGCAGACTTGAGTCAACTGTGAGAAATAAAATATGAGCTAATGAATGGCTCATACTAATATAAATGCATATTTATTGTGAATCTGCAGTCCAACCCCATTATTACACCTGGGAGCATATAAATGAAGTATCTGATAATTTCACCATGCTTTGTCAAAAAGAATAACAATAGCTTGAACTTTCCTCCTAGTGTTTACCTTGAGGTTCTCGTGGGTTACCGTCAGTTTTCCCGGGTTTCTGACGACAGCCGTGACGGAGTGTCCTTGCTGAAGAGCCTGACTCACCAGCTGCTGCCCGGTTTGACCAGTCGCGCCAAGTACAGCAATCTTCATGATTAATCTGTGCAGAACCTTCTATACCTGCAAGAAAATGCGCAAAATTAAAGCTGACATACTCATAATCACACAAGAGAAAGGGCTAAAAATATGAATAGGGTTTCTTACAGGAATTTGCGCATAAGGTCGCGAAAAGTTAGTTTTGTTTGTACTATCTTCTGCTTGTGATATAACCTGCTTACCGAATGTCCGGAAATGACATTTATTATTGCAAGACTCCTCCTCAAGGACAACGACATTAAATGTCTCTGTGGAAGCATTAAAACTGTTTTTTAGACGGGGGAAGATATTTGTTAATGATCTTAAGAATGTGAGCATCACCAAATGAAACATTTATACCTGTCGTCAACGCACAAAACACAACAAAGAAAACAACAAACTTCAGTGACATACGGCATGTTATATAGTGATAGCGCACTGTAAATGCGATAATGATCGCCAGCATTGGTGCGCAAAAAGCACAGTGTTCATCCTGCATGGATCGCAAAATATACATATCAGTAAATATATTCGTGACTAGTAGCAAACTTACTCTAAAATCGCTCCTGATGGTGTGGGTGGCAACGCAACAGTAAACACATGCACGCGCTATCTGCTGTCAAACAGCTGCTGATATAACTTTCACCTTTGTGGATTCGACTGCGCATGCGCATTACGAGTAGTCTACGCAAGAGTCCTATTATCACACTATTAATATATTATAATAAAATTGTCTTAATGTTTTCTTTTAATTGTTTTAATGAAAGCTGTAGGATAATATATACATTAAAAAAACTATCGTTACTGTAAATTGTAAGTTTACTATAGCTACTTATATTTTAAAGCAGTTATGCTTATTTAAAAAAAAAACGTTTGTAATCAGTAACAGACAGATAGATAGATGATAGACAGATCGATAGATCGTTTGAAATGTAATAAACATCTTAAATATTTTGATTAGCCTATATTTCTTTTACTTTCCAGACTTTATTGAATGAAACAACATGCTGAAACTTGCATAAAGTCTGAATAAAGAAGTGATAGCAAATATTTGTCACCGTCATCAGGCAACTAGACCATCCAGTTCCAGGACGCGCAAAAAAAAAAAAAAAAAAATTCTGCATGTGTGTTTGTGCTCAAATAAATGCTGCGTTTTCTCAGTGTGCAACCACAGAAATCTGTAAATAGGGAACGAGGATGAGAATCTTCAAAAACTCACGTAGGAAATTATTCCAATATTTGGACACATTAATCGTATGGACCATCATGACCAACAAAACCTTCACATCAAAACTTTTAGCGTAAATCACTTTTATTTAATTTCACACTGCAATATACCAAAAAGGGACTTTAGTTAAGCACAAAAGTGTGTGTGGACAGAGGACACCACTCCCCCTTGTGGTAAATGTGTTACTGTCACAATAATCACTTCAGTTCCTTGTTTTGAAATACAGAAGTTGGGCAGAGTGTGAAGGAGTCTTTGGTTTCCCATATTCAAATGTCACCATCACAAGGACAATTAGTGTCCAGTATTCATCATGAAGCTACAGACTTGTCTGTTCCTCGGCGTGACAGTTTTCTGCGTATCGACAGCTGATTTCTCTCCTCCAGTGGTAAACATCAGCCTGGACGCGCCTGCCTATCAGCGATGGGCTCCGCTGAAGAACCTCTATGACATCGATTTCTTGAGAAAAGCCGCATCTGAAGTGATCGAGTAAGTTATCAGACAGTCTGCCAACCGCACACAAACTGAGAAAGTGTAACTTTTGTTTTGCATTCTTGCAATTTTGACCAGAACCATGTTAGATTATTACACAGCTGAGAAGTTTAAACAGTTTACGCGCATAATTTATAATCAAATATCACAGAATGTCAACAAATGTTTAAGTTTGCAACGCATATAAAATGCAAGTGATAAAATAAAGCGCTCCTGGCATTCCCCCTCGCTTTTTTTAGTCATTGTGTTGCATCATTGATCCACAGCATATTTGCTTATTTAAAGGGGCATAACAAACAGTTTTACCCAATCTCATGTTAATCATGAGCAAGGGCGTAGTTTTGGTTTGAACACTGGGGGGGGGGGGGGGGGGGGGGGTTGAAGCGTGAACCGTTTTAGTGAAGTTCCAGGTCATGCTCTCTCAAGTTTTGTTTGCTATATGTTTATTTTTGTAAAATAACCCACGCAAGCAAAGTTAGATGACAGCATAACTGCCATAAAGTAATATCCTAGTTACGATATATAATGTATTATTTAGGCACTTGGAGCCTATAGTTTGGCAGAACATTCAGCATGTGATGTTAAAGTCAATCTAACTTAAAATATTCTTATATTGATGTTGTTTCTTTCTTACTCCAGATCATCAGGCTCTTGGAATAAAGGCTAGGTTTCATTAGGCATCAATAGAACCCATTTTACACATGGCTTGTACCTGTTCTTATTAACAGTGTACCATATAGTTCTTAACCATAGCGTGTACTCATTACAGGCCAGTAATGACCTTTTTATTGTTAATCTATATGCATTTTTTTTAATGAAAAACAACAGCCTGCACATTTAGAAACAATAGCTAAGCCACGTTTGTAATATAATCTATAGGACAATTCTGTTCTTTTAACAGATGATTATGCATTTTACAACAAGTTAGACAACAATAAAACGCAGAGGTGGGACCAAGTCATTGTTTTGCAAGTCACAAGTAAGTGTCGAGTCTTTGCATTCAAGTCTCGAGTCAAGTCCCGAGTCAAGACAGGCAAGTCCAAGTCGAGTTGCAAGTCCTCAACTTTAAGCTTCAAGTCCTAAACAAGTCATTAGTGCCATTTGCCCAAATTAGAGTAATTACTACAGTAAATTTAAAGTCAGTAATAGTCTATAGTAATTATATTTAAATATTAAATTATATTAAATATTTAAATACTCTTTGATAGCGACTCCGTGATGCCTGAAAATTATATTCAATATGTTTGCGGGAGCGGGATAACAAAACAGTCCCGCGCTTTAATACAAAAATGAATGGAGACTGTAGAAAGCAAAAGCCAAATCCCGGACATTTTGGGCGATTTAGGAATCCCGGCTAGAGGCATCAGTCCAAACGGGGAGGTATGGTCACCCTAATTATGTGGATAAAAACAATATAAGCGCTCACTTACCTAGTCCCTTTCTGGCTTAGTGCCAAAAGATGCGCTAATCATACCATTGTAATCATACGCTTAAGTAACCAGCCTATATCGATCAAAACTCTGTAGTTTTTTTGGAAGATATAGGCTTGCCGAGTCACAGGTTTCGAGTCCAAGTCAAATCTCGAGTCATTGCTGTCAAAGTCTAAGTCGAGTCAAGTCAAAAGTCATCAAATTTGTGACTCGAGTCCGAGTCAAGTCTCGAGTCATGCAACTCTCGTCCACAACTCTGGTTTGTCTTGGTGTGGAGGTGAGTGGTGATAAACAGAAGACTTAAGCTAACTGTGCCTCGAATTTACAGCTAATCAAACAAAAAACGCAAAGATATTTAATCTGAAGTCACATTTTCCATGTTCAAAAATAAAATTTGTTGCCTTGAATGACTAATTTGCGGTTTAAAACTCCTCATATGAGGGTCTACATAACAAGTTTGGCCAGTTTTCAAGAATGATCGCTGCGTCGCTAGCGGAGTGAACGAAGTATGAAAGAGTAGTGAGCGAGGGCGCGGGCGCAGCCGTGTTGCCAGATCCACTTATTGTAAGCGTCTTTTGGAATTGTCTTTTCCACTTAATTTGACAGTTTATAAAGTTAATAAAGTGGGAAGTTGCAGTTTTGGGATAGTGATATATTTATCATGAGTTATAATAGCACAGTTCTTAACCTCAGATGTACTAATTTTCAAACCCTGGTTACGCCATTCTTGCTAACATCCATGACTCATGAGGTACCATATAATAACCTAGCTAAAGTTTAGCTAAGGCAATATATCATCAGAATCACTGCATCTGAACTGAAACTAGCACAGAAAAATCTGTTGAAAAATAAAACGTGAAACAATTGGGTGTGATGGAATTTAAAATAAATTGGTAAGTCAGAGTTGTGTTAATATATTTAACATTTAGTTTAGGAAAAAAAATAAAATAAAAATAGAGTGCCCTTTTTCCACTTGAGCCCCTGCCCCTTAAAATGTCTGTGCACATCCCTGCTGGTAGCTACAAGTTGTCTCCTCTTTTTATCAGTCTTTTTAGTTTATTTGCCTTTTTAAGATAATGTTCAGTGGCAGTTTCTCAAAAGAATTCAAATAGAATTCAAAGAATTCAAAATCACATTTTTCAAGCGCGCTAGTGATGCGTGCTAGTATACGGTGATTTGCACACCACTCGTGCACAATTAAGAACTGCGCTTCTATCATGTTAGGCTGGTAACAGGTCCATTTGGTTCATACGTGAGGTTAGCACTTATAAAAGCGCCAAATTAAGGCGCAGTTTAAAGTAATAATTAATAGAATAAGTCTCTATTAACTACCCCCCCCCCCAAACTACGCCCCTGATCATGAGTACCTATAGAGTAGTACTGCATTCTTTATATCTCCAAAAAGTCTTTAGTTTTATCAGTTATAAATGAAAAATACAGCCTTACGATTCTCTCCCGAAAAAAGCCGAGCTTCTGGAGGTGCGCCGTGGGCGGAGCTAAATTTGACGATCACTCGCGCTCGGAAACACAGACATCTGATGCCATTTCACTTACCATCTGCAGTTCTGAATCATGACCGGGATCTTTTATAGATGGGACCGCTCCATCTTTCAGTATCAAACAATGTGCAGAAATTCTGTAATTTGTCCAAATTATTTTTTTAAACTATGTTTAGCATGAGAATCCAACTCTTTAACACTGTAAACAACTCTGAATACACAAAACACCATTGTTACATCCTCTTTTGCAGCTCAACTGTTCCCAGATGGGTTCATGAAGCAGTTAAACCTATAGTGAAGGCTCTGGAGAAATACATCCCTCAGCCGTATGCGGGAGAAATACAGGGAATGGCATCATTCTATGGCACTGACATTGCAGATATTGTGCTGTTGAACTTTGCCTATGAAGTATCTGCGTAAGTACTGTATACCTGTTTACTTATTGGTACAGTACCTCTCTTGTCAACATTCATTTTGGCTACTTTGTTTTTTTCAGCTTTTGCACTAGTATTGTAACTCAGGATTCAAAGGGCAATATATACCATGGCAGAAACCTGGATTATCCCCACGATGTGCTCAGAAATCTTACTCTAGACGTAGTTTTTATTAAAAATGGACAGGTATTAGTCATATATTATATAATATGATACAATATAATCTTATATTATGGTATACTCTTGAGTCTGAAAGTAATTTCTCTTCAGGTGGCATACAGAGGGACCACTTTTGCTGGTTATGTTGGGCTGTGGACAGGACAGAGCCCTAAAAAGTTTACAGTGTCTGGCAACGAACGCAGTAGGTAGACTTTTTTTAAAAAAGAGATTGTCTAGTGAATTTTGTGTGGTTTTAATTTAGATCTATATTTCTACAGATAAGGGATATTGGTGGGAGAATATAATTTCAGCAGTTTTATTAAAAAGTTCTCCGGTTAGCTGGCTAGTGCGAGAGGTGAGAGAACAAAATTATAAATTGTATAATTCAGTATTTCAAAGTACATTTACTTACTGGTGCAAAAATGACACTTTGACTGTCAAGAGACTTCTGCATTAAATAAATCTGTATATTTTTGATTCTCTTTAGACTCTTGAAGTAGCTGTGGATTTTCAGGATGCTGTAGTGAGACTGGCCAAGGTGCCGATCATCACAGATGTTTATTACATTTTGGGTGGTGCTCATGCTGGTGAGGGTGTGGTCATCACTAGAGACCGGAGCGGATCAGCTGACATCTGGCCTCTGGATCCACTTCTTGGAAAGTAAGCACCAACCATCATTTTTAAATGACAAATTAAAATGTTATAATGAAAGACAAAAAATTATGACAATGCAACATTAGGCTTTCATTAATATAATCTTAGTGTGTTCCTGAAGGTTTTTACATTATTAAACCTGTGATTTTTACTGTTGCTCATTTTAGCTGGTATAGAGTTGAAACCAATTATGACCACTGGCTACCTGCTCCTAAAAGAGATGACCGAAGGCAAGCACACAATACAATTTTTTATGAACAACATGAAAGCACAAATGATTGATTACAATTTCATGGTCTTTTTTTTAGAGATGTGGCCATGAAAGCATTGAATGCTACTGGTCAAAACCATATTAATATGGATTCTCTGTATAAGGTATATGAACTAATCCATTTTGGCTTGCTAGTATTGTCATTGGTTTATGGTCTTTACTTCTGCCCTACAATGTTAAAGGAGAACTTCACTTTTAGAATGGAAATTTCCTGATAATTTACTCACCCCCATGTGATCCAAGATGTTCATGTTTTTTACTTCAGTCAACAAGAAATGTAGGTTTTGTTAAGGAAAACATTCCAGGATTTTTCTCCATATAGTGGACATCAATGTTTTACCCAGCTGAGTGAAACAATTTGTCATTTAAAAAAAAAAGTGTATACTTTTTAACCACAAATGCTCCATTTACACATTACAAAGGTAGGTTAGGGTGAAAAACTCCATCTCATGTTCACCTCCAACTTTAAAATCGTTCGACATCATTGTTTTACCTTTTTTGTAAAGGGCATTTGACTTTCTTAGCACGTTCGCTTTGCAACCTTTTCAACATGATTGTGTAATGCGTGAGCTCAGGCTGGTGGAAGACCAGCAATGTGGTTAAAAAGTATATACATTTTTATTGTTTTAAGAAAATGACCAATCGTTTTGCTAGATAAGACCCTTATTCCTCGACTGGAATCGTGTACATACCTTTGAAGCTGAATTGAAATGGCAATTTGGACATTCAACCCATTGATCCCCATTTAAGACCACTATATGGAGAAAAATCCTGGAATGTTTTCATCAAAAATCTTATTTTTTTGTGACTGAAGAAAGAAAGACATGAACATCTTGGATCACATGGGGGTGAGTAAATTATCAGGAAATTGAAATTCTGTAAGTGAAATTATGATTATTCAATGTGCTACAAAATGTGTGTTGTTTTCAGTATAAAGTTAATTTCTGAATTTGGATATTTTTCTTTAATGAGACTTCACTTGTGTTTTTCATTGTTACAGGTTTTATCTGTGAATCCAGTATGTAATTGGTAAGTAGTAAGTAATGCCACATTTCACCTATCACATGATATTTTATGGTTGTGTAATGGCCTCATATAGAGTGCCCATTTCTTGTATGTGGTAAACAGTAGTACAGAGTAATACTTCCTCATGAAGGTTATAATATTAGTATCTAACCATGCAAAGCAAAATTTAGGAATTTCCTGGAGAGTTGCACAAATCAGTCATGTGAAACCTCTGCCTATTCACACTTACAACTTCACAGACACTGATTGTTTAAGCCACTCAGCTGTGAGTCAGAACAGTCCAAGCATTGATCTCTGTTGAACTCTCACCCTGTTTCATGTCTGCTGCCCAACAATTAAACACTGATTCTTATTCATCTAGCTTTACTAACTTATTTATCATTGTTTGCCAAAGTTGTTATATTGTCGTGTACTAGTGGGTTCTTTGTAACCATATGATGATATTCATTTAGCAGAAATTTTTTTCCAAATCGACTTCCATAGAGTGACAAAAGCAATTCGTCCCAAAGCCAACAGTATTAATAGTGTATAATGGCAGGTTTATAATAAAGCTAGATTTGAAAATAAGCTAGAGAAAACAGAAATGCAGAGAAGAAAGAGAACCTCTCATAAGTGTACCATTCATAAGGCCCAAATACAACCTGGGGGTTATTCTAGTGTTTCACTGAAACTATACTAGGAACATAAAACTTTTTTTTTTTAAGTTTACAGTTTCATATGTAATCCTTCTGAAAAGTCTACATGGGATGCCTAAGAGCTTTAGTACAATTCGAACACTGATTTATGTGCATTAGTTTAAGGTTTTGAGGTGGTTAAGTGTTTGTGAAAGAGGTGTGTCTTCAGCTCACTTTCTGTAATAAAGCTTTTTAATGACAGTATGATCTTCCTTCCAGGATCACTGTTTATACAACTGTCATGAGTGCTGCCACTCCTGAGAAGTACAAAACAGTTGTCAGAAAAGTAAGATGTAATTTTTTTAAATACACTTTTAAAACATATTTGCATTAAACATATGCTGTTTGAGATTATTTTTAATATTTTTCCATCATCATGTTATTGTGGTATTCTTTCATAAAGGCTAAATGGCTGGTTTGATAACATACAGTTGAGGTCAAAAGTTTACATACACCTTGCAGAATCTGCAAAATATAAATTAATTTACCAAAATAAGAAGGATCATACATATTTTCTATTTAGTACTGACCTGAATAAGATGTTTCACATAAAATGCATTTACATATAGTCCACAAGAGAAAATAATAGTTGAATTGATAAAAATAACCCCGTTTAAAAGTTTACATACACTTGATTCTTAGTACTGTGTTGTCACCTGAATGATCCACAGCTGTTTTTTTGGGGGGTTTTGTCTAGTGATAGTTGTTCTTGAGTCCCTTGTTTGTCCTGAACAGTTAACCTGCCCGCTCTTCTTCAGAAAAGTCCTTCAGGTCCCACAAATTCTTTGGTTTTTCAGCATTTTGTGTATTTGAACTCTTTCCAAAATGACTGTATGATTTTAAGATCCATCTTTTCCCACCGAGGACAGTGATGGGACTAAGGGATATGCAACAGAAGGTTCAAATGCTCACTGATGCTTCAGAATCACAAAACAATGCATTAAGAGCCGGGAGGTGTAAAACTATTGAAATATCTTATTCAGGTCAGGACTAAATAAAAAATAACATGCATTTTGTATGATCCCTCTTATTTTGGTCAAATAATTAACATTTTGCAGATTTTGCAAGGTGTATGTAAACTGTAAGTGTTTTTGTTAACTAAATCAACATTTGTGTCTTAAGTAAGAAGTAAGCTTCTCTGATACCATTTTTAGGGAATTTTGCAACTCTCAGTCTATCAGCTTTTGCAAGGGGCAATCACAAGAAATGGTGTGAATAACTAGGTCACAAGTCTTTCTATGCTTTGGAAACGTTTGTCTCTTGCAATCATTAGTGAAGGAACTATGACTGTTCTGTCTTACTAATAGTATCTTTTATCTTTTTAAGTTTTTTTTTTATTTTTATTTGGAAATACAGTTAATGGTCTTTCTTTTCTGTTCACAGATGTGCATGTGATGGAATGAGCGGTTCTCCTAAACAAGCTCAGACAGAATTTTCACCCAGCTTAGTTCTGAAATACCCAACAAATTCTGCTTCTCTTCTGCTTTTAACAAAAGAAATTAGCCTAATTATGTAGGGATTTACAATATTGGAAAATCTGACAATTTTTATGATATAGCATATCCACCTTGTTTTTTCCTGTAATAGCAGGCATGGCCATTTGTGACCCTAGACCACAAAACCAGTCATAAGGGTACATTTTCTGAAATTGAGATTTATACATAATCTGAAAGCTGAATAAATAAGCTTTCCATTGTTATGATAGGACAATATTTGGCTGAGATACAACTATTTGAAAATCTGGAATCTGAGGGTGCAAAAAAAAAATAAAACAATAAAAATACTGAGAAAATCACCTTTAAAGTTGTCCAAATGAAGTTGTTAGCAATGCATATTACTAATCTAAAAAGTTTTGATATATTTACAGTAGGAAATTAGCTAAATGTCTTCATGGAACATTATCTTTACTTAATATCCTAATGATTTTTTTTAGCTATTGCTATAAATATGACTCTTATGACTGGTTTTGTGGTCCAGGGTCACATTTGAAAATTTTATGTGCCTGGCTTCCGGTCTCATCCGCTTCCATTTATTTTTAGCTGTAAAAAACAGCTTGTTTTGCTGCTTGATATTGTAAACTGGTGTGTCTTACCATATTATTTTAATGTATTATCTTAATTATGAATACAATCGTTTTTAGTGCAAACAGTTTTACCGTTTACAGCACTTATGGCGGCTTATAAACTGGAAGTCTAACACATTACCAGAAAAAAACTTCCGAATTGAAAAAAAAGGTGGATAGCCTGTTGCAATAGGAAAAACAAAAGATTTTTAATGGATTTACTTGGAAAGAATTAATCATTCTAAAAAAAATCTGAATATCAGCATGATCATTGATTTTAGTAACTGTTATACAAACAAAAAGTTACATTTTTAAAATTAACATTGTTTTTGCTCAATTTTGTCAACACAAATGTATACTTTTGTAATGTATTATTGCATACATTATTGAACGTTTATAAAACAGTGTATTCATTAAAAGCAAGTATGATGGGTTCTCCCACTTATACACTAATTGAACTCACTGTACTGATTTGAACTGAATACAATATATTAAAATTCACAGCAGTTAACGACAAGAAATGCTCTCGCCTCAGATTATTTATTTTTGAATACATTATTTTGAATTTCTTCTATTTGCTGTATTCACTGCTACCTTTAGGAAAGTGCCATTTCCTATACAAAGTCCAGTCCAGTCAAGCCGCATCAAGCTATTACCCTAATCCCTTCAGGGCTTGTTCACTTAATTCAGCTACACAGATGAACACTGTTAAGACACAGAGAAACAAACACCTACTAAAGGGCTCAGGAGTTTGACATATTTCTAAATGAAAATAGTAGATTTTTTTTTCTCAGGACATTGAAGGTTTTTCAGGGGACATGGGGAAACGTGTGACTATGCTTTCTTGGTGCCCTCACAAGCTGATTTTTTGCATTTCTACTATTCACATTAACTAACTCAAGCACGATGGGGTACACCAGGCGAACACATTCCTTTGGGTGACATGTTGTGGAAATAAAGCTTCTGGGATTTCCTTGATAAGAAGACAAACCCACCAGGTGAGTTTTACCCACCTTGATTTGTCATCTCTTGCTCTAACCTTTTGTAGTATATAGTTGAAGACTTTTTTGCTGACACGATTTACACATCATTCAATTCAAAGAAATACATAGAAAATACAAAATCTAATTTAATGGTGATCTATAATGGTGTGACCTCTTTAACCATTTTTTAGATCGGCAAGATTTAGCATGAGTTAAATTATGTTCTAAATATGTCTACAAAGAAAACTATTTTGTTGAATCCATATATTAGCAGTCTTATTTGGCTTTACTGTGAGCAAAATTCAAAGCACACGTCACATGGGCTTTTGTCAACAGCTCTCTTAAGAGGTTTAACCTCAAAACGAGCATGTCTGTTACACTACACTAAATTATTGTGATGTCTGTTGAGCTAATAAATAACCTTCCTTACAAACAAGTCTATAAATCTATAGTCCATAATCCCTCTTCACTCAGAATTTAGTACCTTACATTCATCTCTGACTCTGACTTAGAAATTGTGAAATAGTTACTCGTATGTTCTTAAAGTTAGACTATTTTAATTAATTACATAAGATGGTTTAGAGCGAAGCAGGGCCTTCATTGAGGGTTTGACTATATTGTGGGCTTTCACAGAGACACAGGTGCTTGTTGACGTCGTCTGCTCTATAAGGAGGATTGAGGCCAGTGCAAGAGAGCAATGAACCCAGATTAACTCGCTCTCTGGATCTCATTAACGTTTCCAACAACATGACATTTGCTGTAGCCTGTTTTCATGTCAAAAGCTTGAAAAGCTCATACATATCATCTCGCCTGCGATACGTTTTACTAGAGTAAATCTGTTGGTCTAAATTATAGTATTTAATGTATAATACAAACAATGCATTGTGTAAATTGTGTATTACTGAATTAAGTTTGTTTTTGTTTTTTACAGTAGTACAATGGATTCTTAGCCATTTAAAAACACTATTGTAATGTGATTTGTGTTAAACATATATATAAAATTGTGCATTACAATTCATAAAGTTCAATAAAAGTGCTTGCTATACTGACGTTTACATTTTCTATCTTCAGGAGAAGCCATGGGCTGTGGTGTCACAAAAACCAGCGAATTCAATAGAAGATTTGATAAAGGTGAAATGTTTACAATAACGTTTATGTAAATTGTTATGTATGTATGTGTGAGTTCTGTTTACTTAAAGACTATTTAGTGTGAATATAACTTGACCTAAATGACTTCTTCTTCTTAAAACAGATGGGAATGCCATCCCAGGTGAGTTTTTACCAGTCCAGCAAAGCTTGCGTAAAGCCTTATTTACTCTCGCAGCTATTGAATTAGAAAAACGGTTGTCGATTATTTCTGTGTAGTGTCGATATATAGCTAAGTAGCCTAACTCATTTACATTCTCAACATGTGTTCTTTTTCATGCATGTCTGCAGCGGCCATAAGTAAGCATAATTAATCTTTTATGACCACTATGTTGTAACTTATGAACGAAAGATTATTGGAGTATGTTTCACAAGAAAATAGCCTACTAAATATTTTTATTTAAAATTCCCCATTGAATTCAAGCGGTTTCTTTGTAATTATTTATGAAATAACTGTTTCAAACTAATCCTACACCAAGTGTGTAAATAATATGATGCTAAACTATGTGTAATTCTAGAAGCCTGACATAAAATCCATTGCATTATAACAACTCAGTTTGATTATATTTATTTAAACATAACCTACTTCGTGTTCTCTTGAAAGCAATGAAGGCTGCTGTGCTGATCCAGCGCTGGTACCGTCAGTCTGTGGCTCGTATGGAAATGAGACGAAGATACACCTGGAACATCTTCCAGTCCATGGAGTACGCAGACCTACAAGACCAGATCAAAGTAAGAAACACAAAACGCACTATTTTCAACGTAAGAGCAGGCGCGGTCCTTGAAGTTGAATGCGCGAAGCTTCCGGTGTTATGCTTTCAGTTATTTTACCTGTACACAAAGGTATTTGTTATCATTTTATTTTTATCATATTATTTTAATTCATTATTATAATCACAAACACGCTGATTTATAGCGCAAATCGTTTTACTGTTTACTGCACTCAGAAAATCTTGTAACGTTAACAGTTATTTACCTGTAGGGGAAAGTGGGGTAAATTGTGCCAGTTTTTACTCAAAGTGACTTTAAAGTGAGGCCATGACAGTAATGCCTTCAACTTAAGGATGTACATATATTTCAGGATGTGGTCCATCCCTGAGAACAATAACATTGGATCAGAAATAAATTGTTTCAGAAATATAGCTTTTGGGAAAAAAGTGGTTTCATGGCACAACTTGCCCCTGGTGTGGGGTAAGTTGTGCCTTTGGGGGAATACGTTGGGGTAAATTGTGCCAGTGATTTCTAAAGCAAAACAGAACATTTTAATATTATGAACTGTAATGCTACATGAAAGCAAGACAAATTCAATACAAAATTACTCATTTAAGGTTTATTTAGATGTTGTCATCCTATTAAACAGTTGGAATAAGTCATATTTTGTAGTTATTGGGAAAACACAAAAAACTTAAGTACACAATATATGATATTTGTGAATCATTTCATGCAAAAAGGCTTTGGCAATAGATGCCTGTTGACATACATAGAATGCTGTCTGTCAGTTATCTAACATATACGAATAAAGTGACTAGGCTAATTTCTAAACATCCTATTGTGACTTAGGCCACCTAAAAACTTAATAAAACTTATCTCTGATAACAGTGCAAACTCAAAACTGAAATCAGTGTTAGCTAAATTAAACAAATGGCAGGTAGGCCTAAGTCAAACACTGATGAGGCATGCCCATCTCCTCACTTCTCCAGATTATCTCCTGTGAGTATGTAGGCATGATGGGTTTTGGTCTAAAATTAAGAATGTCACATAGTTTAAGTGCTAAAATGTAAGAGTACAATGTACAAATACAAATTAATAATATGTTGAAAATAATCATAAGTGAGGGGTAGTTGTGCCACTGGCACAACTTAACCCAGGCCCTTTGGCACAAATCACCCCAGACCCACAAGTTTGAAAAACTAGCATGATCCATCAGTTAAGAGCTAACATCATGCTAACTGTATAGACTCATTGTGTAGCCTGCTAAAGCACTAAAACATGTGTGAAATGTTTTCAAACCTGTCTATAATTTACATTCCAAAAACCTTAATCATAGAAATTTTACTTTGAAAGGAAAAAAACTGTGCCATGTGTCTCTCTTATTTGGAGGATGAGTAAAATGGATGGCTTTTCAAAATTATGTGGTCATATGACCAATTCCTTCTATGGTTTTCCAGAAACAAGGGGTGGAACTACTTCCCCCCTGGCACAAATCACCCCACTCTCCCCTACGTTAGCGGCTAATGAATCGTCAGTCACACACATTCACAGGATATAGTGTACTTCTGTTTCGCAAAATAAGGTGGATAAAAAAAGAGATAATCTATCCAAAACTTGTAAACTTGAATGAATGGATGGATGGATGGATGGATGGATGGATGGATGGTCTACTTATAATTTATCTCTGCCCTGTTGTAAAAAAAAAACAGCAGGGTGAAAACTGCAAACAACTAGGCTAACAACTTTATTTTCTCACATTCTCACACAGTTATACAATTTTCTTGGTTACCTGATGGATAACTTCACTCCATCCAGCAGTGAACGTAAAATAATTTATTGCATATAAACACATAACATATATACAGCTTTTCCCTGGAATTTATCCATGCTAAACACATCCTGTATGTTCTACCATGTAGGAAAACTGATTTCACATATCTTCAGAGAAAACGAGGTTTGCAGAGATGCAGAGTGGGAGAGATACTTCAACTACACCAATATCGATGTGCCAGACATCTACTCTGGCCCTCGGCTAACCTTTCCTTTAGACATGGATCAAGCTGCTGATCTTGTAGAGGCCTTTAAAAACAAACAAGTAGGTGTTCATGAGGATGTATAAAATATATGTTTTAGATATATGTTTTAACCATATACACTTCTGTTTTTTTCCCAAGCAGCAGCTTCACTCTCGATACGTTCTTCAGCTTCTTCTGGAAACATGGAAGTTGCTCAGAATGTTGCCAAATATCAACCGAGTCTCTACATGCCATAGCAAAGAAATAACCATTTGTGGTGAGAGTGACTAGCACACCATTTTACACAAAAGTGTTTGTTTTATTATAACACTATTCAGTGTCCTTACTAAAACTATTAACTTTATTACAGGTGATTTACATGGACAATTAGAGGACTTGCTACTGATATTTTACAAGGTATGTATTAAATCATTTTACACTCAGCTACAAAATTGTGTTAGCCTGATTAATGCATGTCTTTACGTATATCTGTTTCCAGAATGGAATGCCGTCAATGGAAAAACCCTATGTTTTCAATGGAGACTATGTGGACCGAGGCAAAGACTCCATAGAGGTTCTGCTCATATTGTTTGCTTTCCTGCTTGTGTATCCTGGAGATGTTTATCTTAATCGAGGAAACCATGAAGACCACATCATTAATTTGAGGTAATGGAAATGTGCTCATCATGTTGTGTATTCACTAGCACAAGCACACAATATAAGATAGTTTTAAATCTCTGTTCATCACATGTATTTTGCAGGTATGGCTTCACCAAAGAAGTACTGAGCAAATACAAGGTATGCCATTAATTAGGCCTGCGGTTAATGTCTGTGTGCTGTAATTCCTCAGGTTCCTAAGAGTTTATTTACCAAGTGTTAGCTGTTTATCTCCATTATAAAAGAGTAAGGGACATTCTGACACTTTCTAAGAACTGCACCTATTAACAGCAAGTGTTCAGACTTACAGTTCAGTTGAGTTCAGTTCTCCTGCAGTTATTTTCACAGTGAATGTGGGTCGGTTCTTGATAAGAGGATTACAACAAACAAGCTTTAGGACTTTTTGTACACTGTCACTGGTTAACTAACTAGATAGTAAATTAACAAACCTTTGACTGCATATGTGACACCTTAATAGGAAAGTTAATATGAAGAGTTCAGATGCAAAACCAGCTAAAAGCCATCTTGGTCAAAAATGAGATAATGATACTGAGTGAATGCTCTTAACACATACTATACGTCCATTATTTTAGTCCATTAGTTTTCTGTCAGCTTCCTTTTTTTTTTCGTGCTTTTTAACGGCTATCAGCACCGACAGGATCAGTACGATTTTAAATGTTTTTTTAAAAGAAGTTTTTTATGCTCCTCAAGGCTACATTTATTTGATCAAACTGTGAAATATTATTGCAATGCAAAATAACTCTTTTCTATATGAATATGTTTAAAATGTAATTTATTCCTGTGATTCAAAGCTAAATTTTCAGCATCATTACTCCAGCATTCAGTCTCACATGATCCTTCAAAATTCATTCTAATATGCTAAATTTATCAGTATTTTTACAGTTGTGCTGCTTAATATTTTGTTAAAAACCTGTGATACTTTTTCAGTATTCTTAAATAAATATGTAATATAAATATGTAATATGTATGTAATATGTAAAACATGTTTAAAATAGAAATCTTTTGTAACAATATAAACTTCCATTTAAATTCATTTTATTCATCAAAGAATCCTAAAATAAGAATCACGGGTTGCAAAAACTATTAAGCAGAACAACATTTTCCAATATTGATAATAAAAGAAACAAATCAGCATAATAGAATGGTTTCTGAAGGATCATGTGACACTGAAGACTGGAGTAATGGCTGATGAAAATTCTGCTTTGCATCAGAGGAATAAATTATATTTGAAAATATACTAAAATATATTTAAACTCAAATCAAAATTTCACAATATTACTATTTAGATCAAGTAAATGCAGCCTTGATTAGCATTAAATAATTCTTAAAAAAAACATTAAAAATCATATTGATTCCAAATTTTGATTGGCAGTGTACTTCAATTCAAACCAAATGAGTATGGTTGTAAATAATTGCTTTTTTTAGTTTTTATTGTAATTAATGATGTATTGTGCTCTGTTCTTTTGTCATGTCTACGACGAACCTCAAATTCCTCCTCAAGCATATTACGGGATACTTTATTTGATGTGTATTTTCACCTCAAATCTCTCATCTGTTCAATTCCTTTAAGCTGCATGGGAAGCGTATCCTCAAGTTGCTCCAGAAAATCTTCAGCTGGTTACCTTTAGTGACAGTAATCGACCAACGGGTGCTTATAGTCCATGGAGGTATCTCAGATACCACTGATCTCTCTCTGATAGCTCGAGTGGATAGACACAGGGTGAGTCAAATGGTTAACATGTTGTTAAAGCATGAATCGTATCTCCTCTTTTATTAACTGATGTTACAAAATGTCTTTCTACAGTATGTGTCTGCTCTGAGGCCTCCTAAGAAGAAGACTCCATCACGCACTAACGTATATGCAGATTCAGAGCGTTATGATGAGATGATCATCTGTAAGAACAGAAGGGGTTCTCTGACCTTTCCCAAACAATTTAGTGCTCGAGAAGGTTTTCAGAGACGCTCTCTTCAGGACTTCTCGAGCACCGTGGCTCGGACGCTTGAGGAGGAATTTGAGGTTCGTCGTAGACAAGCAGAGTATAGCCTGTCAAGCTACAGCAAGTCTCACCGCATTCTGAGCTCCACTCTATCATCTGACTCTGAACCAGACTCATCAGAGTTTGACACCAGCAATGATGAGTGGAAACAGGTGGGCTTCATTAACGGTTTTGTGCTGATTTGCAGTACTTTTTTATTTTTTATTTTGCTCATTTTAGTAATCTGAAGAACCATTTTCTACTGTAAAGAACCTTTTGTAGAAAGGAAAGGTTTCACAGAACCGGTTTTTTAAGAATTTAACTAGAATCTGTATGTTTTATAAAATGTATAAAATGCTCAAGGAGTTATGAGTTTCCATGTGTAAAAAAATAGCTTTAAGAATAGCTTTTTATAAATCCTCAAAGAGTTGTTGAGAAGATGAATTAAAGGGTACATAACATACACAGTTTCACCTAATCTCATGGTAATCTTGAGTACCTATAGAGTAGTACTGTATCCTTAATATCTCCAAAAAGTCTTTATTTTTATCATATTTATAAAAGAAAATTACAGCTTTCCGATTCTCTCCGGAAAAAGCCGAGCTCCTGGAGGCGTGCCGTGGGTGGAGCTATAGAGCCAAGCTGATTTCCACCAAAAGACAGAAATCTGATGCAGTTGTACTTACGTGACTGGTATCTTTTATCACTGGGACAAATCCAGCGTCAACCTGGGCCTTGTTTATAAAACGGGAACACACAAACGCACTTAATACACTCCGTTGCTGCCCCAGAAAAACTGCATCCACTGTTTGCGTAACGCTGGGTTCTTTGGGAAGCTGAACGCAGTAAACTTTCCCTCACATCCAAAAACACACTTATTTGGAGACATTCTTGAACAAAGCGCTGCCGACAATTTCCTGATGAAGCGCGTTGATGGGCGCGGTCTCGCTCTCCTCTGGTCAACGTGTGCGCAGGTGCGCTTTTCTGGGAGAAATGCTCATATAAGGAGTTCCACCATCGTCTACGTCATTAGATCCACGATCGAAAAAAAAAACAGCTGAAACTTTTACCAACCCGGAAGTACGATTTTCGGCACAGAAATTCTCTGTCATTCATCCAAATTATTGTTTAAACTTTGACCATGTTTAGCATGAGAATCCAACTTTTTAACACTATAAAAAACTCTGAATACACAAAACACCATTGTAACTCCCCCTTTAAACTAAAAAAATGCTTAATAGTTTAGTTTAGACTTGTTTTAAAGGATTAGTTCACTTCTAAAATCTAAATTTCCTGATAATTTACTCACCCCCTTGTCATTCCAAGATGTTCATGTCTTTCTTTCTTCAGTCGAAAAGAAATTAAGGTTTTTGAGGAAAACTTTCCAGGTTTTTTTCTCATCCATATAGTGGACTACAATGGTGGTCAAATGTTAACAGATGACATTTTATTGTAAAGTGTACCCGAAACATCTAATGTTGATTTCTCTTCTGTGTTATCAGATTTTGGACCTGTTGTGGAGTGACCCCATGTCTCACGACGGTTGCATTCCCAATGAAGTCCGTGGCGGAGGCTGTTATTGGGGTCCCAGTGTCACAGAGGACTTTCTGAACAGGCACAATCTTCAACTCATCATCCGCTCACACGAGTGTAAACAGGACGGATACGAGTTTTGCCATAATCGGAAGGTCAGAAATGCAGTGACCTGAGAACTTAGAAAGACTTTTGAGAAGGAACTAATAATAATAACTAACTTTTCTGTCGTTTTTTTTTTTTTACCTTCATGTACTTATGACTGCTCATGTTAATTTAAAGCATTTTTTAGGACACTGTGTCCTGTGAGTAAAGTAGTAATTCTCTAGCTGAGCTCAGAGTAAAAATATTCTTCAGAGGTTGCCCTCTCATAGCTCAAGAAATGAGTCATTCCACAAAACCGGTACGATTTGGAAACATATTTAACTTCCAGAAAAAAACATATTTTCCCACCAGGCATCAAATCATTGTTATTCGTCATTATTTTAAGATATGGGCATCAGCATTTTCCTATTAATCAGATGTCCAATTCAGTATTTGCAAATATAAAAGTCACATAAAATCTTTTGCTATACCTAAAGGCTGACATGGAACTTTTTGTGACAGCAACCTCATCATTTTTGATCAAAAAAGTGGCTAACCTTCAGAATTTGAACTAAAATCAGAATTCCTATGCTCTGAAAATTTCAGACTGAGTTCAACAAACAAATGACTTTTTCATAAACGTAAAAAATAATTAATCAAAATGTAGGTGTGACAGGGTTGAAGAAACAAATACATCTTAACATATAAATAGTTGTTTTTTACTCAAATTCACTGTAAGATTTTCTAAGACTTTTTCATAAACACACACACACACACACACACACACACACACACACACACACACACACACACACACACACACAGCTTTAACAAGGACATTACTACATTCAACATATGCTTGTGGTATAAGACTCTTAATCAAATATATTAATTAATTTAAAATACTGGATAACTTCATTTCACAACCCAGTTATGATCAAATAAGTAACAGGGTTGTGATTTATTGCTCTAAATGGCCACTGCTCTAAATGTAGTGAATAACAGGAGAGCACATGGCATGCATGAAAAAAAAAATCATGTATATTGTTAAAATTCCAAAGATAATTTTCACAAGTAATAGTTTTCTATCTTTATTTAATGTAACAGGGTTGAGCTGTTAAGCTTGACAACCACAATATCACAATATTAATAAGTTATAGTTATAAAAGAAGGTGGTAACTTGCCTTTGTCTACTCACAATGTTGTTCAGAAGACTTAACAATTAACACTTACTGATATTTATGAGAATGGCAGAAGGGATGGACTTTTTCCTAATTGTATTATTCATATCCCAAGTAAACTTTCATAGAAGGCCATGAGGGATATGACAAAGTAGGTGGTGTCAACTGAAAAAAAAAACAAGATAATTTCTATTATAAAGATAAAATGTATGTCATGTTTTTAAACCTTATTAAAGGGAGACATTTCAATTAATACAAAAAGCTTTTAAAAATAGATTCTGGTGACTCAATAAATAAAATACACTTAAAAAGGTCAGCGGGATTCGTGGAACGACTCAAATGCAAGTTCTTATTTACTGTACAGTATGTTTCATAAGCATTTTCTCAAATGCTTTTCCTAAAAAAAAATCTATTTTCTTCTCATTCGATCTCACTGATGAAATGAGAAGAAGATAAAGGGTATAAAGTATTTTTTTTTTTCATTTTGTTTTCTAGAAGAACATCAAGATCATTTTAATTGATCATAAAAAATAAAATATATAAAAATCCTAAAATAATTTGCTGTATCATCACTTATGTTTCAGTTGTCCAAATAGATTTCACACATGTTTAAGTGTAGCTTAAATGTCCAAATATTTTATGTATCTTTGTAGAAATGTTCTTGACCATTTTAAGGTTAATTTGATTTGTGTTTTTATTTAGGTCCTGACCCTTTTTTCAGCTTCTAACTACTATGAGGTTGGCAGTAACAGAGGGGCCTTCATCAGGCTGGGTCCAGATCTCGTGCCTTACTTTGTTCAGTATCAGGCCACCAGGACTACCCGAGGACTGAGCTTTCCACAAAGGTAATCAACACATGAGAACATCAGCCAGTTGACTAACTAAATCAGTGCTTCTCATTTTTTTTTGCCTTTAACATCCATCATTGTCCATAACACTATTCAAAGACCATTTCCAGTATTTCATGATTGACTGGATAAGGATTACGAATAAAGATTTTTCAAAATATATTTCAATCCCAAATTCTGAACGCTTAAATAATTTAGAGCTAATTTAGAAAATGTATAGTTAGAAATGAGGTAAGTACCACTTTTAAAGTTATTAATCAATTAAAAACAAAATTCTGGATCTTCATGAAAAACTCAATTGAATGAAATAAAGATATTTTCAACAGGCTCGTTGGAAATATGTGCCTCTATATAGATTTATGCAAAATTTAAAAAGACATACCTATATGTATGAATCACTGAAGTTTCCAGTTGAAATGAACACTAGAAGCAGTAAAACTCAGACAATTTTTCATTCTTTTCACACAAAGTATGATTTACAGGTAGATTTTTGATTAATAAAGCCTAATTTTCACACAATATTATGTTATGACTTCAAAGCAATTTTAATACCCTGCGCAATTTGAAAACTGATATTTTTGGTACAGATATACAGCTTCATATGCATTAGTTTTCTAATTCAGTAGGTTTGCTCGGTAGCTTGCGCAATACAACTTTGCACTCCAGTGATGAAGAGCTCCAGTACGAACCCAGTGAAGCTATAGTTTGACTAAACTCGAATCCACGTAAGGATGTAAAAATTGCACGGCTGCATCAACAAATGCATTTTTATATCACTTTTGCATTTGTTAACACTATCAGGTAGGTTAAGGGTTGAGTTTGGTGTAGGGGATATTTCCAACACGATAGAGCATTCATCGTTAGCGACACTCCCTGGATATTTGAATTCTGAACGGCTGCAATACGTACTTCAAGCAGCGTTATAAAAACACAGCAATACGTGCCTGTACTAACATAATAAAAATGTGCCATGATCATGTATTGAATGTGTGTTTTAGCACTACTTTCACTTTGAAGTAGAAGTAGAAGTAGAAGTAGAAGTTTCCTGGGGCCCCTAGTGAGCTCTGGCCCCCTTGTTGAGAACCACTGAACTACCGGAATGATTTTCATTCACAATTTTAAATGTATTGTTTGATATTGATTTGGATTGGTTAGAAAAACTACAGCAGACGTTGTGTTGTAATCATTTTGGATATGAATGTTACCACTGTGTTACAGTTTCATTATCATGTTTCTGGCTCACTTCTTCATGTTCTTTCAGTGTAAAACGCACAGAGCACACAGCTCTCAAAGTCCTACGAGAGCAACTGTTTGTGCACAAGTCAGATCTTCTCAGTGCCTTTCAAGCGATTGATAAGGAGAACACAGGTACACACAACTATCTGGCATGAAATGCATACTTTAAAGGGATAGTTCACCCAAAAATGAAAATTCTGTCATTAGTTGCTTACCCTCGTTCCAAACCCGTAAGACATCTTCAGAACACAATTTAAGATATTTTTGATGAAATCCTAGAGCTTTCTGATCCTGCATAGACAGCAATGCAACTGACACATTCCGTGCCCAGAAAGGTAAGGACATCGCTAAAATAGTCCATGTCACATCAGTCAACATAATAGCAGAAGACATGATTTGGAGGAGAAGTGTCAAATAAAGTTGTTATTTTTGTCTTTGTGCATAAAAATGTTTCCTCGTAGCTTTGTGAAATTAAAGTTGAACCACTGATGTCACTATTTTACCAATGTCCTTATTATGTTTCTGGACCTTGAACGTTGTAGTTGTGTTGCTGTCTATGCAGGGTCAGAAAGCTCTCGGATTTCATAAAAATATCTTAATTTGTGTTCTGAAGATGAACAAAGGCCTTACAGGTTTGAAAAGACATGAGGGTGAGTAATTAATGACATAATTTTCATCTTTGTGTGAACTATCCCTTTAATACTGAACTGCAGTATTCTGCCACCTAATGATATGATGAGATCACTACCACTACTTTACTGAACATCTAAAGAACAAATGGAATTCAGACTATTCAGTTTCTGAAAACAGTCCGCTTGTTAAGTCTGGCATCACATTACTGTTTCCAAACACTCTATCCAATGCCAGTCTGTAATAATAATGAAAAATCTCAGATGGCCAGACAGTGATTCATTTTGTATGAATCATTAAAATATTGGTGTCTGGGATGCCGTGAGGTCAAAGACAGTAGTGTACACTGAGATTTTTTCAGTTAGATATGAATAAATAGTGCTCATAAACATAGTATTATTACTACTTAACAAGCAGGTAGAATTTCTAGTAATGCCAATGCAGAAGTATTTAATTTATTTCTGTCTGACCTTTGACCTGAAAGGACTGATCTGTTTGACTGACTGGGCGAGTGCAATTGAGCGAGTTCTTCATCTGGATCTGCCCTGGCAAGTGCTTCACCCACAGCTAGTGTCCAGCACCACTGATGGGAAGCTGGACTACCACCGCTGGTTCCGTGACCTTGCCCTAAAGAAGCCCAGCTCTGAGGTAAAGCAGATCACTAGATCACTGTCTGCTGAAATGGCTCTCAACATGTTGCTAAAATTGCTATCCTCTGTTCCCACTACAGCACATTGAGCAGTCTATGCTGGAGACACTTTATAGACATCGCTCCACACTGGAGACCATCTTCAGAATAGTGGACACAGATAATTCAGGTATTTAAAAAAACACAGGTAATAATTCATTCAAGTCGAAACTATTGTGTGAATACATTTTATAGATTGTATTGAACTGTTAACTGATCAGTTAAACTGCCCGCTGTTCTTCAGAAAAATCCTTCCGATCCCACAATTTTTTTTTTCAGCATTTTTGTTGCATTTGAACCCTTTCCAAACAATGTCTGTATGATTTTGAGATCCATTTTTCAAGGGAGGGACTCATATGCAACTATTATAAAAGGTTCAAATGCTCACTGATGCTCAAAAGTCCCTTTAAGGCAAGTCATTCCACTCGGTGGCCATCTTTGAAACGGCTCTCAGGCTTGCAAAAGCAGCTCCTATCTCTTTGAATGGGGAAACATCAAATTCTCCAAAACCGTTCACCAAGTTTATGATTAAATTTCATATTTGAAATCACCAATGATATCTGACATGAACTGCATCATTAATATGGTTCCTTGTGCTCCAATAGCATTAAAAAAACATTTTCAGACTAGATCAGCCAGTGCGCATGCGCAGTACTGAGCGCATGTCTTAGACCGCAGATTGTTTCTATAGCAACCAAGACTTCTCACAGCAGCTGCAGTGATGCGCTGACTTTACTAATCAACGATTGGCTCTTTCATTAAAAAGGAGCGTTGCATTTTTCCCTATTCAAAACTATGTGAGTGACACGTCTTGGGTATATCCATAGTCTTTGCTGAAACTTCAGAAGGAAACACAATGCATTAAGAGCCAGGGGTAAAAACCTTTGAACAGAACGAAGATCTGTACATTTTTCTTATTTTGCCTTAAGAATACTTACATGTTCCCTAGAAGATAAAAACGATCCCCTACCCACAAGCAAGGGACTCACGAACAACTATCACTAAACAAAACAGGTAACAGGTAACAGCACAGTATTAAGAATCAAGTGCATGTAAACTGGATCATTTTTTACACAAAAAGATTCTACAAGCTGTATGTAAACTTTTGACTTCAACTGTGTATCAGATGGCTTTGAATAGCACACTCCCATGACCTGCATTTCTCTGTTTCTCTCAGGTTTCATCACTTTTGAGGATTTCCGTCAGACGTTGAAACTGCTCAGTGCCTATCTGAAAATGGAGATCTCTGATGAGGTCATCAACGAGCTGGTTATCAACACCGACACAAATAATGACGGTAACATTGACATCGATGAGTTTATGGAGGCTTTCCGGCTGGTGGACAAAAGCAGACTCGAGAGAGGTAAAAGTCTATTAAAGCTCATGCAGGACAACCAAAGCCTTCCTCAGGAGACAGAAACCCCACAGACTGTCGACTCTTCACCTCCACAGACATCACAATGTCCAGCTTTACAGATTTCAGATCCACCAGCTTTAAATACTGCAGATTCTCCATCCTCACAGACGGCAAATCCTCCAGCTTCACAGACTGCAAGCCCTTCTGGTTCAAACACTGAAGACTGTTCAGCTTCACAGACTGAAGATCTCTGCCACATTTCTGTTGTTGTTCCACCACAATAACTGTTGTAAACGGTAGCCTTCCCTTGGTATTTAACCCTCCAGATGAACCTTTTTTAGACTTTTAATCTTTTTCTTGTAACCAAATCTACTTCAGGTTCAGGTTTAGATGTTCAGCGATCAATAATAGATGTTCTCCATGCTTCATTTCTGTACTACATTGTGTTACAAGCTTCTATTTTAAGGATTTCTGATCCAAGATAAAGAAGCTTCTAGAATTTGCCTTCATTGCCACATATCCACATACTCTGTATCAAAACGAGTCATCAGTATCTTGATAATACTCCATGACATAACTATATTGTAGGCTATATGTTGTTCATAATGTATTAAATGTGTGTAAATGTGCTAAGTAAATGGGTAGACCGAGATGGAAAACTTTTGCCTGCAACTTGTGTTTTGAGGGCTATTTTTATAATAAGAGACATGTTGAGGTTGAGCTCTGTTGCTGTAAGCAAATAAAAAGCACTGTCCTAGAAAACAGACCAGCTGAAAAGCAGACTGATTCCTTTATACCCACACACTGACTGTGTTATAAGTTATATTCGCAGTTTTATGTAGTGGTAATGCTGTGAGGAACCAAGAATTCATCTCATGCGTTTTGCGTCGTATCTGGTTACCGACCACCTAATACAGTATTTTCTCCCCCAAACGATTTCCCTCAACGCTTATGATTGTTAATAACCGCGATTTACCACTAGGAGGCGGTGCTGTGCTATGTCTGTATAACAGCTGCGGTTTTCAGATGAGTTTAGAGCCATATTCCTCTGTCTACTTGTTCTCCCTCGGATCTTTTGTTAACATGATGAGGGCCTGTGTGGGTGGTGGAAGGCCTGGACAAGTATAGCTATCAAAAAGCACTAGTCTTCACATGTCTGCTGAGTCACCTCATATTACGAAAAGCTTGTTTTTTTTTTTCCTTGCCAGGTTTCCTTAGATCTTTCACTCTATACCTCACTTTAGCATCAGAGCTTATCATCACCACTAGTGGTTTCAACACTTTCCTGTAGTTGTGGCCAAATGGGTTGGTTTTGTTTGAACGGCCAAGACCTTATTTTTACAACTAGGTTATTGAAGTGACTGACGCAGGACAAGTGTTGCTTCATTTCATGTGAAGCTAAAGACCTTGAAAATTAAGGCCATCAGGTAGGGACAAAGCGTCCGAGTCCTTCAACTGGGGTTCAATGTCACAAATCACGACGTTAACAGTTTGGCCATGCTGTTCCACATTAAAAAGAGGTCAACCAAAAATGAACATAAGTATTTGATATAATTTACTAACCACAACATCATCTTAAACCCATGTCATATGGACTACTTTTTAACAGTTGTTATATGGATCAGATAACATCTGTGTAAATATTCTTTATTTTTATTCATGTTTCCATGGAAAACCATGAAAAAAAAACAAAAAACAAAACGTGTGGTAACGTGTGGTAAATCATATAGAGAAGAACTTAGAACTTAGTAAAAGACTGCATACTTTGAGTCAACTTTCATTCTTAATCACTGTTCATAATACCAAAGGTAAAAACTGGTAGAACAGTAAGTTATATTGAACTAATATTAATTTTCATGGTATCCCACATGCAAATATACACATATATATATACATATATATACATATACATATATATATATATATATATATATAATAAAATAAAACAGCTAAGCATGAAATATAAAAACACTGTTCAGTCAGGTAAAGCTTTAACAGTAAAAGGTTCTACACCAAAATTCTCAAAAGATTTGTTAAAACTTTTGGCAGTCATAAACGCTCGTTTTTTGGGTCGACAGCTTATAAAAACGTAGTTCTATGCTTTTTAGCTTGTTTACTGTACACCTTGTCACATAGCAGCTTGTAGACATTTCTTTGTTTTTTTGTTATAAGTAAGAAATGACACGGTAGTAGCTTCCCGCAATACAAAGTCAGTGGAGAGCACTGGATTGTTTTCCCCCCAGTGTGGGCGTGGTTTTCAGATTATGACGCGTGTGGCTCTGCCTCAGTTGGCATCCAGCTATTTTTAGCTGTACAAAACAGCTCAGTTTCCTGCTTGATATTGCAAATTGGTGTTTCTTACCATAATATTTCAATGTATTATCTTAATTATGAACACACTGGTTTGTGCAAACAGTTTTACCATTTACTGCACATTGTTATTCTTCTTGTTATTTCCATATCCACCTCATCTTTGCTGTAAGAGTGGATGCAGCCATTTTGTAATTTTTATGGGTCTGATTTAAGGTCTCATCTGCGTCCAGTCTGTGGTTTTGCAATGGAATTGGGCTACTTTAACACCGTTGCTGCAGGTTGTTTTTTATATCCACAGGTTAAAGCAATCCCAATAATGTGATATTTAGCCTCTGGAATGACAATGTGAGCAGTGGAGCCCACCAAAAACATGTATTTTACCCCTCGGAACACTATATTTACCGGGGAACCCACTCCGGACTTGTTGTGAAAACCTGGCAACCCTGGTGTCTAGCTATTTTTAGCTTTACAAAACTTCTTGTTTAGCTGATTGATATTGTAATTTGGTATGTATTTCCATATTATTTGAAGGTTTTATCTTAATTAGGAACATGCTTGTTTGTAGTGCGAAGTTTTACCGTTTACTGCACAGTTATTCTTTTCATGATTTCCATATAGTGGCTAATGAACTGAGTCTTGCCCATAGGTGACTGTATTTTGATCAAATAAATGTAGCCTTGATGAAACCGATTCAGAAGATAATTTATATAAAGTACAAAATCCAACTTGTGTATATGTATCGAGTCCCTCAGTCAGGAATCAGATAGAAAAGCAGAAACAAGACAAAATTAAGAATTTCAATATTTTTTATTTTCTGCAAATAACACTAAAAATGTTTACAAAAGCATTGTAGAAAGATTTGTGCAGTGTAAATTATCAAAACTAAAAATGAATATTACTTGAAATGATTTTGCACCTAACATGACATAAGGATTGTCATTCTCAGCAGCAAAAAACGCAATGCATCTCAGGAGGACACGATGAAGTGTTCAGTGTTTTTAAAACCACCCTCAAAGATGTTGTGAGGAATTCACCAGCCCTGAAATGAAGGCAGAGAGGGGGGCGAAAAACAAAACAAAAACAAACAACAACTGCTACACTGTTTAAACATGTTGCTACTAAAGCAAGTGAAATAAACAAGGATGATATGGCACTAAAAGCTCATCCCTGAAGGAGGGCGTCATTCATCTAAGAAAAAAAAAAAGGGTTAGATTGCAGTTGGAAATTTCCCTTGTACCCAACATGGCACTACGGCAATCTTCCAAAGTGGAACTCAGACACTCAGCCTTCCCTTTGTTATTCCAGTTGGACAAACAGTGTGTTGACAGCTTGGGAGAGTTGTATAACAGGAGATCATTACACACGATAGGCTCACACCCCACAGATACAACACAAGCCTTTCTCCATCAAAGTTTACAGTTTTTACAACCACATACACCGTTCCTTCTCCAATTTAGGACAATATTCACTTGGTACTACTTCATAAATCTGAAGGAAAACTAAAAAGTTAAGAAGAAAACAGAAATGTGCTTGATGACCCCACTTGTAATATCACAAAATTATATATATATTTAAAAAAAAAATACAGAAATGAACAAGACCAAAGAAAAGACCTTACAAATTCAGATAATGTACATACCATTGAACATATGAATACATAAATATTTGTCTGTCTGATTACAAAACCTTTTTACTTTGTTATAAAATTTGCTTTGTACATATCGTTGTATTGCTGTGTCAATACATAATACTGAGAGTTTCTTTGCAGTTTCTCTGTGGCAACGCTTTACATCTTCAGTTCTTTGCTGTATTAAACATTATAAACTCACACAGGTATGCTCTGGAAAATATTTTGTGACTTTCTTAATTGCCCTTGTAGACAATGAGGTTCTAATGCTCTTGTAAATGGGAAAAATCGATGGCACTACAGCTATCTGAGTGGAAAGCAAACAAACCAGTTATCTACCAAACCAATGTAATCTTTGGTCAAGCGTATAGGGGCAAAAGTCACCTTAAGGAATCTGGAAACTGTATAGAAATGGCTCAGGTTCATTGATCTTTCATACTCAAGTCGTCCAGCGGGGTCTCTGACAGACCACATTTAGGCAAATGTATATACTGTAATGGACTGGTAGTTAATTCCACTAAAGCTTGAATTACTTTCCCTCAGTTTTCTGCTCACATACAGCTGCATAAGACACTGCAAGTATACAGTGTTTCCAGTTTAAACCTTGCGCTAAATCTTCAAGATAGGCTAAATCCATGGCACAGGCAAATACGCAACAACGTGCACCGCTATCCACGAAAACCGCGGACGCAATAAGTAACAGATGGTTTACGTCAAGTAACAACAAACGTCAATCATTCCAGCAAGCGTCACCAAAACGGGAATGATTTACAGATACATACGACTTCAAAACAACCGAGTGTAACTGTACACACGGGTTATGGCAACTTCAGACAGACAACCAAAAAACGATTTATTTGGACAAACACAAACGCATGCGACGACTCCTCTTTAGTGATACTTTGTCAAGTGTGAAGCCATCACATCCTGACTTATGTATGGCCTCAATTCATTTTTTTAGTTGAGGACGGACAAAGCGAAACGAAAAAACTTAACATACACAAGCAGTGATTCAAGTGCCAGAGTCTTTCGCCCACAGAGGGTTAATATAAACCGAACATGCACAGAAAAAGAGTGCAAACTTCACTGATAACCCCTCAAAAACTCTCTGATTTGACTGTGGGCTTGGTGGACTGTAGTTGTGCTCTCGATATTACAGAACAGACACGTTTTGCTGTGAAATAAAGGGGATGTAGCTCCAAGTTCCACCGTATGCCTGCCATTACCATGTAGCAGAATCACATTGTGTTCGTAAGTATTTGTAAGGCAGAAAAATTCAAGTCTCGCTTGTAAGTGTTCTACGTCTGTTCGTTCATTATGAAATGCTAGTAATACAATGCCTTAAAGGAGACTGCTGTCATCACTGAAATGTTTCTGGCATCAAAAAAAATGTGACTCGGACACTATGAAATGGAGAGGACCGCTGAAGTCACTAGTTTCCACTTGTCGTCACACTGCATCGTGCAAAACGGTGGACAGTGACCCACCAGAGCAGTTCACCACAGTGTGACAAAACCATGCAAGCATTGACATGCCTGCAGATATACACACACACACACATAATTACACACACTCACTCACACAGGTATGTACAATCACACGCACACACACAAGTTTTTTGTTAGCATATTAGACCTTTTAGCTCTCTAATACTCTTAGAGGAGGTAAATCAATAGTTTATCTGCTCATTATCAAAGGGTTTGATGTATGAAGAGCTGTGTTAGTTCAAGGTCTGCCTGTGTAGACCTGTTTACAGTAGTGTGGGAAGAGATCTGAAACACTTTAAGAGCACAGGCTGTGAACCCTTCACGCTCTCTCATGCTGAAAGGGTTTACGACCCTTCAGGAACTATGGACTCTGTGAACATGCAATGCATATATGCGTTTTTAAAAGGCAAGAGAGTGTGTGTTCAGGCCTCTCAGGACTAGGCAACAGAAGCCTCTGGGAAGCCAGAGACGGTTGTTCGAAACTGAAGTGGGTTTACATGTGTTTTGTTTGAAGATATGGCAGTTTGAAAGGCCATGCTCAAGGAAACAAAACAAGTCACGTAAGTGAGAGTCAAGGAAGCGACTCTCGGCAAACGGTGGTGAGCGTGCGGGGACTGGCCCCGAAGACGAATCGCACAGTGAAAACTAACATAGAAAAAGGGCGAGGAGGATAGATGTCCTCAGGTGAGACTCCACCAGTCATCTTCATCAACACTTTTGCGCCTCTACTGGAGACATGGCGATGTAAGATCCGTTCCTCAAAGGCTGATTGGTGCGGTTCTCTGGCGAATCCTCTGCTTGGTTGCTCACTTGGGTATAAGCCGTTTCGTCCTTCGTCGTCTGTACAGAACATGCAGGGCCGTTAGCGTGTGCATTGTTAAAACCGTTTAGATGTCAATGTGAAATCATGGACTACGTAGCTAAACATCTAATCTAATGCTGTGAAACACTGCATTACGAACAGCATGCAGGAAAAGCAATGAATATGATTTGCAGAAATTCAAAAACAACAAGGTATTCATATAGGACTTTTAACTTAAATGGTCACTTAAAAATAACCAAGTACAATAATTAAACAAGCACAAAATGAAAGCAAAATGTGTGTGTAAGGGAAAATGAAGACTTACAGCAAAAGAATGAAAAGCTTCAGTAAAATCAATACGTTTTACTTCATTCTGAATTGGAACAAAAAAAGGGGAGGAAAAATGTTACTGAAAATGAAATATAACAGCATTATGCATCATTTGCAGATTTCAAGTGATAAAACAAATTCTATAAAAGAACTTTTAAACATTAGTATAGAAATTTGCAAAACAAATGTTTTCCCCGCTGAACATAATAGTAGGGCCCTATGAAATCCTTTTTACTTTTTCACAAATCCAGTTTTATTTTTTCTGGATTCCATTTTTTCCTTTTAATGGCTAAATTAATTTTTATTAATCAAAAAGAATGTCTAATTTTTTTAAATCATTAAACGTACACAATTTAATAACAATTTACTAAAATCTTCTGTTTTCCATTCATTTTCTGTATTCCATTTTAATGGGAATTCCATTTTTTTCCCCTTAAATGTAAATAATCAAAAACTTAATTAATTTTTTTTTTTAATAGAAAAACTAATTTATTATTATTTTATTGTATTTATATTTTGCTGGCAAATAAATTCTGGTAAATATTCTTTCAAAATAATGTTTTGATAATTGTATTACTACTAGTAGTTCTATCATGACATTAAGTCATATATTTGTGTCACAATTTCTTCAACTTTTATTTTGACGGTCTGACGTTAAGACCTTTAGGTTTTGGTTTGTATATAATAAGATGATAGTTTTGGTTTTTCCCTCACAAGAAATGCGTTTTACCTTTCCCCCAAATTCCGTTTTATTTTTTTCCAAATTAATTTTTTCCGTTTTCATTTTTCTTCATTTAGTTTTTTTTCTGTTTGAATTTTTTCAGACTTTTTTTAAAGGTTAAATTAAATTTTATTAAACAAAAAGCATGCAATTAACTGAAATCATGAAACAAACAATTTAACAGCAATTTATCAATTTATTGGCAAAATTTTAATTTTTAAGTATGTTTTTCATACATTTTATGTACTCGATTTTAATAATTTCTTTAAATTTTAATAATGAAAATTGAAAATTATTTTTAGTAATAGTACTTAAGTACTTTTTGGTTTTTCCTCACAAGAAATGTTAAAATGCTTATAAAGTGACTCAGGTAAATGAAACTGCGCGTCTGTGCCATTCATTTCACACAGAGACACGCATAACATGCAGGATTCATATTTAAATAGTACTTTTGCAGCTTAGTATTCACAGACACTAGTCCATATCAGGTTTTCATTCAAGTGTACTAACCTACTTTTGATTTATTTGCCCAAAATTTAGCAAATTCTGTGACATTCTGCGTTTTACAGTAAATTCCATTTTTATGACTGGATTCTGCAATTCCGTTTTTTGGAATCACAGGACCCTAAAATTGTTGACCAACACAACTTATAATTACTATATATTGCAAAAGAAAAACAGTATCATCAAAAAAAACATTTCATAAAGTAATACGTGCACTAGAACACATGCATTTCCTCATGCAGGTACATGCATGAGTATCAAAGCTAGGGTTAGTGTTGTCAAGGTGAGTGACATTAAACTGACTTAAGTCTAGGGTGTGTAAGGTTTCATGGGATTTTAAATGCTTTTCCATACTAACTGTGGAATATTAACTGTTACTCCTTTAATATTGTTCCACGGAATAGTACTGTTGACCTTCAAATGACATTTCTACTTTTAACTAGGCAATATGGAAGCTTATAAGCCCATAAATTTTTACCTTTCTCTGGCGGTTCCTGCAGACGAGGAAGATCAGGACTACAAGTAAAATGGCGCCCAGTCCCACAATGATGACTGGGAAGTTGGACACCAGTGTTACAATCAGCAGAAGAGTCCTCATCTGGGCTGCAGAATCATCGTCGATAGTTGCCGTCTGAAAATTCAGCAGAAAATGAGTTCACTTTGTGAACAGAAAAAAAAAAAAAAAAAAATTATACTCTGAGAAGCAAGAATGACAAACTCACCTCGTTGACATACATAATGGGGAAAATTGTCTCATTCAGGAATTTTGTTTTGCTGTCAAGGAAAAAATGGAAATCTCATTAGCCTTTTTTCCACTTCAGAACATTCTTTGATGGTTTTTGAGGAGATTTTACTCACGGGAAGCCAGAGACTCTCTTTAGTATGACATTGAGCTGAGCTCTCTTACAGGCACGAATGGGAACCCCTGTGGTCTGCAGAAAAAAAGCAAAAGGACAAATTACTTTTGATGGTCGACCAGTGTTCACCATATTACACACAGTTTTTGCTCGGTTCCACCCCGAGACAACAACAAGATGAGCCCAAGAGTGAGTACATTTTCCATCACGACATGCTACAAAACAGTCGCTGGGATTCTAGGTAGAGTTAGGTAGGAGTGGTTTCACATTCACTTGTGGTTACCAGTGTGAATCACCTTATTATTTCCTGTCAAGGTTAGACCGGGTGTGTACTTATCAAATTACAAATTACAAGGTCACAGCTGTAAAACAGCTAAATCATAAAACATCTGCATTGCTTACCGGGTTGATGTCGAGGTATGTTTCATGTTCTTCCTCATTTGGGTTCATTCCTTCAATGGCGTTGATGTACCTCTCATCAGCTTGGTAGAAATGAGGGAAAGACACAACAATGGGTGCACCTGTGCAGAGAAGGGGGAACAGAAACAGGAAATGGGTATTAGTTGCTGCTCCTTTATTCAGATTAGTAGTTGGCAATCAGGTGTAGAGCACCCATCTAGGAAAGCGCAATGGTGAATATGCAATAACAACAACTTCTTTATTAGCTACTGCATTTATAATGACTGTTCATAGACAATAAAGATGATTAAAATCATGTCAAGGACGGTTTTCTGCTTGTCCATAAAAATAAATAAACGTGACATTAAATTGTACTATAACATTTAATCACAGCTATGAATTCATACACTTAAAAAGCAAAACAGTACGATTTTTAAAAAAACGTTTTTGAAAGTCTCATTTAAGCTCAGTAAAATGGTGAAATATTATTCCAATTTTTTTATTACGGTTTACTAATATATTTTGAAATGTAATTTATTCTTTGCTCCAGTTTTTAGTGTCACATGATCCTTCAGAAAACATTCCTCATAAGATGTTTTGGTTCTCAACAAAGATCTCTTATTATCAGTAATGAAAACATCTGTGCTGCTTGATCTTTTTGTGGAAACTTTCTATTCATCGAAGAATCGTGGAACAAAATGAATCAGTGTTTAAATGAATAACATTTGTGACCCTGGACCACAAAACCAGTCTTAAGTAGCATGGGTATATTTGTAGCAAAAGCCAAAAATACATTGTATGGGTCAAAATTATAACATTTTCTTTTATGCCAAAAATCATGAGGATACCAAGTAAAGATTGTGTTCCATGAAGATATTTTGTACATTTCCTAGCGTAAATATACCAAAACTTAATTTTTGATTCGCAATATGCAGTGCTAAGAACTTAATTTGGACAACTTCAAAGGCGACTTTCTCAATAGTTGAAATTTTTTTTTAACCCTCTGATTCCAGATTTTTTTTTATTGTATCTTGGCCAAATATTGTCAATTTAATGCATCCTCGTCAAATAAAAGTATTAATTTCTATAAAAAGAAATCTCGCTGACGTCAAACTTTTGAACGGTAGAGTAAATATTTCTCTAAATGCAAATGCTTATGTTTGTAAGTCATAGCGACATGTAAATGACAAACGAATGCAAAAAAACAAACAAACAAACAAACAAAAAAAAGTGCAAATAGGCATCATTGGCCCCAGTAGAGCAGCTGACAGTTCAGACTGCAACTATGCAGGTTTTAGGTTTTACTTTAGTTTTCTGACATTTTGAATGAATGCCCCGAGGCATTTTCTGGGGCTTTTTGGTTTTTATGCACACTAACCGAAAATGAAACTTCCTCTTTCGGTGGCACGTGTTCAGCGACAAGACGGCAAGTACCTGAACACCCACCAAGAACACAAAATACTACTACTAGGTGCTTAGGCTATCATTGGCTAAGAATAATATCTCATGCCTTAATAACACACTAAATATAACCATTAATGAACGGCCATGAACCCTTCTAGGAATGATGGCTAATCAAAGCATGTGCAAATTTCAACAGCTGTTTCCCATCATCAGCACTCACATAATTAATGCGAGACTTTACATTTGTTCAATAATAATATTAGCCTACTAGTTTATGGCGGAAACAATAGAGGCAGAGATAGAGTAATCGTTTGAAGGACACCTACAGCGAATCAAGTGGTTGAGTCATAAAATTGCAGTAAAAGTTATTCATTAATCGCTGAACCCTGATTACCCTATCATAGTCCAAAAGTGTGCAAACAAAAGCAGAGCGATTTAACTTGAACTTAGGTTACGAGGGCACTGATCAGTAATGGGAAACCCTGAAATTCAATACTATTTACACATGCTTGGTTTGCTTTGGTTAAATGTCAGTCTAGACCAGCTATTCTGGGCACCAAGGGTACCTTGTTAAACAAATTACCATATTTAAAAAGTTACCCTACTGCAATTCAAGGAAACATTCCATACCGTCCCAGCGGTTACAATGAGGCCCTGAAGCTAAGGTGGTGTGATCCAGAACAGGCTTACCTTCTCGACAAACGCTGACTTTGAGGACTCCTTTTCCTAGACAATCCCCAGCAGGCACGCAGAAGCCAGCATTACTAGGGTTCTCATCTGGGGGAGCCAGTACATCTGAAGGAGGGGCGAAGCGAAAGGCAGGGATGCCCTTCACCTCTGTGTCGGCCACATAACCCAGATGAATAGATCTGCATGTAGTCAAGAATGTTAGCAACCATGTACAAGTAACCAAGTTCCTTGTAAATGTTAAAAAGGTGTTGCTTACCGGCACAGATCTGCAGCAAAGATGTAGAGGAGCTCTTTCCTGGACAGGAAGGTGTGGAAGACACTGCCATCGGTACCATTGATCATGTTGCTCTGGTTAGACGACCACCAGCTCATCTGACTGTGAATGAGAAAATGAATAGATGCGATTATTGTTTTTCTCATAGGTTCTAATGGAAAAGGAAGGTTTATTATGGATTTTTCTCCATAGTTCTAATCCAAAAATGTACGCTACATATCAAAACTCTGAAATAATTAATACATTTGGATATTATTATTAGTTATATTATTAGAATTTAAAGGGATAGTTCACCCAAAAATGAAAATTCGGTCACTAATTACTTATATATACCCATAAAGACTTTACTCAACAATTTCACCATTCAACATTCATGACAGCACTACAACGCTAAGTTGAGATATATTCACAGTAGGAAATAATCTTTACTTAATATCCTAATGATTAAATTGATCATTTTGACCCATACAATGTATTTTTTGCCATTGCTAAAAATATACCCATGCTACTTATGACTGGTTTTGTGGACTAGGGTCACATCATAACTTTCTTTACTACATTTTTGGGCCTTGAACATGTCAGTTGTGTTGCTGTCTACGCAGGGTCAGAAAGCCCTCGGATTTCATACAAAAATATCTTAATTTGTGCTCCAAAGATGAACAAAGGTCTTACGGGGTTGGAACAACATGAGGGTGAGTAATAAAAGACAGAATTTTGGGAGAACTATCCCTTTAAAATAATAAAATAAATAAATAAAAATACTTTTATTCAGCAAGGACACGTTGAATTGATTAAAAGTGACAGTAATAACATTTATAGTGGTACAAGAGATTTCTCTTTAAAATTTTCTGCTGTTCTTTTGAATTTTTATAACAAAGCATCATTATTTCCTACCAGAAATGTAATTACTCCAAACCTCTGACCCATAGTGTACACGCAGGGTACTCTGCCTCTGCAAAGCGATTTAAAGCTGTATTTATTGGGATATAGGTCAATTTAAACCAGGATATGGGGTAACTGAAGCACAGGAGCACTTTTCCTGGACTTTATGCTTTAATATTGACTTTTCTAACATCTAATGCAGACATGCTGTGTGTTTAACCCAATTTCCTAAGGTAGGAGGGCAGATGCCAAGGGAGTGTGAATTCTCACTATGTCACTAAGGCAATGCAGACTACGCAAGCATTAGGGTACCTGATGCCATTCCACGTGTCAATCTTGCCGTAGTCCATGTAGTTCTTCTCCCCAGTGTGGAAGACAAATTCACCCTCATGGGTTCCATTTTTCTGTAGATAGTACATAAATTGAATTTAATATAATGCTACAAGCATTAGCAGAAAATAATCATAAGTCCAAGTCAGTTGTTTGGCGGCCATGATATGAATGCAGAGTGAAAGACTAAATATTTTATTAATGTAAACCGCTTACTCACCGATTCAAGGCACTGACATTAAACCTACACTTGCAGGAACTGCAGATATTTAATATCTGCCCTAAATCTAATACATATATAATCCCTAAAGAAAGTCTAAAACCCATTAGAGTAAACCAGGCCACTGTGTCAAGCCTGATGCACTGGTCAACATCTGCAGTCTACGACAGACAAGGTCATGATAACGCCATTTGCTTATACTGTTCTGATCCTGGTTTGCGTTGGTTGAACAAATATATAACGGCACTGAAGCACTGAATACGATGAAAATGCAGATTCTCACATTGTACATAAGGCCGAAATTCTCATCCACTTCTGGTCTCATGGCGTGGATTTTGGACAGCAGCGGGTCTTTGAAACCCCACAGGACTTCATGGACTGTGCGATTCATAAACACCTCGATGCCCATGGATCCCATCCACATCGACACAGCAGTCCTCAGAAAGAAGGAGTAGGAGTTTAACTCGTTCATCACGGCCTGAATCCAAAGAGGGAAAGAATTCAGAGCAAATTCTTTGCATTTGGATCAAAGATAATCAGATTAACAAATGCTATGGGCAGACTAAATTTAAATGATTCGTTGGCAATGCAAAACAAAACCCTTCTTACAATGAATGGAATGTTAACCGTTATCACACGGTCAACCTCAGGATCTCCTGATGACATGTTGCGAAGAAACACGAAGCTCTTGGGATTTGTGGCAAAGATTTTCGTCCCATTCTCGAGGAAAGTGACATTGTCCCTTGGTCGATATTCCCTGATAATAGAAAGAAGCATTTAATTTAGTATCAAAACTGGCAACTGTCTCTTAATTCTGCATATATTTGATCAAAAATGTGGTAAAACAGTAATGTAGTAAAGTACTACAATTTAACATTTTAATACATATTAAAATACAATTTATTTCTCTGATGGCAAATCATTATTCATGTCTTTACTGTCACTTTTGATCTTTTTAATGCACAGCAGCTGAATGAAAAGTATTAATTTAGTTAAAAAACATTTTTAAACAGTGCATTAAAAATATTTGACATTTAGCTTAAAGTGGCTAGCTAGCCGTTTCCTGTTTTCTATCGACTAAAAGCATGAGTCATTTCTAGACTTATGTGCTAAACTTGTTGTCATTGACAACAGACAGTATCGTTTAGAAAACAAAACACTTCAGACAGCCCAGAATCAAGAAAATGAACAGCTGAATATTGAGTATATTTAATGACTGTTAATTCATCACATTTATAGACTTGTTAATCACCTGTAGGTATATGGCCCTATTTGAGTGACTTTGGGCTTTTCCTTCCCAGCCAAAAATGCTTCTGAATTGGTAACGTTGAAGAAGAAATACTGCATGTAAACAGGTGGTGGTGGATTTATCCAGCCGTCCAATACTCTACTGTTCTCAGCCAGTGTGATCTCCTGTGAACGAAACAGAGTCAGAGGTCAAGATAGAGCACCGAAAGACCAGAAAATGCTGTGTCTGGTTAAACTGAGTTGCAATAAAATTTAGGGATGCTGACTGACGTAAAAGTTTCATGTGAAATGTCAATGACCTGCTGTGACAGAAATACAGCAGACATGAAGCAAAGTGAATGCTGGGATGAGGCTGGGGGGGAAAAAAGAGGAAAGACCTCAGCAGACAGTCTAGCTGATTCGGAATTACACAAGAGGAAGAAAAACATCAACATCAGCGATCCATGACATACAAGAGCAACAAACTCGTTTCTCTGCTTTTTTAATTTTCCATCAGACAAGTAGGTTCAGCAGTCCCACTTCTCACTCAGTGTCGTGGTCTGGGCTTTAAAGGAGGAACAAAGTTTATTTTGAAATGACGAACTACCTACAGAACTAGGCTATGTCATTCTTGGCTACATGTGACAGCAAAATCGTGTAGTAATAAACAAAACGAGGCTCCAAAGGCTGACTCGTGACAAACTCACAACAACCAGAAGGTTTTATTCCAGAATGCTGCCTTGAAATGCAGATAACGCTATCTATAATCAAAAGCCATGACTTCAGCAGTGTAGCAGAGCAGCCGCTTCAAAATAACAAACATCACGGCCTCCTTCACTGGACCTTCATCCTCTGAAAGGTCCTTTCACAAAAATGCTCTGCTAGAATTTATGGACAGATGGATAAAGAAGTGCCTTATGCTAGAAAAAGTAGTTTGTTTCAAAATTTGTGATTTCAACATTTGATTAATGAGAAAACTGATAACTTACACTTCTATAACCAAGTGAATAACAAAGATGTATTTTCAAACAGGTCAGATTAACTTAAGAGAACACCTGTCTTTTGAACAACGCTTTTTCCCTCCCACATGTAAGCTCTGAAATGAATGGGAACTCTGTCATTAGGAGTGACCCTGTGCTTTACCATAAAGTAAAGTATTGGTATAGGGCATGAAAGAAAATCTACGGCTATTCAACTTGTTCAACCATGTGTAGTGAAATCAGACTAAAGCTTTTCTTCAAAGTAAGATTATGTTGCGTCAGACCTATTGACTCTTTTCTAATCTTTTATTGCTTCTCAGGAGGTTTGTCAGGGCATATTTTCTTTAAACCATACTGACAACAGTTGTTACTTACACCTGGTTAAAAAAGGAGGATTTTGTTCTTAAAAGAAGAAGTACGTTTTAGCTTACAGACACCAGATAAAGTTTCATTGGCTAAGACCACCAGACCACACCTTAACATGTACACATACAATAAAGTTGATATATAAATAAAATTATATATATATATATATAAAATAATAATGGGACTGATTTACAGCAGTCATTACTGGATTTTCAACAGTCATTACTTCTGTATTCAGCATCACATGATCCTTCAAAAATTATTTTAATTTGCTGATTTTTTATTATCATCATCAATGCTGAAAACTGTTGTGCTGCTTAATATTTTTGTGGAAATCATGAAACTGTTTCTCAGGCTTCTTTCATGCGCAGAAACTTTTTTGAAAAAGAAATCTTGTGTTATAATGCAAAAAAAATCATTTGAATGGTAACATACATAACTACATTCTTTACAGCTTTTGTTACAACTATTCTATTTGAACCTATTTTGAATATAACTAATTATTAAAAAATAATTATACAAAAATTACCTCAAGAATTTTTTTTAATAAATCAAAAAGGTTAGAAAAACGATTACAGAAACCAAACTACTGCGTTAACCTCTCCTCACAACTGCTCTGCTCCACGACCTTGAGAAGAAAGATCTCTGAAGGTCCTAACGGACATCAAACTAGTTAGAAAATGTTCAAAGCCTTGACTGAGCAGCTATACAGCCAAGGTAAGAAAAACAACAAATGTTTGTATTTAGATACCGAGCTCATTTGTCCGTTACGTGGAAGTAGTTAACATTACAAACTGCCAGTAAATCAGATACTAGAGCCAGTCTTCTGCGTATAATGGTACCAGCAACTGGAAATATTTTTATTATTTTTATGTTGTACCAAAGTCCTTACACTGCCAAGAAGTGCATATTTTAATGAATTAATGTAAACATTAAATTTACAGCAGGCGATGAATACATTCATAAGCTTATGTCAAAGTCTGTATGTAACTTGAGCTAAAAGGAAGCTTTAATTGTCAAAAGTGATAAAACACTTTAAAGAAAAACTGCCTCAGAGCTACATCCTGCGTCACATGCACAAACTCCTTAAACATGCCACTCACTCCACACCCTACTCAAAAGACACACATCACCTGAGGGCTTGAAAAGTTGTTTTGTCTAGAAAACTTAAGCCTAAAGGCTCACTGTGACATGTTTGAATGCTTGATATGACTTACTGAATATGAAAAGTGACACCAGTTTATCATGACACTCTAAGGCAAGACATTTCCAGCAAAGCTGACTTCACCCACAGACCGCCACAAACACCCACCCCTGAATTCCAGGTTAAGGGAATCCATTGAACACTGAATACTACACTTGGTTAAAAATACTGAGGGTGGAGGTCAGAATTCCAAGTATTTTTCCAAGGAGAACCAACTGAGACCCTCCCCCACAGCCACACATATAGCACACCTCCCCCTTGCCATATACATGCTATGTGAATGAACAACCTTTCCCGTTAACGTTACATTAAAGAAGACAGGGAATCGCTCCTCCGGTATTTTGCAAAGGAAAGCATTTCATTCACTGACAGCACCACTACTGAGGTGGATTAGAGAGACAGACGGAGGGGGGAAAAAAGTGTTTTCCGCAATATGATAGGGTTCGCGGTCACAGACAGCGACCAGCCCACTTTAATCAGGGTTACTAACAAACCCACATTTACATCACGGTAATTTAATATCATGTGTTTTGACCACCTACACGCTAAAAAGGGGGGCATTAAACGTCAAAAGACCGGTTTTTAGTGTACATAACATGAAGAGCAGGAACTTGTCTCCCACGTATAGTACCACTAAAGAAACTGATATGACAGCATTTAGGCTTGTTTGTTGTATGATTTCGCAATGCATAACGTTACATCAAGCAACTCCGCGTGATGCTCAACACAGAACCTGCCTCGTGTAGGACAACAGCAGAATTGAATCACTTAAAAAGCCGGTTTATAGCAGAACATGAGCTTTACGTAAAATGAAACACTTTATATAAGTCTTACCTTTTTTATCCGTTCTTGAATCATTGTTTGGAAGACTTGAGCCACCAGAAGGGCGATTCCCAAAATGAGCAAGTGAGCGCACACGATTCCGGTGGCGTAAATGGCACAAGATCTTCTAGTCATTTTCGAGGTTTCAAATTGGCTAATCTGTAGAAAACAAATAACACTATTGTTTATTTCTGTCTCTTTTTATTTTGCTCCGAACTTCTAGGCGAGAAGCTCCGGGTGTGTCTCCGTTTTTCTGATAGTCTCAAAGCCAGAATCGTTTCCCCACCCTCTATGACTGGGAAGCCGGCGTCGCGGTCCCAATGATGTGCGATTAGCGGGAGTGTTTCTCGGATGCTGAGATAAGAGACTATCAGCTCTAACGCAGAGGAACGGAGTCCAGAGTCTCCCTCACTCACTCACTCACTAGATTCAAATGAGCCAGTCATGCAAGAGAAACACACTTTTTGGATCGAGGGGCGTGTTAAACCTCCCTCAGAGCTGAGGTCACAATTTAAAGGGGGTTTCAAGACGGATTTATGTGTGTGAATGTCAGAACGACCAAGTAAATATGCAGCACACTTTTACTGCCCTGACGTAATTTATAGTTTAAGATAAAGACAATAAAGTGTTTTTCCTAACAGTAAAGGTACAGAACGGAGGAAATAATTCCTGTTACGTTTTAAAAGTGTACAACTTCGTATCTAGCTTGAATGTACTAGCTGTGCACTTAATGTAATCATATACTATATAAAGTGTTTCATTTAGATATATGTGCGGCTAACATTGTTACAAACTTGTTATACAAACAATAAAGCCAGTGGAACAGACGTTACAACTCAGCGGGGCATTTTTGTGTTTTTAAAAGACATCAGCCGTGAGACCGTTATGTCTTAATTTGAGTTCCGCTATCTGCTGTCGTGTCTCCTTAAATGACTAGTGAATGAACATGAATAATGGGCGGCTCGCAAGGTAAGCAATGATTGTCGCATCTCTTTTGTCTGAGGAAATCGCGATTCTATTGGATGACGTCTTCCCGGACCACCGTCCTAGCACCACCCCTGGACGAACGTGATTGGCCAAGAGCTCAGAAGTGTGATGCCGAATTTGATCGACTGATTTCAGGGCGGAGTTTATTTAAAGGGAGCCCACAGAGCTGAAGCGCGCTGGAAATCTGATGTTGAAAATGGGAGTGGGGTTTTTACACTTTCAGCAGAAAATAAAGCTCTGTGTAAGATTTTGTAGCCGTTTGGCAGTATCATGACTAACTGTATATATAGTTTTCAATAAATCTGTTAATATTGTACTTGGCCTACCTCTAAATCCTAACTCCAAAGGGTGGTTTGGCCATATTTAATTAGCATTTACATTTTGTATTTTTTGATATAAAAGTAAAACTTAACTATTTGGATATTTCTTAAAGTACAATACTGTCACTCTGTGAGTCAGCATAACTCATAGGAAAAGGGTGTAGTTTTGCTGATTTGAAATCATGCATCAGTGGTGTAACTTATGACTAGGAGTAAAAAATGTACAACCCAGGAATTAGTACAGTACCTATTTTGACATTTGAAAGGCTGTAAAATACCTCAGAGACAATTACTTTATTGCTATAACGTGTAACAGATATCAGCATACCTCAAGCTCTTTGGCCTTCTCATAACAGGCTGCCATGTTGCAGATAAAGATGCTGTTATACCAAGACATGGCATGCACTGGTGTGTTCGTTACTCAAAAAATGTAATTTATTACTTGTGACTAGTTACTCCTTTCAAAGTAACACTATTACTTCTTACTTTCTGGCAACAGTAATAAGTTACACTGCTAGTTACATTACTTTTCCTTCACGCCCCATAGAAGTTACGTATCTTACCCCCATCCCCACAACTTAAACATTGGTGTTCAGATCATCTTTTCTTCTCACAAAATCAATGTAATGGCTTGAATGTAAGCTTTTCCATATTTCAAGCTTGTCTGCTGCATTGGTGACTAGTAACTACTGCCCGACACTGTTTGACACTTTTTCAATATTTTAATCAGAAATTGCCTACTTGCACTTTTTAAAAAAGTTTTTTTTTTTTTTTTTTGGGCATTTTGGGTTCCTTAAAGAACCTTTCAGTGAACAGTTCTTAAAATAACAATTTTTTTTTAGTGTGCAGAACATTTTAACCCAAATAACCTTTTTTTTCAGAGGAAATAATGTTAAAGATTCTTCATTAAACCATAGATGCTCATAAAGAAGCTTTATTTTTAAGAGTAACCCTCCCCCAGTCTCTTAAATGCTTGCATCCCCCAGGGTTAAACAAAGCTTTATTTTACAAATGTGAGAGAATGTCCATTTGACAATGTCCCCGTAGGACACATTTAAGCTTTTGTGTGCTTAATATTATAATGCTAAAAAAAAACCTCCTCAGTGTAACTGGTCAATGAGTGCACTTTTCATAAAGATGAATTTACCCTATATGTTTTGGTATATAAAGCCACGTCACACAGAATAAAGTAACTATAGCCTTGTGATATGTCACTAAAGTCACTAAAATAACTTCAATTCCTTTTACTCTTAGACTGTTATGATAAAACATAATGATAAAAGATAAAGTTAACTGCAATTTAAACTGAAGGAAAAGACAGTTATGCCAAACCTGATTTGCCTACTACTTCAAGTGGGTTAATGTAACGTATCAAGGCTCTCTTGGGGGTTAAGGATGCTCAGGCCAGAAAGCATCTGTGAAAATAAAAGATAAAACAAACCAGATGAAAACAAGCCATTATAAGCACCAGGAGGTAGAGGAGAAACATTGCTCTAACAAGACTGTATGCCTTATCAAAAGTAGAGTAAGTTTTAGTAATCTTTTATGAATGGACAACTGTAATTCAAATACATTCATTCACAATGACCATTCAAATTTATATAATGTATTTATTCTCTCCTCAGAATTTCAAATTGTTATAAACTGAAAAACTCTGACCCTTTACCCAGTATTGTGAGTTTTTTCTAAATTGTGAGATATAAAGTTGCAATTTCCTTTTTAGTTTAACTTCCCTAACTACATGTCCCCAATACAGACAAAACATTACTTGACAAATGGATATCATGACCTGGTAACCATAATGTACTATTTTAACTAGAGAAACATATTTTTTAAACATGTTTGTCTAAAGACTCCTCTGCATGTCGATGACGCAAACTGCTTTCAGTTGCATCCTGTTGAGTGCAGGAAAAGGAAAGGGTTTGAGAGAGCTATGTAAACATTTCTTAATTAAACATCTTAGACATTGCTTATTTATTTGTTTAGTGTTGTTTCACTCTACACATTTAAAAATGACCACACTTTAAAGTGGAAAAAAGAATAACAAATACATGACAAAAGCACAACTGCCTTCCAAGAGCTGAATAAAGTTTACTCAAAAAATGACATCTATTGTAAGTCAGTTTCGGCATGTTCGCTATATGAAACCTTTATCTAAAATCACTTTTATAAAAGATATCACCCTGCTGAGCAGTAGCAAGCAAAGCCATTCCATATCCTAACCGTTAAACTGGAATGGATAAATAAATCACTAATTACCTGCACTATGGCGTTGTACAATCTGAACAGTGTACTATTTACAGTAGAAGTCAAAAGTTTACATACACCTTGCAGAATCTGCAAAATAAACTTTTGAAAGGGTTAATTTTTATAAATTCAACTGTTTTGTCTTGTGGACTATATGTTAACATCTTGTATAATTTTATTCAGGTCAGTACTAAATAAAAAAGAACATGCATTTTGTATGATCCCTCTTATTTTGTTAAAATAATTAAGATTTTGCCGTTTCTGCAAGGTGTATGTAAACTTTTGTTTATTTGTTGCAATGCAGTAAACTACATATATTTTTGATGCAATGTCTCATACATTTTTAAACCTGCTATTTTTTTTTTGCTAAACCTACTTGAGGGAGAAGCTCAAAACATTTTTTTTTCTAACCTGAACTGTACAAGTGCAAATTGTGAATAATACAACTATTCAGAAAATACAAAGGTCTTTTATGTAAAGATGGGTTTGAATATGTTCTGCTATGGATTGTGACAGAACATAATTTTCTTACGTATATGCCCTTTGATGAAGATACAGAGCTTGTTATTGTTGGCCTGTTGATATGACCTCTGGCACAACAGTAAGGGAGTCACGTTCTCTGTTTGCCCCTCCTTTCACAAATACGCATTTATATATTTCACTGGGCGCCTCACATCTGCATATGGAAAAAAGGCAGGAGAGTTTAAACAATACGGAGAGAACAGCAGTTAAATGTGTTTAATGCCTCATAAACTAGATTTTAAAGCAAGGTGCTTATAGTCCTGCTCTTGGACATCCACCTTAGTGTTTTGTATGCCTACCTGAAATGATGAAAAGCTGTTGCCTAATCTTATCTTTATGACTTGCTTTCGTCTGTGGAACACCAAAGAAGATAAATCTCTCAGTGTTTTTGTCCATGAATAAAATCTAATGTTTGTTTCACACAGTAGAAACAAAAACAGCAGAAACAACACAATCTCATAGCAATTTGTCACTAATTGTTATTAATTTGTATGTATGTTTCATTCGATCTGATAATGCCCTAGTAATGGTTATGTTTAATGATAATGATTATGATTCACATCATACATATTCATACAAAATTGCCACCTCAACAGTAATTTTTTTTTTGTTTTGTTGTTGAAACATTCTTAAAAATGTTCTTTAGAAAAAAGAAAGCCATATGTATGAAAACTTGACAAGGGATAAAAAAGGTTATTAATTTTTTTTCTGTCACAGTTCATAATTTTGTTGCAAATCTCAAATTTAGAGACATAAAACAAAAAAAAAATTGAAATTGTGATATATAAACTAACTAAAATAAGATGATGATGTTAATTCAGAACTGAGAGCTCTATGACTTTATGGCTGTGTTTACACTAGTGCATTTTTGTTTTAAAATGCATAAACTTTTGCTATGTTTACACCTGTCATTTACACTACTCTGAAGAAAAACGCTTCAAAAACGCTGAAGATAGTTTAAAAACTCCGGGGTTGTGTTTCAAGCCCCGTTTACACTAGTGCATTTTCTTTACGCTGCACACCCCGTTTGAAATTCTATTTCAGTGTAAACAGACCAAAATGGAGACTTTTCGATTGCGTAGTGTGGACAGAGATTGTTTCTAAGGCCCTGTTTACCCTTGTGCATTTTTATTTTAAAAAATACATTTATTTTTACACTGCCATTTTCACTGCGTTTTTCTGTCTACACTGCACAACTGAAAATGCATGTCACATGACCATTCAGCCTGCATACATCATCAAGGATGTCTTAATAAAGAGAAGTTACCGTAATAATATTGACTCTGTTCTGGCATGAAACTCTAGAATGTAGTCCGATGGGTCTAACTCAATATGACAACATGACATCAAAATCACATAGCACAGCCGATTGGTTCTCTCCTGTATCAGTAGCCAATGAGCTCTCTGCTCAACATTCAAATACATGACTAGTGCTAAATGTAGAAGTTTGCAGTATGCTTCAGAGACCCTCCACCTTCCCCAGCTCCACCTGTATAGATCTGCTATAAGGTGATTCAAGTATGCTATGGGGGTTATTCATATATGTTATATGTGCAGCAGCAGTATTTCTTACATGCTTACAGCAGCATGTTGTGGATGTATTGGCAGTAGCAAGTCTTGGTACTTGCTCTGCAGCAGCAGCAGCATAGCAGATCTATTCTGCCAAGACCAAATCCATTAACACTGTCATGTACATTACCATGCCAATCCCTCCGAGAGTTGTCATGACAGAAATGAGCATAATGTTATTGTTTACACGGTTGTCAAGGATCGTTATGGTAGGTTTACAGCAAGACCCTGTTTACACTAGTGCGTTTTTGTTTTAAAATGGTGTTTTAAAACGAAAACGATGCACATCTACACATCTTCTCTGCATTTCAGAAATGATCTCCATCCACACTACACTACTGAAAATGCATCCCAGATAGCACACGCACATCTGCAAGATGTCTGTTAAAGATCTCTTGATCTGAAGAGCATCTGCCGTGTCTGGCAGACGTCTGTAAGATAGTTTTACACACATTTTAAATCTAATGGACGTCTATTTGACATCTGATAGGAAATGTCCAATAGACGTATTGCAGATGAGCAAACTACATCTTGCAGATGTAAATGTCAAATAGACGTCTCCGAGATGTACGTGTGCTATCAGGGATGTCACGTGACCATTCATAATGAACATGATAGTATTGTTTACACAGTCATCAAGGATATGCAAAATGATTTAAATAGTTTAAAAAAGTCTCAGTTTTGGTCCGTTTACAATAAAACACGAACCTGGTTTTCTGAATAAAACAGGGTGTGCAGCATTTTTGAAAGTCTTTATTTTCGAGGGTTGAAAACACTGGGTTAATGTGAATGACAGGTGTAACCGTAGCAAAAGCGCACTAGTGTAAATGCACCCTAAAACGGGTCTGTAGCATTTTCTAAAGTCTCCATTTTGGAGGGCTGAAAATGCTGGAGTAGTGTAAACGACAGGCGCAAATGTTACGCATTTTAAAACTAAAACACACTAGTGTAAACAGCCTAAAACAGGGTCTGCAGAGTTTTCGAAAGTCTTAATTTTTCGAGGGTTGAAAATGGCAAAGTAGTGTAAATGTCAAGTATAACTGTAGCAAACGTTATGTGTTTTGAAATGAAAACTTTAAAAAGGAAACAGGCTTCCATACTTACAGGTTTGAAAAGACATGATGGTGAATAAATGATGACAAAATTTTCTTTTTTTGGGTGAACGTTTTTTGGGATCTCTTTAACAATTAACAGTAATGCCTGTATAATTTGACCGATTTCATTTACAGTCTTGCTTGTTTGTGTTACATAAAAAATGATGCACTTTGTACCATCCTATGAATTATTTATGAAAGGTGGAAAACTGTCTGTAAATGAGACAGCAGTCACCTGAGCGTTGGGAAAACTATAAAAACAAATATAAAATCTGTGGTTGAACCAGTTCCTCAACTCAGGTAATTTGGTTTGTAAATGACAAGGAAGCTATGGTATCATGCAAATGCGTCATTCAATCTACCATAAAAAAAACTATTAACCTAATCGGTGTTGTTATACATTACCTTTTCCGTGTCTGAATGCTCTGTTTTTTACTACAACCACATAAAACACTATTTGAAGTCTCATCAATCACTCAGGATTTTGCATTGGGATACAGCGAGGAAATGCTGCTCTGTACAGGATGGTACAATGTGTTTGTTTCAGCTCCTAACAGGCTCTTGGCACCGTCCAGGATGGGCTGGTGCAGACCACCGTTAAGGAATGACTGTGGGAGTAGTGAGAAGAGCCAGACCTTTTCAGGAGATGTGATTGATGTTGTCTCAGACCATTAAATACAATGGGAGGAAAAGAATGCTGAATTTATATTTGTGAGATTCTATTCTGTAGCTCTCTGAGGCCACAAACGGCCCCTTTAAGAACACTGTGTAATTGTTGCGGGTCTTTTTAGAATGTCACAGAAATGAGAAATAGGAGAATTCAGTTTAGAGGGAAATAATGTCACTAAGTGTTCGGATAAATTATTCCCTAAATGTATAATATATGAATAAAAAGGCAACAGGGGCTTTAAAATATTGGTCTACTATCAGATGTTGTTTTCTTAGTCCTGTATTGTTCTTTGTTTTAGGTATAGTGAATCTCACATGGCTGAGAGAGAAGTTACACAACTATACAACAAACCATTGTTTAAACATTAGGGAAAGATGGGATTTGGTGGAGGGAGTGGATGTGGACTGATCACAGATCCAGATGACTTAGTGTAAAAATAAATCAGAGTTGTCTTACAGTATTGGGGATAAAAGGTGCTTATACAGTAAAAGAATAGGTGTATAAACATTTTGGCAGCGGCAATAAATGCTATTCAAACTAAATGCAAATATCAATTGATTCTATTCAAACTAAATGTGAAAATAGCAATAGATTCAATTTACACTATGTAAAAATAGTAGTATTTTCTGACATCTATACTAGGCTACTTATTGGAAATAGTGGTAAGAATCTGCACCTTAGTAGTGTAGTGCATTATAAAACAGTATGCAATAATAACATACTGAGTGTAAATGCTCATTTTTATTAAAATTATCAAATGGATGCCACCTTATTGGGACCCCTAACCCTACCCAATACTTCACTGTCCACTTTACTTTTGATTATTTCTTCATTTTTATTGTCTTACTGATGTGATGAGATGTGAAAAAGGGGAAAACATAAAGTTTAGCAAAAGGTGTATTCGAACTTAGGGAGAACGCATCAAAAAATACTGCACTACACTGTAAAAAAACAATATGTTGAGTCAAGTTCAGGCAACGCAAAGAATTTTAGTCAACTTGAAATGTTAAGTTGTTCTAAATGACAACTTAGATATTTGAGCTGATTCAATTTAAAAAAAAAATTTATTACAGTGTATGTGTTTTACCATCTATGCCTAAATTAATAAAATGTTTTTAGCAAAAAACAAAACAAAACAAATAAATATGTGGAAAAATTATATATTTTTTCTAACCTACATTGACCCTCTGTCTGAAATGTCCTGTTTTAGGGGGCGGGTCCTTTAAGGCTTCTCAGGAATTGGCCACTGCTTGGCTAACATCATTGCATAGGAAATCGTATCAATTCCCTCTCGCTATTGCATGTGAGTGTTCTGACAACATGATTAAAAAAAGGTCATTTCCAGGCAAACCATTATTAAACAATTTACTTACAGTTTGTGATGCAGCTGCAGTCAGATCTAATACTGCTTCATCTTTCAACAAATGTTTCTTTGTGCCTCGATTACAAAACAACATGCTCCAAACAATCCTTAGACACAATCCGGGATGCCATTAAAAATAAACTATCTGCACAAAGATGCGAACGAGCTATTTAAACCAAATGCGTCAAAGCGAATGTTCTTTCACTTCATTTACCCTATTGATGAATGTCAGAAAGCGAATGAGCATCTGTATACTGTATCCAGTATAGACAAGAAAGTGGCAGTAATTGACGTCACTTTGCCCCTCAGATCCAAACATGGAAGCCTGATTAAATAAATACTTTGTTTATAATGAGAAGAACATTTCAAGCTATGAAACCTGCAGGATGTTTTAATGGTACAAAACTAAATTTAAATTAAGGCAAATTTAATTTCTCAAGTCCTGACCCCTTTAATTTGAATTTTATGTAAATTTGAATTAAATTGGAAAATAAAATTAGTAAATTTCACAAATAATTACAGAGAAATGGCAAATAACACATTGAATTAAATGTGAACAATTAAAGTATATATATAAAACATACTCTAATAAGCTTTGTTTTATTAACAATTTTGATGATATATTTACTGATTTAAAAATAACACAGATGTTCCATTTAACGTATCTGAATGCTCCCAAGAGGAGAAGTGCATGTTTTGGGAAGCTGGAAACTAATTAGAGCAATTCCGCTACCTTGAATGTCTGGAAAATTTACAAGTACATTTCTGGGAGGATCTTTTGATTTTTACAATAAACAAAATGTGATTTGTGTGTTCCCAACTTAAATGTTTCCTTTCTTTGTCTTTGTGTCGACTGCCAGCTAAGCCTTCCCTGATGATTTGTGCTATCCTGTTACTCTGTCCTTGAAAATTGTTTGCTAGTGTCATTAGATGAGTGCTCATGTCAGCTAAAGTTTAGCCAAATATCAACTAATAATAATAATAATAGGAAATGTTTCTTGAGCAATAAATCAGAATGTCGTAATGATTTCTGAAGGATCATGTGACACTGAAAACTGGAGTAATGATGCTTTGCCTTTTACTTTGCCTTTACAGAAATAAATTACAGCACTGTTGAACATAAAAGAAGCAGTTTGGTGTCTATTCTAATTGGCTGTCCATTTAACACACAAAGCATCAAAAGGAGCATTCCTCCTTTGTGTGCTTTGTCTCAAAACTTACATAAGGCATTTGTCCTTTGTGGGAAACTGGAGCTCCCCAGTTTCTGGCACATCACATGCTCTGATAAATACTTTTCATAGGGTTTGGCTCTGAGGAAATTCCATTGCCCCTATAGGGCGGCCCACTTCTACCTGTCTCAGCAGCAGCAGTGAACCCTGGGGAAAACGACTCTATAAACAATTACCACCGTTCTTCTGTGTTTAATTTCTCCTGAGTCTGTGCTAATGGAAGAAACTTCCCACTCAGGGGAAAATTCTCACATATCGTCAAATTCCTGCTCTTGCTGCTCCAGCATTTTATATTTAAGGACATCTTACATATTTGACTGTGGCAATACAAAACATAATTAATCACCAAGGGGCAATTTAATATACACAACCAGTCAAAAGCTTTTAATATTTTTTATAGAATTCTCCACTGCTCACTAAGCCTGCATTTATTTGATCCAAAATGAAGCAAAATCAGAGTAAGTAACTGTTTTCTATGTGAATCTATTTTAAAATGTAACAAAGCTAAATTTTCAGCATCATTACTCCAGTCTTCAGTGTCACATGATCCTTGAGAAATCATTCATAATATGCTGATTTGCTGTTCAAGAAACAATATTTATTTATTGTCAATATTTAAAACGTTTAGTACTTTTTCAGTATTCTTTGATGAATAGAAAGATCCAAAGATCAGCATTTATCTGAAATGTAAAGCTTTTGTAACATTATACACTACACCATTCAAAAGCTTGGAGTTAATATATTTTTTTTCTATAAATTATAGAAATTAATACTTTTAATTAACAAGGATGTTAAATTGATCAAAAGTGATAATACATAGATTTATAATGTTACAAAACATTTCTATTTGAGATAAATGCTGTTCTTCTGAACTTTCTAATAATAATAATAATAATAAATGTTTTTTGTTGTTGTTGTTGTTTTTGAGCAGCAAATCTGAATATTAGAATGATTTCTGAAGGATCATGTGGGTGGAGTAATGATGCTAAAAATTAGCTTTGAAATCACAGGCATAAATTGCATATTAAAATATATTCAAATAAAAACAGTTATTTTTAATAGCAAAAATATTTCAAAATGTTACTGGTTTGCTGTACTTTGGATCAAATAAATGGCAGTGCACACTATTCAAAAGTTTGTGGTCATGATTTTGAAAGTCTCTTATGTTCACCAAGGCTGCATTTATTTGTTTAGATATAGATATTTTTCTATTGTAATATATTTTAAAATGTAATTTATTCCTATGATGCTAAGCTGAATTTTCAGCAGCCATTACTACAGTCTTCAGTGTCACACGATCCTTTAGAAATTCTTTGATGAATAAAAGTTCAAAAGAACAGAATTTATTTTTCTAACATTATTAATGTCTTTACTGTCACTTTTGGACGAATTATTTCATTCTTGCTGAATAAAAATATCAGTAGGCTGAAGGAGTGTAAGTTCAAACAGATGAGTAAACTACGGAGTGAAAAGGATTTGATCTAATGCTCAACTCCTTGCTGGTTGTATAGGAGTCACCGGGCTACACCCTCAACACACACACACAGATTCCTGGAATCAGTCACGCCACCACGTTAATTCTAAACAGTCTGTGAAGTTTGTTCTACTGTAAGTGTGTTCAGAACAAATACACTGCATTTAATTTTACTTTGTGTATACTCTCACAAATGTTTAAAAGAGATTCCATTGTTGGTGTCACGCATTATAGCAGATGTAAAGACAAGCTCACATGAAATTAGTCAGCTGGTTTACTCATTTGTTTTGTTTAGAAGGGAAGAGGGAGTTTGGTGAACCTTAAAATTGTTCCTTATCGGTTACTGGAAGCTTGTATTTCACAGGAATTACGTACATGGGCCATTCTACAGACTTGGTCTGAAGTCAGAGAAATGTCTTTTTCCAAAACAATTGTTTGTATGCCAATTGTATAATATCCTAGGTACACATTTCTAGTAAAAGTTAATTCTCATATTGCATTTCCAAAACGTTTTGGAATATTTGTGCTATCTCCAGATTTGTCACTACCGAAACACAGTAGCCTAATATATAATTTAAAAAGAAGGGTTATATTGACCTACTAAGATTTTGCTCACATCTACATTGCAAATATATATATTTAAGGTAAATCAATAACATTTTTTTTTTATTAAAAATGTTTCAAGTGTAATTTTTGAGGTTTGTTAAATTTTGAAGCAAATTTTTCTTTGTAAAAGGCAAAAAGTTGATCATGCTAATTTCAAACTTAAGGATTGATTAGTTTGAATATACATTGAACCCTATCACAACATCTTATTTGATAATTCAGTATACTTTATTTTTGACAAAACATCCCATGTTTCAGCAATGACTGTAATGTTTAGGCGGAGACCACATCACATTACAGAATTTTAACTCACATACTAAAACACTACTAAAACATACTTAAATATTAAACATTTGCATAACTGTACTAAAAGTTGTTGTTTCCCTCAAATAAAGGATTATGTATTCTCTACCAAAACAATGATTTATTAATTATTACAATTATTACAGAAACTCCGCAAAATGTTTCAGAAATGACTGTTTCGGTAGTGACAATTTTAGATACTTTTGAACCCATCTCAAAGATGCTAATCAGCACATGGTTAGCTAGCACAGTTCTGAACAGTTGTACACATATAAAAACTAAATGTTATGGAATAACTCCTAAAAAAACTGTATAAAAATTGGTTATAGAAATTATAGAAAAATGGTTTTCGGTACTGATTTTTCTTAAAGTTACACACTGATTTTCATACTTTTGTAAACATTTACCTCAAAATGATGGGGCCTATCTACTCACCATGTAGCTATAATTTATAAAGATCAATCAAAAAGATACTGTTAAAACAACAATGGGAAAAAATGCAAAAATTATTTCAATATCATTTTCATAAATTGAAATTTAGGGGTTAGGGTTCGGGAAAGCCACCTCCCAATTGAAAGTATCGAGGAAATGATGATTTTATAAATATTAGCCTACTAATATTTTAAATAGATAATAAAAGGATCTTAGTAAACATCTAAGATTTAAATACTTAAACGCTTTTTAAACATGTTTTTTTGATCAGTTTTCACCAACCCTGTAGAATGGCCCATATAGTATTTTAAAGGAATAGTTTACAGATTCAGATAACAGATTCAGAGAAATTCAGCATTTAAGAGAAATATGAACAGATCGAGCAATGTTTACAAGCAAAATAGTAATATATCAGTCAATTTTAATGTGAGAGGACAACAGGGGATGGACTTTTTCACTGGAGGAAGTGTGATTATGGACTTTTTGGCTAAAGCGACAGTTTAAAGTTAAAAAGCGGTAATGATACATTTGTTTCCTGCAAACATGCAGCTTTTCACTTCACAAGATGTTAACTGATAAACTAGAGATGTATGTATTACTTGTAGATTATTGTGATGTTTCTATCAGCTGTTTGGACTCTCATTTTGACGGCACCCATTCACTGCAGAGGATCCATTTGTGAGCAAGTGATGTAATGCTAAATTTCACCAAATCAGTTCTGATGAAGAAACAAACATCTAAATCTTGGATAATTTTAGTTTTATATGAACTTGAAATTTTGAAAAAATTCTGTCTTTATTTGCTCACGGACAACCCAAACCTGTATGACTTTCTTTCTTCTGATGAACACAAGAAGAAAGTCAATGAGGCCCAAACAACACCATCAAAAACACACTGAAGCACAAAATATCTTCTTTGGTTTTTCACAGAAGAAAGAAAGTCAAAGTAATTAGTGAAAGAATCTTCACAATGTTTAACCTCAAAACAGCTATGTGCGAGAAGATCCTGTGATCCAGGCAAGTAAAATACATTAGAAATGAAGGCATAAAAATTCTGCTTAAGGGCTTTGGGCTTCTGCCAGCTCTGATTCATGTTATCTGTTCTTAGAGATGATTCTCCACTCCCTGAACACTTAATGCGCTCATTTCCATATTTCAAAATATAAGCTGACCCATTGCCAGAATTTAATGATGATTTCTAACAGCCACACTCTGCTTTTCCCAAGGATCTAATGTAGAAAAACTTCTTAAGCTGATTAAATGAAAGTTTTAATTACTCTAAAAGGGTGCTCTCCAGGGAATGTTTAGATCTCCTCACGCTGAGGACATTACTGTAATGTTTGGAATAGCCTGACAGAATTTTTCCACAGCTGTTGCATAAACATTGAACTGCCTGAAGAACAGGGCATCCTCTGTGCCTCCCCACAGTCATTAATCGTACCCTCTGATAATATGTGGCTAACTTGAACGTAGTTACTGTGAATTATTGTTAACTTGTTTTGTCTAGGGTGCTTTAATGATATTTGAGAAAATGGAACAGAATCTCACTGTTGTTTTTTCCGCATCCTTCTTAAAGCAAATCAATCGTGCACGAAGTCAGTCAAGCAAGCTAATCATGCAAAACTATTCAAAAATTCTAAGCCAAAAACATTTCCGTACTCACAAGTTCCACTGCCATCTCTTCTTATTCTTTGCACTTCATACAAAAAGAGCCATTGTTTCAGAGTTACTGTACAAGACTGATAATATCAAAGATAATAAACAAACCGGTACATTTATGTAAACTTTTCACATTTTAAAAGTTGAATGAATCCAATTTCAGTGAGAACCACAGTAGTGTTTTTTTAGATACATATTCAGCAATTCTAATGTTTATTCTACAATAAGCGTTTGGCCAAATAGTGCTCCTTTCAGTTGTACTTCACTAGGCCTATTTAATCTGTAATATTATCACAAAGCTCCCTCTTGTGGTTTAAAAGCGCCCCTCAGCTTCAGTGTAGTCACTAAGAACTACAAGTACCAGAGCAGCTGTTTGTTGTACTGCCATAGCAACCGAAACAAATCACCTCACTCATGATTTTATCTTGACTTTCAAACATGGGATAGTGTAACAATGTTGTATTAAACGAACCGTTTTAAATATAATATACAGCAGCATTATACGAGCGAAATGTCTTTCAAAAATGGACAGGCGGAAAACATTAAGTTCCCCTGGTAAGTTAAACATTTTGCAACCGCGGTCTTTTGCTAATTATCAAACTATTGTGTAACTAAAAACGAACTTTTGAAACTAAAATTGTACTAACTTGTAACATGAAAACTTTTAGAAGACCGTTCCAGGTTTTCTTCATTTTCTCTTACACCCTTAAAAGTAAAGGTGCTTCACAATGCCATAGAATATCCTTTTTAATGTCTAAATAGTTGTGAGGAACCTTTATGTTTTACAAAAGGTTCTTTTTGGCGAAAGAAGGTTCTTCAGATTATAAAACATAAGAAAGAGATGGTTCTTTAAAGAACCTTTGACTGAATGGTTCTTTGTGGAACCAAAAGGGTTCTTCTATAGCATCGCTGTGAAGAACCTTTTAAAGCACCTTTATTTTTAATAGTGTAGGCTATTCAAACGTTGCAATAATTTATTTCTTTATTTAAAATAAGCACTTAATATAAACATTAAACCTTGTGTAAGCTAATTCTCAAATTTCAATGTTTTTCCAATGTTTCTTGGAAAAAAATTAAATAACATTTACATATAGTCCACAAAAGAAAATAATAGTTGAATTTATAAAATGTTTAAAAGTTTACATACACTTGATTCTTTATACTGTGTTGTGAACTGAATGGTCAGCTGTTTTTTTTGTTTAGTGATTGTTCTTAACAACTCCCCACTAACTGCCACTGTCCCTCAAATTCGTAGTTTTTTTTTCTCAGTTTTTTTGTGTTTGTGTTTTTTGAACCCTTTTAAGCAATGACTGTATGATTTTGAGATCCATCTTTTCACACTGAGTACAACTGAGGGACTCGTATGCAACTATTACAGAATGTTCAAATGCTCACTGATGCACCAGAAGGAAAAATGACACATTAAGAGCCAGGGGGTGTAAACTTTTGATCAGAATTAAGATTCATCCATTTTTCTTTTTTTGCCTATATATATATATATATATATATATATATTCATTTAGTACTGCCCTTAAGAAACTGCATAAGATATTTTAATGTTTCCCGGAAGACAAAATAAGTACAATTTACCCTGACCTTCAAATTAAAAAAGTTTTCACCCCCAGCTCTTATTGCATAGTGTTTCCTTCTGAAGCATCAGTGAGTGTTTGAACCTTCTGTAATAATTGCGCATGAGTTCCTCAGTTGTCCTCTGTGTCAAAATCATACAGTCGTTGATGGAAAGGGTTCAAATACACAAAAATGCTGAAAAGATTCTTCTGAAGAACTGCGGGCAGTTTAACTGTAAGTAAAACATTTTGGGACCACCATCTTTTTTTCCCATTAATTATCAAACTAATGTGTAACAAAAAAATAACTTCTTAAAATAAAATTGTACTAACTTTTAACATGAAAATTTTCATTTTGAGAAGACTGTTCCAGGTTTTCTTCATATTCTCTTATAGGCTATTCAAATGTTGCAATAAAAACAAGTTTTCTTGGAAATATGCACTTTATATAATCCTAATATTAAACATTATGTAAGCTAATCCTTAAATTTAAATGTTTTTTTTTTATTTAAAAATGAAAATTATCTTAAAATTCCACCAAGATGCAGAGAGATTTAGCATTACAGCACTCGCTCCACAATGGATCCTCTGCAGTGAATGGGTGCCATCAGAATGAGAGTCCAGACAGCTGATAAAAACATTACAATAAACATGAATCCGCACATCTCTAGTATATCAATTAACATCTCATAAAGTGAAAAACTGTGTGCTTGTAATAAACAAATTCATCTAATATTGCCATCTTCAGTGAAAAAGTCATCTGGCCTGAATCAGGAGAGAAAAGTGGTGGATTTTGTTGTGAGAGGACAACAGGGCATGGAGTTTTTCAATGGAGGAAGCATTATTATGGCCTTTTATTTTGTGATGGTTTAAAGTTAAAAAACATCTTGATCAATTTGTTTATAACAAATATGCACTGGAGTGTGAATTATTGTAATGTTTTTATCAGCCATTTGGACTCTCATTCTGATGACACCCATTCACTGCAAATGATCCATTAGTGAGCAAGTGATGTAATGCTGAATTTCTCCAAATCATAGGGTAAATTTTCAGTCAGTTTCATTTTTGGGTGACAGATCTCATCAGGTGCTGCATAAATGAGTGACCACAACTCTTGTCTCTGTCTTCAGGTTTAAGGAACGTCTAAAGACTAAATATCTCAGGGATCTAAGGCAAAAGCAACAGTTATCTGGGTCATTAGACAGTCGCAAATGGCGCTTTTTGTCCCCGGGCCTGGATGATTTTAGAGATGGTTACCCAACAGCCCATAAAGAGCTCTTCACCCAGTGTAAGAGTGGACCCTTCCCTGCAGTCTTTGGGATGCCAAATCACGCTTGTTCAGTGAAGTTTCCACAGAAGAGACTGAGTAAAAATCAAGTGTGTTACTCAAAGCAGAATCCCCAGAGACAGGCTCAGCGTGAGTTTATTGACGCTGTCGAGTACAAACTCAAACAACACCCTCTGGCCCTCTATCCTCATCTGGAGAGCGGTATGAGACCTGAGGTAACCACATTTATGGTCAATATGATTCAGTTATTAACCACATGTAAATACACTTCAACTCATGTTTAAGTTGCTATTAGTTAATTTTTTTTAAAATACCACTTATAAAACCATATTAGCTGACAAATATTACTGAAGCAGCCCACATTTTAAGAAACGGCATTGTATTTCTGACAGCCCAAACAGATAAATAAAACAGAACATGGGCATATTTTCGCACATATTTAGCTAATCAGAGAACTCTGAAGCAACTCTGTCAATAGTTTTAGTCTGAGCAGGAGTCTTTTTAAATCTATAATCTCTTTGAATATTTAGAATCATTTAAGTTTTGTTAGATTTAAATGGAAAAAAAAAAGTGAAATTATTAAGTAAAATTTGTGTTATTTTATCCTCATATTAAACCACAAAAATGATATCTGTCATGGTCTCCCAATTACTGCTATAGACGATTACCCAACAGTGACCACTTTCTCTTCTGAGAACCATGAAAATCAAAAAGAATCTGTGGGAGTGTTTGGGAAACCTGTTTAGAAACAGTCATCATTTTGCAATTCTATTTGGTGCTGCTAGTGGTGCAAAAGTCTCTAACAGCAGCTTTGAATATGAGAGAAGACAAAGAGAAAATTGTACATGGAACATGGAATATTAATTGCACTGTAAAATACAGAGAATGTCTCCAAATGTCTTACACTTTTTCAATAGCTATTTGACCAGGTGTTGTCAGTCCTGGATCCTGATATGTGCATGAAGGGAGAATTGTCCATAACATCTCCAACAAAGAAAATGGAGCATCTAGACGAAAGCAGAGCACAATGTGAAATCTCAACTCTGGAGACTATAAACCCGTCCATCAACATCAAGTGATTTTCCCTTCTTTTCTTTTTTTTAGCACGTTTCTGGTTATGATCCCATTCCAAAGGGATGAGACAGGTCACAATATTAGGTTAAAAACAGTACTTCTATTTTAATGTCAAATTAGAGATATTTGGTCATGAGTCCCTAAGAATGTAAACTTTTGAATGGGGTCAACTATTATTTTCTCTTGTGGACTATACTGTATGTGAAATATCTTACTCGGGTCAGTACTAAATAAAAAATAAGCATTTTGTATGATCCCTCTTATTTTGGTAAAATAATGAACATTTTGCAGATTCTGCAAGGTGTATGTAAACTTTTGACCTCAACTGTATATCATAATACCATTCCTGATACTCTTTTTACATTTCCCACAAGACCACAAAAGGAGAAATGTAAAGAGACCAGACCAAGAAATCCTTATAAATGGCAGAAACTCAAAGAAACTTTGGGTGTTGAAGATCAGACGGCGAGTGTTAAACCCCTGCACTCTGTATCACAAGAAGATGACAAGCAGATAATTACCAAGCTCTTCTGTGAATGGATAACTTCACTGGTAATACTTCTTCATGCACACATTAAAGTATACAAATAACAGATGAAGCCTAAAAAGTTATTTAACCTGTTATTTCAGGGTGGAGAGACCAGTGATCTGACAGAGTCAACCATCTTGGATTTGTTTAAGAGTGACTATGAAAAGAAACCCTCCTTGACCTTACTTAACAAGATTGACCCTAATCAAACTCCAACAGCAAAACTCTGCAGCTCTGTGGAGAAACATCATAAAGACCATAGCATTAAAGAGTTGACTCAGGTTGGGACGTTGTGTTTGTTCTTAGCAATTAAATTGTTCCCATACCTCCTCCCCTGGAAAAATTGTGAATTAATAAGTCTTGTCTATGTCTGTATAAACCCAAGAGACCCCAGCCTGCCAATGATTCTCTAAGAGCCCTGGCAGATATCACAAGAAGCCCCGACTTTGAGGAACAGCTGAGCGAGAAGGTGACTTTTTATAGTCTCTACTAGTTATACAAAGAGCAAATAATGTGACAGCTGATGATGAGACAAACCAGTCCGATCTCTATTTAGTTGTTTTGAGTTCCATTCATATTTTCCTATCATCTAGGATGAGGAGCTAAAGCAGTTTTACGGCATCCAGGCATTCAGAGAGTTCATTATCAACAAGGGAGTGAGAATGCCAAGGGTAACGCAAGAGATTACTCTAATAGCTGGATATTTTATGAGTTTACATTTGAATTACATTCCTTAATTATATAATAAGAAATAACTGTATTCATGTCCCATGTGTAGCTTCTCAGCACTGTTTTCTCTGAGGATGAACAGAAGAACAGGATCAGAGGCACAAACATCACTGGCTCCACATCATCTTCATCTAAAGGGAGAGCTGTCCATTAAGATCTTTAAATAGTATTCCCTTATGTTGTTTTATTGAACATCACTTCACACATTCATGCATCAGCTGCTGAGTGCAGTTCCCCAGACTACAATTTTTGAGATCAAAGTAACATTTACCCCCAAGCCAGATTTCTGTATTATGTTATTTTATGATCAAAAAATAAAACTAGGGCGTATTTGGCATGGTTCTGTCTTCCTCTATTTTTCTTCATTCATTCATAAAATGTTCACTGTAAAATAAACACTGTGCTCTCAGCATCCTGGTGGGAATTACAAGGGCTTTCTAAGGATTTGTAGGTAAACAGCCTAGGTCTGCTCTCAAGTTCAGCATTGTCTTCTAGTGCTTTCAGGCAGAGAAATTTCATTTAAAGAGGACATATCATGAAAATCAGACTTTTTCCGTGTTAGTGCCATAGTGAGGTCCCCAGTGCATTTACCAACCCAGAAAATGTGAACAAGGACAACCCAGTAACTTTGTTTTAGTAAGCATTTCTCTGCAAACATGTGAAAAAATGTGCTGCTCAGATTTCGCTCCCCCTGTGACGTAGGAAGGGGATCTTATTATCATCCATGGCGCTGCCATTTTGTTTTTGCAAGTGACAATGGAGTACCAGTGCTAACACCATGGCAAACGTTTGAGGAAAGCATGCTAACTGTTCTGTCGTTGGCTGCACAGATGAGCACAGAACACTATTTAGAGTCCCAGCCTCAGAAGAGACAAGAGAGCAGTGCATTTATTGATTTATTTACTGTATATTACATTGCTGCCACAGATCTAACATAAACGTTATTTCTTTCCCAGCTGTTTACCTTCACAGACATAATTGACTGTTTTTGTAACTCATTTGTGTTTTTAACATAAACTTGTGTGTATTTGACAGTTTAAGCGCAACAAGACATGAAAGAGAACTTAGTTTAGTACTCGCATGCCGTATGACAGACACTTTCTGTGCATCTGCTTTGGATCTGTGTGTTCAGAAAACCGTATATCAGAAGTTTAAACTAATATGGCTTTAAAACACATGACTTTAGCATAATAGACATGATAATCAAAACCAAACAGATGTTTTTTGGCAGTGCATCTGAGAAACGAGCTGTAAAGGCACAGCCCTGTTCTGGGGTGTGGGGGAGCAGTAGCTCATTTGGATTTAATCAGACATGCATGAAAACAGTTTCTGTTTCCACTCAAAATAGGCAATTACAAAATGATATAATAAATGATCTGTGGGGTATTTTGTGCTGAAACTTCACAGATACATTCTGGGGACACCTGAGACATATTACATATTGTAAAAAGGAGCATAATAGGTGCCCTTTAATTTGAACTATTTTATTCTTAATTAAAAAACTAAATATTTAATTTTAGATTGTTGTTTTAGAAGTGCAGCCTCTTTTTTGGCCTTTATAAAAGGATATTTCTGCAGAAAAATGATTGGCAATGAAAGTAAATTATGGAATTAAAGTACTGCAGTGTTACATATGACAGTATTCAAAAGCAGTTGGCATAGCTTCTTCAGATCGGCTCTATGAGGTGCGATGACAACACAGTTATTAAAATAACAGTGATTCTAAAAGTATACACCAGTATTCTAAAAGAATACTGGCATGTCATGAACTTTTTTGTACATACAGAGGCTGTATTAAGCAGCAAATAAAAATGTTTTGGGTTTCTACTTTTAAAATTAAAATGTCTGAAAAATATTAGATCTAATCCAATTTATTTGCGTGTGAGCGTCACATGTCTGTTTTGACGGATCCGTTTAAAAAAACAGCCTCATTCTGACCATCATCCTTCAGCAGACCTGTCCAGCTTGATTTTCTGAGGCGCCTGTCCTGTGAGCTCATCTTGATTGTTGGCATCTGATAAAAGACCAATAAAACTCCAGCTTTATAACTAATTAATCACTTGCTATGATTTACAACATACAATAAACAAATGAAATCTGTTGGCTTATTGGCATAGTTAAACAAATCATCCTGCAGGCATCATTTATCTGTTTAAATTTCATAAAACAGCTCTAATTGTGTTTGATGTGAAATAAAGCTCACATATCTAATTGGCGTTGACAGGGCGCTCCATCTCCAGACAGTAGTTCCTGTCAGCGGGAAGATCAGAAGTGAGGAGAAGATGCACAGGAGACCTGCGTCCTGTCACACAAACAGTCTGTTCTGCTTTATCTGTGAAAACAAGACATTTTATTATATTATTATATATGTGACCCTGGACCACAAAACCAGTCATAAGTCGCTGGGGTTTATTTGTAGCAATAGCCAGAAATACATTGTATGGGTCAAAATGATTGTTTTTTCTTTTATGCCAAAAATCATTAGGATATCAAGTAAAGATTGTGTTCTATGAGGATATTTTGTAAATGTCCTATTGTAAATGTATCAAAACTTATTTTTTATAAGTAATATGCATTGCTAGAACTTTATTTGGACAATTTTAAAGGCGATTTTCTCAATATTTTAATTTTTTTGCACCCTCACATTCCAGATTTTCAAATAGTTGGCCAAATATTGTCCCATTATAACAGACTATACATCAATGGAAAGCTTATTTATTCAGATTTCAGTTGATGTATAAATCTCAATTTTCAAAAATGGACCCTTATGACTGGTTTTGTGGTCCAGGGTCACATATATATATTAGTGGTGTAAATCGATTAAAAAAATCAATTAATTAATCGCACATTTTAACTTTCACATTTATTAGACTAATAAAAAAACTTCTAATTTAAGTTGACTTGAAACAATCTTAAAACATAAACCCATTATAGCTCCCTGTGCCCTTTAGACAGAAAATATAGCCTAAAGTTAAACACTAAATTATATAAAATTCTAAATTATATAAAAATAATTTTAAAGATTAATTTCCTCTTTTTAATTTTGTTGTTTGATTAACAGACATCACAGCAGTTGGTTATTAGGATATTTTGGCTGCTGTTACTTTAAAAGCTGCTACTGCTTTAAATGTGACCTATAAATAATAAATACTTACATGCACAGTTTTAAGGCAGCTATAATCGCCTTTTTGTAACTTCATGTCTTAACAGATGGCACGACATAACTACGACATTGCATACTCGCAGTTTCATTTAGTTTTGTATATGATAGAGCGCTTTAATATAGGCCTAATCTATATCTAGTAGGGCTGGTTCGAATACCATTTTTTGCGCTTCGAAGCTTTGGTGGTAATCAATTTCGAATATTCGAAGCTTCGGTGGGAGGGGCTAAGCATATAATAAAGGCAGAAATCTCTGTGTTGTCTGTTTGCATTTGTATTATGTCGGGAATCGTTCATTCAAACGACTTCACGTGTCACAAATGTGTTGCTGCAGACCCAAGGGAATTCCGCTCCAATATGCTCACACAAGGATTCTGGGGCAGTGGTTTTAAAACCCTGGGTTGCGACCATCGGGTGGGTCGAGGGACTTAAAAAATAGGTCGCCAGGATGATTTCCGGAAGATGTATATGTATGTAACGAAGTTCAAGACCCTGGGAAGGATGCGGGAAACTGCAAACATACTAAACATATACAAACAAATAAACATTAACAAAACGAAAGTAAACGGCAGCCGCCTCACGCCAGACTACATCTGTGTTAGAGTTGATCAGTCAGAATCCACTCACCGCTCAAAACACTGGATTTTTTGTTCAGTCCTGAGTTCTGCAAGTTAATTAACCCTCTCATTATAACAAAGCCTGCAGACGCGCTTAGAATGCACGCTCATGCCGCCAAGAGTTTTACGTGATCATTAAAATGAAACCGAAATTAAAACGCGCACGCGCATTCAAAAGCAATTTTAATACTATAGAGCGATTCCCCAATGCGCGCAAATCATCATGCAGGCAGTGTGTCTCAGAGGCTTCGGTTGAAAACGGCATGCATCTCCACTCTCATGCTCTGTTAGGCAGGCTAGACAGCTCACATTTCAATGAAATATTTTTATATTTCAAACTGTAAAATAAATCACAACCAGGTTGCAAACTATAGTGACACTAGTACACTCTTTTCTCCGTGGCTTGCTGACAGCTCTCCCTCCCGTTCACTAATGGGCAATTCAAGCGCGAATGAGATCTGTTCGCGGGGGAAGTCACGTGTTGAAAAAAAAAAAAAGAATATTCGAATCTCAGAATTGAAAATCGAATACCAACCCACCGAACGAATAGTCGAATATTAGACTATTCTAGTACAGCCCTATTCTAGTACAGACTATTCACAGTATAATGGCTGACAGGACAAATAAATTTGTTTTTACGGACATATGGCCTGACCGCAGTTCACTGATGTTCTACTGAAGCTCCTCCTCACCGGTACCGTTTCCGCGCGTGTTTGACTCGCGTCTGGTGCTGAAGTAAAGTTGGAGCGCGTGTTTAAAAAGTCTCCCGTTTGATGTGCTCGTAAAGACGCTCTGCGCATCTAAATAAATGCAATTCTTTAGAAGTTGTGAGTGCCTAGCCCCACCCATGCATTAATTGCGTTAAATATTTTTAACATGTTAAAATGAAAAAATTAATTGCCTGCGTTAACACAAAATTTTTACACCACTATTATATATATATATATATATTTTTTTTTCCATCACTGATTAGTGTAGCAGCATGAAGACTCACTGTCAGCTGATAAAGAGCTGTTGCGATCCTTCCTATTAGGTTCAGCTGTTTTGAAGGATCCTGGCTCACTGCATCAAAGCACACATGCAACACAAGCAGCACATGCATTAAATGTGTCTCAGAGCACTAACTCTTGACTCAGAGAGTGAAGAACAAGCATAAATCACTGCCGAGAAGCACTTAAATGTTACAAAAAGGCTTCACTGAGCCAAAGCAGCTTCTTGAGCATCAAGCATCCATGCATGTGTGATTAGATGTCATGAAACTACTTGTTGTCAACTTATAAGTGTATTTTTTTAACCTTACCTGTAACTGGTTATTCTCCCAACTGGCCTTGTGGTACTTCCAGCATCTTTAGTTCCTGTAGGTCTAGAAAAGGAAAATGATCAATAACACTTCAATTGCTTACAAAACTAGTAATTTCTTTGACTTCTCCATGCTTGATGATGTAGTCATCCCTAAGGTGCTTTTGTAAATGGGTCTCTCACTGTCTAGATTTGTGGTCTTCCTCAGGTCTCCTTCTGTAGCTCAAGGTAGTGTGTGGTCCTCGCTCTTCAGAAATCCCACCACGCAGCTCTCTTGCAAAACTCTTCAGTTCCACAATGGGGTCAGAGACTCTCATCTGGAAAGATTCCAGAGGGAAATCCGTTCCAGCACATCCTGTCAATTCAGATATTTAAGTGTGTGGGTGGTTAGCAGGGCTTTTTTCATACTTCCATTAGGCCATTAGTGATATGCTGAGTGAGGGGAAGATGAGTCTGTAGGGTATGGCTGTTGGCTGGAGATCTGGACATGTTACGCAAGTTCTGGCTTTGCAATTCCTGAACAGAAACATACATATGGAAATAGCCCAACGGCAATACAGAGAATAATACAGTTTGACTAGATGATGACATAAAATAATTACATTTGTACCTTTATATCTAATGCATGTTGCAGTTTCATCCTCATAAGCTCTTGTTCCTGCTTCTGAATAAAGTCTTGGCATTCAGCAAAACTGTCAGACATCTGTACAATACATATTATAAAGTTATGGTCTACATATAGAACATCTGTTCCATTTTCTGTTCAGTACTGTTGTATTGAAATAAGTCTTTGTTTAACATGACAGCCACCGGACACCTTATATAAAGCTGCTTCTAGTCTCTCAGCTTTGCCTTTGAGCTCTCGCTCTTGTGAGCACTGAGCCTCCACTTCAGACTCCAGTCTTCTCTTGCTCTCCCTCTCAGACAGCAGCTCTTGTGTCTGTCTCTTTACCAGTAATGCCTGACGGTGCTTCTCCTATGACACACAAACACACACTTACTTGTACTTGCACAAAATATGCACAAAATGAAAACAAACATAAACAGAGGAAGTTAGCTGAGTGGACTATGCAAAAAAAGTCAGCATATTAGAAGGATTTCTGAAGGATCATGTGACACTGAAATCTGGAGTAATGATGCTGAAAATTTTGCTTTGATCACAAGAATAAATTACATTTTTAAATATATTCAAATAGAAAGCAGTTCTTTTAAATAGTAAAAATATGTCACAATATTTTTGATTTTGCTGTATTTTGGATCAAATAAATGAAGACTAGTAGTGTATGTAAACATCTGTGTGAAACAGCTTATTCAGGGCAGTACTACATATAAAAACAAATGCAATTTTGATGATCCCTCTTATTTATTTTTTTAATTAGTAACATTTTGCAGATTCTGACTATAACTTATGACTATAAATATAACAAATAAAACTGGTTTGCCTGGAAAATGTCTCTCTGAGATGATTTCAAATCATTTCTAACAAGCATACCAGAGCAGGTTACACATACATTCAGGTCATATTTCCCACTGTCTTTCTGATAGTCCACACCTATAAATATTTCAGGCATATTGGTGGTGGACGAGGGGAATCCCTGACAGTGCTTTGTGAAAATAGAGAAGTGCTGGACGGTCAATAAAATGATTTCCCTTGGTCTCAAGCTTAAGGACAATGTTTCAGTTTCTCGTTTCATAAAGATAAATATTAAAAAGTGCCATTTTTAGAATGCAGACACCATTAGGCTGAAACGCCGCAACTTATTTTTCAGTGTTTCGAAACACCTGCGGCTATATCTTTCCCCAGAAAAGTTATTGTTATTTACTTGGAACATACATAAATATAAACTTTTCAAACACTGTCATATCAGATGTGTTCCATACGCATTTAAAGAGTAATTCTCTGTATTTAACCTCCAAATTTTAATAGAAGCTTAGTTACTAACAGTTTGGGTCTGGACACCTTTTTAACATTGCATACAGTTTTTGACAGTAAAAATGTATGTTCACTTCATTACTGTACTTAAGTACATTTTTCAAGTATATGTGCTTTATCAGAGAATTTTTATTTTGGGAAAATTTTACACGTACAGTACTGCGCAAAAGTTTTAGGCCACTAGTATTTTTACCAGCTAAAAAATGGTTTAAAGTCAGTTATTTCTATTTTTTGCTTTAGGGTGTTAGTAGGAAATATCAGTTCACATTTCTAAACATTCATTTAGCCATTAATTGTAATAATCCAGTGAGATTCCTGTTTGCATAAGTAGTCTGACAACAGCCAGTGCTCCACACAGAGATCTGATTTCATCATCATCCAGTCTGTCTGGAATGACATGATGAAATAGAACAAACTGAGACAGACTAAATCCAGAAGAACTGTGGCAACGTCTCCAAGATGCTTCAATAGACCTACCTGCAAAGCTACTGTGTTGGGGGTAAGGCATTACAAGTAACACGAGTTACATAATCAGATCAAGAATATATGCAAGTTACTTTAAAAAAAAAAAAAAAGTAACGCCAGTTACTTTTTGTTTCCTTTATGTATTTAATCCCATTTTATTAATCAATATCTTTGCTGCTGACCTTTGTTAATCCAATTCAACCATACTAATAAGCAAATCTTACTTTAGATTAACTAACATTTCTGCTTCATTTTTCTCATTGCTGAAGAGTGTTGAACTTTTTTTACAGTTTTAATGTGCAGATGTGAATGTACTTTTCTTTCAGCCTTAGGCTTAATAATTTCACTTTTTGTGGTAAAAGGGCTTTTACATTTGCTAAAAATCAAACTTTTTATATTAAAAACAAACAAGCAAGTCCTACCCAGATTTAAAAAGTAACTAAATAATGTAATTAGTTAATTTTTTTAGGCAGTAATGCAATATTGTAATGCATTACTTTTAAAAGTAACTTTCCCCAACACTGGTTATAAATTAGGTAGGCCTTGTGTAAAAATGCTGTAACATTTAGTGTGACCATCCTTTGCATTTAAAGCAGCTTTTGCCCTAAGTGCACTTGCGCAATAGTTTTTCAGGATGGCTTTGCAGATAGGTTTCTTGAAGCATCTTGGAGACGTTGCCACAGTTCATTCCAGACAGACTGGATGATAATGATGAGATCAGACTTCTGTGTGGAGCAACGGCTGTTGTCAGACTCCTTGTGGAAACAAAAATCTCACTGGATTATTACAATTAATGGCAAAATGAATGTTTGGAACTGTAAACTGATATTTCCTACTGACACACTACAGCAGAAGATAGAAATAAATGACTTAAAACCATTTTTTTGTTTGTGAAAATACTACAATTCATAAAAACATATCATTCCTTTTTATTTTGAACCGTAGAAATGCCACCTCCTCTGAGACACAAGAGTGATGTCAGATTCAAGAACAAGCTGATTCTTTCACAAATAATATTGAACGATTAATTTGCAAAACATACAGTAATTTTTAAAATACTAAAACTATTTCATTTTATAATATAATTTGTTTGCACACTTTAATTATCAGTAATTTACAGTATATTTTATACGTTTAATATTTCATTGATCAGTGTCTTTTCTTTTAATAACTACGTACATTAAAAAGCAAGTACCTCTGTACTTTTACTAATGGAAAAAGAGTATTTCTACTGGAGTAATATTTTATTAGGGTATCTGTACTTTTACTTAATTACTTAACTTGTGTACTTTGTCCGTTACTGATCGCATAGACACACTAACTAGTAAAAGGGTGGTAGTGTGAGAAACAAAAGAAAAGCATTGTCAATGATGCACAATACCATCTTGAGCTTCTCTATGGTCTCCTCCAGCAGCTTAATTCGGCTTTGCAGAAAATCAATCTGCTCCCTTTTAGCAGTGATCTGTTTCTGCATTCCCAGAGCGAACTTAAGACCTGAAATACACACAAAAACACAGTAAGTTCCATAAATAAAAATCTCTGAAAAATAATTATTCACTGTCCAGTCATAAAAAAGGAATATTATGTTCAATGAGGGGTCGCCCAATCTGTGAAATGCTTGACATTCAAACAGAATAAACTCAGGTTGTTATGTTAGCTGCATCACATGTTCACAAGAGAATAACTTGAACTATATTGTTAATGCATTGTCTGCCTTTCAAAAGACACTTTGTCCAATGAACCAATGAACTGAAACTTACGTCATATGAGACCATTTTCCCATTCTGTCCCTCTCACAATTGAATAGGACAGAATGAAACAATGGAGGGTTACAGAGGTCAGACCTAAGAAATTATAGCTACATTATGTAATGGCCCACAACAACGGCACACAGCGAGAACAAATGTTCTTTAACAATGTTGCAATGCACTGATGGCAAACAGCTGAGAACATTGTAGAAATGTTCAAATGCTATACTTTGTGCAGATTAATTGATGGAAAAGTACATAGTAGAATAACAGCAGGAGAGCATGGATCAGATCTATAATCTCAGTATGCCGTCTTCCTGCCATTATCCAGAACGCAGAACAAAACGATGGCCACACACTGGCTCTCAGTAAAGAATGTAAATGAATCCAGTAACGTAAGGTGTGGTCTTCCTCCCTTTATTTTATATACACTTGGCCTAGTTCTGGTTTTTCCTGAGGTAACACTGCGAACGGTGTAAAAACATCCTCACTTTAAATATCAGCAGTGCTATGAATGGGTACGGATGCCTATATTTATATTTGAGCGTAATTAGGACCTTCCTGAAATTTTTTCTCAAAGCTTTGATCTCAGAGGCTATTCCTGTGAGGTTACCGAGGGCGAATTTGACTGCTCAGCTAAAAGAATTGATAATTTTTCATTTAATACGAGGCATTTCTGTGTGTGTGTACACTTGTACAGCCATCTTTTTGAGGGCCGGTTTGGGTTTTAGACCATTGGAGTGAGGACAATTCTGTAAAGTGAGGACATTTTGGCCAGTCCTCACTTTCTGAGAACACTTTAAAGGCCTCAAGGGTCAAGGCTTGATTTCAGGGATCAGGTTATAATTGGATAAAGGTTAGGTTTAGGGTAAAGGTTTGGGTGAGGCACTTAGTTCTGATGGGCAGGTTTAGGGTAAAGAGCTAGAGATCGCATTGTGTCAATCTATGTCCTCACAAAGATAGCTATACAGAGTTCTGTGTGTATGTACAGTACCATGACTATCAGCTCCCTCCAGTGTTCTCAGGGAACTGTTGGCTTTCTCCAGCTCAGCCTGTACAGTCTTCAGCTGGGTCTTGAGCTTCAGGTTCTGTTGTTCCAGCTCAAAGGTTTTACTTCCGAGCAGCTCTTGTCCCTCTGAAGGGTTTTTGGGGGACAAAGTAAAAAAAAATTAAAAGAATAACACTCTTGAAAAGAAAATCTTATGTCGGCGCCGATAGCCTTGTGGGCAGTGTGCCGACATACAGCGCCGTTGCGCAACGGGCGTCCCGAGTTCGATTCCCGGCTCGAGGACCTTTCCCGACCCTACCCCCTTCTCTCTCTCCACTTCGCTTCCTGTCCTTCCTGATCTGTCCTATAATAATAAAAAAGCTGAAAATAAATCTTTAAAAAAAAAAAAAAAAAAGAAAATCTTATTAAGTAGTTTTGGATAATATTTTATTATTACTTTTTAGAAAACATTCACTACCGTTCAAAAGGCTTTGAGGTTGGTAAATTTATTTCTTATTTGTATGCATTTAAAAGAAGTTGCATGATTTATTTAGTTATTTAAAATACAGTAAAACAGTAATATTACTGGTTGTAAAAAGTGGAGCCAATCCCCCAAAACTTTTATGAATTGATAAACTTGAAAAAAAAAAAAATTGAAAAAACTATAAAATAAAATAAAATATAATTACTTACCCTGAGTGTACATATTTAAATAATAATTAAAATATGTACACTCACATGTATTCAAGGTGTAAGGAATATCTTATTCCTTTTTATTTGATTGTTATCCCACATGAAAACTGCAGAGTTACTCAATTTAGGCTTTTCTTAAAAATCATTCTCTTCTTTTTTAATCGTGAATACTATGAATGTTATACACTACCAGTCAAAAGTGTTTGAACAGCAAGAATTTTAATGTTTTTAATGTAATTTATTATTAATATCATCAGTAGTAAAAACAGTCAAATACATATTTTCAGCATTCTTTGATGAATAGAAAGATCCAAAGATCAGCATTTATCTGAAATCAAAGGTTTTTGTAACATTATACACCATACCTTTAAAAAGTTTTTTTTGGGGGGGGTGGGGGGATCAATTATAGAAGTTAATACTTTTATTAAGCAAGGATGCTTTAAATTGATCAAAAGTGATTATTAAGACATTTATAATGTTATAAAAGATTTCTATATCATATAAATGCGGTTCTTCTGAGCTTTCTATCCATCAAGGAAACCTGAAAACAATTCAACTCAGCTGTTTAAAACAATAATAATAGTAATAATCAATATTTTTTGAGGAGCAAATCAGAATATTAAAATAATTTCTTAAGGATTATGTGACCGGAGTAATTGATGCTTTCAGCTTTGAAATCACAGGAGTTATTTTAAATAGTAAAAATATTTCAAAATGTTACTGCCTTTGCTGTACAAATAAATGCAGGCTTGGTGAGCAGGAGAGACTTCTTTAAAAAACATTAAAAACTTTTGACTCGTAGTGTATGTCATTGATCCAGATGACTTCTGCTTTGTTTTTGCCATATAATGTATACAATAACAAAACAATAAAAGCTCAAAAGTTCAAATAGTTTAGGGACAATGTACTTTTTCAACATACACTTCAAAGTCAGTTTATATCAGGTCTGCAGTTTGTGATGCCATTTAGATGAATCTGTGTTTGTACCTTTCAGCTGGGTAAGCTGCATACGCCGCACACCCAGCTCAGCGGTCATCTGCTGTTTCTCTGAAGTAAGCTGATCAACACTGCAGATCTTTTCTGAGAGCGCAGCCTGCTGACAGGCCTTCTCTCTCTCCACTGTGCTGAGTCTGAGCTCTGCCTGTCTCAGTGCAGCCTGTTAAATGAACCGGTATATGGATGACATGGAAGAAACAATTATGAGAAGAAGTTCAATATTAAACCCCTTAGCTTGGACCACAAGAAAATAATTGTGTAATATATCTTCATAGCTCTTCCTCTTTTACCTACTGAGCTTCAATAATGCCCATGAATGGGGTTATTTAATCTATAATTGGTTTAATATTTGAACAGAAACGACCTAATAGCTAAGGTATCATATATTGTTTTACTCAAAGATTCTTTCCTAAATTTCCCCACCTTCAGTTGCTGATTCTCCCCTCTGAGCTGCTCGATCTGGTTAGTCAAATATTGTTGCATGTCCACTGTACAGCTGTGATTTGAGATAATATGCAGGGCGTTTTCCAGTTCTGTGCTCATCATCCTGTCATCTGCATTTGCCGTAATGACCTTCAGCACACCCTGAACCTCTTCTAGCTGGACACAGACCTGCCGCAGTTCATGCTGCTTCAGCAATGCCTGCAGATGCCTTCTCTCCCACTGAAACATACATAACAAAACTCAAATAAAAGCACTGGATATCCAAAAAACAGAAGAAAAAATGACATTCTCTAAAGTCTCTCTAAGTCTTTTCGGAAAGGGTTTCAGATATCTAGAACAAGACACTTATAATGGATTAGTTCACTTCCAGAAGAAAAATTTCCTAAGAATTTACTGACCCCCATGTCATCCAAGATGTTCTTTCTTCAGTCGCATATTAAGAGGAAATGAAGGTTTTTGAGGAAAACATTCCAGGATTTTTCTCCATATAGTGGACTTCAATGGGAATCAATGGGCTGAAGGTCCAAATTGCAGTTTCAGTGCAGCTTCAAAGAGCTTTAAACAATCCCAGCTGAGGAATAAGGGTCTTTTCAGTGAAACGATTGGTCATTTTCTAAAATAAAATAAAATAATAATAATAATAAAATAATGTATATTCTTCTTAACCACAAACACTCCAAGTACTGACCCAGTGTTTACAATGTCGGACAATTTAGAAGTTAGAGGACAAAATGAGATGAGAGTTTTTCGCCCTACCTTTTTGAACCGAAGTACACGGATGAAAAGCTAAACACATGTGACCTTTCCAATGTGATTACGTACTGCGTGAAGTCATGCATGCACATCACAGAGCTAGTGCAAGACAAGCATTTATCTAAATTAATTTTTTTTTAGAAAATGACCAATCGTTTCACTAGATAAGACCCTTATTCCTTGTCTGGGATTGTGTAGAGCCCTTTGAAGCTGCATTGAAACTGCAGTTTAAACCTTCGGACAATTGGCCACCAATGAAGTCCACTATATGGGAGAAAAATCTTGGAATGTTTTCCTCAAATAACTTAATTTCTTTGCGACTGAAAAAAAAACAGACATGAACATCTTGTATGACATGAGGGTGAGTAATTTATCAGGAATTTTTTATTCTGGAAGTGAACTAACCCTTTAAAAGCAAAATAAAAATTTGCTGAAAATATACTCCTTCCAATATAGTGATTATTTTTTCATTAAAACAGATTTGGAGAAATTTAGCACTACGTCACTTGCTCACTTATTGATCCTCTGCAGTGAATGGGTGCCATCAGAATGAAAGTCCAAAAAGCTGATAAAAACAGCACAATAATACACAAGTAATTCACAACTCCATGAAGTGAAAAGCTACATGCTTATATTAGAAAAATCCATCAAGAGGTTTTTCCCTTCAAACTGTTGGTTCCAGATAAAATATGAATCCTTTATCCATAATATTGCTTTCTCCAAAAAGTTGTCATGTCTGAGTCAGAAGAGAAATATCCACAGATCATGCACCATTTACAAGTGAAAACAGTTCTAAACAAATATGTTGAGTGTTATTTGTGAGAGGACATACATAAGAAAGCATCTTTAATGGATTACAGATTTGTATTTGGCCAGAAGTAAAACACATTAATATTGGATAATCTTCATTCTGACAGCACCCATTCACTGCAGATGATCCGGTGCACCACATAAAATCTGAACAGATTTTTAAAACAGTATCATAACGACTTTGTAAATAGTGAGATCACAACAAACTAGGAGACGCTTGGCAAATAAAAATGATGTGTTGTAAAATCGGTTAAAATATCAAACATGTTTGATGTACTCCAACTGGGTGGAATCAGAGTCTGAAGTTGTGCTGGGCAATAAATCGATAATGATAGTTATCGCGCAATAGGAATTTCCTCAGTAAACGTTACCAAGAGTGAACAAAAGAGTGTTTTGTGTGCCACTCGGACTGTTTATCCGCTCGGATCAAAGTTCAAGCGGCGGCACAACACAAACTTCGCTTGGATTCAGTGAAGCACACAAAAAACTTGGTTTATAGCAAGATGACACAGCGCTGACAAACAAGAAAATACTGTGCTCAATGATACAGTCAGAAGGCTTTTTAATCAACAGTCGCCATCATTTTTTTGTGATTAAGCTATAGCATTTATACTAAATATATTTAGACTACTGTTTTTCATAAAAATACCATGGAACCATATTACATTTTTACCATGGTATTGAGGTGCTATATTTGTGGTTTTAACTTATTATCATGATATTATCATGATATGGAAGAGCAATGGTTAATTAAAAAAAACAGAATAATTACATTTCACCATATAAAAATGAGATTGCTACAATTTTTACAGATATTACTGATTTTGATAATGAACATAAATCTACATCTGCATTCTAAATCAAGCTATTACCAAATGTGTATTTCTAACGATTCTAAGAGGACTTTTTATTCTTATTATTATAATTAATATTATCAGATAACACAAACACAATTTTTCTATTAAGATACTTATTTTATTAAGGAAAAATTACATGTCATGTTCTGACCATAAAGAATATTTTAAAAACACATTTAACCACCTGGTTTTTATAACTTTTAACTGTAGCGAAAATCTGCATTTAAACTTGAAAGAAATACAAATTTGACATTTATCTTGATAATTATCGATATGGAGAAAAAAAAAAAAACAATAATTTTTTTGGCCATATCGCCCATCCCAAGTCTGAAGCTAAAAAATGGAGTCTGTGACCATAATGCACTATGCGATTTTCATTGGAATTGGTCAACTTAAATATGGGTCTGACTTTTGGCAACTAGCGTCAACTGCAGAAAATCATGTAGTGTATTCCAGGCTTAAGTGACATAAAGCTAAATTTCTTAATCTGTTTACATAAAGAAAGATTTTTTGTAGGGGGTGGGGGGTGGCATGAGGTTGGGGGACATAGTTATGCTGCCAAAATCAGCCTATCAGCTTATAAAAGCGAGCAGAGAATACTTATCACATCTTTTGCGTGGTGATCTGAACAAACTCAATGAATGTGGCAAGTCCTATAATACAAGATGCGACTGCAGATATTCCTGTAGGAGTCTGAGGCTGGTACAGGCTGTGCCGACCACAGTTGAGCTGCCTCTCTCTTGGCTTACTAAAACTGATCTCAAATCAATTCTACTTCACTGCACAGCGCTGACAGCTCAACCAAAGACTCATGCAGTTCGGTCTCTGCCAACAGCTCAAAAATGTAATAAACATACTGTAGTTCAAAAATGACATTCTTTAAAATGTGTTAGTTAACTTTAAAAGAAGAAAGTACAAAAAGAATAATTCTAACACATTATGAAATGTCGAAAATTAAATACAATCATGTGAGCTGAATACTATGCAAATCTTGGGTGCAAATAGATTAGCTACTATGTGTGTTTGGGGTTATAGAAATATTATTACAATTTAAAATAACTTTTTCATTTTTATATATTTTAAAATGTAATTATTTCTGTAATGGCAAAGCTTTCAGCAGCCATTACTCCAGTCTTCAGTGTCACAGGATCCGTCAGAAATCATTCTAATATGCTGATTTAGTGCTCAAGAAACATTATTTTTTAACTTTTTAATAAGATAATATTAGTATTATTATTACTTTTTTACGAAAAGCTTTATCAATGTTGAAAACAGCTGTTTTTGTGGCAACCGTGATACTTTTTCTTTTTTTTTTCTCAGATTTTGACCTCTGATCAAGACCACTGACTTGCTCCTTTTACTGCTGATAACACATCTTAAAACTAAAATGTGCCTTTTTTGCCCAATAGTGTCAAGTGCTCCCAAGTGGAAATGCAAAAATAAATACTGACCATTCCTCTGCCTTTCATTGGTCAGTCACACAGATAAGCCCATCCAAATCTCACCCCATTGGTTGAACCAATGCCGCAATGTTTTTAGGCTAGACTGGATGCACAAACAAACTGATCAATGTTTTTATAGTATCCCAGAGATACAGTGTTTAAAAACTTCCCATCAACATGTCTCTAACGGTTGTTATTAGTATGCATTTTTCTGAAAAATCTAAAAAGAAAAAGCTAATTATCAAAACAAACTTGTCTTAAAGCCTGCACTGCTGTTTATTACCATAAGTTGGCAGAGTTGCGTATGTAATTGGGCTGAGAGGTCTCTTCCTCTCACGGCCTTCTTGGCCTGGGACTGGGATTGAGCCAACTCCTCCTCCACTGTCCTGTACCAGCAGCCAACTCAATTACAGTCCAACAAACCCTTCTCTCATTCTAGAGTACAGCCACATTGAGCATAAGAAGGCTATCGAGCATACCAGATGCATCAGTCAGATATCATAATGTGAAACATCCATCATCCCAGCATCCAAATTCTCTAGTTTTGGAGTAAACAACACAAAAAGGGGTTGGAACACTCGTCTCAATAGCTACGTTGTTGTCTGGTGTAAACAGGAAATACTTTAATCTTTCAGTTACAGAATGAAAAGGAATACCTTTCAGATGGGATGATATGTATGGGATGGGAACGTACTGTAATAGCTCGAACAAAAGTTGCAGACTGGTGAAATTAGTCCGTAAGCACCAAAGTTTCTCAGTCAATATCGCCACCTCCTGGTCACGACAGGTAATTAGATGCACTTGTCTGTAACGGCATATAATGTAATGAATCACCCACAGTATTCCAGTTAAGTTCTGATACTCAGTGAACCTTAAACTTATTTGAACCAAGAGAGGTACATACACAGGTCATTTAAATAAATAAATAAATAATATAAATAAAATCACACTCTCCTAAACACAGATTTTAAAAATATAGCTATAATAAAATAAATAAATACAGATTTGACAAAGACAGTTAAAGTATCGATAATTTTTCGAAAAATGTAGAAAAATCTAAGTTACATCTACACATCTTTTTTGATTTAACGTTAACAAATTTTGGCCTTTTAAGACCTTTACAGAACAGCTAAAAATATAATATCGTTGCATCCTTTCCACTCTGTGTTTATTATTAGCTGGCACGGAGTCACTGATATAAAAAGAAAGCACTGGATATTATTTACATATAAATATTTGTAACCAAATTAACTTGTCAACTCACATAGCACGGCAGATGTTTGTTCTTTAGAAACAGCGCGCCGAAACTCTTCCGGTGATGGACAGCAGGTGGTTTAAGTAAAAGATTATGTTTATCGGCTTTATTTTTGATAACCAGAAAGCATCATGTATAACTGTATTATTCGCTTTCGCTACAAATTTAACTGGGAGCACAACCATCTTTCAATTTAAGGTACATTTATTTTGTCTGCAACAAGATTTAACAAAAGCTACCTAACATGCTAGCTAGTTTGCAAACAGGCGTAACAAAGCCATCATCGTCACCATAACAACTACTAACCAATTAGCTCGTAAAACGTCACTCCGTATAACTTTCCATTCATGCATGTCATTTTGTAACAAGAAAAAAATAAAATCAATTAACATGCCTTACACAAAAATCAATCAATTAAATGTAAAAATGTTAATTCTGACGAAAAAGATAAATATGCTAATTAATTAAGTGTACGTTGCCTTGCCATATAAGGTAAAAAGTATAATAGGCTAACAGACATTGCATGAAATTATAATGTTAGTAAATACAACAAAATACTGTGGAAAAATATAAAAAAAATTATGAATAAATATATAAATAAAAACATGAATATACAGTCAAAATGTAATATAATTTAATATATATTATATTTAAAGGCAATTATGTATAATTTGATTGAAAAACATGATACAGTTAAATATCTCAAATTTGTATTAACATATTATCTAATGACAGTTATGGTAAAATATGGTCACATAAATGTCATCTAGCACTGTTTAACAGTACTAATTTTTTTTTTTTTTTTTTTTTTTTTTACAAATGCATGTTTTTTTATTTTGTGTTTATTTACCTTATTATACTGCACTTTTGTCACATAGTTTTTTTTATGTACTATAGAAATGTCTTCAGATAATGATAGAGATATTTCTCTGAAAAATATTAGGTTATGCATAACATTAAAGAAAGATCCTAAATGTAATTTCATCATTTTTCCAATGAAGATGTTTTTGATAAAACCATAACCAAAGATTTATCATTCTGCAGTTATCTTGTATAAAGGCCATTCTACAGATTTTGTGCAAAGTCAGAGTTGGAAACATTTTGAAACAAAAAAAAATATTTTTCCACAAATGTTGTATGTATGCAAATTGTATAATATTCACGGTACACAATTCTAGTAATTGTGCAGTTAATTCTCATATTGCATTTTCAGAAGGTTTTGGAATATTTGTCCTCTCCCCAAATTTGTTACTACCGAAACACATTAATATATAATTTAATAAGAAGGGCTATACTGACCTATTAAGATTTTGCTTACATCTTCCTTGTATATTTCTTTTTCTATTTTAACATTTTCTGAGGTAAATCAATAACAATGACAATTTTAACAATAGATCAAGTGTGATTTAAGACATTTGTTGTATTTGAATCCAGTGTTTCTTTGTAAAAGGCAAAAAGTTGATTATACTGATTTCAAAGCTAAGGATTTAATAGTTTGAATATACACTGAACCAAACACTATCATAACATCTTAGCTGATAATTCAGTATACTTTATTTTGACAAAACATCCCATGTTTCGGTCATGACTGCACATTTTCGGTAGTCATAATAATGTTTTGGTAGCGACTGCAGCACATTACAGAATTTTAACTCACATACTAAAACACTACAAAAAAAAAAACTACAGTTTTTCAGAACTGTACTAAAATTTTGTTTGTTTCCCCCAAATAAAAGATTATGTGTTGCCTTTTGTCACACCTTTGGGCCAAGCTCAAAGATGCTAATCAGCACATGGTTAGCTAGCACAGTTCTGAACAGTTGTACACACACGGAAACTAAACTTTATAGGATAACACCCCAAAACAAAGATGTTACTACCGAATCTTCACCAAATGTTTTGGTAGTGACAATTTTAGATACTTTTAGGCCCAGCTCAAAGTTGCTAATCAGCACATGGTTAGCTAGCACAGTTCTAAACAGTTGTGCACACACAGAAACTAAATGTTATGGAATAACATCCAAAAAAGTGTTTTTTTTTTTTTTTGTTTTTTTTTTACAAAATCAAAAATATATTTTTAAAAACAATAATGGAATAAAATGCAAAAATTATTTAAATAGCATTTTCATAAATTTAAATTTAGGAGTTAGTGTTTGGCACAGCCACCTCCCAAATGAAAGTACCTAATAAGTAATTATTTTATATGTATAATATTACTAATATTTTAAATATTATTGTGGGTTTCAATAGACAATAGAAGAGTCTTGGTAAACATCTGAGATTTTAATACTTAAATGCTTTTTAAATGTTTTTTTTTTTGGTTGTGGGACAGCAGTTTGCACCAATTCTGTAATGGCCCATCGCATTGTGTCAAAATTATGTATTTTCTATTAATAACGATAAAATGTCAGTGTTTTGCTGTATTCAGTTTATTTCTTTATAAAGATTACCTCTCAAGAAATTATACGCACCACATGTGAATGTGATCTCATTACAGATTACAGATTACAGCAATACAAATGTTTCATCATGCTACGCGTTCACCACAAAAGATGACATTATAATTTCACCGTCTTGATAGCGTCTTTCTTCACACTCGCGGAGCGGAGAGAGACCCGCGGGTGTGTGTGGCCTCTTCCCACGCACCCCTCCCCCGCCTGTCCGCTCGCTCTGCCCAAAAAATGTGAAACCAAATCCGAGCAGCAGGTCACAGAGCCTAGTTATTTTAAAACCAATACTCAACTACCTATACAGGACCATGGACTTCACGCGGAACGGGCAGTTTAGAGAAATAACCGTCGCCTTGAGAGAATCAGAGTAAAATGAGGGAGCGCCACTGTGCTCGTTTAACGTGTATTATTGTTTGGCTGCTCGTCCGTCTCCAATGTCTCTGCCAGTAGTCCTGCCTGGATCTTGTTGTCGTTTATCGGGGACTGCTTTGGCCCATCAGTTCGCAGACGCATCTTACAGAAGTCGCAACCGCTGTGTGTCCGCTCTTCCGTCCCGCATGTCTGGATCTCAGACGCGGCTCATTCCGGCGCTGCTGCCCGCACGCCCTCTGCTCTCCCTCGGCTTGCTGCAGCTGGTTCTCGGCTGCTCCATGGTGGCGCTCTCTTTCGGGGCTCTGTCCCTTAGCAACTCGCCCCCTATTAGAAACTCCTGTCCGTTTTGGGCCGGATCTTCTGTGAGTATTATATTACTGGCCATAATCAGAGGTGCTAATGCTTTTATTTTACGATACATGTGCTGCTACCCATATATAAATGCATGCTTGTTAATATGCCACAGTACCAGTCTACAGCTTTTCATCGATCATTTACAAATCAACAGGTATAGAGAAGTTTTATAGTGGTCTAATGGGTTTCCAGTGTAGTCTTAAACAGAAACGTGGTCTTGTTTCAGAGTATAAAGCACTTTAGACAGTTGTTTACCTATATACACTAAGATAAAAGATTTATGTCAATATTTGTAAATTATTATTCAGGTTATTAGTTACATTTTTAAATAAGTACCAGTGTGCAGTTGTTGTTTTAAGGACATATTTCTGCCTGATCTCTCTATTGATGTAACCTAATGCAGTCATCTTGAGTTAAATAACAATATAACCAAAATTTGTTAACACATTAAGCACACATTAAGAATTAACATTATTAGTTTGCAGTATGGTGTAATATTCAATTCAGTAATTAGATTTCAGTGAATGACAGTGTCGTTTAATGGCAAAAAAAGGGCACATTTACAATTTATGAAGTGTTCTGAACTTTTTTTACATACTACATTATCATTTATACATTTGTTTATTACCCTCAACATTGTTTTAACTTTCCATAACTTAAACATCTTAAGATTCTCTAGATTAGTCTTAAGTTTTAAAAAGCCAAAGTTATCTTAAAAAGTGCAATTTACTATATTATTTCCCACATTTACAGTACATTTGGTTAATATTTGTGGTCACTGGCAGGAGCTGAGTGAACTGGTCAGTGAAGTCATGGCTAAGTGTGAATCTCTTTTACTGCTTAACACTCTGTAGTGAGATACTGTTTATAAGTAAAGCTGCCATATTATGCATACCACTCACCAAAAACATCTTTTGGCATGCAAGCAACTGCTAGTTAACAAGACCTAGTTTCTTTGTGTTTTTGAATTTGAACTCCATTATGAAGAAAATCAAACTCAGAAAACGTCTTTAATTGAAATAATTGTAATATTTAACAGTGATGGCAATAAACGTGTTATAATGATGAAATCATAGTATTGTAAAGGTGATTCACACCTATTACAAAATTTAGTTTTGAATAAAGTCACTTAATGTAATTACTTTTTATAGGTTACCTCACAAAACATTTTATAGTTAACAATGCAGTAAAATGCTTCTGATTGTTATGTCTGAGAAAAAAAAAAATCTAAACACAAGAAGCCATCATCTGGTGTAATTGACAGGAAGTGGCAGGGTTAGAGGAAATGAGAGGGAGCCGAGTATGGACAATGGTATTCGAATGAGGCTGCTGCAGACAGCTCGGCCAAAGACACACTGAGTGAGATGAGTCATTAAAACAGGATTTAAAAGTGCTGAAGGCCATTTTAAGAGTGTACAGCATCTGATGAGTAATAATGGGTTCATTATCAGTTAATCTGTCTGTGAGTGTTTGCCACTTTGCTAAACGGACTGATTGTTTTTTGCAGGTCATCCTTTCTGGGATTATAGGACTAACCACATGGAAGCGGCCAATGCTTCTGCTGGTATGTTTGTTTTGCCAATCTAAGACTGCTGGTCTTTAAAGCAGCAGTCTTTGTTTCTAGCTTAGCAGATAAATTTAGTTTTTACTTTAAGTGGTCATTTGATGTTTGCTACTCCAAATCAGTCTTGTATTTTCCTGAGCATATATTTTCAGGGTAATCTTCTTCCTTAGGTTAAATGGGCAGTTGTTGGGCCCTTAAAAAACCTTTTTAAATAGGATCTGTGTCCACTAGACATTCAGTTAAGACCTTGTTAAGTCTCAAAGCCGACCATCAGCTTCTGTCTGCTGCCCTTTATATACACTACAGTTCAAGAGTTTGGGGTCAGTAAGATTTATTTATTTATTTATTTTGATAGGAAATACTTTTTTTTTTTCAGCAAGGATGCATTAAATTGAACAAAATACACTTATAATGTTGGAAAATAGACAAAATAAATGCTCTTTTTGCGACAACGTTTTAATGCCACGTTAAAAAAAACAAAAAAAACAAAAATAAAGTCATAATATTACGAGAATAAAGTCGAAATATTTTGAGAAGTTGAAATATTCTGACAATAAAGTCAAAATTATGAGAATAAAGTCGAAAGTTTCTGAGAATAAAGTCAAACTGTTTCGAGAATAAAGTCGAAATTACGAGAATAACGTCAAAATATTTTGAGAATAAAAGAAGAGAAATAAAGTCAAAGTGTTTTGAGAAAAGTAGAATGTTTTGAGTAATTTCAACTCTATTCTTGTAATTTTAACTTTATTCTCAGAAAATGTAGACTTTATTCTCAAAACATTTAATCTTTATTCTTGTAATTTTGACTTTATTATTAAAACATTTTGACTTTATTCTCATAATTTCAACTTTATTCTTGTAATTTTGATTTCATTCTCTAAATATTTTGACTTTATTCTCAAAATATTACAACTTTAATCTCGTAATTGTAGATTTTTTTTTGATGTGGCTAAAATGCTGTCGTATCTTTTAAACTATGTATTGTTTGAATATTAAATGATGATGATAAAATGTTTCTTGAGCACAAATTCAGCATATTGATGATTTGAATGATTTCTGAAAGATCATGTGAAAATGGTTTAATACTTAAATTCTAGTAATAAGTCTGTTTTTACTGTATTTTTGATCAAATAAATGCAGTCTTGGTGAACGTAAGAGACTTCTTTCAAAAACATGAACAAATCTCACCGAACCCAAACATTAAACAGTAGTGTAAGTGTCATTTTCTAATTCCAGATTTTAGTGCTAATATTATGTTTGACAAATAAAATGACTGACTAATATTGATGTTTTTCTGTACGATTACATCTTTTTTATCTCATTTCCCTCACACAGGTAAATCTGTTTGTATTACTGTCAGTGGTCTGTATCCTGCTAAACCTGGCAGGCTTCATCCTCTGCTGTCAGGGGGCTCAGCTAGTCTCCAGCACCATTAACTGCCAGCTGGTGAGGAATCTGTGCACTTGGATATGTGTTGTGCTAGCGATAATAACATCAATAATAACATGTCAGATGACTCATGTATTGGTGATTGTGTTGATGAACTTAGATGCAAAATATAAACAATCACAAACTGAAGTGGGACAAGCATTTTTAATGCACAATGCAGCCTTGTTCTACTTAAGCATGTAATCGAAACAATAACACAGGCTGATGTGGTATTTATTTGAAGTACGTATTAGTAACACATGATGGAAAAAAGCACATCTGTAGAGACCATCTGCTTAGAGGAATGAAGCTTTTCCAAGTCAAAGAGAGGCATGAAATTGTCAAAGCAGGTTCCAGTTTTTCTTGGATTTGATGTAGTTTTTGGATTGCTGTCATTTCAAAGTGTCTGAAGACTGCTCTTTTATCATTTTCACTTGTCATGGAAATGTCCCTGCCATTTTGGTGACCTCATATCTTTGAGTTGTTATCGGATGTAGTGCCAGGCTGCTCAAAAAGACAAATGTAGAAAGGTGCCTGGAAACTTCATCCTCAGTCTATTACTTTGAGTCTAGGCAGTATTAGTGGACCATGTCACCAGACATCAGTATGAAACAAACATAATGTGTTTTTGTCTTTCAGAGTGAGCCGGGTGATCTCTGTCACTGTTGTTCAGAGACTCCAAGCAGTCAGTGCCAAGAGGACAAGTTGATTGAGATATACGCAGGTCATGCATGTGGTACAATGAGAATCCTGCTCAAGGTATGTGTTAATTTTAGAATAAATAAATTATTATTACACTGCTACTCGGTTGATAGACACATATAGATAGATAGACAGTTAGTAGGCGATTGAGATGGAGCATATTAGTAACATTTAGCCATGATTTGCTAAAACTACGGATTGAGTAAGTATTGGTAACCATGATTTAGTCTATATATTTTTTCTTGCATGTCATGTGCATTCCCCTGACCTCCCGTATGCAAAAACTCCACCTAGGCTAAGTTTATTTTAGCTGAAAAACTGAAAAATTCACTAAAAGACAACGCCTTTTGGCCACTATTAATTTTATGTCTACAGTAGGGCTCTATAAAATCATTTTTTCCCCCCACAAATTCATTTTAATTAAATTTAACTTTTTCTTTACTCTGTTTTAATGGTTAAATGTTAATATTAAAATATTAATGAAAAATCATGTCTCTTGAGAACAAAAAAAAAATTTGTTCTGATCTAGCATTAGATATTACTAAGCAAATCATTTAGCTCCAAAAAAATCTCTACAATATGAAGCTAATAACTCAGTGTTTCCATACCTGTTTTTATGCACATTATGGAATATTGCTTAAAAAACGCAAGATGAGCATAAATTCTAAAAATGCACGGAAAAAATGTATGCACTTAACTAGTTTAAATTCTAATCCAGTAGGAAAACGTACGCATAAACTACAATGGGAACACCTTAATGCGCATTAAAAAATTTGACTTTGCGATGGGACAGCATAACTGGACTAACTAACGAACCCATCTCTTTGCACAGCATCTGAAATGCTAGTTTTGTCTTTCTAAAATGCTTGTGCAAAGTCTCGTCTAAGTGCTTGTTTATAATTAGCTCCCAGATCTGCGTTCTCAAACAGCAGACTCTGAAAATAAGAAAACATGACCGCGTTTCATCTGCGCGCTCTGAACCTTTTACAGTTCCGAATAATGTCTTATTCTTATCTATATGACCAAAAAAATGACAGTATTTTAAGTTGTTTCTGTTACTATAAGGAAAAAAATTCTAAGCGATCGTGGGAAATATTTGTATTCGTGCCGAATGAGAGATGTATCAGTGCGTTTCAGTTTGTCTTTAAATTCGTTTTGGTTTGACTTTTGTATGTTGTTTATAATGAATGCCATTACAATTTGTGTTTTATTTTGTAATTTCTTTGTTTCTTTGCCATTATAATTAGCGTTTTATTTTATAATTGGTCTGTTTCTTAAATAAATTAGTTTTGGTTAGACTAATGTTGTTTATAACGAATGCCATTTATAATTTGTGTTTTATTTTTATAATTTGTCTGTTTCTTAAATGTGTTTTGGTTAGACTTATATATGTTGTTTATAAAGAATGGCATTATAAATTGTGATTTATTTAGTAATTTATATATATATATATATATATATATATAAATATGTACTACAGTTTTATAGCTGCTCATAATTGTGCTCCCCTTTGAAAACGAAATGTCCCCATTGAAGATTTTCTGGCGACGGCCCTGCTTTGACAAAAGTTTACAGGGGTTTATTGGTTTTTCTAATCGTAAAAACTTGCTTCTTTTATTTGCAATGTATTGTTTTCGCTATTATAAACTGATTCAAATCAGTAATAAATAATAATTAGTACTTTTCCACTCGTGTGCCTCCCCTAACATGCTCTCGCGTATGAACAGGCAGCATCTGGGGAGCGGGAGACAGGGTGGGCGCGGGCACATCAGGCGCAATCATCAAACAAATTTCAAAGCAAGCCGGCGCCGTGGTCCTGGCCGCATCATCACTGTCACTTGCTAGCAATTACCAATAAAATGATGTGTGTGCGGGCGCGCTCTTCCGGGAGAAATGCCAAGTTCCACCCTTCAGGATGTCATGAAGAGCCATGATCGAAAAAACACTTTCCGAAACTTGTAAGAAACCCGGAAATATGTATTTGGCACAGAAATAATGTTATACGTCCAAATCATTTTTTGAAACTTTAGCCATGTTTAGCATGAGAATCCAACTGTTTAACAGTGGAAATAACTTAACATGCATGAAAAAATTTTATTAAATTAAATTCAAAACAAAAATTTAATTTAAGGCCCTATGAAACACTTTTTATTTTCACCAAATTCTGTGTTTTCCATTTATTTTCTGGATTCCATTTTAATAGTTTCATTAAATTTGTAATAATCAAAAGCACCTCTAATTAATTAATTTGACAAAGAATAGTATAGTATTTTATGTAATTCAGAAAAACTGTGTTGTTTATTTACATTTTTATGGTAAATAATTTTTCTGGTCAGTATTCCTTAAATTATGTTTTAATAATTTAAAAAATATCATTACATTAAGTAATATATGTGACCACAAAACCAGTTGTAATTAGCATAGGTATATTTTTAGCAATAGCCAACAATACATTGAATGGGTCAAAATTATCGATTTTTTTTTTAATGCCAAATGTCATTGGATATTAAGTAAAAGATCATGTTCCATGAAGATATTTTGTTTTATATTTCCTACTGTAAATATATAAAATTTTTGATTGGTAATGTGCATTGCTTATTTATTCAGCTTTCAGACAATGCATAAATCCCAGTTTCAAAAAATGTACCCTTATGATTGGTTTTGTGATCCAGGGTCACATATTTTTGTAACAGTTTCTTCAAGTTAAACAAAAATGTTATTTTGACGGTTTGCTGTGAAGACTTTAAATTCTGTTTGTATTTCTCAAAAGAAATGGTCAATAGCTGAAATCATAGTGGAAATCATAGGGCCCTACTATAGTAATCGCAGAACTATGTTTGTATTTTGGAAGCAACATTCAAAATTAATTTTGACTCAAAAATCTGAGGGGGAACATGTATTTTTTTTAAATAGATAGAATAGATAGACAAACAGACAGGTATTAGACAGATAGATATGAGATATATGCAGAATGCCCTGACTGACCAATCAGAATAAAGTATAACATGTTAGAAGTGGATTTACCAGCAATAGGTTTTGATATTATGGAGTTTTTTCTCTTTCAGAAAGTGCTCTTTGCATTGTGTGCACTTAATGCTTTGGCCACAGCTGTGTGTCTGGTTGCTGCTGCGCTCAGATATCTCCAGATCTTCTCAACCAGACGGCCCTGCATGGTAAGAAATCATATTACGGAAAATATGATTTTTTTTTTTTTAATTCATGGTCAGTGTTTGTTATAGATTATAAGACTATTTAGACATGTTGTGAGGTGTCTGATCTCTCTCAGCCCTGGTCAAGTGCTAATACTGGTGTGATTATTATGATCGTCTTTGGCAGGAAGAGGCTAGGCCTGTTCCAGAGGAAGTAGAGGAGCAGACTCATCTTCCTGACCCTGACGAATTTGTCGCTCCTGCACCTCCTCCTTCATACTTCTCCACCTTCTACTCTTACACCCCGCGCTTGGCTCGCAGGTATCACACACAAGCCCCAGGTTACCTGAAATCTGATATTATCTAAATGAACTGGACGTTCAAGTCAAAAATATGATTTAATTGAATTATTATAATTGAATCGATCTGACTGTGTGACTTTTTATTCAATTTTTTATCATACTTTTATTTAAACATTCTAAATAACATGTAAATGGTTGAAATAATCATGACTAAATGCACCATGATGCTTTTTTCTTTCAGAATTTTTTTTGTAATTAGAAAGTTCAAAACAGCTTTTATTATTTGAAAAAAAAAAATTTTTGTCTCTTCACTTATGAATATATTTGTTTTCTGGTAAACATATCTATTATGGTAGCGTAGATATCTTTTCACTTTTTACAGTGTGTGATTAAAATCTGTCCAGCATTTCATGATCTATAGCTTGCTTAACTATGTTTACACACACACACACACACACACACACACAAACCTGCACTTTGACCTTGAACTCTTTACCAAAAATACAGCAGGATTTGTCAGATTTGTGGGTGGGTGGCTCAGGGTTTGGCAGGCAACCAAAATGTTTTGGCAACATAAAACAGGATTGAAGTTTGTGTGTGGGAAAGCATGATATGCTCCCGTTTCATTGGATGTTCTGATCAAAGACCAATGGGTTCATCTAAAAGCAGTTGTTTATTGTCGTTATATCTTCTCATGGGTTGTTTACAATGTAAATGTGTGTGTTTTGGCAGGATGTTTGGTGACGGTATGATTCCTCTTCCCCATATATATGGTGCCAGAATTAAAGGAGTAGAAGTCTTTTGTCCTCTAGACCCTCCTCCCCCCTATGAAGCTGTTGCATCACAGCCAGCAGAACAGGTACTGATATTTACAGTTATCATATGCCATCTGCTCTCACATAATCATCTCTGTGAAGTCATAAGGCAGTTAGCATTTACAGTATTTATTCTTGATACCATTTCAACTCTGTTTAGACTTCAAATCAGCAAACACGGCACTGTGTTCTGGTCTACCAGGCTTACATTGGCAACAGCTCAATCAAATAGAGTCCTTGTCCGCTCACTGACCCTCTGTATTTATATCAGGCCCAGAATACTGAGGTGCAAATGACCGATCTGACTGAGGTCCTGACAGAGAATGCAGAGACAGAGACGCCCAGTGATGGTATGAACCACTTGTATTTTCACATATAGGCCTGTGGAGAGGAGCAGTATTGATGAACACTGACATTTAACTCTTACACTTAAATACAGTTACAGAAAGTATTGTGACATTGCAGTTTAGGTGTAATAGTGTTATAATCAACAAACAGAAATTAGAAAATGGAGCTGCCACTTAGGCCTACATGAAATGTGTCATTGACACGGCTCATATGAATTCAGTGCCTCTGGTACTCTATATTTAATCAAGATGCTTACAGGATTTCACAGTACCCATCCAAAATTATGTCATCTGTGTATTAAAAGAAATATATTTTAGTGGCGTCAGTTGTATCTCCAGTGTTCCTCGGTGAGGGATTTATTTTTCTTTTTATAGCTGTCTGTATCCTTCAACACTTTCAAAGATAGCACGGTCCTGCATGTTTTTAATGATCATTCACAACTCACAATAATAATATATATACACCAGCCATTTGGCATAATGCTTGTATTGCATTTTTCTCATTTCATACATAATTTTTTAATTAGCAAGTATTATCAGCATAGCAATTTGAAATGTTACAATGAAAAAATATGCTTTAATGAAAGCAGAACTTGAACTGCATGAACTTGTTTCAAACCTGATGTGAACATGTGCAACTTTTTCTTCATTTCTGTTTTTTTCCAAATGTGAAAACTTGGTCTTTTCCAGGTTTAGATGTTAAAAACATTATTATATTTAAAAAGATTTCTATTTTAAATTAGTGCTGTTATTTGGAATAATAGGATCATGTGACACTGAAGACTGGTGTAATGGCTGCTAAAAAATTCAGGTTTGCCATGACAGGAATAAATTACACTGTCAAATATAGCTGCAAGCAGCGATTACCGGGGTGCAATTGCTTAAAGGTGTTTAAGCACATATGAAAAAAGGGATTATTTAGCAAGCCTGTAACCACCTAAGTCAATGACTTAAAAAAGCATTTTTGGCAAATACAGGTAATTTACCATAGAAATATGATGTTTTTTAACATTTATGACTGTTATAGCGCCAGCTGTGGTCTGATCTCCTTAAAACTTTGCATGCTTGTTTAGAATCACCTGTCACATGTGCTCACCAGGTTTGTGAAGTTTTGACTTTTCCTTTAGGCTTTATAAGATTTTGGGTAAATTTGTACAGGGCCCTTTTCTAAGCAACCCTGTTATAGCTTCCCAAAAGGTAAATTTCAACTTTTTTTTTTATGATAATTATTGACCTAGAGAGTCCAGAAAATTGTACCGCTGTGTTTTTTTTTCCAGACTGAGTGAAAAACCTAGGACTAGTTCACAAAAGTAGTTTTTTTTACATCTTCTCAATCATTTAACAGTTTGATTGACAGCAGTGGCTCAAGAGGCAAAGTTGTGCCCCATTGAGCAGTTCTGTCATATGATATGAGTATCGTGTGTATGTGCGAAAAAACAGAAAATGTACAATCATTTATGCCCTTGAAAAATGCCCCCCCAGTCACCAATTTCTTTCAAATTTCTCACAGACCCTTAGGGCCATGAGTCAAACAGGGCCACCAACTTTCATTCTGATTAAACTTCGTTAACCTTTTTTAATTGGTGCTCAAAATTTATTGGTTAATGGCAATCATGTTTTTTAAGATATGCAAATGTCCTTTTGTGGCACTTTGGACCAAGGCCGTGCACAGTAATTTTCAACTTGACAGAACAAATGGTTGCGTAGGTATATCTATTTCCCTCTTATAGTGGCCGAGCTCCACAATTTTTGTATACTATTGTCAGATTCAGTTTTTGTCAGATTCAGTTTCATACGTGTTCTGAGTTTGGTAAAGATATTTCATTCCGTTCAGGAGTTGAAGGCATTTTACTAAAAATAGACCTGCCACTTTCAAGTGTTTTGGTGACAGTAAGTCAAAAGTTTTACTTTTTTTTTAATAATTATTGATATTCACTCTCCAGAGAAACGTTCCGCACTGGTTTGGTTCGTTCTGATTGCGTGAAAAACCTAGGACTAGTTGGTGCGTTTTATCCAGCATGAGCCAAGGATTCCAACGACATAAGACACTTGAGCTGATTGGAATGAGCCTTGGTGACATCAAAGTTGCAAATTTCTACGACTTACGGTTTGGTCTGCACAATCAGTTTTACATGGAAATGAAATTCTTGGCCATTCTAAAAATTACAATACTGTTTCAGCGCTATGTGCTTGAACCCCTAAATATATTACAATAGCAAACAGTTATTTTAAATTGTAATAACATTTCAATATTGCTCTTTTCACTTATATTTGTATTTTTACTTTTTTTAAAAATTTGACTTAGTGAGCATAAGAGACTTGTGTAAAACAGTAAAACATCAGACTGACTCCAAATGGTAGTGCATATAGACATAAATATATGGTGTTCATTAAAGTAACATGATGAAACCTCTCTTAATTTAGACCGCACATTTCATAAGATGTTGCTGACTCATGTTGACCATATAGACTAGATTTGTTTTGGCTAGGGATTTGACCTAGCACATGGTGACATAAGACAGACATGAACAGACAAGAAAATATTCAGTACAAAAAGGGTGTTTTTCACACTGTACTTAACCCTTTATTATTGTCGTTCTAAACCCCTTTTTGCCTGGGTTTATGAAACCCTGCTCTGGAGATGTGGTGTCAGAATGTTATGCAATGTTTAGCAACAGGCGTCTAATTGCATGCTTCATTTTTATATGCTTTGACAGTCATGGAAACAAAGCACATTGTTATAAACAGTCTTTTCAAGTGTTCGAGAGGAAAAATGTAGAATGTTGATAAAAAACACATTGGATGGATTTTTACCTTAAGTCCAGGAAAGTCCAAATCAAGTTCAGGAAAAAATTGATAGTACAGTTAGCAGCAGGGGCAAATTTACAGTGTGAAATCTAAAGCAAGATAACCCAAGATTCCATTTACCTGGGATTTAGAAAAGGGCTAAAAGGCTAACATGTTTTTATATAGTTTGTTTGCATGTTTTATTCAGACAGGTGCCGTCAGACGGCCATATTGAGCCCCACACCCCCGACACAGTCCAGACAGCCTCACAACGCAGTCTCCTCCAGCAGAAAACCTCACAGAACTCGCCTCCGCAGATCCAACAGCGACCCTGTCCTGCTAGACCTGACTGCCAAAGGTAGAGGAGGAATTCTCAAATGGTCTGATGTGTCAGTTGCGGCAGTCAACAGTCAGATGTTTTTGTATAATGACCACTAAACTATATATGAAGAGTTCAGATGCAAAACCCCCTAAAGCCATCTTACTCAAAAATTAGATAATATTACTAAATGAACACTCTCGACATATTATACGTTCATCAAATACTTTTACTTCAAACTTGCTAAAATTCCAGCCTCAGCCAATCAGAAGTACCGGTACTTGAAATAGAAATGGCAAACTATACATCGGAGCCTGATAAAAATGCCTTTTTAAAAGAAAGACTTTAGATAAATTTAGAGGCTTTTGTATCTGAATTCTCCATAATGAGTGTCATAGACTGCTATTGAAATTAAATTTGACTTTTTTTCAGAAAATATATGTGCTGTTTTGTGTTTTATATGTTTTAATAGCCCACAGGCGGATTTGTCTCATTTCAAGCCTAAATGTATATAAAATGAATATGGATTCTATATATGGTCAAAGCACAGACACTGACACAATTCTTTATAATTAGTTTATGAACACTGGCTTCTCTCTGACGACAGATGGAGGTTTCTTTTTAGTTGGTGTGTGTGTCCAGATCAGAGGACTGGGTCTGATACTTATAGTATATCTAGAGAAACTATAGCTGGCAGTGGTTACTTTAAACCCATTTTAAATTTAGGACTCTCTGTCTCTGTGTTACTAATGGGACTCAGCAGAGAGCGCTCACTTTGCAAAGATCTTAAAGGCATAGATCATGCAAAAATGAAAATACAGTCATCATTTACTCGCCCTCACTTCATTCCAAACGTACTGTATAACAACATTTTGTTCTTCTGTGTAGCATAAGAAAATATATATTTTAATAAGATAATTAGGTGTTTTTTTTTTTTTCGAAACTATGAATGTCAGTGGTAACCAAAACTGTTTGGTTACCAACATTCTTCCAAATATCTTCTTCTAAGTCATTCAGGTTTGGAATGACATGATGCTAAGTCAAGGTTTGGTGGTCTTGGTCGCTGTTAACGAAGATTTGCTATTGTATATTTTTCTCCAAATTGTGCCTTTTTCTTCTCTACTGAGTGTACATCATTTCACAAACATATGCTAAAAACATAAGGAGATGTGTCTCATTGCTATATTGGTTTCTCTGTCTCTTCCAGTCATGAGTTGTGAAGCAGCTACACAGACAGAATTAGGTCCTGGATCGGCTCCTGCTCCAGGCTCAGTGAAGGTAACAGAGCATGGGACGGTTACGCTACGACCAGGCCGTGGCAAACGGAAGCCTCGTCCCAACTCTTTAGTGGACTATCAGAGCTACAGAGACACAAAACTGCTGGTGGCCCGTTTTCTAGAGCAGTCCTCCTGCAGCTTGACCCCTGAGGTACAGGAGCTGGTCAACAGCATCAAAACCGTTCTGCGCTCCGATGAGGAGCACATGGAAGAGGCCGTTCGCTGCGCCAGCTTAATTGACCAGGCAAGACACATGGGATGAGAACACACAGAGTTACCAAGGGCTTAAAGTACATACTCTGATACATGGAGCTTTGGTGCTCAAGTGGATAAATTGAGTCCGAATCCAGCATACAGATACGTAATGGTTTTATGGCTCATATAGTATAATATAAGACAATATAGAGCTCATACTCAAGGAGTAAAGAAAAAAGACCTCAATTTTATTTTGAGGCCCAAACTAGGCAAAAATATTCAATTTGGTGCAGTTGCTGATATTTATATAGCAAAAAAGTATGATGAAATTTTTAAGCTGTAGTATGGCTGTCACTAATGACTATTTTAGTAATCGAGTAACCTTTCGATTATTCTGATGATTAATCAAGTAAATGGACCATTATAGTTAATTATTTTGTGGTAATAAAAATAGACCTAAGTAAACAATTGCCTTTCAAATGACTTAAAACACATATGTAATATAAATGAGGCAATAATAATTTGTTCAAATAAAGTATCAAAAGCAAGTATGTTTTAAGTAGGTTTTATTAAACAAAACTGTTAAAATACATAATGTATTACAAACAATAATGATAATGTACATTACGCATTATAACAAAAGACAGCAGAGGGCGCCAGCCTCCTGGTGACTGTTTTTACACTTTACTGTGGATCTAATCCTAATGAGTCGTTTTAGCGGCACGTTTAAAAAAAAATCTAAGATTTGAGATTTGAAGTCGTAATATTTCGAGAATAAATAGAAAATTACGAGATAAAGGTCAAAATATTACAAGATTAAAGTCGAAACATTTCAAGAATAAATCAAAATTACGAGAATAAAGTTGACGTATTTTGACAATAAAGTCAAAATGTTTTGAGAATAAAGTCAAAATTACTAGAGTAAAGTTGAAGTTTTTTGAGAATATTTAAATTGCAGTAAAATTATTTTGAAAATAAAGTAAAATTTTTTAGAGTTAATTCATAGCAATTACGAGATTAAAGTTATAATATTTTGAGAGTATGTTCTAGCCTATTGCACATGCAAATGGTCTGGATTGGGAGCACCGGGAGATATTCCAAAGTATCAGCTTCTGAAACCTGATAGTTTTATAGTGAAATACAGATAATGTGTCTATTACAAAAAACGTGTTTTTCATGCTCTTTAATGTGGCGTGACAAAATAGCTGTATTCGTCTCAGTTTAAGCGGCATGTGAATCAGTTATATTTCCAATTACAATGACACGTTCATTTAATTAAATTAGGCTATACTGTTTTATTTTTTATTCGTTCTGATGTTTCTTCACATTTATCAATTATATAGCTCAGAAAAGACAATTATATAATTTGTTAACAATCAACCTTTATCTACTTCAACCTTTAGAATGTTTTATTGTTGTTTTTAATTAAACACAAATAAGGAATGAAAGATTGGACATCACAGACCTTTTTTGCGGAGTAGGTGGTGGAATTTTCACAAAGAAAACAGTATAATTTAATGAAATGAATATCTCATTGTATTCGAAAAGACGATTGATTCACATGAACACATCTGTCCTGCCACATCAAAGAGCGTTAAAACATTATTGCAAGACATTCATATTTTGCTTCAAAACTGACTTTACAAAGCTTTACAAAGCTGTTTTATATTAAAAGTACCAAAAGCACAAAGCTTATTGCTATTATTGGGTGGCTGTCGCGCTACAAATAAGCCTAATGAATGCATTCAAATACGTTAATATTATTTCCAAGCATACTGTCCCTGCGAGTATAACATATGGTAAGATTTCTGCTAATAATCTCACATATATTCAAATAAATTCCAGTGGCCTGGCAACTTCTCCCGGTGTTCACAGTCCGGGTCATTTGCATGTGCAGGCTATACTCTCAAAATATTAGGCTATAACTTTAATTGCTACAATTTAATTATTGTCATTTTGACATTTTTCTCGAAACATTTCGACATTCTCAAAATATTTCGACTTTATTCTCAAAATACTACAACTTCAATCTTGTAATTTACGCTGTCATAAATCCTTGTTTAAGATTCTTTAAACAACATCTAATTCAAATGTCCACTTAATTTTTAATATTTGCCAACTTCCTTGCTGTAATTTTGTGAATATGTAGACTTCCAAACTTGTAAACTCAGACTGAAGCTTGAAACTATCATTTTGAAATTGCAATAAACAGTTAGCATACTAAGAAAGATATTGATTTATTCTCCTGTGTTTGCGTAGGTTGATAAATGATTTACCTTACAAATCTGATGAAATGGCACACATTGCATTCCCAGAAGAGCGCAATGATAAAGCCTTCACAGCAATATACAGAGATGGAGTTTGAGATGCTCCACACATGTGAATTATAACAGTTCCGTTTGTGTGGAGCAGCATTTACGTAACGTAACCTACACACATGCAAAATAATTAAAGAGCATATATTAAACCTGCATCTCATGTATTGATTTAATTGAGTCATAGCGTTTCTAAATTCACAATAGCATTATGCTTTATTATGCACAATATGCAGCTTTGAAAAATGGTCTAATAATGCATTTCATGGATTCTCATCCGTGAAGTGCACCACTTCCAGTATTTTGCCACTTACTCGGCATGGAAAAATGCAGTGTAGGATTTTTTTAAATGGAGTACTCCAGTTGAATCAAAGAATTGTGACATCCCTAATCTGTAGGGTTACTACTGTAAGGTTAATATCCTGTTTGGCCATTTTGCTTCTATATTTTCCTGACAGATCATTTTCATTAATGTTTGCAGGCCATAACAGTTTCAGAGGTCGCACCAACGCAGTCCACCCTCCGCAGACAAACACAGACACAGACAGAGCCCACCTCCAACACACTGCCGCTACGCAAACGACCAGGCATCCTTCACCTGCGCAGCTGTGGCGATCTCAGCTCTTTCACATGGATGCAGCTGCAGGCCGGCCCGGAGCGCAGGACAGGTACCCATTCTCGAACTAATTCCAGAATGGGCTCTAGGGCAGGATCCCGCCGCCTGGAACAGGAACGTCCACACAGCCTTATAGGAGTCTTCCGAGAAACTGTCCTCTGAGCGATGTCTCAAAGAGACTGTGTAACTGAGAAAAAGACTGTTTCGCAGTTGAGTGAGGGTAAAGTGAACATCACAACATGAAGGAAGCTAAGCTTTGTATAGAGTACAGATTATTTCACTTCATTTTTAATTAAAACATATGTTTTGTTGTCAGTGTGTATACTGAATATTATTAATTTTGAACTTTTTCAGCTGAAAATCGCTTGTTTTTTTTTCACATTATGCATTTTGATAAAACACTGGAAAAAAACCCAATGTTTATTTACCAAATTTATTTAAAAAAAGATTTAAAAATTGAATGTATGAAAAATATAATATAATCATTATATTAAGAAAACGTGCAAATGAATGGTTATTTAGCTTGTGATGTGGGGAATTACTCATTGCTGATTAAATCAGCATGTTGTGTAGAAGATGGATTTGTAACTTTTTTTTAATTTTATTTTTATTTGACCATTCTGAGCGAATGTATTATTTCTACCAAGATGTCCTTCAGAGGTTTATTGTGCATTATTACTGAATTTGAGGAGGCTCATCTGCATTATATGAGTGAAACCTACCATCCATATTTCTCAAAGATTAAATATGATCTTTAAAGCATCTACCTGTTGTCTGGGACTTTAATTCAATCAATAGTGACGTTTTGACACTGTAGGATGAACCATTTTTTTACAAAACGTTTAATTAAACACTACCTTTCAAAATACTCTGGCTCATTTTTTAAAGAAATTTATATTTTTTTTCCAATAAGGCTGCATAAATTGATCAAAGGTGACAGTAAAGACATTAAGAGTAATGTTGAAAGAGTTCAAACTATTTTGTTTTCTAAATGACGGTTTTCAACATTGAAAAAAATAGGTAATGTTTCATAAGCAGCAAATCAGCATATTAGAATGATTTCTGAAAGATCAAGACTGGAGTAATGACTGCTGAAAATTCAGCTTTGCAACACATGAATAAATTACATTTTAAAATATATTACAATAGAAAACATTTCTTTTAAATAGTAAAAACATTTTACTGCATTTTTGATCAAATAAATGCAGCCATGGTGAGCAGAAGAGACTTTTTTCAAAACCATAAAATTAAGAGATTAAAGAGACATTCTAGTTGTGTACGCTCTCAGTAGATTGTTTAATGTCGTAAATACTGTTACAAACATTCCTGCTATGGTAAAGGAATGTGTCTAAATAGTTCAATCACAGAAAAGCTAGCAAATAAATAAACATTGCTATTGCTGTACAGAAAGTGTGTTTTTACTTTTAGACATTGACAAACATATAATTGTAATTACATTCAGAGCAAGTGCATTATAAATACTAGCCAAACCCACAGTTTCTTTTCTACTTCAGGTACAAACCACATACTCTGCTGAGACCTTGCTTTCTACAGTCTTGAGGTGGGAATCTGTTGAACCCGTCCTATACGCCGCACATCCTGCGTTATATATGTACATTGGTATTTCATTCCTGGTGTCATTTCAATATCACATTAAGCCCATTGTTTTGTTTCTCCAAAATTAAATATTTAAATCCATCACTTTTTAAAGCTCGCACAATATTGTGAACTGGACACAGCATGTCCTGTAGTGTATAGTGCAGAAGTCTGGGACACCGAAGGTACATTGAGGTTAAGGGTTGATGCGCTAATCTTACAGCCCAATAACGTAACCATCTTAGCACAGTTTTATCTAAGTCGCTTTTTGTTTCAGTATAAAAATGTGCAACATCTTTTAGAATAAATAGTTCCAGCGGCCCATATACATTATGGCAAAAATTATGGTGTTATTCAGCCTGCGGTCACCATCCATGAAGGAATAGTTCACTCGAAAATGAAAAATGGCTGAAAATTTACCCTCTGACCATACAAGATGTAGATAAGTTTGTTTCTTCATCAGAACAGGTTTGGAGAAATTTAGCATTACATCATTTGCTCACCAATAGATCCTACAGTGAATTGGTGCTTTCAGAAACAGCTGATAAAAACATACAATAATCACACAAGTAATCCACACAGCTCCAGCCAGTCAGTCCATCAACAAATGTCTTGTAAAGTTAAAAGCGTCAAATCCATCATGAAAGCATTTTATACAACAGTTCTTTCTGGTTGTCAAATCTGATTGGCTGATAAGAGTGTTGATATTAGAGTCTAACAGAACTCAGACAGCCGTTTCATTGTATCTCTCTGCTTGCCAAAGTTGTCGTATTTCTCACAGTAAGTGTCCACTAGAATTTAAAAAAACATTGTTTTTGTGTCATGGAAAGTAGTTTTAGCGCGAGAATGTACTGGTTTAGTTCAAATATGCAGTTTGTTAATAAAGATAACGTCTATTCAAAGATTTGTGTCAACGTTTTCGGACATGCGAGCTTCAGGACCTCAGCGGCCGTTCAGCATTCATGAACCTGCCGAGAGAAGCCTTACCTCGGTCAGATCTTCTGAATTTTACCACTGGCTCTGATGTCTCCATAGTGGTTAAACATGAGATATAATTTGTTTTGGGTAAATCTAACAGGCAGTCTTTGGTCTCATTAATCTATTATTTGCTCCAGAGCAAATAGATTTGGCAAAATCTAATCATGTTTATGTAAATTCAATGCTGTATATCAGAGCGCTGCCTGTGTACTTTTGACTGAATTGCCTAGCAACTTTTACGTTAGCTCTTTTTGTTTATTAAATATTATTATTCAGTAAATAATATTTTATATAATTAAAGTGTGTTAGTGATGGTGATTTTAGTTACATTGTTTCGGCATTAGATGGCGGCAAGAGACTGTTTTTACAAGTCAGCGTTAAAGACTTTTATATTAAAAAATAAATGCTGTTGGAAGTTATTTTTACTTTCAACAACAGCTCGATGCAGCTAACAAATGCACTGAGCAGCGATGTCATCAGAAATCACAGATAAACATATGTACGGATACTACAAAGATAATGCTTTCCTCAGCGGACATTCAAACTAATGTTTTACTGTGAATATAAGAGTGAGCTGAAGAATGAATGCTGTATCAGATGTAGGTAATCACACTTGATTAGTCCATCTCTCTCATAATACTCTACTACACATAATACAGTGATCTTTTAATGCAGTAATACAATAAGTTTTCAATAAAGCAACTCAACGTTCCTTCGTTCCAACGTTCAAAAATAAAAAAAAATTAATTGGTAACGGAGGCTTGGGCTCAGCTGTTAAACTGTCAAACAGAGATTTGAATCCGTGGCAGAAGGAAATAATTCTACACAAAAGAGGGTTTTAAAGACACTGCTTTGTTCATTCTTATGTATATATACACTCGTGCCGTCAAACTGTAGAACTCGTAGATGTGAGATATGGCTGTATATCTGCGCCTGCAGCCTCGTGCCGAATCACAGCCGTGCCGATATACAGCCATATCTTACATCTACTCATTTGATATGTAAGGGATAATCAACGGTTTGCCGTGCATTAAAGGATTTTAATGCACGACGTGGAGGCTAATAACCGCCCGACGCGAAGCGGAGGGTGGTTGCCTCCGCGAAGTGCATTAAAATCCTTTAATGCACGGCAAGCCGTTGATTATCCCGCTTATTCCATGGTTATTTGCAAATTTATAGACACCTTACAACTAGTATTGCTCTTTGCAGCGCAAGACTTGACTGAATGGGTAAAAATGACGGTTATTTTCGTCAGCTCATCAGCTCTATCATTCTGCCCGATTCAAATCAGAGATGAAATAATGATAAATCACATTTATTTGAACGAATTACAGCATTTATTTCAATTAATTATCGACTGATCGAGAGAAAGACAGAGAGAGAGAAGGAGAAAGGGAGAGATGACAGTTGTTATGAGCGTGTTACCTGCCTGCTGCGCGTCTGCGCGTCTGTCAAACAACGAATTAATTCAAAAACAGCGGTCTTACCACCTCGTTGCTGAGGAATATTATGTAGCGATCTATTATCCAGGCTATTTGATTAATATGAATCGAGAGGAAGCCCTGACAACAAGTTTATGTGCGCAGCACAATACGATCTCCGACCTCTCTCTCTCTCTCTCTCTCTCTCAGTGTGCGGTTGCGTGCATCAATTAAAGCAGCACATTAATATAGAACGGTGATTAAACTGACTTGGAACTACCTGTGCATTAAACGATTTTAATGCATACCTGCCAGCCAATCAGAATCCAGTATCCAGACATTCCATGGAATAATGCTCATTTATTAAACAGCTCTATGGAATACTCGATTCAGTGACAACATTTTGAAGTTTGTTTTTCCCTGATAACAACTGGTTATCAAATGCTATTTGCTTGCTAGGAATTTTTTTTTTTTTGTATTTTATGTTTAATTATTTAGTTTTTAGTGTGTCTAGTTATTTAGTTGTTATTGCAAAATAAGCCCTCCGCTTCATGTCTGGCTGCTGATAAGTCTGTCCAGCTTTATTCTGCAATAACAACTGGCTAAAAGTACATTTTCCCTTACTTAAACTTCAAACAAGTCCTCTATCCATAATATTGAAAAAAAGTCATCTCATCTGAATCAGGAGAGAAATATGCCCAGATGAAGCACTGTTAACAAGCCAAAACAGCTCTAAACAAATAAATTGGTAGATTTTAATTTGAACTGTCTTCGTTTTCACTGGAGGAAGCTTTATTATGGTTTTTTTGGTCACAATCAATTCATAAGACATTAACTGACGGATTGATTATTTGTAGGTTATTGTGATGCTTTTATCAGCTGTTTGGACTCTCATTCTGACGGCACCCATTCACTCCATTGGTCAGCAAATTACGTAATGCTTGATTTCTCTAAATCTGGTCTTATAAAACAAACTCATTTACATCTTGAATGGACTCAGTGTGAGTAAACTGTCAGCAGACATACATTTTTGGGTGAACTGCTCCTTTAAAATAAATATTAAATAGAACACTGGTGTCAAAGACTTTTGCACAATTTGCCTTCATTATTGTACACATGGTATATATTCATTGGATATACTGTATATATTATGCTATATGTAAATAAATATAATATAATATATAATATAATATATATATATGAAAGTGTCTAGCTGGTTTTATTTTATAATGAAGTCATTTGTAATCACACATCACACTCATCACAAGAATAAATAGCAATGCATACAAAAAGACCATGCTTCACATAAAGCAAAAAACAATGAAACATGAGGCCCTTCCTGTGTTGAGTAATGACTTTTGATTCCATTAGTAAAAGAATACCGTGATAATGAGGTCAGAATGTAGTTTGAATAAGAATAAGACATTTTCTTACCAGCAGAGTTTGCTAACGTCTCAAAAAGGCATAATGCCGTCAAATACAGTCAATGCACAGCAGTAAGATTCATCACAATATTTCTAGTATAAATACAGATTCAGCACTGTAGTACTGTCAGTATATTGTGATGTAATCTACATTTTGTTGGCAAAAGATACCTCTGCGAATGACAGTGCCATTGAGTGTGCTCTCAAAAATCAAGAAACTCCAAGCAACACTCAAGTACACTTGATGGTAAAATAGGGGAAAACTGTCAATAATTCATAGCAGTAAGCTTCTTGTAAGACATTTTATGCTTGCTTGAGAGAGTGGCTGTTTTTTCTTCAGATGCAAAATCACATATATAGTGAGTCTACCAGACTTGCAGACAGTCTCTAATAAGTAAGTAACAATGGAGATGTGCCAAAGCATGCTGACGGACAAACAGCAGTCAGTTCTTGCACAAATGGTACTATCATGTTCATCTGAGAGTCTCTGGAAACACAGTCGGATTTGAATCAGTTCATGTTGAGATGCTCTGTACTAAAACTCAGCTCAAATATACCAGACCAAAGCTTTCTGAGTGAATACAGTTCTGTTAAGACACATTCTGTTCTTAAGTGAAAAAACAGAGTGAAAAAGTAGCACACATGAATTAAACATTTAGTTGATAAAAAAAGGCTGTAATGACTTCGTAATGAGGTAAAAAAAGATAAACGAGATCTCAGAATGGAATCATTCAAATCCATCCTGAAAATGTCAACACAAGATTTTTATCACCTTAAAAGTTTCTTCACACAATGTTTTTCAAGTATAAATGTTCAAAAGAAAATGCTACCAATATAAGCATATTTAATTTGCAATATTATTTCATATACAGATGCTTGTTTAAGACAAAAACGAAGGTCTCTGTGCATAAAAATAAGGAATGCAGTCATTTACAACAAAATATTGCACATCAATGGCAAAAAAAGCAGTAGAACACAACAAAATGGTTAATTTTTAGAATGCTTTCTCCAGACTACCTGACTAATATATGTGTGTGAATTTAAAGAGGTTCTTTTGTTAAATCCAAAACAGTGTCCCATTCAAACAACGTCAATTATTCTCAGATCCCCAAATGCACCACTGTATATCTCCAAAACACTTCCTTCTTTTTTTCAAAATATGGCATCATCATTCTGTAAGGCATTTTATCCACAATTTCTATGTGCTCTACTATACATATACTGTACTAGACATAAATTATCCCACTGAATTATCCACCACGGAGAAGCCAAAAAGGTCATCGTCATTTTAATAGGAACTGTGTTTAACAAAGGACTTAATGGTTTGGTCTCTTTCTCAGCAAACAGGATGTAGAATTGGAATTCGTATTTGAGTTTAAGCAAGTAGAATTAAAATGTAACGTATGTGTTTTGTGTTACATTTCAGTATAAATGACCATACACACAAAATTTTGTATTTTTAGAAACAGTATGACGATCTCATGATGCAAAACGTGTGGGAACTTTTTCGCAAGATGCGAAATACGTACTGCCATGTATGTTTCGTGACATATTAGATGTGAAATGTCCACTGAGTGGCGCTAAAAAGTGTTTTTTTTCCCCCTCAGAACAGATGAACTTACATATAAGACGTTTTATGTGACGTTGCAGTTCTGACTTGAAATGTCCATTGAGTGGTGCTATAATTCTAATGCTCTGTGACGCTTTAAAATAACGTACCATCTGCACTACACCTAAACCTACCCGATAATATGAACAAAAGCGAATGTGACGTAAAAACCGTTTTAGCTTGTTTTTCCATCTCTCATCTTTCAGATCTTTCATCGTGAGTCACGTTTTTCACAGGATTCGTACCCAAGGACTCTGCATCCTAAAACCAATTCTGTGTGCCAGCTGAGCTACCGAGCAAGCTTGTTACGTCCAAAAAGTAAAACACATGAAACTGTAATCGTAACTGTGTACGAATGTTGATCTTTTGCTGCCTCTAGTGGACATTTCTGGTGGAAACAGCAGTGATATGTACTTACTGGTACATATTTTGCGTCTTATATATTTCAACATATTTAATAAATTAAACAAACTATAATTAAAGAATACTTCATTTCCCAGAATGCGCCATTTTACTCACTATTTTATCCAGTCAAACATATGGCAATAGTAAAAATCTGTCAAATTTACTTCTTTGTTGTTTTGGTAGCTGTGCTAATTGACCCTTTGCCAGAATCTGACCAATCATAACGCCATTTTGTCCGACAAACAAACCAGACAAGAGACAGACAATTAAAGTCGGTAGACTTAAATTTAAAAAATGGTGTGAATTGACGTCTTTCAGTGGTTGAAACAAGATACCCTCTGATATTCATTTATGTTTATTTTGTGCTATAACTAGTAATAAGTTAGAGATGATCGTTTAATGTGCCACTTGAACCGAGGTGCTACAGCAATCTATCACGACACATTAAAGAGCCACAAATGGGTTTTCATTGTTTGAATTTCTTATAAAATGCACAATTTATAAGACCTTGTTTCATACCAAAAGTAACCTGATTTGTCTTGTCTGTCAGTTTCCTCTTTGCCCCGCAATGTATTTTTCATTGCGTGAGAACATAAGGTGTGATGTGAGAGCGCCATAACTTGTTGGATGTAGCATCAGTAACTAAGTGGGGCAGTTCTTTGCGGAGACCAATTCAGTGTTTACTAAGTGTGATGATGTTTTTTTGTGGGCGGAGCCTATCTGGTGACAGAAAAGGACAGTTTGGAAGCCATGGAATAAAAGAAAAGGTAAATTTGAGGTTTTTTTTTTTTTTTTCACAATTCTGATAAGAAAAATCAAGCTATTATTCTCTCTTTTCCCTTCAGCTCAGAATAATGAACTCTTTTTTTTCTCCTCAGAATTGACAAACTTACTATTGAGTTAAATTGAGTTTTAAAGTTTGAAATATGAGATATAAACTTGCATTTGCAATGACAAAAGGTCAGAATTGTGAGATAAAATAGGTAAATGTTATGTAAAATGTTATAGGTTTGAATAGTAACTGCAGAGCTAATACAATATGTCCCTTATATTTGAATATTATGTAGACCTATTGCTTAAATCAAATTTATGTTTAAAAAGTAAAATAATCATAGCAGGTTTCATCCATAGTCTGTTTGTTTAAATGTGTGCGTTTAGCTTTAAATGTTTTTTGATGACAGTATTCCTTAAAAAATGATTTGCATTCCAATTCTGACATTTTCTCTTATTCCATGGATTTTACCGTTTTTTTTGCCACCACTATGCACACGTAGCTGCAAGTGATGTAACTGACTTGTACCCCAAAAATCACATTTCAGGAAATATAGACCCAATTAGTCAAAATAAATGATGTAATTATTTATTGTTATAACTAATAAATGTCTTTGAATCGCAATTTAGTGAACTAATTTTACTGTCATTCCAATTTGAATTCCAATTCAACATCCTGCGAGTTTTGACCAATTAAATAAGTTATTTGAATCTGAATCTGAATTTAGCTATTTTTCACCTTATTCCTCAGACTAACAGCTGCCCTTAAAATGAAAGTTGAATCTAAAACACTTGATGGTTGCCAAACTCGAATAAATAACATCATAAAAGTATGGTAAGGCAAACTCCTTTCTCATTTTTTACACCTAGCGATCACACAGGTGTACTTTTTGTCACCCATAAACTGCCGTGTTGTAAATACAGGTATATCGTTTCAAACGCTATTTTGAAGGACACCGCTTCCTGCGACGGGGCTCTTAAAATATTTCTCACTCTCTCTCTCTGCTTTCTTCCACAGAGCGGGCTGAGTGCACACAGAGAGAGGAATTACACAGCACAGCATACTCACTCACAGCAACAGAAAAGAAGAGATGAAGAGCTCAGGGGAGGCAGTGAAGAGAAACCGAAGCGTCATGGAGAGCCATGTTGAGCAGAGCTTCAGTGGATTCAGTCACACAGTCACCAGTCCACAGGGCTGACAGTTTCACATCAAGATTAAGGTTATATCTGGTGACAACAGGGCAGGAGGCTCGAGAAAGCGTCGTAGCTTTAGATGTAAACTGGTTGCTCCTGGGCTGTTAACAAGCGGTACATGGCAGCCGGCATAGTCTTCATGTGAATCTGTTCGGAAAATGTGATCATCAAGTTCAGTACCTAAAAGCACTCAAGCCAAACTTGTATCTATGAATTAGTCTATCCACCTTATTCTTCATTCGTAAATGGCATGGATTGAGCTTAAACTGTATTAGAAACAAAGTATTTGGGCATGCTTGTGGATCATGTTCATAGTTAATGATAAACTACACCTGTGGTTACACCTGTGTGAACTTTACACAGACACTGGTTGATATACAGTCATTGCTAACTACTTGTGAGAAAAGTCTTCAAAAACCTTTTGGGGCAACTTTTGATAGACTGTGATCTGGATGAAACAGAGCCGATTAGGGTGCCAAGTTTCCATAGTTTCATGATCGTAATTTAAATAAATGGGCTCATTACCTCATGGGAGAACTAGTGATGCGAAAAATATTATGTTGTTAGGCAGGTGTGCCACCATGGAGCTCGACTGTGTTCATCCCTGACTTACCTCACCAACTGCATTTGACAGAATGTGTACAATCTTTTCGTGAGGGGTGGCCACGACGCTCTGGCTATTGATTTCAATGATCCGGTGGCCAACACGCACCCCACCACGCTCTGCTATCCCTCCTCTCATCAGACTGCAAATCTGAAGGATGCAAAATAGAATAAAGAATATTGTTTTTATTTTTAAATATTTAGAATTTGTTTTTATTTTTGTATTTTCCATTTTCAATGTTTAGTTAAAGGAGACATATCAAGAAAATCTGATTTTTCCATGTTTAAATGCAATAAACAGGTCCCCAGTGCATCCATTAACCCAGAAAAGTGAAAAAGGACAACCCAGTAATTTAGTTTTTTTCTGCAGGCATGTGAAAAAACAAGCCGCTCAGATTCCGCTCCTGCTGTGACATAGGAAGGAGATCTTATAATATTACCACCACTTAATCTGCACCATTTTGTATTCACAAACGACAACGGTGTTCTAACGGCATTGAAAAACTTTGAGCAAAGCATGCTAACTGTTCAGATGAGCACAGAACACTATTTAGAGTCCCAGACTCAGAGGAGACAACAGTGGATTTATTGATTTATTTACTGTATATTACGCTGCTGCCACACAGATATAATATAAATATGCAATTTTTTTCCCATCTGTTTATCTTCAAAGACATAACCGCCTGTTTTTGTAACTCAAACTTATGTGAATTTGACAGTTTAAGTGCAATAAGACATGAAAGTTAGTCTTAAGAACCATGTCAAAGACAGTCGAAGAACAGTCTAAGACATGATAATCAAACTCAAACAGATATATATATATATATATATATATATATATATATAATACATTTGCATTTAAAGAGACATGCACAAAAACAGCGTGTTTCTGCTTCTACTCAAAATAAGCATTTTCAAAATGATATAATGAATAAATGATCTGTGGAGTATTTAAAGTTAAAACTTCATGGACACTTTCTAGGGGACACCTGAGACTTATATTATATGTTGTAAAAAGTGGCATAATATGTCTCCTTTAAAGCTTTAGTAATTTAGTTTTGTGCTTTTGTAATTTTTTTTAGTAACATTTGTCTATATAGTTTTTTATTCATTTTTAGGGTTAGGGTTAGTTATTTTAGTACATCAAGTTAAACTAAATGAAAATGAGAAATCTTGCTTTGGCAACTAGCTGAAAAAAAAATCAATTTATAACAATTTTCAACGACAATAAACTAATTCATTCAAAGTCAGGTAACTAAAACACTATTACTCAATACAAACTATTATAACATTAAAATATTAAAATTATGGTCAATATTAACAATATTTATTTTGATGTTAAGGCTGATAAACAGCTGATATTAAAATTCTCTACTATTTTATCTACATAATTTAAAAATACAATAAAACTACAAATGTTTACCATTTAAAATAAAACAGTTGGTTTTAGGCATTATAACAATATAAATTACAGTACAAAAAAATGGATATTCGTTTTGAGATTTGCTAAAAATTCCATTTAATAGTGCTATTAGTCATGTTTTTAAAGATTAACTTTAAGTGAATGTTAGTTAAAAGCAAAGGTAATGTATACATGTAAAAATACAATAAATGAGCATGCACAATTAAATATGCATACATATTTACAATATTAGCCAAAGCCAATAGATTAGCCTAAATCTCAATATTTTTATTTATTTATTTTTTTTCAGAATACTCACAATGCCATTCTGCACACTGAATCCCAGCTGATATCTCAGGTCTGGTCTTCTGATGAGGACAGTGGTCACAGGTGGGCATCTCACAATGTTAAGCTTTATTCTGGACTGATTCTTCAATCCCTAGAAGGTAAGAGCAAAATGTTTTATGTAGTAAGTTAAATGTAAAATAACTGGTTAATATATAAATATGAACATCTGAGAATCAGAATGAAATCTTTTAAATTAACATCATTGTACTTAAAGGAATATTTGACACAAAAAAGGAAAATTCTGTCCTAAATCTCTCACCCTCATGTTGTTCCAAACCTGTATGACCTTTGTTCATTATTGTATGAATGATAGATATTTTTGATGAAATCCGAGAACCTTCTCACCCTGCATAGACAGCAATGCAACCACCATATTTAATGTGCAAAAATAACGACTTTATTCAACAATTTCTTCTCTTCTGTGTCAGTCTTTGACGTGCGTTGATGCAGGAGACGGCATTCTGACGTAGAAAAAAAAAATTTGGACAAAAAAAAAATACAGAAAGTATTCTCGTAACTTCATAAAATGAAGGTTGAACCACTGATGTCACATAATTTATTTTAACAACGTTTTTATCAGCAATTTGGGCGTTAAACGTTGTAGTTGTGTTGCTGTCTATGCAAGGTCAGAAATCTCTCATTTTTTAATTAAAAATACCTTAATTTGTGTTCTGAAGATGAACAAAGGTCTTACAGTTTGAAACAACATGAGGGTAATTAATGACAGAATTTACATTTTTGGGTGAACTATCCCACTTGATATTGGACCCACTGTACCTTGATAATACTCTGGCAGGTGGAGAGGGGTAACCCCACCAGGCTGGTGCCATTGATGGACATAATCTGGTCCCCAATATTCAGCCTGCCAGACTTCTCAGCTGGGCCACCATGCATCATGTTTGCTATAATAACCGTGGGCAGGATGGAGCCCCAGCCTGACTCCACGATCACAACCCCAAGAATCTCTCCCTTCTGCTTCTCTATGTAAACCTGTAGCATGGACACACAGACACACAGACAGAGACACACACACACACACACACACACACACACACACACTTATCACTGCTAACACAACTGATAATTCTGACATTATCAAGGCAAATTCTCAAAATTTCACAGTAATCTTCTGTTTCCAGCAGGCATGGGATGTCCACTCACATCTTTGCAGTTCTCAGACTTGGAAAAGTGAATGAGGTCATCGTTGTACATGTCCTGTGTGTTAAGGAGGTCGCTGTATTCTTTCTGGCTCAGATCCTCTGGGTTGATGCCATTGGCACGCAGAAACTCTTGGTACGCCACACTGAAAGCCTGGCCGATCGACTGAGCTATGAGCTGAGCCTGAGCACAAAGAGGAATCAGGTTAAATTAACAACTAATATTTTATTCTATAATGCTTACATGCTTACAATTTGATTTATTTACACATTTTTAGAAGCAACCAATAGCAACCAACTCTTTTTTTTTAAGGTAACAGCTACACACACAGGTCAAGAGACGACAAGGGTGGTGTTCCTCAGGACGGTCGCATACATGCCTTTTTGCCCTCATGTCACTGCTGTATGCTGTGCTGTGACATACGCTGTGACATATACAGGCTCTTTAAATTCAAATAGCCTCTGCAGCTGAAAAGAGAAAAGGTCACTTCCCGTACTGATTCAACCCACGCAGCAAGACGCCCAGGAACACCATCTGGATAAATGCTATTAGAGGTCACCACAATGGCCAGTAACTGCAATACTGAACATGCTGGGAAACAATGCGAGGAGACTAAGAAAAATTAGGCAAATGTGGAGGATTAAATTTGGAAAAAGCATCAAGGCCTTTGTGTTGTGGCTGAACTTTCCGTAACCGTGTTCAAACAACTGTAATTAATGGCCTAGACTGGTTTATTGCGTTCATAAACCGCAACAACAGCAGTATGGGGAAGTGTGTAAATCTGTTTTATATTGTTTTACAGTGCTGAAGCAGTAAATTGAAACCGTCGCCTTAGCAGCTGTTTGATAAGGTCACACTGACACACAGTTAGGATGAAGAACTCACATCTTCAGACTCAAACACGTGACAGATCATCTTGTATTGGCGCTTCTCGTCCTGGGCTGGGTCAGAGGCTTCCATGTTCTCCTGAGAGTCGGAGCGAGGCATTCTCCTTCTGGCCATCAACACCACGATGTTCCCAATATCAGCAATGTAGGAGATCGTCCTTAAAGGGTGGTCCATCATGGTCTCCTGTGAATCAGGAGAAGATTATAATGGTAAGAAATATTCTAAACACTCAATCCATTTTTTTTAATCATAGGGTGACCAGATGTCCCATTTTCAGCTCTATTTTTAGTGTCCCGAGTATTTTTTAGTGTAACAGACTAATCAAAGGTAGCCAAGCTTGTTGTGGATCAAAATTACTATCCAATCACATTTCGTTATCGATTAACTTGCAAATAGTGAAGGCACGATAGGCGGAATCACGCTGCATGACACCAATCACAGTTCTCTCCCACAGTATGCGATCAGTTCTCCTTGCGCCTAAATTGTCAAATACACACACAGTTATCAAAATGTCCATCGTGTGGAGTCTCACATAAATACAGTCAGTTATTGTCTAAGTGAATGTAAACAGGTGGGTAAAAAACCTAATGTGTATATTACATCAATGCATTCGATTTTAAAGGGGCAGTAGCCTAATTAGCCTGTCTGTTTCATTAATGTTAAACAACAAAAGATGAATGAATACATGTTAAATCTACTGTATTTAAAAAAAAAAGTTTATTTAATTTGTATCTTTTTATTTGCTTTATGGTTTTTAATTTGCTTTTTTGTTCTTTTTTATATAACATATACTACCAATCAAAAGTCTTTTCTGCTCTCCAAGCCTGCATTTATTTGATCCAAAATATAGCAAAAGCAGTAAAATTTAGAAATATTTTTAGTTTTTAAAATAGCTGCTTTCTATTTGAATATATTTTAAAATGTAATTTATTCCAGTGATCAAAGCTAAATTTTCAGCATCATTACTCCAATCTTCAGTGTCACATGATTGTTTAGAAATCTGATTTGCTGTTCAAGAATTATTATTATTATTTAAAACAGTTTATTTGATAAATGCTTTTCTTCTGAACTTTCTATTCATCACAGAAATCTGAAAAAAAAAATCTACTCAGCTCTCAACGTAATGATATTGCTTTTTGAAAATGTTTTTTTGAACAGCAAATCAGAATATTAGAATGATTTCTGAAGGATCATGTGACAAGAAATGATAAAATCATTTAAAAATCAGCATTCAAATCACAGGAATAAATTACATTTTAAAATATATTCAAATAGAAAACAGTTATTTTAAATAGTAAAAGTGCTGTTTTTGCTCTACTTATATATTATATATTTGATAGCATTAAATAAAATTTCTCACATCATGGTCATATTGCCCATCCCTTGCCCACCTGTACCGTATTTCACAATGAGAAATCTTTTCACCCAAATTAATCAGCATTTCTGCTTCTTTTTTTTTTTTTTAAATAAAAACATCAAAATAAATGTATGTGAAAAAGGATAATAACATAATTGTATCCATAAATAAATAATTAATAATTTTAATAATATCTTATGCTTACCAAGACTGCATGTATTTGATCAAAAATACAGTAAAACAGTAATACTGTAAAATGTTAGTAAAATTGTTTACCATTTTAATATACTATAAAATTTCATTTATTTCTGTGATGTAAGGCTGAATTTTCAGCAGTCATTACTTCAGTCTTCAGTGTCACATGATATTTTAAAAAAACAATTTAATATGCAGAATAGGTGCTCAAGAAACATTTATTATTATTATTATTATTATCATCAGCATTACCAGTGCCGCGTAATATTTAGTAGAAACCATAATGCACTTGTTTCTGAATTCTTTGATGAAAACAAACTTCAAAAGAAAAGTATTTATTTGAAATTGAAATCGTGAAGTTTTTACTGTCAGTTTTTGCTAAATTAATACACTACCAGTCAACATTTTTTGCACAGTAATTTTCACTATTTAAAATGACTGCTTTCTATTTAAATATATACTATAATATAATTTATTCCTGTGATTTCAAATCTGACTTTTTAGCATCATTACTCCAGTCACATGATAAGTCAGAAATAATTCTAATATTCTGATTTGCTGCTCAAAAAACATCTATTATTATTATTATTATTATGTTGAAAATATCCAAGTATAATTTTTTTTAGCTTTCTTTGATGAACAGAAAACATTACAAATCTTACTGTCCAAAAACGTTTGACTGGTGGTGTATGTTGTTGCTGAAAAAAAAATTATTTTAAAAAAAAAAAAAAGTCCTTGCACACTGTGTTTTATCTTATTCCTAAAACTCAGTGGCTCTGAGTTCTCAAAACACTTCTCAAAATGCTTGCTATGGATGTGAAAAATGCAAACATTTCGGACAAGAACACAATTTCCTTGAGATGTCTGCACTAGTATTTCACACAGGTTTGGTAAAAAGTGCTTCTACCCCGGTTGGCACAGTTAGTGCGTGAAACCAAAATTACGCTTATAGGCAATGAAGTACCTGCGAGTCTGCATTGAGCACTTTGATTCTCTGAGTGGAGATGAAGAGGTCCACCTCTGTCATGGGCTGAGCTTCACCTTCTGGAGCCTGAAGATAGAAAACCACACAATATCAGTCACTGAGACAGACACTGACAGAATAACTCTAAGACAGAAAGAGAGAGAGAGAGCTGACAAGGCCCAGAGATGCCATGAAGGAGCGTGCAAGCAACTTTACATCTGGCATCGTCAACAATTTCCATCTTCAAGGCCAGATACTCAAATCTTTTACACTCTCTCCTTCATCGTGTAACTCTGATAACCTGCGTATGTTTCTTTTAAAGCCAGCTAGTATTGCAAGTTGGTATGGGGTTAGTTTGGTTAGTTTTGTTCTTCATTTGAAGAAATTCAGTTGTAAGTGAGTGAGAGAGAGAGAAAGTGAGAGAGTTTTCCACCAAGTGCGAGGATAAAAAAGATCAAGAGAAGTGCAAAACATGCTGTGCCAGATATACACCTCCAAAAACAGTCACAAACACAGCACAGTACCTCAGAAAGAAAAATTATAGATACGAAGAAGAAAAAAGATCACTTGCATTTTCTGTATCCAGCAAACTAGACTTTCCTGACTTTAAATTATTCCACAACTAAGTTCTGATCTAAGATCTGGTGGTAAAACTGAGGTAATGTTTGGTGTGGAATGAACAATGGCTAACAGACTGCGGACGGACACAGGTACATGACTCATTGCTGGATTCAGAAAAATGGCAGAGCGACAGGAAACATGAAAACACTGAAGTGCTGAAATCAGGCAAAAAGAGAAGACGAAGAACAAAAATAAAAACAAAACACCAAACCGATGAGCAATTACTGCACCTTCTTCCTGTTTTTGGCTAATTTCTGGGCCGTCTGCTTAGCATGGAACAAACAGAGACAGGAACATTGTTAGATAAAGCAGAGCTCAGCAAGACCAATCACATTTGGGGAATCTTTCTGCTCAATGAACTGCATCTGAACAGTGACTTCTGGGATATTTATCAGCGTGGGGCGACTAGAATGGATCCAGATGACACCAAGCCAAGCTTACGAGACACCACCCTGCTACAATATGTTGCCTTTGGTTTCATTTCACTGTAATTTGTGCCATCATCCACCAGGTGGACCATTTGTTCTTTTAATATCATATGTCGACTACTGGTTTTGTATTACAGAACATTCTGTTCATAAAAAAAATCTACTTTACAAAGCAGAGATGAACTCTGCTGAAAATTAGATTAAGAGCAAGTTCAAACTTGCCAGCAGGCTGTGGTAATGGATCAAATTGGTCATCTAAGAAAGATCCACGTCATGGCATCTGAGGCTGATTCAGACGTCTCTCCAAATGCATGCAGTTTACACTTGCTTTATATACTGCATTGAAACTGACAGTCTCAAGAACCTCACCCAATCTGAGCTCATGATTGTGTATGAGGTGCAGATGAGGTTTGACCTAATAAAACAGAATTCATAACCTATGATCATCGTCAACTATCTTTAACAACAGAGATTACATACAGAGAATAAAATATGGTGGTACTTGTATAACCCGTTTCCACTTACATATTTGCAAAAGACTGGGGCAAGTGCATCAATTTAAAAATGTGACATCTATTTGGCCCACACTGAAGTTTTACAATTCTGAGAGAGTGCTTTTTCCATTATATTAGAAGTGGAAAAACTTCACTAAGGAAAAACTAAGGCTGCAAGATCACTAATGCATATTTTAGGTTAAGTCATCTAAAATGTGAGAACCCCGTAAAATCAGATTATCTACAACAGCACAGTATATTGACTGTAATTCAGTAAATATTAAATGAGAATGAAGGTTTCACATCAATATTTGACCAAAATTAATTTGAGGAACTGATAACTGCTAAGAAGATAATGTTATCTAATAACTTGTAGACCAGAACATTATTATTTTATTATTCACTGATTTCTATCAATCAATTTTGGATAAATACTGTGTAAGCTGATGTTGGATATTAAATTGTGCAGCTCATTTCCTCGATTGTACATTTAGATTAACATCAGAAAATGAATCCTTATAAACACAAATTTTTCATACTCTACAATACAACATTGTGATGCCTAAGTTCACTTGTAGCATTTAAAATGACTGATTTAGTTAATGCTTCATATTTTATTTATTATAGAGAAAATACAACATTTAAAATGCAAAAAGCGATTAGCTTATAATAATCAGCTAAAATCTTAAAGGGATAATTCACCCAAAAATGAAAATTCTGTCATTAATTACTCACCCTCATGTCGTTCCAAACCAGTAAGACCTTCATTTTCAGAACACAAATTAAGATATTTTTTTATAAAATCTGAGAGCTTTCTGACCCTGCATAGACAGCAATGCAACTTTTACGTTCAAGGCCCAGAAAGGCAGTAAAGACATCGTTAAAATTGTCCATGTGACATCAATGGTTCAAGCACAGTTTTATGAAGCTACAAGAATACTTTTTGTGCACAAAGAAAACAAAAACAATGACTGTTTCTAACAATTTCTTCTCTTTCGTGTCATGGTACTCTCGTGAGCACTGAAGCAGAAGAGAAGAAATGGTTGAATAAAGCAGATATTTTTGTTTATTTGTGTGTACAAAAAGTATTCTCGTAGCTTCATAACATTACGGTTGAACCACTGATGTTAAATGGACTATTTTAACAATGTCCTTACTACTTTTCTGGGCCTTGAACGTGTCTGTTGTGTTGTGAACGGTCTATGCAGGGTCAGAAAGCTCTCATATTTCATCAGGAATATTTTTACTTTTGTTCTGAAGATAAAGGAAGGTCTTACGGGTTTGAAACAACATGAGGATAAGTAATTAATGACAGAATTTTCATTTTTTTAATACAGGTGCATACCTAGAATATGTTTTTTTTGATTATGCTGCTTAAATAATATTACTAACTTATCTAGTAGGGCACTGGTCCAGTGCTAACCAATCTGTACAAGCACTGAAATCCAAGCTGATTTTTTCAGCAAAGCTGATAAAACAGAAGAATCTGATGCCAGTTACCATTCAATGTACAAAATGTACATACAAAGGGACATGCTGAAGGGACACTAAATGGCACAGGTGCTGGGCTCACTGCATTTTTTAAGGTGGAGGTAAAAAATGCTGAGTAATGCAGCTGACAGGGCGAATGGCTGATTTATGCTGCAGGGGGATGAACACGAGGGAGGTGGTAAATGTCTCTGGTCCTTTAGGAACAAGAATCATGGGACAGGTCCCTGCATTTGACTACAGAATCATTTCATTACCATGAGAAGGACCACACACACTCTTAGTTTTACGATCATCTCTCTTCATCTGCTGTGAGCTGACATTTCAATTTGAACGACAAAATAAGACTTTCTGTCTGCAAAACGCAACTTCATCATGTTGCATCCGAGGAATAAAATGCTTGTGCAATAAATACACGCTCCATATACGACAAGTCAGAGCACAGCTCTGCATTTCTTATGAAATCCCATTCTTTTGTCCCAAAACTGTCACTTTTGTTTTCTTGGAACATTTATGCTGTTCCTGAAGTGAGTATTGCTTAGGAAATTTCTTGAGGTAGGTTCATAGATTCATATTTACTTCTTATAGTGAAGTTTACAACAGCGGGGTAAAGACAGAACCATTTCACCTCACCTTAATGCGACTCACAGCCTCCTGAGCCTGCATCATTCGCACATTTTTGGAGGGCGTCTTGTCTGAGAGGAGCTGGGTGGATCCCAGGTAGTTAGCAGCGAAGATAATGCCATCAATGAGGTCCTCTGGGTCACATGGGCCTGGTACTAACAGAGAAGAGTGGGAAATTTCAGAATATCTTCAAAACATGCTGAAGATGTGCTATCAGGATTAATTTTGGACGGAATAGAAAAAAAATTATAAATTTAAAGAAATATTCTTACCTTCCACGTATGTCGGAAATGAAGCAAGACTTCTTCTTGACTGCACATACAAGAACAAGCATACAAATGGCTCAATACAACATTCTGCAAGGGCAAACTGTTATTTTTAGATATAGCACTGAACTGATACTATTTGCAGTGTTGGGGGTAACGCATTACAAGTAACTCAAGTTATGTAATAATATTACTTTTTTCAAGTAACTAGTAAAGTAATACATTACCTTTTAATTTACAAGAAAATATCTGAGTTACAGTTCTACTGTACAGATGTGAATTTACTTTTCCTTCAGTCTTAGGAACGGCTTATTCATTTCACTTTTTGGTGTAAAAGGGCTTTGCATTTGCTAAAAATCTAACCTTTTTATATTGAAAACAAACAAACAAGCAAGCCCTGCCCAGATTTAAAAAGTAAAGCAAATGTAGCGCAAAAGTAATGTAACGCATTACTTTTCATAAGGTAACTAAGTAATGTCATTAGTTACTTTTCTAGGGAGTAACGCAATATTGTAATGCATTACTTTTAAAACTAACTTTCCCCACCACTATAATTTCACTATAATATAATATAATATAATATCAATAAATCCAAAAAAGCCATGGTTTACAGTGATTTTAAAACAGCTAAGGGACATTACATGCACAACAAAGCATGTATAAATATATTATATTATATTATATATTTTTATAATATAATAAAATATAATAAATTCCAAGAAGCCATGGTTTACAGTGATTTTAAAACAGCCAAGGGGACATTATAGGCACAACAAAAGGCATGTATAAATACATTTTGCTTTATACTACACTATTATATTATATAATAATTTAGATGGCTTAAAAATAACAATATAATATAATATAATATAATATAATATAATATAATATAATATAATATAATATCAATAGATCCCTAAAAGCCATGGTTTAGAGTGATTTTAAAACTGCTAACAGACATTACAGGCACAACAAAAGGCATGTATAAATACATTTTGCTTTATAATACACTATTATATTATATAATAATTTAGATGGCTTAAAAATAACAATATAATATAATATAATATAATATTATATCAATAGATCCCTAAAAGCCATGGTTTAGGGTGATTTTAGAACTGCTAACGGACATTATAGGCACAACAAAAGGCATGTATAAATACATTTTACTTTATAATACACTATTATCCAAAATGAAGTTCTTAGCAATGCATATTACTAATAAAATATTAATTTTTTAAATATTTACGGTAGGAAATTTGAAAAATATCTTCACGGAACTAAATATCATGATTATTTTTGCCATAAAAGAAAAAATGATCATCTTCACCCATACAATGTATTTTTGGCTATTGCTAGTTTTGTGGCTGGTTATGTTACTGGTTACTTATGACTGGTCTTGTGTGTATATATATATATATATATATATATATATATATATATATAATATGATCCTGTATTCTTGCTTTGCTATTTTTTATATATAAACAAACACACAATAGTAAAACTTCATTATGTTTTAAACTTTATCTGCTTCAATTAATCTATTTTAACAGTATCTTGGTTAATTTATAATAACTATAATAACTTCTAAATCACACTGGACTCTAATGATGTGGCCTGGAATACATGTCTAATTAAGTTCCTAGAGCACCTACTGGATATTATTATCAGGAATAATTAAGAATCATCCAACTTCATCAGTTTAAGAGCTTTATTCATAGCCTCCTACCTCTTTACTGGCTGGAGACGGAGACTCAAAGCTCTCACTCCCCTCCTGTGACGGCAGGTTACGGCTGGAAGACTCCGCCCCCTGTGGGGAGGTGGAGCCTGAGCCTGGAGACTGGACAAAAGAGACATACTCATTAATATTACATGCTTTACGTTCTACTATTTTGGACAACTGATTAAAGAAATACAAAAGATACATTTACTCATGTGACATTTAGAGTACATTAAATCAATTAAAGTCTTTACATTATTTGAACAAATACAAGTACAATTTAGTACAATTTTAAAAGCAAAGCAATGAGGTAGATTAAAAAAAGATTGTGACAAGATATGAAAAGACATGCATAAATATGACATATCTGTTTAATGACTGCTTCTGGCAATAGGTTCAGACAGCAGGTCAAGGAGCGGAAAAGCACAAAAGAAAAGTACATAAGAGATCTCTCTGAAGAGGCCGAAATGTGAAATACTATGGAACAAATGAGTCATACCCTCAACCAGAGCCCATTAGAACAGAAGATTAAAAGATCTTCAGTTCATTGTTTGTCATAACGTACAAATACTGCACAGTCCCACAATGTATCTCCATGACAATAATATCATCAGATATGTAGACAGGAAAGTATCTGAAACATTGAAAGATAAACCCAGAGCACATTCACACAATTAACTCAGCTCCTCACCTCATCACCATGGTGATGATCCACCTGATACATCCAAAAATTTTCCATATCAATAAGCGCTTCCAAAAGCTGCAGTGAAAAATGTTTTTCCACAGGATACACTCAAATCAAGTGCTACAGCAGATGTTGCTCTTTGGACCAGAGTACGAGAGAGAAGAACATAAGAGCCTCTTCCTCTCTCTTCAAACTCACGTTGATAAGTTCACAATGGCTCCAGACAACAGAGGTGAACACGGCTCCGGTTACAGCTCTGTAGGAAAACTGTTCCTGGAACAGATTCACTCAAGAGTGACTTGGATCAGAAACCACTACACTATGCAACATCACTGATATCCTTTAGAAAAACACTAATTTCTGCTCAAGTCACTGCTTTAGCAGCATTCATACTATTAGAAGTCACTATTAGTAATTGACTCACTTTTGACTTTGTACTTGAATTCATCTAGGTTTCATCAACCTAGGTTTTGTTACTCATACACTGAGCTTGTACAATGAAATGTATAATACTTAAAATAAATAAAAACATTTCAGTCACGTTAAGCATTAATGCAGGGCAGGGGAAGAAGGCGGTTTTCGTCTCTGGTGTTATATGAGCCTCGCTGAATTATTTACAGGCCGTCTTTCTGTGTCTCTTGACTGCTCTAAATAAATCATATTGTGGAGGGGAAAAATAACAGGCTTCTGATGAAATGTCAAATTCTGAGAACAACAGAGAACGGGAGCGGACAGGACACCACCAAGTTCAGAGCAACTTTAATGGGGAATCTGTGAAGGACTCTGGAAAATTGTTTACACGATCAGAACAAAGAGTGTAAAGATGAGCTCTGAGAAGCTGAGAATCAATGACTGTTTTTCATTTTAAACAGATTAAATGTTATGATATAAAATGAATAAGAAACATTTAGGATGCTGCTCTATTTCTAGATCATGAATCAAATGTGAAGAGGTTCTTTGGATCGTCTCAAATCATGCTGGAGAACATGTGGAGTTTGAGCATTGCTATTAATAAATAAAGACAAACCAAACAAATTCATGAAAATCATGTTAATTGACTTGAGTTCACTTCCATTAGTTCACCCCATGTCATCCAAGATGTTCATATCTTTCTTTCTTTACACAAAAAGAAAGGGAGGAAAACATTCCAGTATTTTTCTCCATATAGTGGACTTTAATGGGGATTAGCAGCTGGAAGGTCCAAATTGCAGGTTCAATGCAGCTTTAAAGGGCTCACGATCCCAGCCTGAGGAATAAATGTCTAGTGAAACGATTGGTCATTTTCTAAAAAAATGTAAAATTTAAATACTTCTTAACCACAAATAGTCGTCTTGCACTAGCTTGACGTCACGCTGGCAACATCACACATGATGTAGTTAGAAGTACCGACCCAGTGTTTACTAAGCGAGCGTGCAATGAAACTCAAACAGCCTTTAAAACGTAAAACAACAATGTGGACGATTTTGAAGTTGCAGGAGAAAATGAGATGACGTTTTTTCCCCTACCCTACCTTTCTGAACCTAAGCACACAGACGAAGAACTAACCATGTGTGAGCTTTCCAACACCGCAGAGATGCAAGATGAGCAGTTGTGGTTAAAAAGTATATACATTTTTAGTTTTTTGTAAAAATGACGCTAGATTTTTCCTCGGCTGGGATCGTGTAAAGCCCTTTGAAGCTGCACTGAAACTGCAATTTGGACCACTATATGGAGAAAAACCTGGAGAAATTATTATGGAGAAATTTCTTTTTGACTGAAGAAAGAAAGACATTAACTTGGATGATCTTGGAAGACATGGGGGTGAGTAAATTATCTGGAAATTTTCTGGAAGTAAACTAATCTTTTAACTTTTAACTGAGATTGTACTGAGATTGTAAAATAATATAATTCGTAATGAAAAAAGAAGTAAATATATTCAAATATTTTTTTTTCGGTAAATGAAATAAAGCTGAAATAAAATAAAATACAAATAACATTAAATTAAAAAATAACATGTAAAAACATAAACATGTTTATTTTAGTATATTTAAGTCAGGCAATATTTCTAATTATCGCTGAAGTAAAAAAAAAGGTTAAAATAAATACATACATACGTACATAAGATAAAATAAATAATATCAGCAAAACTAAAAACAAAAAAAACATACAAATAAAAGCTAAATCAAAATATCAAAAAAGAAAATTCTGTCATTAATTACTCACCCTCATGTCATTCCAAACCCGTAAGACCTGCGTTCATCTTCAGAACACAAGATATTTTTGATGAAATCCAAGAGCTTTCTGACCCTGCATAGACAGCAACGCAACTACCATGTTATCACTAAAATAGTCCATGTGACATCAGTGGTTCAACTGTAATGTTATGAACCACAAGAAAACAAAAATAACATCTTGATTTAACAATTTCTTCTTTTCTGAGTCAGTCTTTAACGTTCATGAGAGTACTACAACGCATGCGCTGCTGACTACTACTATTACTATTACTAAAATGGACTATTTTGACAATGTTCCTACTTTTCTGGAACTTGAACGTGTCAGTTGCGTTGCTGTCTATGCAGGGTCAGAAAACCTTCATTTGTGTCTTCATTTGTGACATGTTTGGAACAACATGAGGGCAAGTAATTAATGACAGAATTTTTATTTTTGGGTGATCTATCCCTTTAATAAATACTGTAATAGTAAAGAAAATAATACTACAATACTGTAACACTAAGAAATGCTACCTCCACAGTGGCCTGAATAAAAAGATCTTTTGGGAAAAATAAGCTACACATAAACCCTGAAAAACATCATCAGCACAATCATTTACAAATTCAAGCATAATTGCGGTGGGTGGTGGCTGGTGTCTTCTTTAAACTCCCACTGGGAGTTTTCAATTAAGTGCAATTCTTTACTTTTCCTCTGAATGCACAAGGAAGCGTTCACTCTCATCAGAGTGCCAAAAGCCCTCGATCCCAAAGAACTGCTTCCAAATGAGGACTGCTCAGACAAACAATGGTGATTAATTAACACACAACAGAGGAGCTGGGCTTTGCGTTGTTTGTTTAGTGATACAGAGTATGTGTATTTCTGTAATGTGCTGGTAATAGACAATGTGACTGATTCAACTGTGATCAAGTAAAATTAGGCAGCACTGAATCTATTAATTATGCAAATGGAAAAAGAAAGAAAAGATATCAAAAATCTCAAGCATACATCATGAGATGATACCATTAAGTTAATAACTGTAGGCACCCTTGAATGACATCTACTCATTATGTTAATAAAATGGGTAATACTTATCACAGCTAATGGGAAGAAAAAAGAGAAGGAGGGATCATATAAAAGAGCGTAAGAGAGAGCAAAGTATATCAAGTAAAGACATGGTAATTTTGCTGCCTTACTTATACTGAGAGCTCATCTTTCTCTCTGCTCTGTTCAGACAACGTCTGTTGTGGCTGAGGAGCAGGACAGCTTCATTTGCACACGCTGGTCATGTGTAGCACTCACAGAATACAGATGAGCCCTCCAGGCCACGGATAAGGAGATCCGTTCTATGAGTGCGAGCAGTCTTCATTTTCTAGCGACATGCAATTTGTCCGGCGCCGTGGCAGGCACCACTCACGAGACAGAGACTAGCGTCACCGTCCTCTCCAGAAAAGAACAGTGAAAGAGCGATGAAGTCACGACCGGAGGACTGATGTGATTCACCCTGTAAGGCTGTTTCAGCCGAGGAGAACAACAATGCAATTGTAAACATCTCCCTGTGAGACTGTTTTTGTCATTTGCTGCACCTGCTACAAATATTATCATAAAGTAAACTACATTAAAGCAAAAAGGCCTATATATCTAATCAAGCTATTCAGCTAAATGTTCTCCATGACACAAAACTTTCTTCTGTTCCTATGTGCAGATATAAACTTTTAAATAAGCTGTTTGTAGGCTGATTGTAGCCATTTTCCCTGAAAATTGTGAATGTTTTGGCTCTATGATGCTTTTAAAACATTGCTATGTTTGCTGGAGCAGCTAGACTCAGCATCACTGCCACTACTAAATAGAAGACAGAAGCAAACAACCATTATTTTTACCATGATTTTAAGAGTGCAGGTATTAAGACTTGTATGGCTTACTATAATGTAAATTAAGTCTCTTACTGAAATATGTAGTAGAAAACCCATGAACGATTTATGTTTTTTATAAAACTACATCGTTTTATACATATTTTGGACTATGGGGGCGCCACATTGTGCAGCTTTTGGTTGTAATTATCAGTCGAAAGGCAACGAAGCGATGTAAGTCTTCACTGCTTTCCTAGCGATAAGAAGAGGAGAAAAGAATGGGAAGATGCCTGTGGATGAATTAAATTTCCCAAAGACCTGCGTCTTTGTTCTCTACACTTCTGTCCTTTCTGTGACACATCTCTCAGATATAGTCCTTAAGAATTTACACACTGTGATCATCATTCATGTGAGTGAGCCTGTTATTTAGAGGCTTAGTTTCATCAAAGGAGCACTCCACTTTTTTTTTGAAAATTGGCTCATTATCCAACTCCCCGAGAGTTAAACAGAACCGTTTTTGAATCCATTCAGCCGATCTCCGGGTCTGCCGGTAGCACTTTTAGCATAGCTTAGCATAAATTATTGAATCTGATTAGACCATTAGCATCTCGTTCAAAAATGACCAAATATTTTTGCAATTTTTTCCTACTTCAAACTTGACTCTTCCGTAGTTACATCATGTACTAAGAACGACAGAAAATGAAAAGTTTCCAGGCTGATATGGATAGGAACTATACTCTTATTCTGGCATAATTATCAGGGAACTTTGCTGCAGTACCATGGGTGCAGCAGGCACAATGATATTACACAGCGCCTGAAAATAGTCCCCAGCTAGATAACTTCCAACATGACCGGTGTTCTAACAAATAATGCTACCTATCAGATTATGCTAACACCACTGTATTTTTCATACTGTAAGGTTAGGTTTAGAGTTGGGGTAGGTGTACGTGTTAATAACGCCTCACACCACATTAATATCATGCTGGAAGCAAAATCTGATTAGTAGCATTTTTCGCTGTCAAATTATCCTACCATCTGATTTAATGGGAGGTAATAAAATCTGACAGGGTAGCACAAATCGTCAGGACACCACCACTAAGGTAATAATAATATAGCTGGGGACTATATTCAGGCGCTGCGTAATATCATTGAGCCTGCTGCACCCATGGTACGGCAGCAAAGTTCCTTGATTATTACGCCGGAATGAGAGTATAGTTCCTATCCATATCAGCTTGGAAAAACGCAACTTTTAATTTTCTATCGGACATTGTACACGATGTAACTCCAGAAAAGTCAAGTTTTAAATAGGAAAAATATTGAAAATATTTGGTCATTTTTGAACGAGATGCTAATGGTCTAATCTGATTCAGTGATTTATGCTAAACTATGCTTAAAGTGCTACCGGCAGACCCAGAGATCGGCTGAATGGATTCAAAAACAGTAAAACTGTGGTAAAACTAAACTAAAAACTAAAAAAGGTTGTTTACCTCTAGGGGAGTTGGAAAATGAGCCTTTTTTAAAAAACTGAGTGTTCCTTTAACTGCTGGCAAGTGGTGAATCAGGGTTAAAATCACGTAGTGATTACTCATCCAGTTTTTGCCAAATCTGACCTAGGCTACAACTGGCCTCCGTGTTAGTATAGGTGACGTGTATATAATCCTACAAATATCTTATGATTCATTGTGTGATGAATACTTGATCAGATTAACAGATGAAGAATATAAATGCATGATATAAATGTGCTCAAAAGGAAAGTACAGCCAAAAGTGAAAATCCTGTCATTGTTAACTCACCCTCATGTCATTTCAAACCTGGAAGACTTTGGTTAATTAAAAAAACACAAATTTGAATGAAACCTAAGAGGTTTCTGTCCCTCCATCTTAATTTGTATTTCAAAGATTAACCAAAGGCTTATAGGCTTGGAAGGAGTATATGGTGCAAGAATTTTTATTTTTTGGGCGACTGTTCCCTTAAAGTTCAAGTTTTGTGAGCAAGATTATTGTACAGAAATAAAACTGTGAAAACAATTGCAGTGATGATTCTACAAAACGTAAACTGAAGAATCAACAGAACAGCAGAAAAACAGGACATTTTACATGGTGTGGCTCATACTCACATCAGCCCCCAGAGACGGCTGCAGGTCAGATTCTGCCGTAGGACTCAGGTCCTGCCTCATTACCCAGATGGGTTCTTTGGGCTCGTCTGGCGTGTAGGGCGAGCGGACTGTCCTTGTCTTCACCTCCTCTATTGCCTCTTTGATGTCCTTAATAGCCAGTGAGATTGCGTCTCTCTTCTCACGACTGCTCCTCACAACAGGATCTGGCTCTTCGGATGGACTTCTGGGGGGTTGCTCTACCCCTTCTCTTTCACCCATTGGCTCTGGGGGTTTGATTTCATCCATTTGACCGTGAGACTCTGACTCAGGCCACTCTTCTTCTTCATTGCCGTCCTTGTCCAGGCCCATGGCGACACGCTCCAGGCTCTGTGAGCTCAGACTCTCTTTCACCTCTGCCACAATCTGGTCAATGTCCTCATCTTGCTCGCAGCTGTCGGCACGGGGGTACGGGGCAAACTCCGCTTCCTTTTCGGGACTGTCCGACTCTCCGTCGGATCGCTCGTCGTAGTGGTGGAGCCTGGACCCAACAGCCTCCTGCTGCTGGTATAAGTCACGATCGAAAAGCCTGAACTCTGCCCTACGCTGTTGGGGAGTCTGTCCCTCAGCTTTGCTTGAGGGTGCTTCTGTGATCTCCTCATAAACATGCTCCTGAAGGGTGTATTCAGCGTAGGGCTCAGAGTAGGGCTCGTCTTCTGTTGCTCCACCTTCACGGGCCTCTCCTGCTCTGGTGGGACTGCGGTACATGGGTTGAGTGTAAACATAATTGGAGTAGTTGGGGTTTAGCGTCTCTGCGTCATGGGGCCTCTCAGCATTGGGCAGGGGCTCTCGAGGTAGCGGCGGTGGCTGAGGTGGGTATTGGGGTTGGAGGTAAGCTGGACCACCGTGCTGTTGCTCTGACTCTGCGCTCTCTGTGTACTCCTCCGATTCTGGGCGAAGCGGGATGCTGTATGTGCTTTCGTCTTCGGGCTCTGCTTCCAGGACCATGACTGCATCCCCCTCTGCCCGGTCTGTGTGGTTGTGGAAGCCGCTTTCGGTGCTGGCTGATCGGGCCAAAGCACTCCCGCTGTCTCCTTCGTCTTCCTCAGCTTCCTCCGGCTCTCTAGGGGGCGGCATGGGTTGTGTAGGAGAGATGACATGCTGTTGATGTTCCAGCCTCTGCTGTTCGGCTCTTTCCGCATCTCTCTGCTGCCTCTCCCGCTGTCGCTGTCTCTGCTGCTGTGCCCGGATTCGGGCTTCGTTGTCCCCCTGTCTGCGGTAGCGTGTCACTGCAGGTCTCGGTATGGGCTGCTGAACGGGTTGCTGTTCAGTGTCACCTTCTTCCGCTGACCTCCTCGTGGCACGTGTACGGTTCGCCCCGCCGTTAGATCCCTCGTACCTGCGGTAGCGCGGGGCCCCCTGCTGTTGGGACTGGTAGTGGTTATTTTCCGTACCATGGTTGCTGTGGTGGCTGCGGGGGCGACCAGAACGAGAGCTGCCGTCTCCATTGTCGTGGCGTCTACGATGGGATGAAGGAGGCTGTTGGCCCTCGGGGCCCCTACGCTCCAGGTCTGCCTCAGCCGCCTCTCTCAACTCCTGGCCATGCGGCGCCTCCTGGTGGCTCATGGTTGGAATAGGGGAAGGTCTACACACAGAGCATTACTTCTCCCAGCAGGACTCCACTCAAGCACAACCTGCAGAAAAATAAACAAAAACAGATATATTTCTTGAAATAGAAACAACTCAGTGGGAAAGATCATTGAAGCAGTCCATTAAAGGTGCACTCAGTACCTTATGTAGTACATACAAAGAAATGAGTAGTACAAAAATAATTGGTAAACAAATTTTAAAAGGTACTTCTTAAAGGAATAGTTCACCCAAAAATGAAAATTCTGTCATTAATTATGCACCCTCATGTCTTTCCAAACCCAAAAGATCTTTCATCTTTAGAACACAAATTAAGATATTTTTGATGAAATCCAAGAGATCTTGAAATAGAAACAACTCAGTGAGAAAGATCATTGAAGCAGTCCATTAAAGGTGCACTCAGTACCTTAGGTAGTACATACAAAGAAATTAATAGTACTAAAAATAATTGGAAAACAAATTTTAAAAGGTACTTCTTAAAGGAACAGTTCACCCAAAAATGAAAATTCTGTCATTAATTATTCACCCTCATGTCGTTCCAAACCCATAAGACCTTTCATCTTTAGAACACAAGTGAAGATATTTTTGATGAAATCCAAGAGCTTTCTGACCCTGCATAGACAGCAACACAACTGACATGTTCAAGGCCAGGCCCGGCGCCTCAGCCCCTTAGACGGGGGGGCATTTTGGTTTTCAGGGTGGGCACGAAACATGTTGAAGGGGGGGAGCGTGGAATGGTATGCGTGCTTTTCCTACCGATTCTACTTTCGCTTTCAGTTCAACAAGGAGTGGACAGGATGGAAAGTGGGCACGTCCGTATTAAATCACGTGATTAGCTGTCATCATTAAAGCTCGTGCCCAGCTGCGCTCCAATTAATGATCTATTAACGGTTTAAATAAATAAGATAAATATAAGATAATAAATAAGTTAATAAAACTGAGAGGGCAAAAATTCTGTTTTTCACTAAATTCTGATTGGGTGGGCAAGACTGACGTTTGGGTGGGCTAAGATCCGGCCCTGTTCAAGGCCCAGAAAATTACTAAGGAGGGACATTATTAAAATAGTCCATGTGACATCAGTGGTTCTACCATAATTTTCTGAAGCTTTTTGTGGAAAAGAAAACAAAAAAAATCAATAATTTCTTTTCTTCTGTGTCAAGTCTTCATAAAATTAAACTCCAATGTCTATGCAGGGTCAGAAAGCTCTCGGATTTCTTAAAAAGTTTGTGTTAAGAAGATGAACGAAGGTCTTATGGGTTTGGAACAACATGTGGGTTTTATTTTGTTGAATTTTATTTTGGGGTGAACTGTCCCTTTAAAGTACTTGTTGAACTATTTAAAACAGCATTTTTACTTAATCTTGACATCATGCGTTTTCTGTCTGTATGAAGATGTACATAATTTATGCCACATGATATGAAGAATACAGTCATATCAGATGCCTAATACAAAATGACATTAAGTATCATAATATGCTTGGGGCACATATCTGTGCTTTGTTAGATTTTATAATGTGTTTTCCAGTGAGAATTAAGACTAGTTCACCTCCAATCACCTCAACAATCACGAGGGGAAAAAAAATCCATCATTACCCGTGTTGTAGCTGATGTTTTATTCATAGTGACATTTAATATGCTACCACATATCAAGATTAGCATCCTTTGTAGTTGAAGTACAAAAGATATGAGAATATTCACACATGCACCAATCAGTAAAATGCTCCTCCATTTAATCACAATCTATGAAACTAAGGCAATAATGTATGGTAGTAGAAGTCTTCAAGTACTTCTACCTGCCTTTACTGTGAGCTCACACACAACTGCTAGAAACCCCCAAGCTTAAACTTTCATACCTTTTATAACACCAACTGTGAGTCTGTAAGCACCAAAAAAATAAGCTGAGTAAAATAACACAATCATTTGAATAAGAGAACTTATATTGAAACCCGTCACGTTACGTTTTCACATTAACCTCTTCACTTTTTTTCTGTTTGAATGAGCTCCTGGGGGCATTCATGTACATTCGGTACAAGTGAAAGACAGCACTATTATCTAGACTAGACTACATGTGACCTACTTATACGATCCGTGCCAGAGCAGTGGGTACAGTGATACATTGTCATGGACAAATGGGGGTAGGTTCTCAAAAATAGGGCTGGGCAGGACGGTAAACTAGCTCACACACAAAAAAATAATAATAATAATAAAAAAAAATAATAATACATTATTTTACCAAAATAAGAGGGATCATACAAAATGCATGTTATTTTCATTTAGTACTGACCTGAAAAAGATATTTCACATAAAAGACATTTACATATAGTCCACAAGAGAAAATAATAGTTTAATTTATAAAAATGACCCCGTTCGAAAGTTTACATACTCTTGATTCTTAATACTGTGTTGTTACCTGAATGATCCACAGCTGTGTTTTTTATGTTCAGTGATAGTTGTTCATGATTCCCTTGTATGTCCTGAACAGTTAAACTGGACGCTGTTCTTCAGAAAAATCCTTTAAGTCCCACAAATTCTTTGGTTTGGACCCTTTCCAACAATGACTGTATGATTTTGAGATCCATCTTTTCACACTGAGGACAACTGAGGGACTGATATGCAACTATTACAGAAGGGTAAAACTGATGCACCACAAGTCAAAACAATATATTAAGAGCCAGGGGTGTAAACTTTTGAACAGAATGAAGATGTGTATATTTGTAGTACTGCCCTTCAGAAGCTACTTATATGTTAATTTTGTCTAAATGTCTTCATTAAAATACCAAACTTTTGACATTTTTAGAGCATTATGATGGGTGACATTTTGCAGCAGGCTTCCATCTGGATTTAGACGACGCTTGAGATGAGCTGTGATCTCATATTAATCAACACAAACAATTAGCCACACTTTGATTCGTTTCCTGACAGCTTACCTAGAATGAACAACAGTGTCTCTAAACCGATGGGGAGAGGAGAGAGGTGATAGAAACATGCAGCAGCAGCGTACGGCCTACTGAAACATGAGTCACCGCTGCAAACGTGACGTCTGTTTCCATGCATGACGGTGTATGGCATGTTGTTAGAGATATCATGTCAGAAAGAAGTCACGGTGCTCGTGTTCCTGTGAGGTGGGATCAAAAGTGACGGTGCGCATACCGAACCCATCAGAAGGCAGCAGTAATTGGTGTAGACGTGAGAAGGTGCTGGAATGCCAGAGGAAACGAAATGACAGTGAGCTCTCCTCCCTCCTGTCTCCAGTTCAAAACATGTACAAAATCCTGAGGGCAACCACCTTGATGATCTGAGTCAGAGGCCAAGAAAACATCCAAACACACAAAGACCTGTGCACAAAAGGACCCACACAATAACAATTTTGCTTTCCTCATAAATATATCTTGTTTTTGACAGGAAAATAATGATACATACTGTTCCAGAAAACAATGTTTTTAATATATTTTAAAAATGTATTAATTTAAAATATCTCCTTAGAAATGATTTTACAGTGATTCACTTCAAAAGTAAAATGCACATTGTTTTAAAGATGTATAGATTTTTATTTATTTATTTATTTCTTTTTGACTGGAAAAACCACACATAATCTTTTAAGAACATAACAATTTGCCAGTGTTTTAAGAAAAACATACAGTGAATGTGCATTTTAAAGTTGTGTATTTTTTATTATTATTAAGCATAATACCTTTTCAGAACAACAATTCACCAATGGTTTGTGAGAAATATACAATTTAATAACTAAATTACATTTCAGCCAATCTCTAAAATTATTATTTTACAATCATTTGTTTTGAGAAAAATATACAGTGATTGTGGATTTTAAAGATGTGTACTCATTTATTTAATTTTTTACTGGAAAACTAAGCATAATACCTTTTCAAAACGACAATTTGATAAATGGTTTAAGAAAAATATAAAATTCAAAAAATAAATTATATTTAAAAACAAAAAAGATTTTACAATCATTTGTTTTGAGAAAAATATACGGTCAATGTGCATTTTAAAAGCGTGTATTTATTTATTTATTTTACTTAAAAACCAAGCATAATTCATTTTCAAAACAAAAATTTGCCAATAGTTTGTCAAAACAATATAATTTAATAAATAAACATATTTACAACTATCTCTAAAATTATTTTGATCATTTGTTTTGAGAAAAATATACAGTGAATGTGCATTTTAAGGGTGTGTATTAATACATTTATTTATTTGATTTTTTTTTACTGAACAACAAAGCACCAGAACAACAATTCGGCAATGGTTTGAGAAAAATATATAATTTAACAAATAAATTACATTTAAAACAATCTCTCAAATTATTTTACATTCATTTGCTTCTGATGTTGTAAAAGTCTATAGCTTTAAAACAATTTAACTGGAAAATCATACATACTGTTTCAGAAAGTGATTATTTGTGTTAGAATTACACAGAATTTAATCAGGTTAGAAATTTTTTTTTAGTTAATTTAATTACAAATAGTCACATACACAATTTTGCTTCTCAAGCAACCGTTTGTTGTTTCAAGGATGTTTAGATTTTTTAAACAGGAAAACAAGACAGAAATACTGTTTGGGAAGATTATTTTTGGCAGCACACAGAGGAAGCAGCAGCTCCAGTTGCTGTGGTGAATCCCCCTCCCCAGCCTGATTAGGATGGTGTGTTCAAAGACTGCAGAAAAATGTCTGACTGTGAAAACTTACAACTCCTCCCCTCTCTAAGCAACTGACTCACCCAGAATCCTTCATGAAGACACCCCAACAAGAGAGAGAGAGAGAGAGAGAGAGATTCTTGGCATGGCTGAGTCAGGCAAATCAATCAACACTGGACTGACAGACCTAACAATGTGATCCCAGAGCATCCCTCTTGTTTACCATTATTGATTTTGCACACACAACATCTCAGAAAGTCACAGGGTAACTCTTTCCTTTCCAGTCGCCCAGAACATCATCTCGGAAAATGCAAGAATAACTTGAAAACCATACATTTTTAAAGGCTCATTAAAAACTAAACTTTGGATTTAGTTTATGTCTGTTACCTTTGGTTTAGTGCTGGGCTGTTTGACCAAAAAAGTATACCAGGTTTTTATTTAGTGTTGTTGAGATTTCAATGTTTATCAAGGTTTTTCCCTGACTGTCCTTTATCAGATTGCATGAGACAGTTGCAGAACTACTGCATTTAAATCATGATCCTAACAGGTCAAACCATTTTTTGATGTGAATTAAACTGTATAATTGAAACATTTAAAAGCAAAAACAGAATGGTCTGACCTTAGCTTTGAGAAATTCTAATACATAAAACGTATTTGCACAAAACTGAAACATTAGCTGAATACAACGTAAATTCACTTTCTGACAGCAGGTGGCGCTTATGGAACAGCAGCGATACAGTGTTACAGTTGTAAACAAAGCACTGCTGTGCTTTTAAATACTACATAATATACATTATATGGAGGGAAGATGAGAAGAAAATACCATCTAAACCTTTCTGAAGACAGTTTTTATAAACTCCCGCCCCCAAATCAGTATGTAGGATTTCCTTCCAATACTTTGCTCAGTTTTTTTTTGAATAGCTGTTCTCATTTTTGTTTTAAATGTGGCCAATATCAGATTTCCAGTGTGAACAGATCATGGTTTAGAACTGACCCATGTGCACAAAAAACAAACAATATGAACAGGGTTGCCAGGTTTTCACAACAAGTTCCACTGCATTGCTTCTTAAAACTAGACCAAATCTATCCCAATTGCATTCCAGGGGGTAAATATCACATTAGTGGGATCGCTTCAACCCAACAGTGGCAACAGTAAAAAAGTAGCCCAATTCCACGGGAAAACTGTGGACTTGGCAACACTTGCGCAGCGTGTTGAAGTAAACATGGAAAACATAAAGTAAGCAATTATGTGTTTATCGTATGTTTTGCAGCAGAAGCCAGTGAAATTATGTGCAGGCAATATGAAAAATAAAGACAAGGATGAGAGCAGTTTAGAATCTTATATAATACAAGCCCTCATTTTGCTTGTATATAGAGTTGTCACTGTAATAAAGAGTTTTGACTCACTACTGTTCTTCTGACTACCTTTCACGACTGTTTTGATAACTTTGGGTATCTTTGAAGCGACTCCCATGAGCAGAATCCTGATGAATGTTGATCTAGAGTGATGCAAAATTCACATGAATTGCGATATGACTGTTCACACTGCGGTCGCATTGCAAAACATCTGACCTGTATTGGATTTAGTACCACATATGGAAGTGGCACAAATCGGAATTTAAAAGATCAGATTCCATGTGGTTTATGCAGAAGAAAAACTTTGAGTCACATGTGAGCAGAAAAATGATGTGAACGTAGCCATACATGTAGCCACAGCCATACAGTCAGGACATATCCAGGAGAAAGAGAACGTATGATCAGCCTATAGCTTAGAGATCAAAGAGCAAAGACAAAAAAATAATAGATATCTAGTTTGTATTTCAACAAAAGCCTCAGTGAATGACCACGCTGTGAAAAACAGCTTCAGGCTCTACAACTATCCACTTATTCCTATTTGTTGAGGAAATAGCAAAATGTCAACATATCAACACATCAAAGAACAAACGCACAGAGCTTCAGACGTGTACTTGGCAGAACCTCTAGATATTATGCAAATGAGCATTTGAAAATAACCCTGAGAAAGTAATATCAGCTGTACGTGCAGCGTGGGCTGAAATCAGCATGACTGTGAAAGCTCACCTGAGCTACAAAGAGACAAGGAGAACGAGAAGATGGCCTACACATATGCTGAAGGTCACTGATGAAAGTAGAGGAGCTGGCAAAAGCTGGGCCAGCTGACAAAAAAGGACTGCTGATACAGAGGAATGCCATGCCATTTTCAACCATCGCTCTCTCTCTCTCTCTCACACACACACACACACACACACACACAGACACGTAAGGTTCTCACACATGGAGTTCAGTATGTGTGAGGAGCAGGTTTAATCAGAGGGTGTTCACAGCTCTCTCTCCCACACAGTTCCCAGCGGAGGTCTCACTCAGTGGCTTACCCACAAGGACAAATCAGCATGGAGTCTCCACTGCTGCTATCAGAAAGCACGATGAGACGAGACGACAAACCGTGGGTTTGAGATCTGAGAAAAATTAATAAGTGTCATTGTTTTGAGCACCAGTAATATCTAAATGTCCCTAAAAGAAGATAAATTGAGCAGAACAAAATTATCTGGGAAGCTAAATTGCATAATATATTAAAGTCACTATGAAATTGACAATTCCTAATTACAAGGATTATTTGCGATCTGTGCACATTTTTTTTTTTACTTACTACAAGTATGGTAGTCTTTAATTAAAAACATTTTCAAACATTCAATGATCCAACGATACAATCAATTCCTAATGGACAAGAAGAAATTGTTTAATTAAGTCATTATTTTGGTTTCCGTTGTGAACAAAAAGTATTCTTGTAGCTTCATAAAATTATGGTTGAACCACTGATGTCACGTGGACTATTGTAACTGTTGTTACAACCTTTCTGGGCCTTAAATGTGGTAGTACTATTGCTGTCTATGCAATGCCAAAAAGCTCTCAGATTTCATCAAAAATATCTTAATTTGTGTGTTTTACGGGTTTGGAATGGCATGAGGGAGAGTAATTTAGGAAAGGGTTGAAATTTTTGGGTGTGCTATCCCTTTAAGTACAGGAGAAAGCATGTTTTATGTGACATGTATAACAATACTGCAGCATGTGTTTTTTCCCCTTCAATGATATCTCTGTGTAACAAATGAGGAGGTGGAAACTGATGAGTTAGGACCTTTACCACCCTCAGAAGTAAAAAGATTTATGGTTGCAGACCTATCTGCGGGTGGTTAGCCAAACTCAGCAGATACGCTCACTCATCCACACCCGCAGCGGAGTGGATCCGCTCCTGTCTGTAGAGCTGGCGGGGAGTGTGGGTCAGGCAGCCTGTGAATAAAGACACACTGCTGTTTGGCTGCAAACAAACACTGCAATTCATTAGAGACTGTGCTCCTGCAGCGAAAAGGGCAGGGAATGAACCATAGCCTCAAGATCACTGATGGGACTCACCTGCTTATAGACAAATCCTGCTATTAAAACTGGTCAAAACTGGATAAAGACACCAGCTGTGTCCATAGCAGAGGTCAGTTAAATCCTTTTTTGTATGAATGCACAACTTAAATGTGACATATCATGAAAATCTGATGTTTTCTGTGTTTAAGCGCTATATGTGCATCTACCAACTCAGAAAATGACAACCCACTAACTTTGTTTTGGCAAGTCCTTTTCTGCAAGCATGTGAAAGAACAAAACGTCAGATTTCACTCCCCCAGTGACGTGGTAAGGTAATTTTATTATAATACTACTGTCCCTTAATCTGCACATTTCCACCCACGGTCGCAGCCATTTTGTGTACCATTTGTGGTGTACCAGCTCTAACGCCATGGTGAAAGTTGGAGCAAAGCAAGCCAACTGTTCTGTCTTTGGCTGCACAGACGAGCACAAAACACTATTTTGAGTCCCAGCTTTGAGCTGTGAATTTATTGATTTATTTACTGTATATTATGCTGCTGACACACAGATCTAATATAAACTTGAAATTTATTTCCCAGCTGTTTACCTTCACAGACATAACCGACTGTTTTTGTAACTTGTGTGTATTTGACAGTTTAAGCACAATAAGACATGAAAGATAACTTAGTTTAGTACTCACATGCCGTGTGACAGCCGCTTTCTGTGCATGTGCTTTGGATGTGTGTAGTTTTCAGTGGCTCTCAGTCATACCATTGACATTATCCAAGCAGTTGAAGGCAGCGAGTTTGGATGGAGCAAAAAATGTATCTAAGCATGCGCACAATTCCACTGAATGATAAATGATTTTTAACTTAATGTTGTTAAACCTTATGTGTAAAGGAAATAGTTAAAATAACCACAGCATAACCTTGAAATAATTCATCATTTTATTTTATGGAAAATTAGATAAAAAAGCTCTATACATTCACAGTATGCTACACAATAGTTAACACGATAGATTTTAACTATACATAGTTTGAAGTAAATTGAATTTAAATTTTGTGCCTTCACTCTCTGACTCCATAAAGGATGCAGTGTAATTTGCCCCCTGACTATAGAATTTAGGGGAAGCATTTAAATAATTTTGTGAATATGCATAAGAATACAGAATTAAAATCATTAATCAAATTTTATTGCAGCTCATTTGCATTTAAAGAGACATGCACAAAAACAGCGTGTTTCTGCTTCTACTCAAAATAGGAATTTTCAAAATGATATAATAAATGATCTGTGTGGTATTTTGTGCTGAAACTTCACAGACACATTCTGGGGACACCTAAGACGTAATAGGTGCGTAATATGAATGTATATCTTGAGTAAATGTAGGACTTCACCTCTGATGATCTACAGTACATATAACTGAGTTCTGGTGTGAAACTCTAGAATGCAGTCCAATGATCTAATTCAATCTGACAACATGACATCATAATCACATGACACAGCCGACTGGTTCTCTCCTGTATCAGTAGCCAATGAGCTCACTGCTCAACATTCAAATACATGACTAGTGCTATGTGCAGCAGTTTTCAGCATGCTTCAGAAACCCTCCACCTTCCCCAGCTCCACCTGTATAGATCTGCTACGAGCATATTCAGATATGCTATATGGGGGTTAATTATATATGTTATATGTGCAGCAGCAGTGTTTCTTATATGCTTACAGCAGCATGTTGTAGATGTATTGGCAGTAGCAAGTCGGTACTTGCTCTGTCGCAGCAGCAGCGTAGCAGATCTATTCCGCCAAGACCAAATAGATTAACGTTGTCATGTACATTGCCATGCCAATCCCTCCGAGAGCTGTCATGACAGAACTGGGGTTTCTGACAGTTAAACAATTGCTTAATCCAAAACCAATTTTTGTCAAAATTAAGAACATGCAGTGGAAAAACTGTTTTGTTCTTTCAATTGCGAAACTGTGTGTACAGATTTGTGGGATATTGCAGGCAGCAATGTACACCGATTCTATGGGAGGTGTCATAGACAAAATTAGTCTTGGATGCTCCAGGCAGCATTGTATGTGTTTCAGATACAGTTACGAAGCCTGTGAATCTTAGACTTTACAGTGAGTCACAGCAGCAGAAGTCTCCTCTATACAGAAACAATAAGAGTGACTCAAACAGCAGCTCAATGACATCAGTCAAAACAGTCTCTGAGTGGCTCCTCAAGGCTAAAAGTGAATTAGCAGTGTAATTCAAACCAACGTGAAACGAGAGTGACTCTGAATCAGCATAATGCATTATCATACACACAATGAGCTCAAGTCAACTCCAACACAAAATGAACTACACAGTGCAATTCTGTCCACCAGTTGTTTCAGATGTAGGAGTCTTTTCCAAATGCCTGATTACACACACGCATCTAGTAAAAAAAGCTAAAACACACAAACAGACAGCATGGCGAGTTTAAGCGAATCATTCCTATAACAGGATTACCACTGCCAGATTTAACTGACAGAACAGTGGCAGACATAGTAAACGGGCAGTGGGCGAGAGAGAGAGAGAGAGAGAGAGAGAGAGAGAGAAAGAGAGAAAGAGAGAAAGAGAGAAAGAGAGAGAGGGATGCACAATAGCTTTTAAAGTGCTCCTGTCAATGACGAACAGTGTTTGGGTGGGACGTGCTATTAAGTGTCACACAAAACCATTAAAACCAGTCAAAGTCCACCCCCTAGTTCACTGATTCAGGCCTATTAAAGCACACTACACTGGACACACTGACAGATGGTGTCACACTATGACAGATAGCAAGCTCAGCTGAATCGACAATGCTGTGTATTTACTATGCCAAGTGAATAAGAACAGAACCCACTGTAATATCGCTCCAACTGAAGCTACAAGAGGCCATTCAAAACAACGTTGCGTCATTATTTGTGATATATTTTAATAAACAGTTATGTTAGCCAACTCTACATTATTCCTGTACTATATTTTTACTAGGAAGTGTACTAAAGAAACTGGATTCCAATTGACTTCTAAGGCAGCACAAGATCACATCTGATGATCTAAGAAAAATGTAAGCTTTTCAGACAACCATATTAACATTTTATGCTTAGAATTTTTTTTTTTTTTGCTACAACTCTGAAAAAAAGACAACATTTATAAATAGGAATGTAACGGTATTATCAAAACTCGATTTAGTCACCATTTTATTGTGGTCACATGACAATATCAAATAACAGGTCTTCTGGGCAAAAAAGTGTAGTTTTTAAAATATATTTAAACTTCTTATTCTAACATAAAAGTTCTTTTAAGCTGTGTTTTGGGCCATTATGCTTTGGCACAGTATCTGTCAAACTAACTAAAACCGAAAGCACAATATGGCTTAAATCTCTTCTGTTTTTGCTGCACGTTTCAAAGAAAAGCTCATGATCCTGTGTTTTCTGTGCCTCAGAATGTCTCAGTTCACAGTGAATGCAGTGAACTCGTTTACTGCATGTGCTGTGAGTTTAGTGCACGTTTGGAAACGCAATGGCCACCATTTATACTTTATTTTCATGGCAGATGATTACAGCATTTCACTAGATTTAGCTGGCATTTTTTGTCAAAATAAAGCTTAAAAGTGCAGTATGAATTGCTGACAGCTAGTGGTTTAAATAGGTAACATTACTGCAGTCCAAATTCAAAATATCCCTTGCAAGTGTAGTGTAAAGCAAAAAGAATATACCTATGAAATATTCATTTTAATTTACTTTACAGTGCAATTGTTTTATATTATGTGATCCTGGACCACAAAACCTGTGACATAAGTGTCAAGTTTTTGAAATTGAGATTTATACAACATCTGAAAGTTGAATAAATAAGCTTTCCATTGGTGTATGGTTAGGACAATATAAGTGAGTGATGAGACGTGAGGCCAAGTATGGTGACCCATACTAGGAATTTGTGCTCTGCATTTAACCCATCCAAGTGCACACACACAGTAGTGAACACACACACACACCGTGAACATACACCCGGAGCAGTGGGCAGCCATTGCATTGCTGCGGCGCCCGGGGAGCAGTTGGGGGTTCGGTGCCTTGCTCAAGGGTCTCACCTCAGTCGTGGTATTGACGATGGAGAGAGCGCTGGATATTCGCTCCCCCCACCGTCAATCCCTGCCGGACCTGGGACTCGAACTCGCAACCTCTTGGTTACAAGTCAGACTCCCTAACCATTAGGCCACGGCTGCCCCAGCCCCAATATTTGGCAGAAATACAACAATTTGAAAATCTGGAATCTGAGGGTGCAAAAATATAAAAATATTGAGAAAATCGCCTTTAAAGTTGTCCAAATTAAGTTCTTAGCAATGCATATTAATTATCAAAGATTAACTCTTGATATATTTACGGTAGAAAATTTACAAAATATCTTCATGGAACATGATCTTTACTTAATATCCTAATGATTTTTGGTATTAAAGAAAAATCAGTAATTTTGACCCACACAATGTATTTTTGGCTATTGCCACAAATATACCCCAGCGACTTAAGACTGGTTTTGTGGTCCAGGGTCACATATATGGCTATAATTGTCATAGGAATAACAATAATATAACATTTTTGCTATTAATATGTTCTAATTAGTTTGGCTTCCTAAAACACCAGTGTGAATGTAATTTAGACTGAGACAGTATACCATGATTAAAAATAGAGTCCCCTTTAAAGTTCTTTAAAATACTTTTTTTAAAGACTTTGTTCTGACTTAAGTTTGCTTAGTTTAGAACATGGGTTTCAGCTCTTAATTTTGAACTCTCAAAGTGCATGAGATAGAAGAATTTAACCTAATTTTTTTTTTAAAAAAATATCGCAATAAATATTGTATTGTGGACTACATTTTGAGATATTATCGTATCGTGACATTTTGATATTGTTACATCCCTATTAATAAATAGGCAGATGCTGTTTTTTATTCTTCTCACTACAGCTGAATTGCATGTACAGAATTGTCGGCTAGCATATGTAGGATTGTAGTGAACTGTTTATTATTCCCTCAAGGAAGGTCTATTAAAATGATGTGGTTCTCCTTCATTTCAAAAGGTGTCTTGGGAAGCTTTGAGAAGGGACATAAATGAAGACACATTAGCATACCTCTCTAACTTGTCCAATCGATGGTATGGATCTAACCCTCCTCCCACCCACTCACATCTGCCTTCGGCAAATCAAATCTGACCTGTGACTCACTGTAACTGGATCAGCCAATAAAAACCCTCGTAGCAACTGAAATAATTATATTTGTCAGAATAACGAGGAATGATGTTACAGTTGCTCAGTAGGTCAAGGACATTCAGTCTAGCTGTGACGATTCCTACAAAACTGCTGCAGAATTTAGACTAAAAGCAGTATTTAAAATACAATAAAATAAAATAATCCTTGCTATTCCTTATTATTGGGTTTACTGGCTAAATCAGTGACTAGAGGAAGTGAATTATAAAGAGGGTGAAGAAAATTACTTGTGGCATGCCTTACTAATTATTTTAACTTTTGGTGAGCCACATGTTAAAACCCTGCTAATCCAGCCTTCATTATAAAATTAGTCTCTAGCAAAACATAGCCTTCAGGACATATGGGCTTGAAATCAGCACTGTTATCTTCTTTCAACAGGAACTACTGCAAGACTGAAAGTGATTTTGTTTTAATCCTCCTCCAGCCTGACTGCTGTCCTCATGAGCTTGCGTCGTTCTGTTCATTAACTACACATCACTTCCACTACACTTCCATAGAACAAAACTCTGAAGATATCAAAAGCAGATCCATCAGATGTAAACCAAAGTGAACAAACTCTCAGATGATGTAACAGTCACACATCAACTGACATGCAAAAAAAAAGATTACAGTACCTGTGAGAAAGAGCTACTAATGAAAACATCACACTTACCAGTGTAGATTTGCATGTGTAGCTGAATTTCACAACACTAATCTGAAACAGAGGTGACCTAAAATAGTTTCCACTGTTTGTTCATAGTCTCTCCTTGTCCACTTAACACAGTGGAATCTCAGATGACTCCAGTTATCTAATTTTCAATGTCAATGTCAAACACAGACTTCACAAAACAGGCTCTACAGAAATGAATGTTGTGCACATATTTCCCATCTCAAGATTGGAAAAATAGCAGTTCTGAGACCAGTTTCCACCCTCATACAATGGCTTTTTCTTCTGTGGAACACAAAAGGAGATATTTTAAAGTATGTGCTATCCTCTAATTTCTAAACAATTCCAGTCAATGAAAACTGAAGCTGTCAAGCTTCAAAAAGTAAGCAAAACCACCATAAACATACCATAAATACAGACCAAATGACTTTGCGTGCTGAATCCAAAACAACTTTATATAATCAAAGTTAAATCAAGAATGTGACCTTCTTAAAATCCAAAAAAAAGATCACTTCCCACTTGAAAATTCAGGAAGTGTTTCACTGTGGGGAAAAACAAACAAACAAATAAAAGAATGAACGAATCAATCAATCAATCAATGACACAAAAGCCTGTCATAAAAAGCTACCGGATTTCCCCATGAGAGCTGATGTAAGGGGTTTTATATACAGTATAATGATGCACAACACCCCCATTATAACAATGGTGTGGTCTGTTTCTACTGCTTCTTCCTCTTCTCACTATTTATATCACACAATGCACAGCTGTTGCAATGGCAACAAATATTACCCAACCTTTTGCGCTTGAAGCAGAATGAAAATCGAAAGGATTGCCTGAGGATAAGAGTCAAATCCAGCTGCAATCTGATAGAGCAGATTAATTTAGGATTGCAAGATATACTTCAGTGAACAAGAAGCACAGTTTAAAAGCCTTGAAATCAATCACAGGCTGTTAAACAGCTGCACATATTACCACCACTGCTGTATTGCAATAGACCTTAGTTCAACTTTAGAGCACAAATTAAGATATTTTTGATGAAATCAAATATATCTTTCAACTTTCTGACCCTGCATAGACAGCAATGCAACTGACACGTTCAAGACCCAGGTAGTAAAGATAACAATAAAATAGTCCATGTGACACCAGCGGGATGTTATGAAGCCGGTTTGTGTTTCGAAGATGAATGGGTCTTATGGGTTTGGAACAACATTAATTACAGAGGGTTAATGACAGAATTTTCATTTTTGGATGAACTATCCCTTTAAACTTAAGAGTTATAAACTAATTATTATAATTAAAACAACATGATGTCATGTCACTACAGAACTGGCTTTTTTTGTTAAGGAGATCTGGAACAAACTAACAGAGTGGAAAGTGATTTTGAACACACTGTAAACCCTTAAAATGATTTCCGATTCACACAATTTTCCCATGAAAACATGTTTTTTGAACATTTTGGACAATGACCCATTACATGCTGTGGTAAATATGACCTGACAATAGTGGACAGACAGAGAAATATAACTGAATGTCATCCTAACCATCACTCCACACACAGTCAGTACAAGAAAACACGTTAGATTAAGAGTGACACTGTGTCCTGACGAAAGAGGAAATGAAAGTCTAGTGTTCAAGGACAGATTTCACTCAGTCAGTGAAGGAGAAAGTCATGCTCTGTTTCAAAACCTAAGATGCCTAAGGAAACAGCATTTTAAGGCAACTACATTTTTTGTGCACTCCAGTATGGAAGCCTGTTTCTGCCATGAATAAAAAATAAAAAAAAAGGTTATTGCGACTTTTTTCTCAGAATTACGTGATACACTCACAATTCTGCTTTTTTTCCTCAGAATTGTGATATAAACTCACAATTCAGTTTTTTTTCAGAATTGTGTAATATAAACTTACAATTCTGCCTTTTTTCTCAGAATTGTGATATAAACTCACAATTGCGAGAAATAAAGTCAGAATTGTGTAATATAAACTCACAATTTTTACTTTTTTCCTCTGAATTGTGAGACAAAAGTCAGAGTTTATAAGTTTGATTTTGCGAGTTACAATTCCGATTTAAAAAAAAGACTGACATGCTGAGGGAAAAAACACTGATATGTTCTCAGAATTGCGAGTTTATATCTCATAAGTTTGTATCTCGCAATTCTGAGAAAAAAAGTCAAAACTGAGCTTATGTCTCACAATTCTGAGAAAAAAAAATTGGGAGATATAAACTTAAAATTCAGAGAAAAAAAGTCAGAATTGTGAGTTTATATTAGACAATTCTAAGAAAAAAGTTAGAACTGCAAATTTATATTATGCAGTTCTGAGAAAAAAAGTTAGAATTGTGAGTTTTTATTATTAGAATTTATGTTCGCAATTCTGACTTTATAACTCGCAATTGCGAGTTTATATCACAATTCTGAGAAAAAAAGTCAGAATTGAGAGATGTAAACTCGCAATTGTGAAAAGAAAGGCAGAATTGTGAGTTAAAAACAGGGTTGCCAGGTTTTCACAACAAAACCGGCGCAATTGCTACTCAAAACTAGCCCAAAAGTAGCCCAAATGGTTTTAGAGGGGGGTTCCCCAGTAAAAACCGCGTTGAAGAGGGTAAAATACACGTTTTGTGGTAGGGTTCCTCTGGTAAAATTAGCATTCCAGGTGCTAAATATTACGTTATTGGGGTCACTTCAACCGGCGGACATGAAAAACAACCCACGGCGGACTTGGCAACATTGGTTAAAAAGTTTCAATGACCTTTTTTTTTATTCAGTGGCTTCCATACTCCAGGCCCAACGGCTGATTCAGACTTAATTATGCCTCCTCCTAAGACACCTCGTTTTAGCCAAATTATGACAGGATAGCATGTATATTTTATAGAGAAAGCAATCCCAGAAGAGCTCAAGGTTCCAAGTTCAGTTCATTTGGATGGAACCAGACAGTCATTTCAGAATCAGAATTTGTATCCAGTTTCCAGTCTTTGCTTAGCAACAAGCTAACAACAAACTATTGAAAGTTGAGTCTTCTGTGCTATCTGTGAGCTTTCTGCATGGACAGCCCATTTTGCCGCATGTACAACAATGGTCAGAATACTGCCTTATACGGCAGCAGTTTGTGAACAGAGCTTTTTAGAAAATAGTCAGTCTATTAGAGGTTATCTTGAGAAAAAAATACTGAAACCTTGTTTTTAACAGTTCTCACTCAATGGCACAGAGTCTTTTTAGTCCATCTGTTCACTGTTTTAGCTCTTGAGTTTGAGTACGTTTTGAGTGAGATATAAAACGTTCAAAGAGTGAGATAGAAAGAGCAACGGAGAGGGAAAAAAAAGGGAAATTGAGATATTGGATCTTTGTCAAATATATGACAAAATGAGTCAGGTGCTCACCTCCCAGGCTCATCTATCTTCTGTGGGTGAAGCAGTGCCAGTACCAGGGTAAAGAGGGACGTCGAGGTAGATGAGTTAGGGGCCTTGCGGTGGTTAAGGTCGAGGGCTCAGGATTAGGACGCTGGGGATGGAGGAAAAGTGGCTCAGCTCCAGATGGGTGCAGAATCAGACAGCGGCAAACATTTCACTGCAAATACAGAGAGAAAAACGTTAAATACTACAATTATATTTATAAATTTTACTTGATGAAAACATCTGGATACATTTTATAGAGAAAAAACTGCCAATAGCAAATTGCTAAATATTCTGTATGCTTAAGACAAAAATTTAACACACACTTCTCCATGTATGTTTGTTATGCTGTTTGCAAATGTTAGTTTGAACTTTTATGCTGGTAACGACGGCTAGCTGGCTAACCATGCTTTTTGGCCCAAATCAAAAGAGCCCTAAGTTATATTCTGGTCCACTGATATGGCTTGGGTCACTCTATGTGAATTTATCATCTGCCGGGTAAAAGAAAAAAAAAAGGCAAAAGCATAACCCTGTGCAACAAACTCTACAAAAACAATCTGATCTATCATTGTCTGCAGCACAAACAGTGCAGGAGTGTAATAATTAGGGATAGGTTAGGAGTTTTAAAAACCTGAGCAGTAGAAGTTGATGCTTGCTTTAGCCTGACGCTCAAAGCTCTTAATATAGCAAAGCAAATTTGCACTGCATCATCCTTTATTAATGATGCATAAGGTGGTCGCAAAGTAAAACTGAAAAACATTTTAAATTTCAGTTTCAGCCTGAAGCTCCTCAAATGCGACTCTCGATCATGAAAACTGCAAAGCAGAACGGACAAGATGAATCTGCATTAAAAACCACAGTCACACCAGACTGCCAAGGCAATTAAAAATACTGGAGATATGAGAGGAATCCTAGAGACAGCTGTTTGCCACAGTGTTAAAATTCAATGACTCTAAATTCTGCTTTAGCTTATGGTATTTCAAGGAAAGTCACCAAATGATATAAAAGATACAATACATTTTTTAAATGTGTACAAATCTGCATTTTATTTCATATTTAAGAAAACACTGCAGTAGTGATCATAAGTAAGCCAGTCGTTTTGAAAAGCTTACTCAGTTTGATCAATAGTTATTACATAACCCAGCAATGAAAATTCTGTCATCAATTACTCACCCTCATGTCGTTCCAAACCCTTAACACCTTTGTTCATCTTCAGAACACAAATTAAATACTTTTAATTAAATCTGAGAGCTTTCTGACCCTGCGCACACAGCAATGCAACTGTGCAACCAAGAGCATTGTCAAAATAGTCAATGTAACATGTTCAACCATAATTTTATGATGCTACGAGAATTATTTTTGTGTGCAAAAAATATATGTTATTTAACAATTTATCTCCTGCGGGTTACCAACTGCCGCCATTATCAAGAGTACCACGATGCATGTCATGTGGATGGTAACTCACAGGATAAGAATTGTTGAATAAAGTCCTTTTTTTTTGTTGTTGTGCACAAAAAGTATTCTCGTAGCTTTATAAAATTACGGTTAAACCACTGTTGTCACATGGACAATTTTAAAAGTTTTTACTATCTTTCTGGGCCTTGAACGTGTCAGTTGCATTGCTGTTCATGGAGGGTCAGAAAGCTCTTGGATTTCATCAAAAATATCTTAATTTGTGTTCCAAAGATGAATAAAGGTTTTACGGGATTGGAACGACATGAGGGTGAATAATTAATCACAGAATTTTCATTTCTGGGTAAACCATCCCTTTAATAAAAATAATATCATAATAATTATATAAGCATATAATGTGTTTTTGTTGTAGTTCAACAGTATTTTGTATTTCTACTAACCAACCATCCCATGGTATATAAAAACACCACTGTTAATTCTGTTATTATTTTTACACTGGGGTCATGTAGGGGGTAAAAACTCATTACTTATAATTGTAAAGTCAAGAGCCATCATCACCGAGGCCCTGAGCATCCACTTCACCCCTAGCTGCTCTGGGGGTTTGTTCATGTAACAAGAGCAATGGACGTCGCTTTAAATTAAAGCATCTCATAAATGACAACTTGCTGGTTAAGTAAACACATTTCTGTCATGACAACTCTCGGAGGGATAGTACATGACAATGTTAATGTATTTAGTCTTGGCGGAATAGATCTGCTACAGAGCAAGTGCCGAGACTTGCTACTGCCAATACATCCATAACATGCTGCTGTAAGCATGTAAGAAATACTGCTGCTGCACATATATGAATAACCCCCATAGCATACATGAATCACCTCGTAGCAGATCTATACAGGTGGAGCTAGGGAAGGTGGAGGGTTCCTGAAGCATGCTGCAAACTGCTACATCTAGCACTAGTCAAGTATTTGAATGTTGAGCAGTGAGCTCATTGGCTGCTGATACAGGAGAGAACCAATCGGCTGTGCCATGTGATTATGATGTCATGTTGTCAGATTGAGTTAGACCCATTGGACTGCATTCTAGAGTTTCATGCCAGAACTTTGTATGTGGCAGATATCTTGACTAAAATGCTCAATGAACAGCATGTATTTCTTTGGACAATAGTGTGCTGACAGGATGCCGCATTTTTATAGACCAAACCTCAGAAACAGATTCGCATTTTAGCACTTCGGGTTCCATCATTCTGAAGTTAATGTTTTTTTTTGAATGGGTTTTTGGATAAATGCCTGAAATAAGGTTTGTGGTAAAACACAAAAAAAAACTGGATATTTTATGATGTTTTATTCTAATCTGCAACATAAAATGCATCAGTAATACCCTCCAGAGATTTTTTAGCTTTACACGTCTTGAAAAAGGCAGTTGTTAAGTTTGCCAGAGAAATTAACCATCATTACACCAAACAGAAAAACTCATCTACTCACTTACTCTACTTTTACAGTCTCCTTGTGATTAAAATTGTGCTCTTGCAAAGTATTCTAACTGAAAATTTTATGGAAAATGTCTTTAAATAAAGATTTGTTGATGTCGTTTGACAGTGGTGTAGTCCGTTTATAGCCTACGTTATCTTTTCACTTCTGGTTATTATATTGAGATATGTTCAATTGTGAAGATGATCATAATGAGTAAAATGTGCAAGAATCATCATCTTTTGTTGGTCACAAAGCTAATTATCTGCAATAAGCCAAACGCCGATGGAAAAATCCTTTGGTTATCACTACAGCACTCTATTATGGTGGAAACGTTTAAATGCTTTAAGTCTATAAATACAATGATTTTAACTGTTTATTGGTTATGTTATAAAAACCTTGCAATCCAGCCCTGCTTCTGCTGAATGTTGCACACACATTTATCCAGCATACAGTCCTTCTTCTAGGCTACTGGCGGTATCTAGGCCACAGGCTCCATCATATCTGTCCTTAGCTGACAGTGGCAGTTAAATTTGTGTTATGTGAAAGCCTCTCCCAGGCCTTTTTCATTCACCAGTTAACAGCACTCCTACCCCAGGGTGTGCGATGTGTGTGCGCGCGCATGCGTGCATGTGAGTGATGGACGCATTTCTGCTCCCTTTCACTATCTGTTCATGTCCAGTGCTGTGATTTTGGGAATTGTGCCCTGTCACTTCACACAGCCACCAGGCCATCTCGCTTCCAGACGAAAAAATCTTCCTAAAGATAATATGACACATGCAGGCTGGAAACTGTTTTCCTCTCATTTTGTCTACAGCAGTAATTGAATGTATGTCTAAAGGGGGCTCCATCCCACATGTACTCATGATAAAAAGCTACTGTCGACATACATAAACACAACTATTTGTAATGAGCTGTGATTTGGGAGAGCTGGTGTTTCCGCTAGAAGCACTATCACCTCTCCAACCTGTGAACAGACTGTATTTCCACATTCTGATTGTCTTGAGCTTTTGATCCACAGGATCATCATCAAGAAGGTTTTAAATCCAACACTTTTTTGCAAAGAGAGATAATTTACATTGTTCAACACAGTCTAATAATAAATTGTAGGTAGGCTATAATATATATATATATATATATATATATATATATATTATTTATTAATGCTGTCAAAATTAGCGTTAATTTTTCCAGTTTTAAAAATATTTAACACAGGGGTGGCCACGTCACTCACAACTGCTGCTTCTGTCTTTTTTTCTTGACAAGAAGTGTGTTTATTTAGTAGCAGAACGTCTTTACAACCACATTAAATCGGAGACTTTTCAGACGCACACTGCAACTGCACTTCAGTTCAAAGTGTGGAAATGGTACAGATGATGAGAGAGCTTCAGTAGAACAACAGTTAGAAGACATGTTGTCAGGCCATTTTTCAGTAAAAAACGAATTTACCTGTCCTGTCAGCCATTATACTGTGCTCGTAGTGCTTGCTTTTTAATTGCACACACAAATATGGTGGCTGTAACAGAAAGTGCAAATGAAACTACGAGCTGTGTCAGATCCAAATCACGTTCCGCAGCGGCAGCTCTTAAAGTAATAGCAGTCAAATAACCTAATAACCCAGCTAGCTGTCTATTAAATCAAAGAACAAACGAAAAAAAGAGGAAATAAATAACTTTTGTAGCTTTAAGGATTCATCTATATGTAATTTAGTATGTAGTGTCTGATAACTTTATTCAATTTCTGTATTTCCTACTGTGCCAAAAAGGACACAGGTAAATAATGGGTTTGTATGAAGATTGTTTTAAGTTCACTTAAATTAGAAGTTGTTATTTTTATTATTAAACTCTATTTTCATTATTTAACATCAGTGGTATTGGTATTCAGTCATAAAAAATCTAACATAACAAATATTAAAAATATACTGTCTTTATGTTGTTTCTACATTAATTTGGAGACTGAATCTGAAATTATTGCAATAAGTATATTTAAAAACTTTAATGTTAGGTAGAATTAATCGTGATTAGTTTCAGATAAAATGTTAGATTAATTATTCTTTTTTTTTTTTTTTTTGATTGACAGCACTTAAGTTGCACCTTCATTCGTCCAAAAACTCCAACTTAGACAGCAATACTATTCAAGTAAAAGGGATTCTGTGAATGTTCTTTTACTATTTTCAATGAAAAATAAATGATAAACTAGTTTGTTACTTGCAAAAAGCATACAGATTTGATAGTATTTTACAGTAAATATAATGCAATGTTAAACAATTTGCAGTTTTTCACAGGTAACTTACAGTTAACCAGTTACCAAGCTTGTACTTCATCAATTTCACAGTTTTTTTTCTAAAAATTACAAACATTTTTACAGTGTATCATCTGTTACTGAGTCCATAGTTTACAACATAAATGTCCTTCTACATCAAAATCCATTGACCGATATGTTTATTGTTATTGTTGTTTATTGTTATGTGACATAACTGTTTTTGCTTGTAAACTGTGCTTGATTTCTTTCCTGATTCAGATGAGACAACGTTTTCACTGGATAGAAATATGTTAATTAATTTGCTTATTACAGACATGCAGCTTTTCACATGATAAGACATTAACTGATAGACTTGAGTCATGTGGATTACTTGTGGATTATTGTGATGTTTTTATCAGCTGTTTGGATTGGCACCCATTTACTGCAGAGGATCCATTGAAGCAAGTGAAGCAAAGCTACATTTTTACCAAATCTTTACCAAAACTCATCTACATCTTGGATGGCCTGAGTAAATTTTCAGCAAATTTTAATTTTTGGGTAAAATATTTCTTTAACATCATGTCATTTAACAACATACACAGCATACATTGCTTGTAATTGCTCCAATATGTCATCCTGCAATACTGTTTAAAAGTACTGACTATTTACAGACATAATTCAGAACATATATTTCTGCTCATGTATGTTCAGTTTACCTACTAAACCAGGTGGACTGAAAAAAATGCATGTCCTTATTTCCGCAAGTAGAGGAAGCCAATCAGATTAGAGCAGATCAATCAGTGCTTTCCAGTTTTGTTTGAAGACGCATCAGATGGTCAGTGAAGGCACTGTGGGCAGTCCGTGGGCATGTCTTCTCAGGCTCAAACTATCTATGAATAGGTCTTTCAGTAGGCAGAGAGAGAGAGACAGTCAAACCATTAGACTTCTTTTCTCTTGCTTGTTCAACCGTATCAAATTGTCTAACACGAGAGGAGGAGCACACACTATCTTTAACCATATTCAACAATATCTGCCATTTCTCAATTTTTCTATCCCTGCTCTTCCCAACAGCAAAAGCAGACAGAAACTGATGCTTGCGTATCTCTTTAAGACAAGCCTGCATACAGTCTGCATTATCTTGTTGGCTTTCTAGGGCTTAATGCGACAGAGTAGCTTTACTGAACTCCAGATCAACCTGATTATGTCACTTTTGTGAGATTATGTGCGATTAGTCACTAACAGTATCATCAGACGAATTTAAAGGAACAGTTCAAACTGAAAACATCTTCTTCTGTGTTCCACAGAACATACAGGTTTGGAACAACATGAGGGTGAATAAATAATGAAAGAATTTTCATTTATGTGTGAACTATTCTTTTAAGCATGTACAAAGTAAACTGAAGAACAATGCAAGATCCCTTGCATATAAGAGAAATCCGGCTAATTTACTTGAAAGATGATACTACAGAGATTCAGAGTAATCCTTTGTTCTGCAGGAGAGAGCTGCAGCAGAGTGAGAGAAGTTACTGGTATAATTTAAAATTGTTCGAATAAAAATCGATAAAACCAGGGCAGGGACCCATGTGGCTCAGCTGAGCATGTGTTTGGTGAGAGAGGGGCGAGAGACGAGAGAGACGTGGGTGGTCACATCGCTCTGTAATTACTCCCTCTGGAGCTGCAGGTGAAGAGAGATGACCTTTCCACAAGCTAAAAGCACAGCGCGCACAAATCACCTGACAACTCGTGCAGGAGTCTGGGCTATCACATGAAATATCCAACAATAAACAGATGACATTAACATACTCACCCTTTAGAACAATATGTGTGTTTTTAAGAAGAACGTTCTGACTATTCAATGCCCAAATCTCTTCAGTAAATATACATTCAAAAATCTATGAGAAAATGTTTTTAATTAAATACATTTCTTCAGTGATGAGCATGCTTTTTTATATTTTAATTAAAAACTACTTGGCACAAGCTGATTGGTTTATAGCCAATGAGCTTGCTGTTTTACATTTAAGTCTTTTGAAACCCTCCACCTCCCCAGCTCCACCTATATAGATTTGCTACAGGTCATTATGCTATTTGTGCGGCAGCAGTATGTTTTAAATACTCACAGCACTGTATTGCTTTTATGTATTGGCAGTAGCAAGCTCCTGTACTTGATTTGCAGCAGCAGCAATAACCAACAGCAGCAGCAATTCAGCAGCGAAGCAGATCTATTCCGCCAAGACCAAATACATTAACATTGTCATATCCATTATCATGCTAAAATCTTCATGATAGAACTGTCGTGATATCAGAATTAAGAAACATGCCTCATTAAAAGAATTACTTTTTGAAAAGAAAAAAAAAAAGAAAAAGTTTTTCTAAGAAAACAAACAAACAAAAAAACTAACAAAACTGCTTCATTGCTTATATTTGTCACAAATCAAGCCGTCACCAGAATTCTGAACTCTCTCACGTACTCCATTTCCCATTACCCTGTACTTGGGCTGAACACCTGCACAGGTGTCGGCCATTACTCTCAGACTTTATAAGACATGCTCATGCTCACTTCCACGCGAAGTCTTGTTTTGCTACTGCTGACATTACCAAGCGTTTATACCCTGTCTGAGTACCTGTTGCTGACCAGTTTGTTATATCTCTGCCGATTGTCTGCCACCTGCCTTTCTGACCCAGCCTGTCTTTCGGATTTACCCTGTTCATTGCTTGCCGCCTGCCCTGGCCTTACTGCCTAAACTCTGACTACGATTCTGGTTTGTCTCTGTTGTGTTACATGCTGTTGATTGACCCTGGACTGTACGACTACGATATTGGCTTTAATAAAGTTGCACATGGATCCCTAATCTGTTGACTCCTCGTTAAAATATTCTAAAAATATCTGAAGTCATGTGGTGTGACCAACAAGGTCAGATGAACAAACAGAAAACAGGAACCCTTCAGAACCTTCTGACTGTTTGTCAAGGACAATTAGTCTCCTTAAAACATTTCATTACTAGGCAAGATTAGTTCAGGTTGTAAAATGTCATGTGGTGTGACTCCCCAAAAACGTGACAATGTTTATGAAATGATAAAATAATAATAACCTTATTTTAAACTAATGGTTAAGATGTGTATACCTATGGATTCAGGCAGTAGGGAAAATATCTCATTACTTTCTACTTGATGGTTAAACCACATGACTTTTTAAGTGTATGTTAACACCTTCAGTAGTTTGTCTCGGTTAGCTTTTTTTTTTTTTGGTGTAAAAGAAATTACAAACCAGAAAATAAAATAAATTTAGTCCTGGGTTGTTTAGCATTCATAGTGTTATTTCAAAGGGGATGCAAATTTCACTTTAACATGGTGTTTGCATAAAAATGTATCTCAGCAGTGTGTGGACACAACCAGACTACAATGATAAAATCATGACGTCATACTGCTCAGGCCCCACCTACGACCTCTGAAGGCCTGTCCCGTATTAGCCCTCAGCCAGTTGTATGTTATCAATGTTATTTTCTCTGCACTCAAACAGCTGTAGCGACAACAATCTCTTATAAGCAGCAGTTGTAGTTGGATGTAAAAGTGAACATAAGGCCGGTTTCACAATGCAAGTGTGAACAGCGCGGAAGGGTCTTAATTTTCTCTCGACATGAGAGCCACTGAGAACGCAGTGGATTAGCTTTGTTTTTGATGGTAATACACACCAAATACACAAAAAGTGGAAGAGAGGGATGGGGATGACCAGTAGCTCATTATCATTTAAAGAGACATGCACCGAAACGAGTCACTGTGAACAGAGCTGTCGACAAAGTAAAAAGGGTGTCATTTTACATGACCATCAAGGAATTTTAAGTATTTTAAGTATGTTGCAGACCTTTCATGAAGACCCTAAAGAATCTTACCAACCAATGTCCCCTTAACACCAAACCACGCTCACAATCTGATTGGACAGGTTTTATTTTGCGAACTTACGAATGAACATAGCTGTGTGCTGGCTGGGCTAAATGCATATGTTGTATATGTGAACATACAGTATGGTGGTATTTCAAGCAGCTGATAATTCAAGAAGAGCTTTTAAAATGGGTAAAGGAGTCAACATAGCTTTATGTAAAATGACGAGGAAATGATCATTCTATACTGTTTGAGGTCGAAGCTTATGACTTCACTTCCTGTTTTTGGTTTGTTTAGATGTCTATGGTAAGAGCTGCTTTCATATTTCAGTCAAACCACACTAGAATATGTTTGGAAGCTTGATTGCTTGATTGGTGCACACCAGGGTTCAGGTGGCAGCATTAATGTTCACTTAAATGCAATGCACTAACAGAGCAATCACACCAGTGTTTCTTTTCATCTAACCAAACTCAAGTGTGAACACACCCTCAGTCAATGTGCACAAGAATTAGATTAAAAGTACTTGTTTGGTGCACACCAAGATTCTGGTGGCACTGTTCACACTTACTAACAGAGCAGTCCATGTGACATTAGTCTCCTGAATGTACGTCGAAGTCTGACAGGGTAGAGAAGAAATATTTGAATAAAGTTTTTTTTTTTTTTGGCCTTTTTGGCTTTATTATGACAGGACAGATAATTGCTGACAGGAAGCGAAGTGGGTAGGGTCAGGAAAGGTCCTCGAGCCTGGATTTGAACTCGGGACGCCCATAGCGCAACGGCACTGTATGTCGGCGCACTGCCCACAAGGCTATCGGCGCCGACATAAAGTTGTTATTTTTGTTTTCTTTGTACACAAAAAGTATTTTTGCAGCTTCATAACATTACGGTTGAACCACTGATGTTAGATGGGCTTTTTTAACGATTCTTACTACCTTTCTGGGTCTTGAATGTGTCTGTTGTGTTGCTGTTTATGCAGGGTCAGAAAGCTCTCAGATTTCATCAAAAATATTTTAATTTGTATTCCGAAGACGAACAACGGTCTTACGGGTGTGGAACGACATGAGGGTGAGTAATTAACAGAACTGTCATTTTTAGGTGAACTATCCTTTTAAAAGTTTCTTAAAAATGATGTAAATCTTTCAAAGCCACATAAAACCAACAAGAGTATATTTATAAGAATGCAGCATGCATTTTAAACTAGACATTTAAAAGATTTCGCTTTTCTTTTACTCTTACATGTCATCGGCCCACCTATTACTCAAACATTAAATAGTCTTTCGGCAGGATTTTCTTTGAACGAAGCTCCAGAACATATTTGTTTTGTTTTGAAGCGGCAGGGGTTATCGTCTCAGGGCTCCCGGCATTAAGCTGCCTTACATTACGGCGGGCTAATCTCTGCCAGAGGCTGGTTTAACCACCACACATCCCCAAAATCTACTGTGCATGGGCTCTGAATCCCAGACTGAGCAGCTCTCATGTGGAGCGACCTTCGAGTGCTCATGAATTAACACAGCAGGCTTTATACACAAACCGATACACACACCCTAGCCGTAGCTTCACGCTCGACGCTGAGACAATGAAGTGTGGATCGTGAGAACTTGGAGAGTCCGTGCAGCATCACAACAAAGGAAAGCCCCATCTTTTGTGTAATTCATACAATCCAACACTGTTAATCTCAAGGCTTTTGTAGGTCTTGGACAAAACATATACAACAATGTGTCTGTCAGCCGGCCTAAACTGAGATCAGTTTGCCAAACATCAGAGTAATTCTCTCATGAGATGAGAATGACAACCAGAAAATGTGCCAAATGTACAATAAAAGTGAGCAGCAAATAGATCATTCACATAGCGATTGTCAGTGCTCTCTCCATATCAGCCATTAGCTGACGGAGAGACAGAGAGAGAGAAAGTGAAGCAAAAAGAGATTTTTTTTCCCCTAGAATAAACCAGGACACCTGTCCTCCCACAGGGCTTATAGCTTTATAATCTGCAGTGTGAATGCTGCACTGCTAATAATGTAATAATATCACTGTCAGACGGTTTATGATCATTCACCACCGCTATCTATCATTCGCATCCTTCTTAATAAAGTCCTACACACTGATCAAAGTGTAAGACATCAAATATTGACATTCAAAAGCTAATTAAACAGTGCAATTAGGAAACATAAAATAGCATTACATTTACATGGTAACAAAATTGGTAGATATATACTGTAAGAGTGGGAGTAAATATTTGCAATGCATTAAATTATATACGCAATTATATATTCATGTGGAAGATCTATATCTTAGTAAATTTTCATCCAAATAAAAATACACATAATATACATATAAAACATATATCGTCATATTTTTGTAGAAGCAAGTGAACAAAATTAAACCACAACAAGATAAAATTTATTAAATAATAAATAATATGTCAACTATTTAATGAAGGGGACTTCCGGTTTGGGCGAACATGTGAAAGCAGCGTTGTCTCAGGCTCCCGCAACAATAACTTTGAAAACGTACTTTTTTCTCAAAACCCCAACCAGCTAAGCGTGGAAGATTTAACATCGAACCCTTGAACACCCTAGAGAAATGTCAAAAGCATCAAAAGCGTCCAAAAAGACGCCTCTCCTACAGGTAGTAGCACAACGCTAACTAGCATAGCTAATATGCTCGAAGACCACAGAGCTAGTATAGCAGCCGACTTCAAAGCAACATTCGCTGCCCTGGAATTGAGACTTGACAAAATGCAAACAACAATAACAGAACATGGTCAACGAATGGACTCATTGGAATCCCATGCTGAACTGCAAGACCATCGAATTCAAGCACTGGAGGAGAGGTGTGACGCATTAGCAGATCACAACGCTAAACTAACAGCGAAGACGATTGATCTTGAGAGCCGCAGCCGCAGAAATAATATTAGAATAATCGGCCTTCCAGAATCAATCGAGGGACCTAGGCCCACGAGCTTTTTTGCCGAGCTATTGGCTAAGGTACTCGGCGACCAAATCCTTCAATCTCCGCCTGAACTGGATCGAGCACATAGAACGCTTACCGCTAAACCGCAACCCGGATCACGGCCCAGACCGGTTATACTCCGCCTTCATCGCTATCAAATCAAGGAGCTGATCATTCGGGAGGCTCGTAAGAGACGTGGGAAACTTCAATATCAAGGGACACCAATCCAGATTTTTGAAGACTACACACCAGAAGTTGCCAGTGAACGAGCTAAATATCGAGCGGTGATGGCCGATCTCTACAACCTCGCTCTTCGACCAGCACTTTTCTTCCCGGCTCGTTTACAGATTACTCTGGAGAGCGGAGTAAAGAAGAGATTTTCATCTCTTGAAGAAGCCACAACTTTTGTTGCCAAATATCAACAGACCTCGAGGCCCGACTAGTTTGAATGCTATCTTACTCGCGGCTAATGTGGACCATGATAATCTAGCGGACTTTCGCCTTACAGGAGGAGCTGTTTTCGTATTGGAAAGTCTCAAGATTAAGACAGGAACCTGCTAAGCTTTTGCGCGCTGCATTTTTACAAAAACTACACACTAAGTGAGTTATTGCATTATCTCAAAGAGCTTTAAGAATTGTTCGGACTTTGTTACCTTTTAAATGCTATTCTAGATTAGCCCTGTTTCTGGTTCAGTGGGTTTAGAAGCCAACGTTAGTGTTGTATGCTACACTCCATTTAGTTTTAATTTGAGGTTAAAGTAATTAGCTTGTATTATTTTATTTCTTGTTGAAGGGTTGTCAAGCTAATATAGTTTTACCCTATATTTACTTTTGTATCATTATTATTGTTATCATCTTGTATTATCATTATGATTATTCTATTATTCTGTTACCTCTGATTCAATTGTTGGTATTTAATCTAAATATTTAATCGTATTATATAACTGTTAAGGAAAACTTAAGGTTCACGTTCATTACTTTGGGGGTCCCAACTGGTTCTTTAAGCTGCAGAATCTGGGACAAATTAAGGAAAAGAGGAAAGACGACGCAGAAAGGGAAGTACGATTATTTGATTTTAGTTTTGATGAGTGGGATGGGGGAGAAGGGATGGGGAGGGAAGTTTTCAATTGACTTAGAGTATTTTGTGTTTTGTGTATGTGTACTCATTTTACATTGGGCTGTTTCTGTACAGAAGATCCCACTTGCTGTTTGCTGCTTACTCCTTGAGACTGACCCGACAATCTTTTCACGGGTGCTGGTCCATGGCTAGTGTAACCAAGGGGGGTGCCGCTGGTGGACAAGCTGTGAGGATTAGCTCATTAAACACTGGTGGGCTAAACGCTGCAATCAAACGCACAAAAATTATGACTCATATCAAAAACCTAAATGTGGACATAATGTTTCTGCAGGAGACGCATTTATGCAACTCTGATCATAGAAAATTAAATAGACCTTGGATTAACCAAATTTTTCATTCACAATTTAATATAAAATCAAGAGGGACGGCTATATTAATCCGAAAAAACGTAAATTTCGCCTCAGAAAAAATAATAACAGATTCGAACGGTCGCTATGTTATTGTTACTGGTAAGCTATACGAAAAGCAGGTAATCCTGGTATCCGTCTATGCTCCCAATTGGGACGACTATAATTTTGTTAGCTCATTGTTTGCTACCATTCCAAATTTAGATTCTCACCTTCTGATAATGGGAGGAGATATGAACTGTGTGTTAGATGCAAAATTGGACAGATCTAGTCTAAGATCAACCTCAGTCATGAAAATGTCTCAGGCCTTTTCCACTTTTATGAGTCAATTTGGATTGGTGGACCCATGGCGATTTTCACATCCCTCTGTAAGACAGTATTCTTTTTTTTCTCACGTACATCGTTCATTCTCACGCATAGACTATTTTTTGATAGATAAAAAGCTCATCCCAGCGATCATCTCCACCCAGTATCTACCTATAACAGTGTCGGATCATGCCACAGTGGTCTTGGACCTTCACTTTAATATGAAGCCGAAGGGATTCAGACACTGGAGACTGGACCCTCTCTCGCTGGCAGATGACAACTTTTGTAAACATATTTCTGAATCGATCACTTTTTTCTGTGAAACTAATAAGAACGACGAAACCTCCCCATCCATATTGTGGGAAACTCTTAAAGCCTACATAAGGGGTAAAATTATTTCTTACACGTCACATACGAATAAATTGCGCAGAGCTCGGCAGAAGGAGCTGGAGGAAGCTATTGCAGATCTAGATAATTTACTATCGTCCGCGAACTCACCAGATTTATATAAAAAAAGAATAAGACTCCAAACTGAACTTGATCTCCTTCTTACTTTTGAAGCTGAACAGCTTCTTCTTCGTTCTCGGGGATTAGTGTACGAACATGGTGACAAAGCTGGACGCCTGTTAGCTCATCAGCTAAAGGCAAAAGCAGCATCAAATCAAATCACTCAGATAACTGATGAGTCAGGCTCAATAACCGATAACCCGGACAGAATAAATGACACTTTTAGATCATTTTTTTCCCAACTGTATGCATCAGAATCCCTCACAGATGAAAACCAACTAAATAATTTTTTTGGAAAATTGGACTTACCTAAAGTGTCACCCGAGGATACTCTGAGACTAGACGCCGCTCTTACTCTCTCAGAAATTAAAGAAGCAATACACTCAATGAACAGTAGCAAATCCCCAGGCCCCGACGGGTATCCGGTCGAGTTCTATAAAAAATTCTCTGATAAATTAGCTCCATTATTACTTGAAATGTTTAATTACTCATTTAATCGAGGCACTCTGCCGCCCACCCTTATGCAGGCTTCCATCTCTCTAATTTATAAGAAGGGTAAGGACCCACTGAGCTGTGCTTCTTATCGACCAATATCACTCCTTTCAGTAGATGTTAAAATACTCGCAAAAATTCTAGCTCGGAGATTGGAGTCTGTCATGCCCAAAATCATTTCAGAGGACCAGACGGGATTTATAGGGGGAAGACACTCATACTCTAATATAAGAAGGCTTCTCGGCGTCATCCTCTCTCCATCTTCCTCTAACATCCCAGAGGCAATAATATCTCTTGACGCCGAGAAGGCCTTCGACAGGGTGGAGTGGGACTACCTCCTCTTTTGCCTGAGACAGTTTGGTTTTAATACTAACTTAATATCATGGATCAAATTACTTTATTCATCTCCCTGCGCCTCAGTGTGCACAAATAACCAACGTTCTGTTCCGTTTCCACTTTTTCGGGGAACACGACAGGGGTGCCCGTTATCCCCATTATTATTTGCGCTGGCGATCGAACCGTTGTCGGCTGCTCTAAAAATGGAGGAGGGACTTGGGGGGATTGAGAGATGGGGCATAAAGCATCAAGTTTCGTTATATGCAGATGATCTGCTTCTTTATGTAAGTAACCCATCAATAAGCATTCCACGTATACTGACTTTGCTGAATGTTTTTGGTCGTCTGTCGGGATATAAGCTAAATATCTCTAAAAGTGAATACTTGCCAATAAACCAATTAGCCATAGCCATATCACCATCAACTATACCCTTTAAAATTGCCAATACAGGATTTAAATACCTTGGCATTACAGTTACACAATCCTTACGAACAATGCGAGAGCAAAATTTCACTTTATTAACAACGACGGTCAAGTCCGATTTACAGAGATGGAATTACCTTCCGTTGTCCTTAGCCGGTAGGATACAAATTATAAAAATGAATATATTACCAAGATACTTGTATGTTTTTCAATGCCTCCCCATTTTCCTCCCCAAGTCCTATTTCACAACTATAAATGATATTATCTCATCATTCATCTGGGCTGGTAAACGGCCAAGGGCAAGCCGTACAATGCTTTCTAGGCATAAATCGGCTGGGGGACTGGGCCTACCCAATCTTATTGGTTACTACTGGGCTGCCAATGTGCATAAGATGATATCTTGGTTTACTTTCCCTCAATCTAGTTGGTGCCAGAGTGAGTCAGCCTCCTGCTCCTCGTCGCTGCTTGCATTAACATGTAACATGTTGCCCTTCTCCCCAACAAGTTTCACGTCTAACCCGGTTGTAGTCGGAACTCTAAAAATTTGGACGCAAATAAGACGCCACTTCGGATGGCTCACCCCCCCTTTAGCAACTCCAATTTGTAATAACCATCTGTTCATTCCAGCAAAAACAGATTCACGTTTTTCAGTTTTAGAAAGCAAAGGGCTATGTAGTTTGGGAGACCTGTACATTGATGGCATATTTGCGAGCTTTAACCAATTAATTTCTACCTTTAACCTACATAAATCAGACTTTTTCCGATACTTCCAGTTACGGGACTTTGCGAAAACACACGCCACGTCATTTCCACGGATTCCAACACCCAGCGGGATGGACCTGGCTCTTAAGGCTAAAACTCTATCAAAGGGCCATATTTCCTTTCTTTATAATTTATTGTCCACCAACAGTGAATCTATTTTACATAAGATCAAGATGAACTGGGAGTCAGAACTTCAATTAAATCTGTCTGAAAAATTTTGGGAGGGAGCCATGGGGATTGTTAACTCGTCATCCAGCTGCGCTAGACTGTCACTAATACAATTTAAAGTCTTTCACAGATTACACTATAGTAAGGCCAAATTATCAAAGCTCTATCCAGGCAAATTTGATGATACTTGTAGCAAATGCTCGCAGGCCCCATGTAACCTTACCCACATGTTTTGGACATGCCCCAAGCTGTCTGAATTCTGGCGACTATTCTTTAAAACAATTTCAGATATATTAGGCATAAATTTAACTCCAACCCCACATATTGCTATTTTTGGCAAGCCCCCAGACGACATCCGTACCACAACAACTCAAAATAACATAATCGCCTTCTCCTCTCTTGTTGCTCGCAAGAGAATTTTGTTATTGTGGAAGTCTTCTCAACCACCATTAATCAAAGTTTGGTTACATGACATTTTAGGCCTTTTGAAATTGGAGAAAATCAAATTCTCGCTTAGGGGGTCAATTGACAGGTTTTATATTCATTGGAGACCACTACTTAATTATTTAGACGGGCTGCCAGCTCAGGAAGTCTCTTTGTAGGGTCCCACTATATGGTCACATATGTACTATTCCTTCTGTCTTGGTTCGCCGGCGGCAGGTAGCCCCCCCCCCACCGATTTTGATCTGTTCACCCTAAGACACTCCAACATAACAGATAACTCGCTTTAATGTCTGAGGAGTGGACAGCAATTGTTGGATATTTACACTGCACTGTGAATGATCAACACTAGCAACTTACATTGGTATCTTTAATTATTACTGTGCAGGTATAGGTGTATTTAAATGTATGTATGAGTACATATAAAGGTTTTTGTATGTATTTTTTGTATTTTATTATTATGATTATTATATATTTATTTATTTTATTTATTTATTTATTTTTATTTTTGTTATTTATTTATTTACTTTATTTATTTATTTATTTTTTTTTTTTTTTTTTGTATAAGTGGATTATGGGTTTGGGGAAGGGGGATCTTGTTCAGTTAAGTTCATAAAAATGGGAGAAAAAGACATTGTAGGACATTGACATTTTGTATGCAATCCATGTTTGTCTTTTGCAACTGATAAATAAAAGTTACAAAAAAAAAAAAAAAAAAAAAAAAAAAAAACTATTTAATGAAGGGTATAATAGCAATTTCACTTTGATATCAGGACAATTTATAAAAGTCATTTTATTCATTCAACACATTATCTGCAGGCTAAATATAAAGCTAAAGTTTTCTGTGAAATTGATCAAGTGAGTTTATGATTAAAACAAAAAAATATCTCCCAATGGGCTCAGGAAAATAATCTAAATTCAAAAGGGAAAACTAATTTTTATACCCAATTGACAGTTATTTGTTCTTGTTTTAAGCATATACTCATTTCATTTTGTTAAATTTTTCAAGATTTTATTTTATATTTGCATCTCAGGTCATTTCAGGATGTTTATTTGTTTTGGAAAATAAAAATACAGAGGAAGAGGAATATATTTTTTGTATTTTTTTTTATATATATATATATATATTTTATTTATTCAAAATGTTCTACTCTGGTTTAAGACCTTACTTTGTGTAAGGGAAACCCTGTATTACTTATTTTTCTAAAAATCAGTATCAAGGTTCCCATTGTGACAACTTACCCCATAGAGTTTGTCACATGTCCTGTTTGGGATCCCAAGATAAGATGATGTTAAATGAAAATCTCTCCAAACACATCTTAAGCTTTCATCTACTATCCCCAGTAGAAACTAAAACAATCTAACAAAAATCAACATCACAAAAGCAGCTTTGCTGAAATTATAGAGGAGATTGTGATATTAATGATTATTAATGAAGTCATTTAGCAAAGCCTGTTATGCACGGTCAGTTAAAGTCTCTGTTGTCAGTTGTCCCTGTATTAATATTCTGTCAGCTTTGCTTTAGCATCACAGCTCAGAGGATTATGTCTATTAAAATGTATTTATACTAGAAACATGACCTAGTCATTCCTTTCTGCAGATTCCTAAAAATTAATTACAACTTCTAAAAATTTTGTCTGGATTGTTAAATCAGCCTATAATTAAGCACAGACTCGTTCAGCCTGGCTCTTTCTATTAATTTTGCTGCAGTGCCTTATAGAACATTCATTATAATTCTATGCAAGTAAATTTGAATCTAATTATGGCCAAACCTCTTTTACAGCAGCCTCCATAAGTTAATGACTCCTTGATAAACAACAAAGGGAACAAACAAACCACTGCCAGATGGTGCAAAACAAGTGTAAAGAATGTTTTGGCTTGATAAAAGAAAGCTTTTATCTCTTGCAATTAAAGTAATCACAAGACGGAAAACTGAAAACTTCCATCCAGGCCATTAGCATACGAGAGTCAAGAGTAAACAGACTAGTTATTCAGAACTGAATCTTTCTTGCTCTTTGAACTTAGTTAAAGGGATAGTTCACCTAAAAATAACATTTCTGTCATCATTTACTCATCCTCAAGTCGTTCCAAACCTGTACGACTTTCTTACTTCTGTGAAAGACAAAAGATGATATTTTGAACAATGTTTGAACCATTTTTTCTACATTATAAGGTCCAACACTTTCACGAAATCAAAAAACAGAATTCTTCTGTGCTTAAGTGCTATAATCGGTAACACTTTACAATAAGGTTCATTAGTTAAACATTAATTAATGTATTAACTAACAGGAACTAACCATGAGCAATACATTTGTTACTGTATTTGCTAATCTTCATTAATGTTAGTTAATGAAAATACAGTTGTTCATTGTTTATTCATGTTAGTTCACAGTGCTTCAAGGCTGCAGTCCGTTTCAAAGTGCATCTAAACATTGAATGAAATGTTGTCCAACCCTGCGCTGAATTCCTGAGGTAATTTTTTGTTTTTATGTTACTCAGTTTGCTGTGCAATGTCTGTTTGCTTTTCTACAATGTTGCCTGCCATTTCAAATGCGCAAGCCTTTTAAATTTGAATGAAGTCTAATTAGCTGTCAGTGTTTTATCGTTTATCAGCTTTAAAAAATAGTTCTAAAAGCGATCCCAGCGATATCGTTGCCCTGTATAGTTATCGTTATAGTTGTGGTGTGAACTCTGCTATTCTCTTAAATTTGAAACGATTTTTAGAACATTATCTTTAGAGTTATAGTTATCGTTATCGTGCTTGGTGTGAATGGGCCTTTATACTTTGTTCTCAAATTGTTCATGTTAACAACATCAGTGTTGCGTAACTACATGTATGTAGTGTGTAGGCCTATTAGCCTTTCTGTTTCTGTACAGTCTAATCTCTGATTAGTGTTGTCACAAGACCCGGATCTTCGGTACCAAGTCGGTTCTAAAAAAAAAAAAAACGTTACGGTACCAGATTTTCTTAGGCACCGGAGATACCGAGGACCCGGTCAAACCGGGTCTTGACGCGCTATCCGAAACAAGGCACATGGCGACTGGTGGTGCTGATGAGGTGGCTCCAGTTGTTGACAAGAAAGGAGGGAAGCCACGTAAGGAAATATTTTGGATTTGAGGCTGATGATAAGGGGAACATCCCAGATTATCAAAAACCAGTCTGCAAACGATGTCATCGAAGTTTTCTTTCGAAAGGAGGAAACACGTCGAACTTAATCAAACACCTTAAGGACCGTCACCCACACCTTATGAAGGAGTTCAAGCAGGTGATTTTAATTTTAGTTTTAACAATTACGTTATGAATATTATATTACATTAATTTGAAAGTTGGATTGAAATAAACATTGCCGTTTGCGTAGTTAACCATTGTTAGCATTCGCGCGGCTAACATTAATTTAACGCGAAGTTTATTTGTTAACCCCAGGGTGCGATTTGCCGGGGGGATGGTGGGGATTTCCCCCCCTCTGGTCTATGCATCCCTGCCTCTGCTGAATTATTATTATCCCCGGTAGGGATAAAAACATCCCGCGAACCCGCTCCTAAGTCCGGTTTTGAATCACATGATTCGCCATATGAGCTTTAAAGTCCAGCTCTGAACCAAATGATTCGCCATACGCGCTTTGATATCCCGTTCTGAATCAAATGATTCGCGATCTGATTGGAGCGCTTCGAAACAGTGAATCATTTTGCGACGCAGTGGTTGATCTTTGCTCGCTTATATAATGTATTCGTTGTTTGAAATGAAATCGTTACAATTAATAGGACTAACTAATGTTTTTATGAAATTGTGATCAGATTTCATGACATGAGACTCATTATCTAAAAAGATGTATAGCCTATAATGTGCAATGTTAACAGATTACACTAATATTAGTTTTCAAAAGCATCCCCCCTCTGCTTTTTTCACAAATCGCACCCTGGTTAACCCTTTAATGCTCTTGTAACTTTTATAAGGGTAAAATATAACACGGGGACGTGTTACACACCAGAGCATTTTAGATTACTTGTGTATCTAAGTCCAAAATATGTGTTACAAAACGTACAAATGTATGGTTAGCAATAGGTCTTTAATATTAGTCCGTCAGAAAAGCAGTTATGCTAATTCTTGGCTGGGCAACTCTAGCAGGTTTAAAAGCTTTTAAAAATAAAATATGAACGCAAAGTTTATCATTTGGAATAAAGAAAAGTACAATAAAATACAAGACGTGTTATCTCTTCATGTAAAGTGTTACCAAACTATACAATAATAATATACCCTTCATTAACATTACTTTATGCATTATCTAACATCAGCTAACAGTAAGGTCATGTTATCTAATGTTGTTTAACAAGTGTAATCTTATTGTAGTTAAAAGTTGTTTTTCAATTAGCATGTTTTTTGTGTTTTGCTTTGGTACCGGAATTGGTACCGAGAACCGTGAAATTTTGCTGGTATTGGTACCGACTACTGAAATTTTGATACCGTGACAACACTATCTCTGATTGACATAAAATTCAAATTTCATATGAAGAAATTCTTTTAGCCGAAAAAGCAAATCATTCTTCCTTAGGACCGGTTCTCTTTAAAATACAAAACGTGTGTAATCCCACGTAGGCTATCTGCAATCAAATGCACATTTAAAACTGGAGTAATCTAATTTTAGTCACTTATGTTTCATAAACACAAACTTTTTTATTACATTCCGCAATCAAAATGATAAATTTAATCATTTCAGCCACTGTGAGAAAAGGCTATAAACTATCCGGCACCTGCAGCATTCTCACAGCGATAAAGCTACTAGCCGGGACGCCTTCTTTATGTTTACAGATGTGACGCAATGACGTAGTGGAATGCTTGAATTTCCCGCGAAAACCTACCCGTACCACTCAATTTAAAAAAACATTATTATAAGCTAACTGTTGTGAATCGGGCTAAAGTAAGGCGATAGTTTTGAACAAGTTATGTACTTGCTCAAAATTTGATTTTGTATAATTTTTAACCAAAAAAGTTACGGACTGCAGCTTTAACTAATGTTAACAAGATTTGAATAATGTATTAGTAAATGTTAAAATTAACATTAACAAAGATTAATAAATGCTGTATAAGTGCAGTTTATTATTAGTTCATGTTAACTAACGTAGTTAACTAATGTTAACTAATGAACCTTACTGTAAAGTGTTACCCTATAATCGAGCATCTACCTATAGTGGGGGGGGGTTTGTTATCAAAATTTACTTACCAAAACCTACACATTTTACAGTCACCGTTACGCAGATTCATCATAAACACAGCTAAAAAGCTTCCAAACACAGTGGTCATCCTTCACAAAACTAATATCTAATCACAGTTTTATCACAGGTAGAACACAAAATGTTTCAGTACAAGCAATATTTAAAACTTTTAACTCACGGGAGAAAATCAACCCGCCACAACAGTTTAAAATCAGCCCAATTCTGTGGAAAAAAATGCGGATTTGGCAACCCTACATCCAACACGAGCTGCATCCAAAGCAATTTAAATACTACGCATATTGATGCGCAAAAATAATATTCAATATTAGAATTTTGTGGGAGTAGGATTAAGAGAACAGTCCTGCACACGGCTTTAATACAAAAACGCACACAATGAATGACGACTGTAGAAAGCAAAAGCTCAATCCCAGATATTTTGAGCAATTTAGGAATTTCATGAATGTTGGCCGGACAAATTTTTTCAAGTCCAAAAAAGGACATGTCCGTGGAAAAGAGGACGTATGGTCACCCTACATCTACCAACCCAGAAAATGTGAAAACGGACAATCCAGTAGCTTTGTTTTCGTAAGCCTTTCTCTGCAAGCTTGTGATAAAAAATGTTTTCACCCATGGCACCACCATTTTATTTTCAACAAGCGACAACAGTGTACCAGTTCTAATGCTATGGCGAAAGTTAGAGGAAAGCATGCTAACTGTTCTGTCGGTGGCTGCACAGAGCATTATTTAGAGTACCAGCCTCAGAGGAGACAAGAGAGCAGTGGATTTATTGATTTATTTACTGTATATTACGCTGCTGCCACCTAGATCTTATATGAACATGCAATTTCTTTTCCAGCTGTTTACCTTCACAAACATAACCGACTGTTTTTGCAACTCATATGTGTTTTTTACACAAACTTGTGTGTGTTTGACAATTTAAGCGCAATAAGACATGAAGGACAACTTAGTTTAATACTCACATGTCTTTAAAACACATGATTTCAGCACCATAGAAATGATAATCAAAACCAAACAAGCCCTGTTCTGGAAAAGAGGGCGGGGAGCAGCAGCTCATTTGCATTTAAAGAGTCATGCACAAAAACAACGTTGTCCGTTTCCACTCAAAATAGGCATTTTCAAACTTACATAATAAATGATCTGTGGGGTATTTTGAGCTGAAATTTCACAGACACGTTCTGGGGACACCTGAGAATTATATTCTTTAAGCAATTATTTACTCACAGATAATTGGCAATTATGCTCATACACAGACTATTAACAGATTTGAAATGTTTAAAACTGACATTTATTGTGTTTATATGTCCAATTACTGATATCCAGAAACATTTCCCCCCAGTTTCACAGACATGGGTTAAGCCTAGTCCTAGACTAAAATGCAACCCTGAGTGGTTTCAACTGAAAGAAACTTGCACGGACTGATCTTAAAATACAACACTGCCTTTGTTTTGTCTCAAGACGCACACCAGTAATGTTTTTTTTTCCAAGACATGTTTATGAAAATTATTAAATGTCTTAATTGAACTATTGCCTAATCCTGGCTTAGGCTAAGATCTGTTTATGAAACCGGGCTTTTATGTTTTATTTAGTTTTATTTCTGCTATTTGTTAAATTTCATCTTCACATTACAACAATAACAATCTTAACAAGTCTTAGGAAAAATGCTCAAATACTAGAAAACAATAATGGCAAAACTTGATTATAGAGGGTTTACACTTAAGTCACAATTTGGTCAGTTACCCAGATGAGCAGCCATATTGGCGATACTCGGATGTAAACAACAGCATAGATTGCATGGTTAATGTACTATTGAATATGTTGTTCTGCTAATTTTTGCTGTGTAAACAACGGAAAAACGTGTGGAAGCTGTAAGTACTGTAAGCTGTAAGGACTTAGTAAGTAGGAAAGGGCACAATATTTTGAAGTTAACAGTTGCTAAAGATATGCACGAGCAGTATTAATTAAAATATTAGATTAACATTTCACCTATCTGACTAGAAATAATAAGAATAAACACGAATGTTGTCAAGTTTCTTGTCCTAGAAATCCTGGTTCAGTTTGGCCAACCACAAACAAAACCTTTTGTTCCTCAGACAGTTTTTTGCACTCTTCTCCTTGAGTTGTTATAACGTTTAGCAGTCCATGGTACTCCAAATGTTTTTACTGGACCGAACGATTAGTACAGCACAAACCATCACAACAATTGATCTTTTTTTAGCATCAATAATCAGCAAAATATGCAAGTTTTGCTCGGTTCAGTGGCATTGTTTACTTTCAGTGCCGCCAATATGACCGATTGATGACATGTTGTGAAAACACTCTATTGGTTGATCTCTAACATAGACTACATCAAATATGGCAAAACAAACCTTAAACGTCAATTAATGTAAAACCTCATTGGTTCTTGCTGGCTCAATATTATGTTTTTGGTCAAACAGTTCTTTTAAATGTGAAAAAATAAGCTCTCCCATTATCTGCAAAGGGCAACTTCATCTTCCTTTATGTCAGTTTGTCCACTGCTCTGTCCTCCACACTCTGCATATTACAATATCAGCTAACTTACTTTTACACTGACATTTAAATCACGTCAAAGCACTTAATTAGTTGTATTTTTCTGTACGCCTATAATTCACTCAGTCACTTTCAATGCTGCCATGTAAATGAATAACCATCATTAAAATCCAGTCAGTAACGATCTGAATACGGCTATTGATAGTATTACCAGAGTAAAAGGTGTGTGAAAACATGCACTGTGTTGACATAATGACTTGACCTCCGGTAATGAAGGCGTGCATGTTGACATGGTTGGAATAACAAAACTCTGGTCTACAGCTACGTTTACAGATGGAAATGAATGGATAAAATAACTCATCCATCCTTTGGGATCTTCATCGCAACCACAGACATCTTTTGGTCCTCACAGAATACATTTGTTTAAAGCAATTCAGACGCTATCATGGAGTAGATTTCCTCTGTGTTGGCCCTGAGAATACTGATGAAAAAATCTTTGACTAAGTCAAAAAACAGAGCGTGAAAGCAGTTTAATCATTTCTCTGAATGCAGTGACAGAAATTTGCTGACTTGAAAGGCCACACAAGACAAATAATACATGAGGAAAACTGGCCCAAGGCCACATCGGACTCCCAGTATTTGTGAAGTGCAGCTGCCTCACTTTCAAGATTTCATATGAAGCCACCAAACAAAACTCAACACATGCTGCTTAAAAATTAATACAGTCGCAAACCCCGGAGCCGCCTGCATCCCAGGAGAGCCTCAGCTCTTTAAATATACTTTTTAAAAACAGGTAAGAGAATTTGGTTTATCACAATAAACAACCTGACTGCACAAAATGTGCTATTTATTATTTGGATGAATATGTGAACGATTTATTAAAACGTTATTACGTATTAAGACTGATATGAAATATATCTCTGGTGTAGAAAAACACATGCCCATGCACTACCATTCAAAAGGTTGGGGTCAATATTTTTGACTGAAAATCTCCTATGCTCACCAAGCATTTATTTGATAAAAAATACAGTAAAAATGTGAAATATATTTACAATTTAAAATGACTGGTTATTATTCAAATACATTTCAAAATGTAATTTATTCCTGTGATGCAAGAACTAAATTTTCAGTATTAATTACTTTAGTCACATAATCGTGATAAAAACAGTTAATATTCTGGTGAAAACTATAATATATATATGTATATATAAATGTGAAAAAATAAATATTAATAATAATAATAATAATAATAATAATATTATATATATATATATATATATATATATATATATATATAAAGTGAAATATTTTTACTATTTAAAACAACTACTTTCTATTTGAATATCTACTATTCAGAATCATTACTCATTAATCTTCAGAAATCATTCTAATATGCTGATTTGATGTTCAAGAAACATTTATTATTATTACTATCAATATTTAAAACCGTAATTTTTTAATGATTCTTTGATGAATAGAAAGATCCAAAGATCAGAATTTATCTGAAATAAAAAGCTTTTGCAACATTATAAACCATATCATACAAAAGCTTGAAGTCAGTATATTTTGGGGGGTAATTAATACTTTATTTAGCAAGAATGCTTTAAATTGACGATAAAGACATTTATAATATTACAAAATGCTGTTTTTTTCTATTCTAAATCTACTCAGCTGTTTTTACCACAAAAATAATCAAATATGTTTTTCCTTACTGCATACTAGCTGAATGAAAGTACTATATAAAAAACATTAAATGGTAGTATATGCACCATTTCTTTACTCCAATTTTAATACTCTTTTTCATACAACAAATAGCCTATCTTGAACTTAACCTTGACATTTACATATAAAAACACTAGCACATTATTGCATATAAAAATGTCCTCTAATCCCACATAAGCTTCAAGCCTGTATAGAAACTAGTTCAAAAACTTAAACTTAAATATCCAATTAAATAAAAACTGTGGTTTTAGAGAGTGTGGCTTTTCCTGTAACATCTGTTAACTTTCAAGTCATAAATATTCTAGTGTAATCCTAACAGAAAAAAAAGAAAACTGAAATTGTAGTCTCTCTTCTATTTGACAAAATATTGATATCACCTCCTAGTCATAAATGTCATCCAGTGAAGTGCTCTTCACAATGTGAATGTCCAAGAATGTCCCAAATACCACCTTCCAACAGCAATTAGCAAACTTGCTTGATATGCTAAGTAAGACCAGGGGGAAACACTCTTTTTCAATAGGAATATGTGTTTTTTTTAAAGGGCATATACAGCTATATAACATGCAGGAAAACCCCCTAAGGACGCTGGCTAGAAAGTGCGTGATGTCCATACAGAGAGAGCAGTAATCAGAGTAAACCCATAATACTGCAGGTCAAAGAGCCCTTCTGGGAGGGACATTTCCCATTTCAGCTTCTCCACTCATTTGCCTAGAAAGACCTACAACTGGGACCGGAGGCTTCACTCAGCTCACAAACAAGAGCTTATTTAAAAACATGGCCAGCAACAGCCAGAAAAATACTAGGGAAAAAAATATCAGTGAGTGTCTCTAGGGAAATTCAGTTTAGGATCACCTTTGATCTCTTCTCTCTGTGCTCGGTGACAAATATCCATGTGTGCTTGGATGGGTCTATAGCAAATAACCTCTAAAATGTCTGTCTTCTAAAAACAGTCACCATGAGCTAAAGTCACTACGCATCTTACTGCATGATAGTATACAGATGAACATTGATGAGGCCCTCAGACTGACAGGCAAACATGACTATGAAAAAGAAAACATGACATCTCCACTATGTCTCTTTAGCCATTTGTAGTAACAGTCTTGTCAGAAATGTTTTATAGTTTGAAGTTGAGAAATTAACCACACCCTTCTTTCGATTCCGGCTACAAATAGAAGTTGCATTTCTGCATTTTAACGGTGCTGATGAATCAATGTACCAAGAAAGACCAACCAACAACTGACACAAAACAGCAGCCTGTATTCCTCTAAATCCAAATATTTCATAGAAATAATCAAAATTGCATTTATTCTTTCTATATTCTCATATGTGACCCTGGACCACAAAACCAGACAGAAAGGTCAATTTTTTTAAACTGAAGAAAAATAAAAGAAAAAATCAATAATTTAGACCCATGCAGTGTATTTTTGGCTATTGCTACAAATATACCTGTGCTAATTTTGTGTTCCAGGGTCAGAGATATTTAGCCGAGATAAATGATAATTTCACCTTTTATCTATTTACCCATTTTCTAGATCAATTTATTGATTCTAGTTTGGCCGTGTAATCAAGTAAAACGCTAATTCTGCTTACAGAGCAGTTTGCTGTGAATATGTACGTTTAAAAAAATCTAAATCTATACACATATATACAATAATCAATACCTATAACAATCTACAATCATGGGTAATGAATCTGTAATGTGCAAATCTGTAAAAATACTGCAGTCTGCAGTATTTGATTGGATTCACATTAGCAATAACTGAGTGGTCACTCACACATGTATCACACTACACTCTTAAATAGGGGTGATTTCACAGTGATGCCATAGAAGAACCATTTTGTTTTCCCTATAGTACGTAATCTAAAAAAACTTTTTCCACTTTTTACTATAAAACACCTTTTCTGGAATGAAAAGGTTCTGGAGATGTTACAGGGTCTTCTTGGAACCATAAATGCCAATAAAGTACTTTTATTTTTAAGAGTGCACACTTGTTGGGTTATTTTATTGGGTTATTTGTAACATTTTTTTTTACCTAGGTGCTGTTTTTTTGTAACTAAGCTGCTGGGACATTTTTGATGCTGGGTTATTTTTTCTACCCAACCACTGGGTTGAGCCTGTCTCAGACGAAACAACTTAGCTTTTGAATTACAGTCAGAGTGCAGGCTTTTTACGACCTCTACAAGAGAGAGAGGTTCTAATTATTATGCACATCTTGGCGTTTCTATCCAGTGTTTTTTTTATGCAATATACCAAAATGTGCATAAAATAGGTGGATGGAAACACTGAGTTATTAGATTCTTATTGTAGAGGCTCTTTGAGCTAAATGATTTGTTTGTCAATATTTAATGCTAGATCAGAACAAATTAATCTTTTCGTTCTCAACAGCAAGTTCGCTTGTGGTGCAGGGGGACCGTCAAGTCATTTGGGGGGCACTGCCCCCCAATTAGAGCTGCACAATTCATCGAATTTCTGATCACGATTACGGATGCCACGGTTATGGAATCGTTCAAAGCCACGATTACAAAAAAACAAAAAAACTAAACAAAAAAACATACTTTTGCTGCGTCAAAGATGCGCATGAACAAGCAAACAAGCACAGATGAGAAGCACATGGCGGAACGTGTGAGAGAAGCTCTGGATGAAAGCGCACTTCCATTCTCTGACAGCAGATGGTGTAAACATAATATAAACATAGTGCAGAACTTACCCAGAAAACCCCATAAACCAGAGGTCTTCAACCCTGTTCCTGGGTACCCACTATCCTGAAGAGTTTAGCTACAACCCTAATCAAACACACCTGAAGCGGGCAATCAAGCTCCTCAAGACTGCTTGAAAATTGCAGGCAGGTGTGCTGAAGCTGGTTGCAAATAAACTGTCCAGGCAAGCGGGTCCCCAGGAGCAGGGTTGAAGACCTCTGCCATAAACAAAACAGCTTTCTGTTTCTGAAAAGTATTTAAATGATTTAAACAGCCATTCACATTTGTGTAGTTGCTATGGTGTTCATCACAGTGCCAAATACTTAAAAATTTAGACTCAATAGTCTATTTATTTGCAAACTTTTTTACATTTTAATCTAGACTACAATGTGCGCTAAATATTGTTTGAAAGTGTTTTACTTTTTTTAATTTAAAGAAATCAAACCAAATCAATGTATCGTTGACATTTGTGGCAATGAGAAAAGCAATACAAGTGTTTTTAGCTTGTTTTTTATTTTTATATAAAATTATGGCATGCAGTTGCTTCAAACAATCGTATAAAGCTATTTAAAACATCAATCAATGTAAATTGTGATAATCGTAATTAATAATCGCAATTACAATTTCAAAGGAATAATCAACAGTTATGTTGATTTTTTTTTTGTCCTAATCATGCAGCCCTACCCCCCAATGCCCCCCTGTGGCAACGGGCCTGATGAGATGTCAGTCAGCTGCGTTAGCTGCTTGCATAACATACAGTTAACTGATTTTATTCATTATAATATTGAATTTAATTTAATTTGATGTTAAAATATGTTCTCTAATCTCAGTACTATTTACTGTTTATGGGCAGGTTATGGAGTCAGTCATGGCATCTTTCAGCTGCAAGTAAACTGTGAGGCAGCGGTCTGAGGTTCGTAGTTGCCCCGGCAGACAGCAGCCTATCACCAGCTCAGATTTTGGCAACGCACACTGGCACGAGATTTAGTAGTTTTTTTTTTGGTGAAAAGTGATTACAGAGAACGATTTAATACACTTAAATTAAAAATGTTTATCTTTTGATTATTGCTGTAGCCTCTATAATTCTGTGTGAGTTTTAATTTTCAGCCCATTTTAAGACAGCAATGTAATATTTTTTAAACAATAGCTGACTTAAAAACATTTAACCCAAACAGCTGGGTCAAAATAACCCAGCATGTGTTCTGTCCAATATTTTTTTCTCTCCATTATTGTCAACTGATGAAGTTTTGGTTGCCTCTGTTGTCTATGCCTTTCTGAGAGCTTAAAGGACAATTAATATTCATAAAATATCAGATGAGTGGAAAAAATGAACTGAATTGAGCTGTAATGAGACTGTTGACTTCTGTAGAGTTGCTTTTGAAGTTGTTACTAAATTAAATTTAAACTTCTATGTTTATTATCATGAAGCTGCTTTAAAACAATCTGTGTTGTATATAGTGTTATATAAAATGTGACTTGACTACTCTTGCAGTGCTTGAAAATACATGAGCAATTCTGGAGATACAGGAACAATTCTTAAATGCCCAGTAAAATATGTATTAAAAATATCAGAAGTAATGTGGCATGGTACATTTGATACTGTATATATGATGGTATTTAAGTGATTACTGAAATATTTACATGGTATTCTTGAAAGTACCTTGGTATAGCATGGTACTTGTCCCTAAAAACATTACAGTACCACTGTACCACTTTTGCTTTGATATATGTTATCCTGGGCTACAAAGCCAAGCAAAAGTATGGGTATATTTGTAGCAATAGCCAACAATACATTGTTTGTTTGTTTTTTATCCCAAAAGTCAATAGGATAGTAGATAAAGACCATGTTCCCATGAAGATATTTAGTAAAATTCCTACCGTAAATATATAAAAACATAATTTTTGATTAGTAATATGCATTGCTAATAACTTCATTTGGACAACTTATAAAGGCAAACAAACCATACCTCAATGGAAAGCTTATTTGTTTAGAGTTCAATTGATACTTGATATACTTCTTAATTTCAAAAAAATTATTTTTTTAATTATGACTGGTTTTATGGTCCAGGGTCATGTATGTGATAATAATAATATTCCAGGATGCTTTCAAGATGACCATGATCTGATAGCACCATGGTACCATGTCCAAAAAAAGCATTTATTTATTATTTATTTTTGCAAGTGTAAAACCCCCAGTAGAACAGTGCTCAGCAAATGTAACTGCCCAGAACACAATCTCACAGAAAATCATAGTAAAATCACACAAAAATAACCATTTTCACCTACATAATGCATTAATGCTAATGCACAGATGTCAGATCTCCCCTCTGATGTTGTTGCTGTTATTTGCTCAGTCATGGCTTGATACGTGAGAAGGCTTTAAGAGTCTTCTGAGAACACTCCCATATGCAGAGCTCTTCAAAACGAAGCATTTACACATGCATTTGCCACTGAGCAACACTTAATGACTTTCTGCCCAATTTGCTATTATATATTTGCAAAGGGCGGGTCGTTACTGTTACCTACTCCCTGTATCACTGACGTCCTTAAAAGCAGCGTACTGCGACATAAACCACGACATTTTTCCTTAAAGGTATTAAAAGTAAACTAACCTGTCATAACAGCGCATAAACACCAGCATTTTAAAAGTTGAGTTGAAAATACTGTCTACCAATCAAAACATCAATGCAATGCGTAAACTGCGTGTTTTCGCAGCCCTACCTGCATAGACAGCAGCAGCAGCATCACTCGGAGAGAGTAAAGGTGTGATATTGCGGATGGATGTGGCTTGTAATGTAAGAACATGCACGGCCAGGTCTAACGAACGCTTTTCCTTATCAACGAACTGCAAGACCTGTCCTTGTCATTCCGCCTTCTTCTCAGTCAGTTTTCACGCGAGTGTTTTGCTCTCCCACCTGCACAGCATCCGACGCCGCGCAGTGAGTCTGCATCTAGGGCATGTATTTGGCAGGAAAGCAGGTTGGTAATGCCTACAGCGCAAGCGTATTCCAAGCACGCCATTCAACAGCAGAGCACTATTTTGCAAAAACGCCGAACCTCTGTGGACCACAGAGATAGAAGGCAGTGCGTTTACAATCACGGCGATACAGAGAGAGACTACAGTGAGTCATCAGTTGTGGCACTTCAACATCCGTAACGGAGATTACGTGAAATCTGTGTCCAGCAGCTTTAAAGTGAGGCTGATTCATTTTCACACTCCTCCTACATTAACACACCCTTAATTAGTGGTGTGCCTTTCGTAAAGCGGCGTTTTGAATGTCTTAAGTAAATTCACTAACTATGTTTACATGCATCAAAATACAGTAATCCGTTTATAATCGGATTGATGGTACAACCGGACTGAATAGCCTTCATGTAAACACCTCAAGCGATTCGACTAAGCTCGATCTCAACGAAATTTCGATCGGATCAAAAGTCAACCTGAAACAATCCGATTATCAGAAAAATGTGAATAATTCTCAATCGGGTTGAGGGAAAAAAACAGTGCCATGATGACTAAGTTTATGCCATATGTTTTACATCGCATACCCTATGTTTTTTTTTTTTTTTTGTAGTAAAAGCATGGTTATGCTACACTAACCACAGTAGTAAAAATGTGTGGTTATACAAATAATAATCAATACACCAAAAAAACATGGTTAGCTACTACAATAAGACTGATCTCATGAGGAAAACATACCTGTGGGAACTTATTCGCAATACGCACAATACCTACCAATAAGTACATATCACTGCAGTTTCCAACAGAAATGAACACTAGGCGGTTAAACAGCGAGCACAAACATTTTTGTACACCGCTATGATTACAGATCCATGTTTCGCTTTCTGGACTTAAAAAGCTTGTTCGGTAGCTCAGCCGGCACAGAACTGGACTTAGGAAGCAGAAACCTTGGGTACTAATTCCATGACTCCTGATGAAAGAGCTGAAGGATCAAAAAATGGCATGCTTGCCATTGCCTTGTTACGTCACATTAGCTTTTGTTCATACTGTTAGGTAGGTTTACAGTAGGATTATTTCAGGTTGACACAAGTTTTTTAATTCTTTTATCGAGTTTTTTGTCTTCTGAATGTTTTTGGGAAAGAAATTTTCAGTATGTTGCTTAACAACCATGAATGCACTGCACTTCTCTCCCTCACAGCCTTGTTTCATACCTGATAAAATGGTGCTATACTTTAAACAAAAAACAAAAATTGGGATGTTGTTCATTTAGTTTTTATCAGAGTCATAAGCAGAGAAAGGGTTGTCACAAAATCAAATCCACAGGATTGTTGGATATCATAAGCCATAATGGATATATCTATGGTGCCCTCAAAAATGTATGCGTTTCACAAGTTCCACAGAACTCTGTCGGAAGTGTTGCCAAGTTTGCGGTCTTCCCAAGAAATTGGGCTACTTTAAAACTGTTGCCGTAGGTTGTTTTTCATGTCCACTGGTTGACATTTATCCCCTGGAATGCAAATTTTACCAGGGGAACCCTGCCAAAACCCACATTTTTTACCCCCCAGAATGCCATTTTTACCGGGGGACCCCCACCGAAACGTAATTGGGCTAGTTTGGACTACGTTTGAGTAGCAATTGGGCAAGTTTTGTAGTAAAAAACCTGGCAACCCTGTCTACTAGTAACACTGGAACATGTGACCATAGATGCTTTTTGAAAACGCACCCCCAGAAAAAGGTATCTAATTAGAAAGAATGTTTCACAATGATCTAAATAGGGATAACTGCGGGCAGGGTTGCCAGGTTTTCACAACAAAACCAGCCCAATTCCTACTCAAGACTAGTCTAAAACTAGCCCAGTCACGCTTCGTAGGGAGTCCCCTACTATTGTGTTCTGGGGATAAAATACACGTTTTTTTTTTTTTATATATACGTTTTTCTGCATTCCGGGGGCTAAATATCAAGTTTTTGGAGTCGCTTCAACCCGCAGACATTAAAAACAACCCATGGCAATGTGTTAAAGTTGCCCAACTGGCAACACTGACTGCAGGCTGGAGCAATGGGCGTGGCAAAGGGTAGGGGGTGTGAAGAAAGGTCTTCATGACTGGTCGACAAAGCGGTCTATCAGGGTGTGGGGGTAAGGTTAGGGCTGGGTTAGGGGGGTTTCTGTTGTACCGATTCACCTTTCGGAACGCCTCCTTTTGGCACGTCCATTACTCCAGGCTGCAGCTACTCCTGTGACTAGATTCGGATATAACTTGTTCCTGCCTCCTTGGCTGCCTCCAGAGGCAGCAGGTGTTTTGAAAGGAATGGACTAAGTGAAAAATTTGTCATTCACTAATACCACACTCACTTGTTGCCACCTACTGGTGTAACCATAACCAGGAATTGTTTTTTATTTTTTTTTATTTTTTTTGGAGAAGTGGAAGTCACTGTTATTCTAGCCATCAGAATTACCACCACTCTCAAACGCACAAGTAAGAGTTAGAATCTAAATTAGCTGAAGGCATTTTGCCTAATAAGGATGAGATTGTTTTCTCTGCAAACTGCATTGATTTCGTATTGGACAACTAGTATATTACTAAACTTAACAGTTTAGACCGTTACATTTCTTTTGTATTGTAGCCTGGTAACCGGGAGTATAATGCAGTGGTTTCCACGCTAACAAAAACATCGTCCTTTCTAGTGTAATCAAACACCGTTCAGCCTGTCATCGACAGGGATAGCGACATCACAACAGCAGTCACTATGAACGACCCTCATCACTGAATGAGTCTCATTGAAATACAATGATTTTTTCATTACACCGTTCCTGTTGTACTTAACAAAACAGCTTCCGCGACAAACGGTGATTATATTACATCGCGCGTAAAATGAACTCTTGTGTCATTTCTCTCACCTGTTCGTTTACTGCAGCTTCCAGCGAGCTAACGGTCCACCCGATATTTGTCTGGATCCACCATCTTCTTCGCCTGCCTGCCTTTCACTCAGTCTGTGGGCAAGCCCGACTCCTCCCATCAGAGACCTGCTAATCAAACACCACCGAACGCTGCCTAATTTCTCAATGAACGAGCTGCAGCTCTGGGCAAAAGCAAACCATCTAGAGGTACTGTACGTATTCATGTAGTGCTACATGTACACATGAAGTGCTTTAAGTTAATAGTTAGAAATAACTTAAATAATCAAATAAAAGCCCTTACGATGGCATGAAATGAAACTGGTTACACAATGACTGTCCACCCCTTCGACTAAGCTATATATATATATACCGAAAAAAGAGGAAGCAAGCAATATTTGGCTAATAGCCTACTTTTTGTTAACTTCTTACTGCTGTCAGTTAAATTATAGCTACTAACATTCAAAAGTTTAGGGTCAGTAAGTTTCCTGAGCATCAAATCAGCATATTAGAATGATTTCTGAAGGATCATGTGACACTGAAAAATAATGACTGCTTAAATTCAGCTTTGCTGCAATAGGAATAAACTACATTTTAAAATAAATTTAAATAGAAAACAGTTATTTTAAATTGTAATATATATATATATATATATATATATATATATATATATATATATATATATATATTTTTTTTTTTACAGATAAATGCAACAAGTTATTTGTTTATTAAATACAGTTTAACTCAAAAGTTTACATACACCTTGCAGAATCTGCAAAATGTTAATTATTTTACCAAAATACGAGGGATCATACAAAATGCATGTTATTTTTTTATTTAGTACTGACCTGAACAGGATATTTCACATAAAAGGCATTTACATATAGCCTAGTCCACAACAGAAAATAAGTTGAATTTATAAAAATTACCCTGTTCAAAAGTTTACATACTCTTGACTTTTAGTACTGTGTTGTTACCTGAATGATCCACAGCTAGTTTTTTGTTTGTTTGTTTGTTTAGTGATATTTGTTCATGAGTCCCTTGTTTGCCCTGAACAGTTCAAATGCCTGCTGTTCTTCAGAAAAATCTTCAGGTCCCACAAAATCTTTGGTTTTTCAGCATTTTTGTGTATTTGAACCCTTTCCAGCAATGACTATGATTTTGAGATCCATCTTTTCACACTGAGGACAACTGAGGGATTCATATACAACTATTACAGAAGGTTCAAACGCTCACTGATGCTCCAGAAAAAAAAAAAAGAAAAAAAACTATGCATTAAGAGCCAGGGGTGTAAACATTTGTGTACATTTTTCTTATTTCGCCTAATTATCATATATTTTTTTTAAATTTAGTACTGCCCTTCAGAAGCTACTCACCTGTTTCCCAAAAGACAAAATAATTTAAATTTACGATCTTTAAATTCAAAAAGTTTTTACCCCCAGATCTTAACGCTAATGTTTTCTTCTGGAGCATCAGTAAGCATTTGAACTTTCTGTAATAGTTTCTCAGTTGTCCTCAGTGTGAAAAGATGGATATCAGAAATCACAGAGTCATTGTTGGAAAGGGTAGAAATACACAAAAATGCTGAAAAAACAAAAAATTGGTGGGACCTGAAGGATTTTTCTGAAGAACAGTAGGCAGGGGACTCATGAACATTCGCTAAAAAAAAACAAACAAGTAACAACACAGTATCAAGAACCAAGCGTATGTAAACTTTTAAACGGGTATAAATTAAACTATTATTTTCTCTTCTGGACTATATGTAAACATCTTTTATGTGAAATATCTTATTCAGGTCAGTACTAAATAAATAACATGCATTTTGTATGATCCCTCTTATTTTGGTAAAAATAAGGATTCTGCAAGATGAATGTAAACTTCTGACTGTATACACATGACGTGAATAATAAAAAAAAATGGTCATGAATGCAAAATAATAGGAAATAAAAATATGAGATGGCCCTTTTCACAGTTGCTTTATTTAATGTGGTAGGCAATTGACAAAACAACTACGGTCAATACAGTTTTTAATACAAATAAATATAAAATACATAATGGATGAGATGCTATAAATGTTGGTTATTGTGGCTGTAAAAACCTACAGTACCTTGTCAGCTTATCAGACAATACATGAGGAAAATACAAAATCTTAAGCTACATTTGTTCTTTCTAAAGCTAAATGAACTCGGTCATGCTTCTGCATAGACGTACCAGTCATTTAAAATCGGTGTTTATGCTTTACAATGTAACTGCTGTTAAACTTGTGGTATTCACACAGCAACTGACATTACAACAATAAAAACTGACATGACATAACTGGAAATACTATGTGCTTCCTCAAGGTCACTCACATTAATGTACACATCTTTTAAACCTCTAAGGTAACTATTAGTAGTAGGACTGTTTATGAACTGCTTAGAAAGAGAATAATGTGAAACAGGAAGCCCTGAACAGATATAAAGACATAAATATTGTACGTTTTTAAGAATATAACTAGTAAGACTGTCTAATAGGGGTTTAAGTTAGTAGCAATACATTTTAACACTTACAGCATTGCAAAGAGCTAACTGTTAAATATTTAAGGAGCCAAAGATCAATGTGGTGTGTCTCTGTTGCTGCATGTATGGGTTATGAAAAAAAAAAAATCATAAAAATGTAACCAAGTACAATGACAATGTGACCTTGATCCCAATACAACAGTACACACATAATGTACATGCAAAAAGATAAATACAGGTCAGAGTGACAAAATATAAATATGCAGATCAGTTCCAGTTTTAGACTATTTGTCCATATAAGTCTCTATTAGGAGCAGTTTGTTTAAAAGCAGGTATGGGGGGGGGGATGCTAAAATCATCCAAAAAAAGCATGCATGCACACTTGTACTTGTAAAGAGTGAAACATGATCAAACGCTGTCAGTGTAGGTGCTAAACATTGCATTATACAGAGGAATGGTGTGGAGGAAAAGGTGGCTTTATTCTTGAGAGGAACCTTTTAGAATATGGTGACAGACATCTGGCAATTTTGCTGCTGCAGCTCAACACACACACACACACACACACACACACACACACACAAAAAAAAAAATTTATCACGGTCCAAGACATGCAGGAACAGAGAAAACCATTGTGACGTGGCCCTTTATAAAGTCTAGAGTCAGTCTAGAAGTTATATAACTCAACTACTTTCATAAATCAAGTTCTTGTGCAACTGTGCAAAAAAAAAAACAGTAATAGACAGTGAAACTTAAAGGAGAAGTTCACTTCCAGAATGAAAATTTCCTGACAATTTACTCACCCCAGTGTCAAGATGTCCAAGATGTTCCTGTCTTTCTTTAGTTGAAAAAATAATAGTGGCCAATGGGTTGAAAGTCCAGCTTCAAAGGGCTCTACACAATCCCAGTCGAGGAATGAGGGTCTTATCTAGTGAAACAATCTGTCGTTTTCTAAGAAAAATACTTATTTATATACTTCTTAACCACAAATTCTCATCTTGCACTAGTTGTATCTTGACCCCAGTGTTTACAAAGCGAACATGCAAAGAAAGTCAAACACACTTTACCAAAAACAAATCAAATAATGATGTCCTTTTTGAACCAAAGTACACAGACAAACTAACCACGTGATTTTTCCAACATGATTACATAATGCATGAAGTCACGCAAGTACATTGCAAAGCTAGTGCAAGATTAACATTTATGGTTAAAAAGTATATAAATGTTTTTTTTTTTTTTTTGGTTAAATAAAACGACAAAAACGAATCTGCATTAAAACTGCAGTTTGGACTTTCAACCTGTTTTCCTCAAAAAAAAAACTAACAAAAAAAAAAAACACTTAAATTCTTTATAATTGAAGAAAGAAAAACATGAACATCTTGGATGACATGGAAATTTTCATTCTGGAAGTGAACTTCTCCTTCAAGATTAAACTTTTAAGTCTTATAGATATGCTGAAGGACACAGATTCGTATATGCTTTGCTAGACTGTTAAAATGATTTAACCTAACTAGAATAGTTTTGCATATGTAGAAAAGGGCACTGTCCTTGATTTAAGAGCGAGATATAATAAAAATCGAATCCGATTTTCATAACCTACTCTAATTAAGCTGTGAATGAATTAAGTTGTCGATGCAAGATGGAGCCTGTGAAACTTCAAAGTTTATTACAAGTTTAATAATTACTGAGTAACAGTGAGTCAACCATAACTGTCTAATAGCTTATTAGCTTTAATAAATCATCACATAAGTGAAGCTAACAACATTTCACTTTTATATTTGCATAAATATACTTTAAGTTCAAAATAGTGTTAAACAAAAAGCAGCATTTGTAAACCCAGGCCCGTCAGGAGTCCACACTCCCCCGGTGCAGAGAATAAGCACCATTCTGCACCAGATGGGCTTGAACGTGGCAGCGTGTTACTCCTGCAGCCACGTTTGGGCCGAGCTGAGAAAAGCCTATGCCTTCTGCAATTCCCGTTCATCATGAAAACCCATGCATCTGTGAGACCACCTGGATGAACTATAACCCAAAACTTGTGCTTGAATGCTGAGGCTAGTCCATGTGACAACGTGGCCTTCGTTATCCTAATGAGTGATGATGATGTGCTTCAGGAACATTTATTCTCAAACGAAGAATCGTCTGCATGAACCGAAGAAATGCTGACCCTGCAACAGATATGTCATAGAAAACAAATACTCACCTGAATTAGGACAGCGCCTAGAAATTTGATCAACTTCATGTGCATTATTCGGTTTTATTGATTGAAGATTATTAAAACTCATGAAATGTCTGTCTTCAGCCCTATTAATTTATATCAAATGGCTCCAAGAATCCTTAACTTCAATGATTGTGCTCACATTACTGATTGTAGCAAAACGTCTAGGTATTCATTGAAAAATGTTCATGCTTCAGTACAAAAGTTCAAAGAGGAGCAGTAGATGAGATTCAGAGCCAGTCTGCCCTCAATTAAACAAAAGAGGGAAACTGGGTCAGAATCACTTTGGGCTCTAAGTGTTCCCTTCAAGTGTGCACCACAGTGTGCGTTTAAGATTCCCGACAGGAATCGTAAAACTGCAGACAGCATGATGAGAGCATACTGTAATTGATTTGTGGTGGAAGACTTTAAACAACATAAAAACCAACAAAACTGTATGAAAACAAAAAAAAACACACTACAAACTTGTAGCTTCTGATAGAGAAAAAGATTGTACACTGAAAACAGACCTGAGATATCCAGTACCTGAACTAAAGCAGCTGAAACAGACCAGGCTTAGACTGCCGAGACGGGTCATGGGTTTTCATCATGAGTGGGAATTTGCTCCGGCAGAGCATCTCTGACAAACCAACCGGCCAAGAAGTCCAGCCAGTTTCAGAGAACCGGGTGTGGGCGGTTGGAGCCAGAAATAAGTTGACCTATCACAGCTCTCCCACATCATGGTGGGCGGAGTGTTTCTCACGCTACTGACCTATAACTGAGTCCAGCCACTTCCTGTAGGCAATGGCAAAACGGCTTTGCTCAGGGCTCCGGCAGCCCGTGAGGATTTTAGAGACAAACGTGTGCTCGGAGGGAAGTCCGGGGTGGGGAAACAGCGGTCCCCGCTTTAGCCGCTTGGTGTCCTGCGTGTAGCTTCCGTGTTTGCTCCCGTCCAGAACACAGTCAACGTCCATGGCCTGGGAGGCGCTGCTGTCATCACAGGGCTCCTCGCTGAGGAGGACATCAGTATGGGTGAGAGGTGGAGATTGTGACCCTGCCCCCTGGAGGTGCTCCCTCCGCCACTGGTGCCACAGGTAGAAGACATGCCGCCTGTTAAAGAAGTCTAGATTTGAGTTTGTTCAAAAACCACATAACTGATAACTTCAAAAAGAAATGAAGGTTTTGGAGAAAAAAAAATTCAGGATTTTTCTCCATATAGTGGACTTCAATGGGAATCACTGGGTTGAAGGTCCAAATTGCAGTTTCAATGCAGCTTCAAAGGGCTCGACACGATCCCAGCTGAGGAATAACTTATCTATCAAACAATTGGTCATTAAAAAAAAGAAAAAAGTAAAAAAAATTGCACTAACTCGACCTCACGCATTATGTAATCACGTTGGAAAGGTCACAAACGATGTAGGCAGAAGTATCAACCCAGTATTTACAAAATAAATGTGCAAAAAACAGTCAAACGCACTTTACAAAAAAACGATGTCGGATAAATTTTGTTGGAGGAGAAAATGAGATGGAGTGGTAGACGTGCATCACAGAGCTAGTGCAAGATGAGCATTTGTGCTTATTTTTTCAGAAGATGACTGATCGTTTCACTAGTTAAGACCCTGATGTCTGGGTCATGTAGAGCCCTTTGAAACTGCAATGTGGACCTTCAACCTGCTGATCCCCATTGAAGTCCACTATATAGACAAAAATCCTGGAATGTTTTCTTCAAAAACAGTAATTTCTTATCAACTAAAAAAAGAAAGAAAGATATGATCTTGGATGAAATGGGAGTAAGTAAATTGCCAGGAAATTTTAATCCAGGAGTGAACTAATCGTTTAAAAAGTTATCTGACATTATCTAGATGAATTTGTTCTGACACAGTTTAACTCCTGAGTTCTTGTCATATTTTATTACCATTTTCTAAACTACAGCAAAAAAAAAAAAAAAAAGTGATGATGTAAGAAAATTTGAAGGTGTCTAAATAAATTGTGTTTTCACTGAATCTATAAGTATACAAAAAAAAAAACCTTCAACCTGCTGATCCCCATTGAAGTCCACTATATGGACAAAAAATCCTGGAACGTTTACTTAAAAACATTAATTTCTTATCGACTAAAGAAAGAAAGATATGAACATCTTGGATGAAATGGAAGTAAGTAAATTGCCAGGAAATTTTAATCCAGGAGTGAACTAATCCTTTAATAGGCTTAGCAATGTTTAAAAGACAAGCACTCATGTTAAAAAAAAACACACTATCCAAAGTAAAAGAAAATCCATCACAAACTATATTACATACAGTTTTACTTGCAACAGAGATAAACTTTGTGGAAACTAATATCTCACTGACATGTTATGCACTTGGTTGTCATATAGATTCTCTCATCATTTACTCACCCTCATGTAGTTGCATGGAACAGGATTAATCATAGTAAAATGTACTACTTGCTCTGTATCATGCAATTACAGTGAATCCAGACTCAAGCTTTAAAAAGCTTTCAAATGCACTATAAATGTATCATAAAAGTATTTTTATGATAAAATAGTGTGCTTATCACACCAGAGAATTGTTGTTGAACTGTGACTGGATAAAATGGCCCATTCGACTACTCTAACATCCACTACTTTTCCTTGTGGAACATGAAAAGGTGTAGTTTTTGCACAATTTCAGTTTCTTAACATTGAATTTTAGAATTCCTTTAAATATATACACTATATGCAAAGCTGAATTTTCATCAGCTGTTACTCCAGTCTTAAGTGTCACGTGGTCCTTCAAAAATCATTCTAATATGCTGATTTGTTATTAAAATTATCAATGTTGGAAACAGTTGTGCTGCCAAATATTTTTTTGCAATCTGTGATTCTTTTTTCAGGATTCTGTGATGAATAACAAGTTGAAAAGAAAAGTATTTATTCAAAATATAAATCTTTTCTAACAATGTAAATCTATGCTATCACTTTGTATTAATTTAACACATCCTTAGTGAATAAAAGTATTAATTTCTTTCAAAAAAAAAAAAGAATGAATGAACAGTAGTGTATATTGTTAGAAAACCTATTTTTAAATAAATGCTGTTCTTTTTTAACCTTTTATTGATCAAGAAATCCTGAAAAAAGTATCACAGGTTCCAAAAAAATATTAACTGTTTCCACCACTGATAATAAATCAGCATATTAGAATGATTTTTGAAGAATTATGTGACACTGAAGATGGGAGTAATGATTCTGGAATTTCACTTTAATTACAGATATAAATTAAATTTTAATGTATATTTATATAGAAAAACATTGATTTACATCGTAATATTTCACAATATACATTTTTTTTTCTGTCTTTTAAACACTACTTTTTTTTGATCAAGTGATTCATGATAAGCATAAGAAACTTCTTTAAAAAATATAAATGAGAGGGTGTGTCCAAACTTTGACTAGTAGTGTACATTTAAAACCAAAAAATATAGTTTGATTTTTTTTTACTAGTTGGTGCAACATATACCCAAAAATTCTTCATACAGTGGACTATCAGTAAATCTGGCAAAAATTTGGGACTAAAAATTTGATTTGACACTCTGACCTGACCACGTTTTGTTACATATTTATCCATTAAAGTTATCTGGCATTATCTAGATGAATTTGTTCTGACACAGTTTAACTCTTGACTTCTTGTCATATTGTATTACAATTTTCTAAACTACAGCAACAACAAAAACACAAACTGATAATGTGAGAAAATTTGAAGGTGTCTAAATAAATTTTGGGTTCAACAACAACAACAAAAAAGCTTTAAAAAAACCTTTAAAACAAAGCTCCATTCTTTACTTCTTGCATAGGAAAAAGCAGTTCTTAGAAACAACTTCTTTTGTGTTCCATATCAGTCAGTTACGTGTTGAGTAAATGACTAAGCAAAACCACTTAAAAAACGATTTCAACAAAAAGAAAAAAGGCTTCTATTTGAACTAAAGCACTGTTTCCCAACCACTGTGCCACAGCACAGACAGGTTGTTGGGTGTGCTGATGAAAATTCTTAAACTTCTTACCTCTATTATATTTCATTGTTATTATTTTAAACCACTGCTATTGGTCATTTCATCTGTTTGTGGGTTGTACAAATATTTAACCAATGAAAAGCATTCAAAAGAGCTTGTGACTAAATCTCGTAATGCCACTGAATCCTCAAATTGACAGTCAAACCTCACCGCATCCATTCAAAATAAAATGCCGCAACGCACAGTTTAAAGACAGATGTCTACTACTTCTGCGCAATGCAAGAGCTGTTGTTCAGTGTTTTCTTTACACTATATCTACCCATTTCTATAAAGGCTAATGTGTTTGTGTACTTAAAGAGTGGGGAAAGAGACTTTCGTACATTTTAAACAAAAGACTTTCACCAAATGTATTAAACAACAAAGGAAAAACTGAGCGTCCATATAGCTACAATAAACTTTATAACCTTTAAAATGGTGAAAACGTAATGTGATTAATTTACTGCCTCAGATGCCGTTCTAATGACGGACATAACACAAATCTGTTATTTGCTCGTTAAAAACCTCATTCAACTCCATGTAAGCATGATTTTCAGAAAATGTTAAGTGCAAGTGTCTGATCATATATAAAGCCAAAATACCAACTCTGACGACGCATTGTTTAATTGTTGGAGAAACAACCCCCCAACACCCCCTTTTTTAGTCCTTAGTGGTTCTGCCGCTGCAGAAAAAATGTTGGGAAACACTGAACTAAAGCAAGCTAGAACTTATTGATGTATTGTGTTTTCTATTTATAATTTAGAGGCATGAAATGTTGCACAAACAATTTCTCATATCTTCAAAACTAACAGCAGACTTGTAAATGAAATAGATCTGTTGCCATGACACACTTTAGGGGGGAAACACAAGCTAAAGATATATAAACACCATTCACCGAGCAGCTGCTCCTTGCCTCAGCCACGAGGGATGAGGCTGGGAAGGGGGAAAAACTGAAAGAGCTAGAAAAAGATCCAGCAAACTGCTTGCCTCTCCCTCAGTGAGCTACAACTCTGCAGCATAAGACCATCCATCATCTTCTAACAGTAAGCCATAAACACATCAGGCCAGACCAGCTGAGGGCCAAGGACAGAATTCTGGCAAACAAAGTCACTGTATTCACACTGAGACTTGTAGAAGCGCAGTCTGATGTTGACTGATTGCATCGGCACAGCAAGACCTGGAGATGTGTTACTGGCTTCGAACACTGTCTGATCACTCTCACCTGTGGCACCACAGCGTCTCGTGGCCCGGATATGACTCGATGAGATCAGTGCAGAGCTCCATCTCCTCGTGGAAGAGCTGAGGGATGACGTCATTATGGTGATTGTCATCAGACGCGCCCGCTGTGCTCTCTCCATTAGGCTGCTGGGTAGGGTGGAGCTCCGTCTCTCCAACTTGGCTCAGCTCTCTGGCCAGGGCCTTGAGCAGGTGCTGACGGTAGTGGAAGCCGCTGTGATCTGACACGTGCATGGACACCCACAGTCGGGTGGAGGACAGCTCATCATGCAGAACCTGGAGTAGAAAGTCACAGAGTACTATATTCAGCACCATCATGATTCAGATTGCTGCAGTTAAATATTAGTTCAGCTGCCAAGTTGTAAGAACTACGAATGTTTGCATATTAATTTATTCAAAAGCCTTTAAAGAAATATACTAAATATTATGCAAATATATGCACATTATGCATTGTTCAAATATGCAAAAAAAATAAATTGCAGCACTGCAAAAATTAAATGCACCTAGGGCTGGGCAATGAATCGATAACAGTAATAAAACAATACACAATATAAATTTCCTCAAACGATACACGAGACACTGTGTGTGACAATGCAGTCAAAAGGTTTTTTAATCTTCAAATCACCATCATTTACCATAGATTTACTGTAGTACCACTAACTGCACTGTGGTGTTGTGTCAGAAATATGGGTATTCATGTCAAATTGTATTATATTATTAATGCAGACATGTATTGAATGTATTGAAGGCGGAGTAATGGAATATAATTACAGTGTTTTTGTTATATACTAAATGCAGTTAGACTACTGTTTTCATACAAATACATATAAACCATACTACATTTATACTATGGTATTAAGGTGCTATATTTGTGGTTTGATTGAGATTATCATGATCTAAATGTATGCTACTATGGAAGACCAATGGTTAATAAAAACTGTTGGAATAATTACAATTTATCATATAAAAAAATGAGGTTGCTACAATTTTTACAGATATTTCTGATTTTGATAATGAACATACATCTACATCCTAACTTAAGCTACTGTCAAATGTGTTTCTATTCTATTCTAAGAGACAATTTTTTAAATATTATTATTATTACTATTAAAAAGGCAACACAAACCTGTTTTTTGATTTGAAACTATATTATTCAAATGTAGAACTAAGAAATTATTTCTTCTTCTTATATTCAATTTATTTTGTTGAGGAAAAATTACTGGAAAAGTGTAAAGAATTCAAAAACCATGAAGTGGTTGTCATGTTCTGACCATAAAGAATAGTTTAAAACCACAATTAACCACCTGTTTTTTTACAACTTTCACATTGGAGCAAAAAATCTGCTTTTAAACTTGAAGTTTACTTTTTTGTTCATATCGCCCAGCCCTAAATGCACCAAATAGTAAATGGTTGATATTAAATACACACTTTTTTCAATAAATAATAAAAAAAATGTGTAAATAAATTGAAGTTAAATAAATATATTCTGACAATGTTATAGCCAATAATGAACAGCTAATATTAAATACAATTTTGTAAAAAAATAAATAAATAAATAATTATTTTTGATATGAAACCAATAACTGATGTATAGCTGAAATTAAATATATAAAAAATTTTAAATAAAAAAAGTCTAAATAAGCATTTGTGTGTGTGTGTGTGTGTGTGTGTGTGTAAATAAACTTATGCAGCACTGCAAAAATTGGATGCACAACATTGTTATAAACAGAAACTGAAATAACAAACTAAAAACAAATCAATGAATACAAATTTTAACATATATTCAACATTATAAATGTACATTATCAATAATGTATATTAATTTTGAGATGTGATGAAGTTTATATTTAACAGTCTTATTAAAATATCAATGTTTATCAAGATTAATTTTAAGTGAGCATTAGATGATTTAAAGGTTAAAATAAACTGAGCATGCATAATTAAAATGAAACAAGATTTGGTTTAGGTTGTATACTCAGTCAACATTGTACTACAGAGATCTAGAGTGGAAAATCAGACCAAGGAAAACAGTACCAAACAAGACATGCAGAGATGTAAGACGACAGCCGCATAACCCAATTACTCCTGAAATAGCCTATGAACAGCTCAGACTGGTTCAAGTCTGTTTAGTCCTGGATCATTAAATCTACAGGCTCATCCTTTTTATATGAGGGCCTTTAGCTTGGATTGAGCCCTATAACATTTGCCTAATTTCGCATCCAATTAAGAAAGAATAAGCACATCAAAGGTCTGGCACTCACTGACCCCCTAAGAGCCAATAAGCTCTCCTGACTAACAGCACTCAGCGCTCTCTAAAAAAGACAGAAAACTGTGGCATCTCTAATCAGGTCTCTTCCGAAGGTAATTTAAGTGGAGAGGAAAGGTATTAAGATCAAAGGATCAGGTAGATTTATCAACCTCATAAATAACCATCGCATGTTGTTTTCCTTGTAACAACACTGATGATATGCCAGTGTGATCCATCACAAAATAATCCAAGACAAATCTAATCTTAGAGATGTACGCAAACAAAGCAACATGTAACAGACACCCGTTTTCAGTCATTATGATAAATCACTCAGACAAAGTGCAGAAAGCTGCAGTGGACTGAGCCAGCCTACCTTCAGATTGCCTTTAGCCATGTTTTGCAGTACCCAGATGCGATGGGACCAGGCATTGTAGTTGCTGGGGTAACGACCGGCTGCGTCCGCACAGACCTTCATCTCTTCCTGCAAGGCTCTCTGCAGCCGCTCGCACGGTCTCCTCCTCGCAGCGTCTCCTCTGGGTTCAGCCTGATCCTTCGGTTCTTGTCCAGAGGGAGAGCACTCCTTCTGTAGCCACTGTAACACCCAGCGCCTGTGTTCATAAGAAACAAATGAAGCAGACTGATCACATGCCTGGATGCACAAGGAATTTTAATGCTTATGGTTCTATTTGAGAGAGCAAAATCAGCAAATTATGAAAGACAATAACAAAATATAGCTGCAAGCAGCGATACCGGGTTCAAGCACATGAAAAAAGTAGTGGTGTCAAAATTAGTGCGTTCATTTTTTTATTTGAATGCGTTAAAAATATTTAACGCAATTAAAGCACGGGTGGGGCTAGGTTTGGCCTCCCCACTCACAACTGCTAAAAAAAGGCATTCATTTAGATGCGCAGAGTGTCTTTATGAGCTTTACGAGACTTTTCAGACCCGCGCTCCAAATTCACCTTAGCACCAGACCAAGTTAAAGTTTTTGGCTATATTTTCTTGCTGAAGGCCACAGGTAGCTAGCCTATATCACATTTATTATAACGGGTTTATGTAAAGATTGTTTTAAGTTCACTTAAATTAGAAGTTATTTTTTGAAAGTCTAATAAATGTTGAAGTGATAGCTCTCCATTACACACTAATGTTGAATGGTTATAGTCAATGGTTAAATATTAGGAGGGAAAAAATCATAGAGACATCAGTTGGAATCAGTGATACTTGCCTTCAGATGTCATTAATCAAATATTATGTGAAAAAATATAATCCACACACTACCAATACTTAAGTAAACAGATTTATTTAGTACAGCATTGCGTTGATTGATTAAACAAATATTAAAAATGTTGTTTCTACATTCATTTTAAGCATGAATGTGAAATTACTGCAATATAAAATTATAATTACAAACTTTAATGTCAGGTAGGAAAAATGTGTGATTAATTAGTTACATTTTTTTATAGATTGACACCACAAGAAAAAAGACATTACATATTATTTAGCAAGCCTGTAACCACCTAAATCGATGATCAATTTTCATTTAATCCTTTTTGGCCAATCCTGGCAATTTACCACAGAAATATGATGTTTTTAGCGTTTATGACTGTTATAGTGCCAGCTGTGGTCTGATCTCTCTAAAACTTTGCATGCTTGTTTAGAATCACCTGTCGCATGTTAAGCTTGTTTTATGAAACACCCCCCAGGTTTAAAATAAGTTCTGTTAAGGCTTTATAGGCTTTTGGGTGTATTTGGACAGGCCCCTTTTCTAAATGACCCTGTTATAGCTTTTCAAAAGGTAAATATATATATATATATATATATATATATATATATATATATATATATATATACACACACAGGTCCTTCTCAAAGCATATTGTGATAAAGTTCATTATTTTCTGTAATGTACTGATAAACATTAGACTTTCATATATTTTAGATTCATTACACACAACTGAAGTAGTTCAAGCCTTTTATTGTTTTAATATTGATGATTTTGGCATACAGCTCATGAAAACCCAAAATTCCTATCTCAAAAAATTAGCATATTTCATCCGACCAATAAAAGAAAAGTGTTTTTAATACAAAAAAAAGTCAACCTTCAAATAATTATGTTCAGTTATGCACTCAATACTTGGTCGGGAATCCTTTTGCAGAAATGACTGCTTCAATGCGGTGTGGCATGGATGCAATCAGCCTGTGGCACTGCTGAGGTGTTATGGAGGCCCAGGATGCTTCGATAGCGGCCTTAAGCTCATCCAGAGTGTTGGGTCTTGCGTCTCTCAACTTTCTCTTCACAATATCCCACAGATTCTCTATGGGGTTCAGGTCAGGAGAGTTGGCAGGCCAATTGAGCACAGTAATACCATGGTCAGTAAACCATTTACCAGTGGTTTTGGCACTGTGAGCAGGTGCCAGGTCGTGCTGAAAAATGAAATCTTCATCTCCATAAAGCTTTTCAGCAGATGGAAGCATGAAGTGCTCCAAAATCTCCTGATAGCTAGCTGCATTGACCCTGCCCTTGATAAAACACAGTGGGCCAACACCAGCAGCTGACATGGCACCCCAGACCATCACTGACTGTGGGTACTTGACACTGGACTTCAGGCATTTTGGCATTTCCCTCTCCCCAGTTTTCCTCCAGACTCTGGCACCTTGATTTCCGAATGACATGCAAAATTTGCTTTCATCCGAAAAAAGTACTTTGGATCACTGAGCAACAGTCCAGTGCTGCTTCTCTGTAGCCCAGGTCAGGCGCTTCTGCCGCTGTTTCTGGTTCAAAAGTGGCTTGACCTGGGGAATGCGGCACCTGTAGCCCATTTCCTGCGCACGCCTGTACACGGTGGCTCTGGATGTTTCCACTCCAGACTCAGTCCACTGCTTCCGCAGGTCCCCCTCTCGTTGTGCAGCGTTTTCTGCCACACTTTTTCCTTCCCACAGACTTCCCACTGAGGTGCCTTGATACAGCACTCTGGGAACAGCCTATTCGTTCAGAAATTTATTTCTGTGTCTTACTCTCTTGCTTGAGGGTGTCAATGATGGCCTTCTGGACAGCAGTCAGGTCGGCAGTCTTACCCATGATTGCGGTTTTGAGTAATGAACCAGGCTGGGAGTTTTTAAAAGCCTCAGGAATCTTTTGCAGGTGTTTAGAGTTAATTATTTGATTCAGATGATTAGGTTAATAGCTTGTTTAGAGAACCTTTTCATGATATGCTAATTTTTTGAGATAGGAATTTTGGGTTTTCATGAGCTGTATGCCAAAATCATCAATATTAAAACAAAAAAAAGGCTATATATATATATATATATATATATATATATATATATATATATATATATATATATATATATATATATATATATATATTTATTTATATATATATATATATATATATATATATATATATATATATATATATATATATATACAAAAGTAGGTTCTTTTACATCTTTTGAATAACTGAATGGTTTGATTGACAGCAGTGGTTCTAGAGGCATGAGGAGTTCTATCATATGATACAAATATCATGCGTACATGTGAAAAACATTCAATATACAATCTACAACCTTGAAAAATACATCACAGTTTATCGGCCTACAGCGCGCATGTTTTTTTGCAATACGCAAATGCCCTAATAGATGCTTGTGGCACTTTGGACCAAGAGGATGTGAACCGATTTTCATGGCCATAGGACAAGTGGTTGCATAGTTATGGCTGTTTTTTCCCTCTTATAGCGCCACCAAGTGACTTTTCACATGGGCTTTTCCACATGACCTCAGATTCAGCTTCTACATATGCATTGTGAGTTTGGCAAAGATATCTCCTTCTGTACAAAAGTTATAGCCGTTTTTATCTGAACGTTCAACTTTTTTTTGATAATTTTGGATATTCACGCTCAGGCGAAAACCTAGGAATAGTTTGCAAATATAGGTTTTTCAAAAAAAAAAAAAAAAAAAAATAACAAACACTCAAATATTTAGCTGATGGGTGAATCCAAGACGTGACATAGAACAATTGAGCTGGCAATGAACAGGTTAGGGGTTATGAGCAATTTTGTAATTTTGATCACTGTAGTGCCCCCGTCAGGCCGATCGAGTGAGCCTTGGTGACGTTGTAGTGTGATGTGTGTGTGTACTACCATCCCTCCAAGTTTCAAGTCTCTACGACTTGCAGTTTGGTCTGCCCAATCACTTTTACATGAAGATTGCTGATCCTTGGCCATTCTAACAATCACAATAGAGTTTCAGCGCTATGCGTTTCAACCCCTAATAATAAAAATAAAATGAATTCTCTTTTGTAACAATTCTGAATTGCCCATGATTATCTCAGTGCCCTGTGGCTCCTAAGCTTCTAATGTCTCAATATTATCTGCAGACGATAACCTGATCCAAACTGACATTGTGAATAGCAAAAGCTTCAATTACTTGCAAAATATCTGACAGTTGCAATGTGTCCTGCACTCTCCCTGCAGGTACATATAACTTCTTGTTCTTGTCAGTAGCACAAGCTTTGGATATTTATTAGTGTTCCAGAGATCTTTGGATCTGTGACGAAATTCTACTTCAGTATGTGCCATTGTTGACATGTTGCAAGAGGTCTGCAATTTCATTTCATGGTCTCTTGGCTTTCACAGTTTCAGCCAGTTTAAGAGCAAGGTCTCTTCCATACCAATTCAGCGACATGAAAGCAGAGCACATATATTTTCTGGTACAGTGCATCCAACTATTCCATTATTAATTTCTTAATGCCTAATTTATTATTACTTTTTTTATATCACTATTTGAAAATTCAGACTCATCTAATCTAACAGTGAACTCAGAGTACTCTGAAAAATAGGACACTTGAGGGGTGCCGAAGACAGCACTTCTATAATGTTGTCTTTAATATTTTAACTGTCACTGTCCTGTCAACGGGACACCTAAGTTTACTTCACCATATTGCAAATAAATCCTAATCGAATCATGACAAACTATATATCGTTGGAAAGGTCTAAGACTCCTAAATAGGTATTTGACCACTGTTTTGTGTTACAAATTATGTAGGAAAAGTAATAGATTAATTTATGACAAGAGTGCACCTTAAAACAATAAATCTGAAAAAAAAAGGTTGGCCTTTATCACAATAAGACTTTCTGTGTTGCCTTTTTCCCTATTACACTTTAGAAATCATAAGAAATTATATATCAGTAGAAAATTTAAAATCTCAAAATTCATCCTTTAAAAAAAACATTTTAAAATCAGACATTGCATTACCATAGAAAATGTACATCAAAATCATATTACAAAATGTTTTCATTCATGAATTATAAAAATTTAAGTTTGGAAAGTGCATTTTTAACGTCTATGTAAAAAAAAAGGGAGTGACAGTTAAAGGGTTAAAAGATCTAATTTAACGGTATACACTAAAGACACAAAATATCTGAGAGCCACTAAACAAATATTTCACTGGTGTTTACATTAATGCCATAAAGTCATATACCAAACAACAACAACAAATTTGGTTGCCCAAACATTTTACTACAAAGGGTCAAAAAAACAACTTGATTGAAGGTAAATGGAAAAAAACAGTAAAAAAAACAAACAAACAAAAAAAAAAAAACAGTAATATTTCTAAATATTTTTACTATTTAAAATAACTGTTTTATTTGAATGTTTTTTTAAATGTAATTTATTCTTATGATCAAATTGCTGCTCAATAAAGATTTTTTTACTATCATTATCAATATTCAAAACAGTTCAGTACATTTTTCAGGATTCTTTGATGAATAGACGGATCCAAAGATCAGCATGTATGTGAAATAAAAAGCTTCTGTAATATTATACACTATACCATTCAAAAGCTTGGAGTTAGTATAATTGTTTGGGGGGGGGGGGGGGGGGGGGATTATAGAAATTAATATCTTTATTTAGCAAGGATGCTTTAAATTGACCACAAGTGATGATAAAGACATTTATAATGTTACAAAAGATTTATATTTTAGAAAAATTCTGTTCTTCTGAACGTTCTATTCATCAAAGAAACCTGAAAAAATTCTACTCAGCTGTTTTCAACCTAATATTAAAAATAAATGTTTTTTGAGCAGCAAATCAGAATATTAGAATGATTTCTGAAGGATCATGTGACTGGAGTAATCACAGGAACAAATTACATTTTAAAAATATACTTAAACAGAAAAGAAAGAATAGTAAAGAATAGTAAAAATATTTCAAAATTGTACTGTTTTGCTGTACTTTAGATCAAATAAATGCAGGCTTGGGGAGCAGAAGACACTTCTTTAAAAAAACAATAAAAATCTTAAAATAAAATCTTTCAAAAACTTTTGATTAGTTGTGTATATATAAGAAAGAGTTAAAACTGTAATATTGTAAAATATTAATGTAATTTAAAATAAAATATTAAAACAGCATTTATTTAAGACAAAATCTTGTAACAATACCCACTACCATTCGAAGTTTGGGGTCAGTAATTTTTTCTTTCTTCCTTTGAAAGAAATTAATAATTTTATTCAGCAGTGTTAAATGGATAAAAAGTGATAGTAAAGACTTATATTGTTAGTTATAAAAGGTTTTTCAAAACCTTTTTTAAGGTTTCAAAAAAATATTAAGCAGCACAACTGTTTCCAACATTGATCATAAATCAGCATATCATAATGATTTCTGAAGGATTGTGTGACACTAAAGACTGGAGTGATGATGTTGAAAATTCAGCTTTGCATAACAGGAATACATTTTAGTTTAAAGAATATTACAACGGAAAACCACTATTTTAAATGGCAATACTATTGTACATCATTTCATTTTTTCTGTATTTTTAGTAATTTTAAAATACTCTTACCTGTGTATCCATGTCTCTGGGCTTTTAGGATGCTTAGACAATGCTAGTTTCCCCAGGTAAAGGTCTTTCTCTGGGTTTAACACACCACTCTGCAGGAGCTCTTTTCTGTAAAACAATCAATACCCAGATGAATTTATAAGGATACAACCATAACAAACAGTACAGCACCACCTGCTGGACAATGTGTTTCTTCAATTACGAAGACATTCAGCCAAGATTTTTGTGCAAAAATCCTGGTAAAAACCTAGTTTAAAAAAAGGGATGGATAAAATAAAAGTGTTTCCTGTATTAAACTAAATTTGAGAAAGATCAGTAAATTCTTTGCTCCATGTGTGAAACTTTGAAATAGTCCCTTTTAGATTTAAATGCAGCAGCAGTCTTTTGATGTCCCCTTTCCCAAATTAGACAACTTTTTAAAAATAGCAACAGCACATTGAGAACAATAAAACAGACGAAATCTAGAGAGATGTCAAAGAGAAGAAATACAGAGAATTTCTAAAAATACCACAGATGTGCATATAATCATTCAGAAGTATGTGAAGGGTTAGTTCGGTAGAATGTTTCGTTCTTGTTGTTCAAGCAATACAAACATGATGCATAATGAAAATGTACCTGACATTCCACGCAGTGGTAAAATCTGGGTTTAGGAGAAGCAATGTGCAGGTTATATCTACCAGTGCTTGAAGAGAAGAAGAAAGAGAAGTCATTTTTTTAAGCAGCGCTGGTCTGTTGTATGAACAGCCATCTTTTAATAAAGACTAAGGTCACAGCAATGTGAGCCGGCCGAACAAGATAACCCAATAAACCTTCGCCCTACCTTCCCGATCGAGCCACTGCTTTCTCTGCCTGTACAGCAGAAGTTTATTATGCACATAGGGCAGCAGAAACTTGACACACCAGCTCTCCACTCCCAGCTTATTCTCCACCAGGACGATAGGGCTTCTGTTGTATCGGGCTTCCGGGCATGGAATGAGGCCGATTTCATCACTGTGAACACATTGTAAAAGATAAAACGAAGAGCAAATCACAAAGCTATTTTAAGAAACTGCTAAACACTAAAGAGCTGAAGGCAACCAGCGATACATAAGGCACCAAACATCTCAGCTGACACTGACTCAGTCATTACAGATGTACCTCTCTACTCTGTCATAGGAGAAGAGTGTGATGAAACCACTGGGACAGGGCACTGACCTTTAAATATGGAACAAACAGACCCAACACAAACTGATGGGAACTTTGAAAAGACTGACGAGATGTTTCATATGTGAACTGAAAGGTTGTGTTTGAAAACAATGTTGCAATCACTGAATGTCTCAACAGTAAAAACGAACAGACATAGACCATTGCTGAGAGCTATGACTATAAATATAACGTAATCAACCTCGCTACACCATCCAGTTACTGACCAGCGAGTCTCGAATCCAAACATTCACAGTACTAGCTACTAGTACTAGTTACAACATGACAAGCATGCACACTTCTACTTCTACTACGTTTCACTCAGAGAAACTTTCGGCGTTTGCACGGTGCTTGTTAAAATGCCACCCGATATATTTTCATACGACCTGGTTTAAAAGCAAGGCTTGGTGAGGTACACCTGCTGCTGGCCGCGCCGGGCGCCAGAGGGTTAGAGCTGGTTAGTAGCCAGTTAGCCAGCCACTGCCTGCGCAAGTTACACAGGCTGCTGCACTATGTTCTCCCTGCGGCTGAGCGCGTCTGTTTAACCGCTTTAAGCATTAAACTAGACGGCCGCATGATAATCAACAATACGAGTTGACATACGTACATGTTCGGGTTTCTTTTGAAGGCGTTATTAATATCTTTCACAACTCTCTGGACCAAGACATCCACCTCCTCTTCCGACTCAGCCATTTTCAGAGCTCGAGTGACGTCAACGCGGGTGACTCAACCTCATCCGGGACATTTCACTGTCAGGGCTGGAGAGAAGTTACCTTAGTAACCATAAAGCGTACATTGTTGCTGCGTAAATTTAGGAAATTATATTGTTTTGTAACAATACAAAACTGAAAATGATAATAATAATAATGTATACAAATTATTCACCTACACGTTGGTGTAGTCAACGTTACACGCTGTTTAAAACATAAATGTATCTTGTTATGACAAGGATACTGCTGACTGGAGTGCAAAGACATTTGGAAGCCATACAGGCATCTACTTACTTACAAATGAAAAAAGAAAAGAAAAAATAAAGAAAAGGTGGGAAAATTTCAAAATCTTCATTTTATATTTCTCTTTTCCATCCAATCATATTTCACATTTCATTTTAGTTGCAGTATGTCCCAAATAGTGAAATCAGCTTGTCAGGGAACGTTCTCAGAATTGTGGCTGTGTTCTGGCAAAGTTCCCTGCTGAAAAAAAAAATCACAGATATTCTAATGGTTTCCACTATAAATACAAATACAAACCATCAACCTTTAACAATTAAACCCATTAAACATGATTTCCTGTAGTGTGTTTTTGGACATGCTCTATTAGGTTTTAGTGGTTTTTAACAAGCCATCATTACAGTTTCCATTAAAACCTGTACAATTCCCATCATAACCAGTAAAAGCATTACAAATTCTGTGATGGTTTCCATTGTTTTTTTCAGCAGGTTTATAAAAAACGCTCTCCCAGTAACATTAATAAGAACTTTCATTTAAACGTGTAATAACGTTCAAAGGTAATCTTTGAACCAGTGTTCCAAAATGTTTGTTTTAAAAAAATATATATATATTTATATATAAAACATTTCAAGGGAAAAACACGTACCATGGACAATATATATACATATTGTCCATGGTACGTGTTTTTCCTTTGAAATGTTTTAGTTGGACACTTAAAAAACTTTAAATGTAACTACTTGTTTCAGAATGTTTAGAAAACATTCAAAAGTTCCTATCATGTTTGAAATGATGAAATGGAATGCTCCTTTAATGTTTGCATAACCAAAAAAAAAAAACCCACACACTTTTAAAACATCTAAAAAACGTATTGACGTTTCAGAGAACATTTAGGAAAAAATAACTTAATGGGAATTTTGGCAAATCATTTTTTAAATATATTTTGTTAGCTGGTTGTCCTTTTTTCGTTTTTTTTTAACACTGAAAGTAAAGTGTATTTACACGCAGTGTATGCTATCAAACTTTTTAAAATAATAATAATAATTTGTTTGGGCCTGTGCTACATTTATTTATTTTTTTCTAATCCTTACTCTTCAAATAAATTAATTATGTCTTGTGATTTAAACATAAACAATGTTAAATAACATATCATGTCATTATTATGTAATGCTGAAAAAAATTGTTATAAACAAAAAGTTAAGACTAGTTCACACTTCCCCAACACACTTTAACATTCTAATCTTAACAGTTAGATGGGGTTAAAATCAATACATTGCAAACTCATTTACCCATTACCGTATATGGGCCATTCTACAGAATTGGTGCAAACTGATCTCCTACAACCAAAAAACACATTTAAAAAGCATTTCAGTATTCAAATTTTAGATGTTTACTTAGATCCTTTTATTATCTATTGAAACCCATAATAATATTTAAAATATCTGTTAGCTTAATATATATGAAATAATATTTTAGTGGGTACTTGTAATTGGGAGGTGGCTGCACTGAACCCTAACCCCTAAATTTAAACTTATGAAAATTACGTTGAAATATTTTTTTCTTTTTTTTTTTTCTATTGTTGTTTTTTATGAAACTTCACGTAAAAATGTGTCCTGCATTTTCATGTCACTACCAAAACAGTGTGTTTTAGTCCATTGGCTGAGACGGATTTTAACGACACCCCTACATTTATGATCAGGAAATATTTATGTGTCCCTCTCTCTCATATTCTTTAAATCTCATAGTGAGTAGATAGGCCCCATCATTTTGAGGTAAATGTGTTAAAACGTATGACATTTTTTTGTGCAACTTCAAAGAATGTCACTACTGAACACCATTTTTCACTAAACACACCTTTTTTGGGGAGAATTATATAACATTTAGTTTTTATATATGTACAGAACTGGGCTAGCTAACCATGTGCTGATTAGCATCTTTGAGCTAGGTTCAAAAGTATCTATCTGTATCTACCAAAACAGTTTCGGTAGTGACACTTAATTCTTTAATTGGGGGAAATAAACATAATTTTAGTACAGTTATGCAAATATGTAGTATTTTAGTATGTTGGTTGCAATTCTGTAATGTGACCGAACCATGGTTTACCAAGTTTATTCTAAACTAAACTACACTGAATTATCAACTAAGATGTTATGATAGTATTTGGTTCAGTGTATATTCAAACTAATAAATTTTTAATTTTGAAATCAGTATGATCAACTTTTTTTCTTTTACAAAGAAAAATGGGATTCAAAATATAACAAATCTCATAAATCACACTTGAAATATTGTTAAAATTGAAAACCTTTTAATAAAATAGAAAAAATATATATGTTTACAAGGACGATATAAGCAAAATCATAATAGGTCAATATAACCCTTCTTATTAAATAACAGGTTTGTAAATAAATCTGTTTTGGTAGTGACAAATTTGGGGAGAAGGCAAATATTCCTGAAAATACAATGAATTAACTGCACAATTACTAGAAATATGTATCTTGGATATTATACAATTTGCATACATACACAATTTGTGGGAAAAGACACTTTTTTTTTTCAAGACGTTCTAACTCTGACTTTGAACAAGTTCTGTAGAATGGCCCATATATTTTATCTGTCCTGTAACTTTATTTTTTTTCCCCCTCCAACAATGGTCATTGAAGGGTGCATGTGCTTCTTGTTATTGTTGGGACAAGGTTGATGTTACAGTGGCTACCAGTAGAGGGAGGCATGCGGTTTTTGGTCTGGGTCTGGTGTGTTGAGATGGTAATCTGGAACAGAACTGAATTACTCTTGACTGCATATTTCATCTTGACAGTTTGTGTTCAGCAGATGAGTACATACCAGTACTTGATGATATGACATGATAAAAAGACTCCACAAAAAGTTTGTTACTTGTGTTAGCCCAATGATATGCATTTTCTAAACAAAAAAACACCTGTACTGCTAAGCAAATTAGTTTATTTGATGTAGTTTTATTTACTGAGTTTTGTATTTTGTGTTGGCATACCATTCTCATTAAAGAAATTGTGGAAAAGTAAAGTTTTCCTGATTTTGGAGAAACAGGATGAAGTGTTTATCATCATAGCAGTCACAACTATTTAAATACTCACAGAAGGCTTTTTTTATAAACATGTTCCACTCATTACACAATAGGTCACAAGAGTTTACTGTGACCTAGAAGATGCAGCTTGCTTGACACCATTCTTTTGACCTTGCTTTTGGGTCAAGAGTATTTGCAAGAGTTGTTGAATGATAAATTATGGAATGTTATCTAACACTTTAAGTATGAGTATGATAAATGGTATTAATTAAGACTAATATATCTTTCGGGATTGCAAAAGATCTCGACATAGCAATACTGAATCACAATAAAATGGCAAATTCATCTGGAAAGATCTGCTTTTAATCTGAACCTTAGATTTCACTGATTTGGATCATCTCCTTTGCAGTTGCGCTGGATTATTTCTCCCAGTATTCTTGTACTAATATTAGCTGTAAGTGCATTATTTCTTTTAAAGTGGAACATTATAAATCATGCATGAAGGTCACCTATTATTTCTTGCACTCTGTGGCCAGAACTTTCCCTGGTTTGTTGTCTTCAAAGATGATGCAACTGAGAGCCACTGATTACAGAAGCGTTGATGTTATATGTCTTGATTTATCTCAAGGCTGTGTTTCCTCGCAACTACTACCTTATGTGTAACTCGCTCTTTCATTCCCTTAATAGGACAGTGCCCTAAATGTGGAGCTTACCTTTGAGCCCCAAGGAACAGTGTACACTCCAAAACAGTTTCTCCCAAATCTTCTTCTCATTTTTAACGGGAAATAGAGATATGGAGAACTGGAGAGGGAATTTCCTGTGTTCATTTGTAGGCTGTTCACAGAAAAACAAGTAACTTTGAATATGCGGACATGTCAGCATAATGTGTTTGACTAAATGCAAATGTTCTGGGTAGTAACTGATTACATGTAATTTGGATTATGTCATCAGATTCCAAAAGTACTTGTAATTAGATTATATTACATTTTAAAAGTTACTTTTTATGGATTACATGGCATATTATTTACACAAAAGCAACTATTATTCTTAATTTATCGTACCTAATTCATCTTTTAAATTTTCCTTTCTAAAATAGCCTAATGCTTATATACATTCAGACGTTTTGTGGACATTCACAAAAAGATCAGCCATTACTCAGGTGGCTACACAGCATTTGACCACTGATTTACAAAAATTGTTTCAGGTTTAAAGGGGTCATTGGATACCCATTTTCCACAAGTTGCTATGATTCTTTAAGGTCTTAATGAAAAGTCTATAATATACTTTGGTTAAAAATTCTCAATAGTAGTGTTAAAAAACACCCTTTGCCTTGTCAAAATCAGCTCTGCAAAAACATCTATCCATTCTATTGCTGTTCCTTTAAATGCAAATGAGCTCTGCTCACCCAGCCCCTCTCTTCTCTCTGTGGAGTGACAAGCCATTGTCTACTGTAGCGCGTTTAGTTGCGAAACTTGCTAACTAGCACGTTATTAGGAAAGACGATTGCAAAGATTCCAAAAAAAAAACATATACTCACTTCTTCTGTAAGTGAAGCTGGATCACGGATGTTTTGCGTGAACACATTTATATAGATTGGAGGCGCATTTCATTCACAAACAAAAATCATCCACTGCGTCTTCAGCTGCTCGGACTGGGGACTACTATGAGGACTACTATGTTCATTATTACATCCAACAAAAGAACACCTAATTCGCTTAGGAGCCATTCTTGTCTACGTCCCTGCTCCAGCATCGAAACAATGGCGATCTGATACAGCTCTTTCAGGGTGGTTCTGAGGTAAGATGTGTCAATCAATCTATTGTGGGAGCAGACACTGTCGGTGTTACATCACACTGACAAGAAGCTGAGAATGGCTTGATTTGAAAAAGGGAAAATTATTTTTACAGATTAAATAAAAAACAGATTGTTATTAGGGGAGATGTGTACACACTGCCAACACACATTTATGTTCAAACAACATGCAAAAGTTATTCTTAGCATCTGACGACTTCTTGAAGAAATGTTTCAATATTGCATCAGCTACTGGTGAACACATTTTATTTAAAATCATCACTCTGTAGGTTATTTAACCATGTATTTCTTTGGAAGGCTTTTGTCTTTCAAACACATTAAAATTAACAAATTCCTCTTTCACTTAATATATTTACTTGAAGTAATAAAAAAATAAATATTTTAATAATGAAGTATCACATTTGCATATGATCATCCGAAGATGGTCCTTGAGCAGATTTTGCCGCCTTCGTGGAGTGGATCCTGGCGAGAAATGGATCCCTACTCACCATCTGTACTGAGGATGACCTCGCCAGTTTCACTCCTGACCCAGAGCCCAGCCCACCATCTCCCCGTGGTGCAAGGACCTCAGAGTCTAAGACTCCACTTTTGGCCTGTCGATCCAGCGGCTCCACCGTGGCTCCTAGCTCCCTCCTCTCCGCCAGGCTCCCTCATCCCTACGGTTCTGCTTTAGTCTGTTGTCGACTATCTTGCACCTCAGGACTCCACTCCTCCGGCTGCGCCTCATCCCTTTATTCCTCTGGCTCTGTCAGGCTCCTCCATCCCTTCGGCTCCACCTTGGTCCTCTGTCACTCTGGCTCCACCATGGCCTTTCTGATCCACGCCTCCAGTCCAACCTCGGCCCTCCGGATCCTCCTCGTCACCCTGGCTCGTCTTGGGCTCCTCTGCTGTCATTGGTCGGCCCCTGGAGTCGTCAGCCCTTTCTCCTCCATAGCTCCTCCCTCCGTCAGCTCCATTATGGGTCGTCATCATGGCTGTGGCCTGGGTCATGGCTGGCTCCTCTTGCTCCAAGTCCCTCCTGTAGTCTCCCTGGTTCCTCTCTCCGTCTGATTTGCACTGGCTCCTCCTGTTTCCTCCTTGGCTCCTCCCGCCATCGTCTCCACCCTGGACTCTGTTTGACTCCTCCCGGGTATCTGTCCTCCTCCCAAGAGCCCACCCATCCCTCCCTTTGTTGTTTCTATGGTGCAAGGACGTGTCTTCTGGGAGGGGGGCGATATTTCAGGATTATGGACCTGTTTTCCTGTGTTTTCCCTCCCCATGTGCCTTGTCTAATTAATCATTCTGTTCACCTGTGTTCCCCTTATTACCCCATGTATTTAGGTTCCAGTCTGTGCATTCCTTCTTGGTTGGGTCTACTTTGTGATGTATGTGTCTCTGTTCCCATTCCTGGTTTGGATTACCCCTTATGTTGCATTTATTAAAGACTGTTTTTGCTACTCTGTGTCCCCATCGTCCTTCCAACACAGTACAGTGACAGCATTGGTTCTCTGAAATTCTCTGAAATTGGTTATGGTCACATGACATGAAGATAAACAAATAAAACATTTATTTTTTTTAGTTTTTCATTTTTATTGATTTTAAAATGCTTTATTTTATTTAGGGCTGGTAATTTAACGCATTAATTAGATTAATTAACTAAGGTGAAAAATAAAATTGTTAACGCATTAAACGCCCGACCCAGACCAACGTGGGTCATCTGACATTTCATACAGCTGATTGATGACAAATATGAAGCAGAGGAACTCACTGTGTGATAGAGCCTAGAGAAGGTAGTTAGAATGTCCCTACAATTCAAGATATGGAGCAAAAATGCCCCGTTTGAGTTTTTGTCTCATTTTAACATCATATAGTTAAGCAATATCACACGAGCAATAGGCTTGTGCAATATCACACGAGTGCAAATGTGAAGTAAGAAGTTAATATTGTGTTATTTAAGACACAATGTTGCTAATTTTGCTACCGAAAATATAAAGACAAAGCAGACCTATTCTTCTCCGAGCAACACACAGCGGCATTTCTGTGCAATTACTTGCACGTTTGGAACGCATTTGGTGAACCAGTGGACGGCCATAGGCGCACTGGATTTAAAGCTATCAATTTATAACATTAAAGTACAGCGAATGTGATTCAGAAACCGTCTGCGGTACTTTCGTCACACACCGACCGGTCTGATGGTGATGATCCGCTTCAAGTTGAACAAGCCTAATGATTCAATGATTCTTTTAAGCAGGCTCAGGTAACCCCACTGCTTAAGAAACCAACACTAAACACCTCACTTCTTGACAGCTACAGACCGGTCTCTCTGCTTCCATTTATAGCAAAAACCCTTGAACGAGTTGTTTTCAACCAGGTATCATTGTTCTTTTCACAGAACAACTTACTGGATCCTAACCAGTCAGGTTTCAAGAGTGGCCATTCAACTGAGACTGCGCTACTGTCAGTTACTGAAGCCTTGCGGACAGCAAAAGCTGATTCTAAATCATCAGTTCAAATTCTGCTTGATTTATCTGCTGCTTTTGACACTGTCAATCATCAGATCCTCCTGTCCACCCTCTCATCGCTGGGCATCACAGGAACTCCGCTTTGCTGGTTTGAATCCTATCTCACCGGTAGGTCATTCACGGTAACCTGGGGAGGAGAGGTATCCAAAACAACTGATCACTGGGGTTCCTCAGGGATCAGTTCTTGGTCCTCTCCTCTTCTCCATATACACAACATCACTGGGTCCCATCATAGAGTCACATGGCTTCTCCTACCATTGCTATGCTGATGACACACAACTCTATCTTTCATTTCAACCAGATGATCCAACAGTACCTGCACGGATCTCAGGCTGCTTGGCGGACATCTCAACGTGGATGAAAGAACATCACCTCCAGCTCAACTTGGCAAAAACTGAGCTTCTTGTTTTTCCTTGCACTCCAAACTTACAGCATGGGTTCACCATCCTGCTGGGCTCTTCCACAATCACTTCTTCAAACTCAATCAGGAATCTGGGTGTCATCTTTGATGACCAGTTGTCTTTCAAAGATCATATTGCAAAGACTACTCGATCTTGCAGGTTTGCTTTGCACAACATCAGAAAGATCAGGCCCTTGTCATCTCCAGACTGGACTACTGCAATGCTCTTTTGACTGTCTTCCATCATGCACAATCAAACCTCTACAAATGATTCAGAATGCAGCAGCACGGCTGGTCTTCAACGCGCTCAAAAGAGCCCATGTTACACCTCTCTTTATCTCCTTGCACTGGCTCCCAATTGCAGCTCGTATCAAGTTCAAGACTCTGATGCTTGCATATAGGACAACCACAGCCACTGCACCTGCTTATTTGCACTCGCTATTGCAAATCTACACCCCCTCCAGAAGTCTGAGATCTGCTAGTGAGCGACGCCTTGTGGTACCATCACAGAGAGGTGCGAAATCACTATCCAGAACATTTTCTTTTACTGTTCCTGGCTGGTGGAACGATCTTCCTACCCCTATCCGGAATGCTGATTCCCTGACAAGCTTCAAGCGACAGCTTAAAACTCATCTCTTTCAACTCTATTTGCTTTTACCATAAAGAAAGAAAAAAAAAAACCTCTTTATTCCTTCCCTTTCTAGCTTGTACTTGTTTGAAGCACCACTTTAAAACTGGTATTATAGCACTGCCTGTGTCTGTTTGTCTCCTTAAGAAGAATCGCTCTATGTTCTCCCAACTGTATGTTGCTTTGGACAAAAGCGTCTGCCAAATGCCTAAATGTAAATGTAATGTAAATGTCAATGGACCATTCATAAAGAACCATTTACTTCACTCCTGAATGAATCAGCCATTTGAACGAATTAAATTAATCTACCACCACCTGCTGGCAGTTTTACTATCAGTTTTACTATCATTTCATTAAAGAAATAATTTAATATTTCCATAGTAATATTAATAAAATTAATGAAATAAATTATTAAAGGTTTTTTTTATATATATTTTTGTCATGTAACTTGGAACCAGTAACGGATTACAATTTGTAAGTAATCTACCCACCTCTGGTGGTAACATAGTGACTGATTGTGTACTGCATTCTGCTATATATTACAGTAAACAGATACTAATCAAGTCCAGCAGTGACCTAAAAGCCTCTTTTGCACATGACATGCTGTTTCCTCTTTTAGAGTTTTTTAGTATTTTTTTCTGCATGATGTTTAATTAAACACCTGTTTAATATATGAACGCTTCAGAATGATCTAAAAAAGCTGCCTCGTGCTGCTGGTCATGGTTTTTACATTATCTTTACATGATTTTTCTTCGAGGTGGATCTTGTTCTCTTGCCAGACGTATGCTGTGTTTTTACTGTACAATTCCTGTGGTTTAAGGTTTAACAAAAAAAGGCAAGGACCTTTGTTGCCATGGCTGATTTGTTGTGATACAACTTACAGAGAAGCATGACATCATTTTCCACTACCAGTAAAAGACACAATATTACAGTGGAGACAACCACATCCTGAGTGACCCACAGAAATCAAGCATGTCTGCCTTTTGGAAGCATGCTTTAACCTTCAGAGCTGCACAGCTTTACACATTTACCTGCATAAATCAGTGTCTCTTTTTGTAGTTATTAAGTTATTGTATGTGACAATAACATAATAACTACATATTATATATACTATATATTTTCACACATTAAAAACACATTGTGTTGTCACTATACTTTAAGACTTACCTGATAATTGATGTTTTGCAAAACCCACAAAATCAGTCATAAGGGCCAGTTTTGTGAAATTGAGATTTCTACATCATCTGAAAGAATAAATAAATAAACAAGCTTTCCATTATTGTATGGTTTGTTAGGATAGGGCAATATTTGGCCAATATACCACTATTCAAAAATCTGGAATCTGAGGGTGCAAAAAATCTAAATATTGAGAAAATCGCCTTTAAAGTTATCCAAATAAAGTTCTTAGCGTTAAGCATTAAGTTTTTATATATTTACAGTAGGAAATTTACAATATATCTTCACAGAACATGATCTTTACTTAATATCCTAATGATTTTTGACATAAAATAAAAATCAATAATTTTGACCCATACAATGTATTGTTGGTTATTGCTGCAAATATACCTGTGCTACTTATGATTGGTTTTGTGGTCCAGGGTCACATATGAATCACAATGGTAATAGACAAACTAACATTAACATTTTTCACCTGGTTAATGCAATATAATTTGAATTATGTAATTAGATTGACCACATATAATTATGTAGGTCAGTAATAACATGGTGTGTGGTGAAATGTGAGTGTATTTACTACATTTTAGTCTTTAGTAATTTTTTGTTTAAAGCTGAGATGAGGTAAGTGTATGGAAACTGAGGAAAAACTGTGTTCATTTCCAGTGCTGCTCACTGTCTCCATCTCCCACTGAAATGGCCTATTTCCTTTAACGTGCGAGTGAATATCTACATGTATGAATATGGTAAAGCAATAACCTACATTTAAAAGAGGCCAATCTGAGTTATGACCCTGTTGAGAAAAACAACATATGCTGGTTAGGTATATTTTGAAGCATGGCAGCTGGTTTGAGCTGGTTATAAACCCGTTATGAGCTGGTTTAGGTTGGTTTAAGTTGGTCATGTGCAACTAGCTCCTTCTCAGGACCAGCTTAAACCAGCTGCCATGCTTCAAAATATACCAGCATATGCTGTTTTTTCAACAGGAGACTCAAGTGTTTGGAAGCAGCTGAGGTGTTATCAAAACAACATGATGTTGGAAAGTTTAATAGGGGAGACCTAAAACTGAAGAAAGAAAATAAAGCTATAGTAAATTTGTTACCCTGTTGAAAAACAACAACAAACAAACAAAAAACAAAAAACAAACAAACAAAAAACAGCATTTGCTGGTTAGGTATGTTTTGAAGCCTGGCAGCTGGGCTGAGCTGGTTTAAGCTGTTCCTGAGCTGGTTATAAGCAACTAGCTCCGGCTCAGGACCAACTCACAACCAGCTCAGGAACATATTAAACCAGCTCAAACCAGCTGCCTTTAAAATATACTAGCATATGCTGTTTTTTCAGCAGGGAATTTAAGTGTTTGGAAGCACCTGAGGTGTTATCAGAACAATATGATGTTGGAAAGTTTAATAGGGAAGACCTAAAATTGAAGAAAAAAATTAACCCACAATAAATGCACTACCCTGTAAAACAAAACAAAACAAAACAAAAACAAAAACAAAAACAAAAACAAAAACAAAACAAACAAACAAACAAACAAACAAACAAACAAACAAAAAAAACAGCACAAGCTGGTTAGGTATGTTTTGAAGCCGGGCAGCTGGATTGAGCTGGTTATAAGAAACTCCTGCTCAGGACCAGCTCATAACCAGGGGGGTGTTCCATAAAACAAGTTTACCAAATAAGCCAGGCTTATTTCAGTTAGTCTGACTTATTGTCACTTGATTTGGCTCAAAATAAATCAGACTAACTGAAATAAGCCTGGCTTATTTAGTAAACTTGTTTTATGGAACACCCCCCCAGGACCATCTTAAGCCAGCTCAAATCAGCTGCTATGCTTCAAAACATACCTAATCAGCATATGCTGTTTTTTTCAACAGACGATCCAAGTGTTTGGAAGCAGCTGAGGTGTTATCAAAACAACATGATGTTGGAAAGTTTAATAGACCTAAAACTGAAGAAAGAAAATAAAGCTATAGTAAATTTGCTACCCTGTTGAAAAAACAAAAACAAACAAACTGTCATGATTCACACCACTGTGGCTTCCTCCTCTCACCATTAGAGGGAGCCTTCACTGACACTCTGGACTTTAACACGAACTCCATTACCCACAACCCCTTTCACGACCTATGACCTTCACAGGTGTGGGCCATTACACTTCATCACACATGGAACAACTTTGCGAAGTATTGATTTGCTGTGTTTGTTTTTCCTGGTACCGATCCTGTTTGTTTCCCATTTCTTGATTGCTTTCCGCCTGCCTGTTGACCCCCGCTTGTATATTGGATTATGTTTGTTTGCTAGCCGCCTGTCTTCATCCTTTGCTTGGACATTGACCACCCGCTAGCTGTCATGAACTGTGCCGTTGTGGCTCCCTTTTTTCCCCTCTAGAGGGAGCCACCTCTCCACTGTGTTTTTGTATAGACTCTGTAGAGACTCCATTTCCCATAACCCCTCTCTCATGCCCCGTTCGTCACCTCTCACCTTTATCCCCTGTCACTTCCTGTATAAATAGAGCGTCATTTCTGTCCCACCTTTGCGAAGTCATAACTTGCCCCGGCCGTTATTTCTAAGCGTTTTCCCTAGTTCTAGTTTTCCTGGTTTTCTACCCCCGTTGTCTCCTGTTTTCCCGATCGTTCGCTGCCCGCCCTTTGACCCCCTTGCTTCGTCCCTGGACCACGATTTACGGATTACCTGTTCTGCTCTCTCTTGCTCCTGTCTGACCTCCTGCCTGCCTGACTATGAGTATATATTCTAATAAAGGTCTGCATTTGGATCCGCACGCCTCCTGTCTCGTCTCTGGGGCTATCGTGACACTAGCCTTGTCTAAGTTAATCCTCTCTGCCGCGTATCGACCTTGCCTGTTTTGGACTACGATATCATAATAAAGTTGCATTTGGATTCTAACTCCGCTAACTCATCATTACACAAACAGCAACAACAAAAAAAAAAAAAACAGCATTTGCTGGTTAGGTATGTTTTGAAGCCTGGCAGCTGGGTTGAGCTGGTTTAAGCTGTTCTTTAGCTGTTTATAAGCAACTAGCTCCTGCTCAGGACCAGCTCACAACCAGCTCAGGACCATCTTAAACCAGCTCAAACCAGGTGCTGTCCTTCAAAACATACTAGCATATGCTGTTTTTTCAACAGGGGATTTAAGTGTTTGGAAGTACCTGAGGTGTCATCAGAACAATATGATGTTGGAAAGTTTAATAGGGAAGACCTAAAACTGAAGAAAGAAAATTAAGTTACAGTAAATGTGCTACCCTGTTTAAAATAATAATAATAATAAAAAAAAAAAAAAAAAACAGCATATGCTGGTTAGGTATGTTTTGAAGCCTGGCAGCTGGGTTGAGCTGGTTATAAGCAACTCCTGCTCAGGACCATCTTAAGCCAGCTCAAACCAGCTGCCATGCTTCAAAACATACTTAATCAGCATATGCTATTTTTTTCAACAGAAAATCCAAGTGTTTGCAAGCACCTGAGGTGTTATCAGAACAATATGATGTAGGAAAGTTTAAAAAAGTTCATAAAAATGAAAAAGAAAGAAAATGAAGCAATGCTATATTTGCTCCTGAAAGCTACCAGAAACTGCACAGTAGGCTACATCTTCATCTTCTACTTTTCTTGATAAACAAAGCATCCACTTCTCCTTAACTACCCTTGTGGTTTACAGAAAATGAAAGACACACAGGCATGTACTGTAATTAGAGCCTCTGTGGAATCGGTCAGTGTGGACCAGTTGTTCTTTTGAGAAGATTTACAGTTTACATTGACACCCGTAAACTGCTGTGAGACATGAGACAATGGCATGTGAAAAAAATTCTACTTGAAGATCAATTGTCCTGAAGAATTATAGAGATAATCCAAACCCACAAGCCCTTCATTCATCTTTAGAACACAAATTAAGATATTTTTGATGAAATCCAAGAGCTTTCTGACCCTACATAGACAGCAACACAACTGACAAAACAAGGAAAAGAAGTTGTTACTATTTGCCTATGTGACATCAGTGGTTCAACCGTAATGTTATAAAGCTGCAATAACATTTTTTGATCACTTGATCACCTTGTCTGGGTTTACAGACCAGTCATTATTAACTGGAGGATAATGTCTAAGCGAATATATCCCTTACTAAATATGCAGCAATCAAGTTAATGAAAATGGGCATACACAAATCAGTCAACATCCCACTTACACCTTTGTGTCATTTGTCAGCATTGGAAGAATGTGTCTAATGCTGTTATGGTGGTTTTGGAACAAGAAAGTTTCTATGGTTTGTGAGCTCAACAGCTGCACCAAATAGCCAGTAATTCAGCTCAGTTTAATACTTTGGCAATGAGAAATGACTAGGCATCAAGCCTCCAGCAATTGTGCCTGCGCTACCAACTGTGAAAAACTTTTCCATGCTGATCAAACAGGAAGCCACAGGGTGACCATTAGGCACTTATGTAAGCTAACATGCAGACATGGGTGTATGCTATGTCTTTTGACCTAAATGCATCCTTAATGAAGATTTTATTCATTTAATGTCTAGAGTCCATCTACAAAAAAAGAAACCTGGCTTGATAGATGTTTGTTTGCAGTATGTGTGGTACGAAGTTAATTGCAGTGTCAAGTAGTGCACTTTTGGACAGACTATCCTGACCACATGCCTTTCTTTATTGCTGTGAAGATCTGCCAGTGGAAACGCAGTAAATATGAAGGCAAGCATCTGTTTTATCATCAGTTGACTTATTAATGGATCTGTTTGGTTATTAATGTGTCAGAATCTCAAGCTGATGTGCCTATGATCTCTTGACATCTCTTGATGTAATGTACACATTTTAAGAATTAATATGTGACTCTTACCACAATATGAGGCAAATGTTTATTTACTTCTACATTTGGCTTATTTATTTGATGTGTTTAAATAACACTTCATATCCTGTTTAGTGTTTTTTGCTGGAATCAGGATCTTTTGGTTTTTATGGTTAGTTGGGAATTCATCTTCCACCAATCCCATCATTCCTGTTCTCCAGGCTGTGTGTGGAAAGTGCAGTCCTCCAAGCTAAACACATGGTTAGTGAAAAACCCAGGATCCTCACACAGGACTGCTTGAAAGAGGGTTTCCTGAATGAGGGGAAATTTACAGAACACAGTCCAAACTCACTCTCTGCGTGGCAACGACTAGAGAAAGAGAGATGGGGGAAAAAAGAGAGAATGACATACTATCCTTAATCTGATAGTATAATATTTTTTTTTTTTCCATGGCCTCTGTGTGGTGTGTGTACAATGTACTCAGTGTATACAGTGATCTATTACAAGTGTCAGTATTCTTACTGGTACAATCATTACTGAGCTATATAGTGTGATATATAGTATATATAGTGAACAACTATTAACTCCTAAATATCAATTCTAAATATAGAACATTACTTGCATTACTTACATCTAAATAGTGAATACAGTGTAGTGTTATTTCAGCTTTATTCTGACAGAAAGTTAGTAGTTAATGTGAGGATAAAATACATATACTTCAAGTAGTTGTTTACTTCCAGAATAAAAAATGTCCTGATAATTACTCACCCCCATGTCTTCCAAGATGTTCATGTCTTACTTTCTTCAGTCATGAAGAAATTAAGTTTTGAGGAAAACATTAAAGGATTTTTTCCATATAGTGGACTTCAGTGGTGAACAGTGGGTTAAAGGTACAAATTAAAGTTTCAATGCAGCTTCAAAGAGCTCCACATGATCCCAGCTGAGGAATAAGGGTCTTATCTAGCGAAACAAACATTTTCTTAAAGCACTAAAAATTGATATACTTTTTAACCACAAATGCTTGTCTTGCACTAGCTCTGCATATTCACACATTGCGTAATCATGTTGGAAATTATTCACGTGGTTTATTATTCATCTGTGTAGGGCAAAAATCCATCTCATTTATGTGATGCGTAAAGTCAAGCTAGTGCAAGATGAGCATTTGTGGTTAAAATGTATACAAATGTGTTTTTTCTTAAAAAATGTCTGATCATTTTGCATCATATTGTTCCTCAGCTGGGATTGCGTAGAGCCCATTGAAAATGCAGTTTGGACCTTCAACCCATTGGCCACCATTTAGGTCCACTATATGGAGAAAAATTCTGGAATGTTTTCCTCAAAAACCTTAATTTCTTTTCGACTGAGAAAAGAAAGACATGAACATTTTGGATGACATGGGGGTGAGTAAATCATCAGGAAATTTTCATTCTAGAAATGAACTTCTCTTTTAAAGGAGTAGTTCACTTTCAGAACTAAAATGAACAGATAATATACTCACCTCCTTGTCATCCAAGATGTTCATATCTTTCTTAAGTTGTAAAGAAATTATGTTTTTTGAAGAAAACATTTCAGGATTTCTCTCCATATAATGGACTTCTATAGTGCCCCCAAGTTTGAACATCCAAAATGCAGATAAATGCCGCTTCAAAGGGCTCTAAACAATCCCAGCCGAGGAAGAAGGGTCTTATCTAGCGAAACGATCAGTTATTTTGGAAAACATTTAGAAGTTTGAGGAGAAAATGAGATGGGAGTTTGTCGACCCACCCTAGCTGTTGAACTGGAATATACATGGTACATGCAGAGCTAGACAAGACGAGCATTTGAGGTTAAAAAGTATAAAAATGATAATGATTTTTTTTTTTTTTGGAAAATTACTATTGTTTTGCTAGATAAGGCCCTTCTTCCTTGGCTGGGATCATTTAGAGCCCTTTGAAGCTGCATTTAAACTGCATTTTGAAACTTCAAACTCAGGGGCACCATAGAAGTCCATTATATGGAGAGAAATCCTGAAATGTTTTGAAATGAATCCTGTTAATTTTTTTTTACGACTGAAGAAAGAAATACATAAACATCTTGAGTGACAAGGGGGTGAGTACATTATCTGTAAATTGTTGTTCTGAAAGTGAACTACTCCTTTGAGTTAATACTCTTCAAATAAAAAGACACAATAACTAAATATTTCTAAAACGCAGCGATATATGTTTTTACATGTGGAGTCCAGTCAGTGTATCCTAAACATGCAGTGGTCATCCTAGTCAACGTAGCAGAACAAATCAGACCCAGTCCTGTCAGTGGACAGCATAAAGCTGCACCTCTAGCACTAGCAGTGAAACAGGCGTTCATGTTGCAGTGATCATCACAGGAAAATATTTTCAACAATATTTAAGCTAATTCTTTCTCTCTTTTTGTTTTGGAGACACTGGCTGTTGGAAACCGCTGCACGGAGGGCAGAGCTTCCACACTAGGTGAGTTATGACCGCTATGAGGACTTACTACAATCCTTGTGCATACGCAATGGATTTGTTGCTCTGTGGATCTTGTGCCTGCAAGGATATTACTGTAAAGCATAAGCCTCACGAACAACAGGATTGTTGAAAGCCTGCAGCTGGGCCTCTGCTGTTGACTGTTCTGCTTTTATTAGGTAGATTAAAGAGAAGACAGTGTTCTAACATCAAATCCCAGTCTCACCATGTACAGTTTACTTTTTCTTTTTCTTTTTTTTTTAAAACAAAATGACTTTGTTGCTTCAACAGACCAAATCATGGACCACTTATTCCTGTACTGGTACTGTCTGACCTTGCCAGTGGTTTTGTACAGTTTACTTTTAAAATAAAAGATGAATGGCTATTTTTGTTCCATGCTCTTATGCTAATTTAGGAAAGTGAGGAGGAAAATTACATTCTCACTCCAGGAATGAGATTAGGAACTCTCCTGAAATTTTTCATGACAAACTTTGTGGCAACAGCAAACCAATTTAGGCTGGTTTAAAAAAAAATATATTTATTATTATTATTATTTTTTTTTTTTTTTTTATCACCTTCATTTCTGATGCTTATATTGTCTGTACTGTTATATTTAAGACTAAATATTCAAGCTAGAAGAATAAATAATTTTTGTTCTTTGTCAATCAGTATGTGTTTTTTAATTGCGATATATAATTAATCTAAAAGGTGACATGAAAATCTGACTTTTTCTGTTTAAGTGCTATAATGGGTCCATCTACCAACCCAGAAAACATGAAAATGGACAACCCAGTAACTTTCTCTGCAAGCTTGTGAAAAAACAGGCCACTTAGATTTCGCTCCCCTCATGATGTAGAAAGGGGATCTTATTATAATATTACCAGCCCTTAATCTACAAGTTTCCATCCACATCGCTGCCATTGTGTTTTTGCAAGCGACAACGGTGTACCAGTTCCATGGCAAAAGTTAGAGAAAAGCATGCTAACTGTTCTGTTGTTGGTTGCACAGATGAGCACAGAACTCTATTTAGAGTAGTGAATTTATTGATTTATTTAGTGTGTTTTAAGCTGCTGCCACACAGATCTAATATAAACATGCGATTTCTTTCCCAGCTGTTTACCTTCACAGACATAACCGACTGTTTTTGTAACTCATTTGTGTGTTTAACATAAACCTGTGTGTATTTGACAGTTTAAGTGTTATAAGACATTAAAGAGACCTTAGTTTACTACTCACATGTCGTGAGACAGACACTTTATGTGCTCGTGCTTTGGATGTATGCGCTCAGAAAACCCTAAACTAATATGGTTTAAAACCATGATTTCAGCACGATAGACATAATAATCAAAACCAAACTGGTGTATTTTGATAGAGTATCTGAGAAAGGATCTGTACATGCAGCCCTATTCTATAAAAAGGGTGGGGAGCAGCAGCTCATTTGCATTTAAAGAGATATACATGAACTTCCACTGCTTCCACTCAAAACAAGCGGCAACCTCCCGCTCTCGCTCTTGAAACAATACAGAAGTGACTGAAGCTGCAGTTCATCGGCTGGCCGCTTGAGGCTGGCATACCTGTCAACCCTCCCGTTTTTTCCGGGATTCTCCCGTATTTTACCATTCTATCCCACTACCATCCCGTTCAAATATTTTCCCGTATTTCTCCCGTATTTTTAATCTTTCTATAAAAAAAACACTGGGCGTATTTTATATGTTTCCTACATTCGTCTCTGGTAAAAGTAATTTGTATGGCCCAAACCCCATTATACGAATAATCACGTCAACATATTTCAAAGTCGAATATAGCTTAATTGATGAAATATCAGCGCAAGTTTCAAAGTCATGTGCTCTGCTTTGTTTTCCCTGGTTACCGAGGAAACGGCAATATTTATGACAAAAAGCGCCACCTGCTGGCGGAGAATTAAAGGCCAAAAACTAACCCTTATTTCTACGCAGAAAACACCATGTTGTAAATGTGAACCGGTGGATTCACAAGAAGATAATTAATTATAAAACTATAAAGATATAGCCTACACTAAGATATATTTATATGTTACTAAATGAATGTAACTGTTTGATAACAATTATTTAAATCAATATAAATAATAATCATAATATAATAATCCTAGTGGGTCGCCCCCCCCCCCCCCCCGTTTTCCCGTATTTTGGAACTCAAATGTTGACAGGTATGGGCAGGCTCCAAAAGGGAGCAAATCCCCATAGACTCTCGTGTTAAAATGTTCAACTTTATAACAGATAAAAACATGTTTACAGCCTGGTAAAAAAAGGGTTTTGGTTTTTACAGCTAGTTTTGCCCTTCATGACAACTCTGAGGGGGGTGAATTTTTTTCTAACTCACCCGTTTAAATTATATTAAGCATTAAAATTCGGCATAATTAAGGGCGTGGCCACTTGAGTGACAGGTGTCAGGCAGCCGTCACATTACCTCAGCTTATTCCAGCAGTTGAACTTGGCATCTCAGCCGTGTTATTGCGTTAGTTTTTTCTTAGGGTGTTACTTTATCAGGATTATTTTAATAAATTTAAAAAACAGACATCTTAGCTCCACCCACGTTCCGCCTTTTTGTCCATTTTCTATTTTCCTGGAGTGACGCGCGGTGACGCACTTCCAAAATGGCGACGACAGGCCCCGCCCAACTTTTGCTTCAAAGCAGAAACCTACGGGTGACGTCACTGACACTACGTCCATGTTTTTTACAGTCTATGACTCAAAATAGGCATTTTCAAAATGATATAATAAATGATCTGTAGGGTATTTTGAGCTGAAAATTCACAGACACATTCTGGGGACACCTGAGACCCTACATTAAATTTTACATTGAGGCATAATAGGTCTCCTGTAATAAATGCAGTATGTGAAGAGTGGCACGTCCAAATTCATAGTATTCAAAAACAGTAGGCAAAAAGTACCTGGATGACTACTCTGAAGTGTGCATTCAAAGGACACTAGAGGCCACAAAAGATGTGAATGGCAGTGAAGCATCTCAACTAATGCTATATTAGTCAACATGATGAAGGTAGCATGTCCAAATTTAATTCATACTACCCATATTAATACTATAGAACATAATTTTATAATGGTCGCTTTAAACAACATATACCTACTAGACTGATTTGCACGTTTCTTTAAGAAGTCCAGAGAGAAGTATGTCACGTTACTGTAGAAGTAAGTAGGCTTTTAATATAATGTCAACTTATTTGTGATATATGCTAAAACTATTTAAGTATAACAATTGAAATGTATACATACATGATGTAAAATTTAAGCTAAAATTCACTAAAAATTATCCATTCCATTAAATGATCAGTTATCAGTTAAAATTACTAAAATTTAAAACTGCAATTGTATTACCTTGTTAAACACGCAGTTTAGAAGTCACTCTGTTGTTAAACATGATTTCATCAATTATCTCTACACTAAACGGACTATTTGAGTGACTGAACGGAATATTTGATGTTACGCCATCAAAGCTGTGATTAAGTGTTCTGTCAGCGATGAGCATGAAGTTTGTCATTTCTGCAGACGTTTACACAGCGGCAAACTCCTTACCTAAAGGAGATCTATTGCCTTTTCTGAAATAGAAACCTCAACAACCACTCCCTCCTCCCACTGTCTGTTCGGCACTGCCAGAGTCAAAGCATGGAGAGTGAATGCAACTGGCGCAGAGCTGCCGTACGCAAACTGCGTTAGTGGACCTTCTTCACTCTTCCACTACAGCATCCCTGCAACTTCAGCCATGAGTTTGCTTCACTTTTCAACCTTTCTGGGTAGGTCATCACTTTTTCGTAATGGAACATTTTAGTTTACTTTAGTTAGGGTTAGTTCGTTTGCATGGTTCTGTGCATTTGTGCAAGTTTAATGTATTGTATCCATGCATCGTCGTAGACATATTCGCTGCTGAATGGACTTTTTGCTCATTTATGTCCACTAACTTAGTACTTTATTCGTCTTTAAGTCTTGCTAAGGCGTTAAAGTTTAGTGTTTATCTGATGTTATGTCATCCTCAGCGGTCGCTCTTCTAGCGCGGGCTCAGACGCAGCTTTTGCAGGGCTCCTGCAGTTTTGAGGCGGACAGCTGCGGCTACACGTCTGATCCCGCTTATGCTGAATGGACTATCAACGAGGAAGGTATGAGAAACTTTATTATTATTTAGCACCTTTATTTGTAGTACTGTTATGCCAGTTATTCTTTTTCTGCCCTAAAATTGTCTAGCTGTCAGAGACTGACAGTTGTAGAAATCACTTGGAGGTGGGATAGTTACAAAATATCCAAACTCCCTACTACACATGCACCCCCTAACAAGAGTGAGACACTAGGTGGCGCTATTTATAGTCTACCTTTGTTTTTAAGTTCATAAGTAATGAACTTAAAAGTAATTGTGGTAGTCAAAATAATTTTTTCCTTCTCAATATTTAAAAGGATAGTTTACCCAGAATTTTTAGTTCTGTCATTATTTACTCACTGTCTGTAGTCACCCTCATGTCATTCCAAGTCCATAACACCTTGCTTAATCTTCGAAACACAAATAAAATATTTTAAAGAAACTTAAGGCATTTCTGTCACTACAATAAAAGTTCTGGTAACTATAATTCAGAAGTTCAGAAAAATCTGAAGATACAAAAATCTGTTCATCATTCAAAGCAGAATTTCATTGGAGGAGCATGTGTGGTACTGTCCTGACAGGAAAAAGGAAACACTGTTTTTATTTTCTTTGCGCATAAAAAGTATTCTTGTAGCTTCATAAAATTACGGTTGAATCACTGATGTTCAAAACGGAAAAAACTTTCAAAACACTGAAATATATCTAATATTATAAAACAGTGCTGCTTTTTCCTACATACGCATGACCTGTGTATGAGAAGCGCAAACGGTCGACTGTGGCATAATAAAAGTTTCACTGCTTTCAAGCCATGTATCGCACTCGTCCTTCATTAGCAAACGCTCCAGCGTCTTCGTTTTGATTCAGTGGCTTTCAGCCCAACCCTGCTTTACATTAGCTCATCCATGAACATGATTTCTGCCCGATTCCTGGGGATGTGGGGATAAAGACAACAACTCAGTCACAGAGTCATCAAACTACACTTACTGTTTCTTTGTTTGTTTTGAACATGCGCCCTCTAGTGGCGAAAATGTACATATTGTGCCTTTTATTTGTGTTCCGAAGATTAATGAAGGTTCTATGGGTTTGAAACGACATGAAAGTGAGTAATTAAAGACAGAAATAAAATGTTTGGGTGAACTATCCCTTTAATTGGTGTTTTGAAGATTAATCAACATGAGGGTGAATAAATGATGACAGAATTTTATTTTTTTGTGTGCTGTCCTTTTCAGTCAGGTCCTGATTTTGCTATTTTGAATTTTCCTAAAAACCCATTTTTTATAACTCCTCCTAGATGATTGGTTTGATTCACATTAAACATAGTACACATTATCACAATAGGTGTCAGTACAATGTATGAAATACCAAAAGCACTAGTACTGTGACAAAAAAGAGCCATCAAAATGTATACAAATACTTACTGAGTGCACCTGCAATGGTTGTTATATATTATAATATTTAGCTATTTATCATTACATCTTTAGCAATTCTGTCAAACTTAACTTTAACAAAAAGTTCCGTGGGTAAAACGTTGGAACGCTAAGGGGTTAAAGATATTTAGACATGCCAATACAGTGCTGTGAGTATTTAAGACATACTGTTGCTGCACAAGTAGCATATATAATAACCTGTAGCAGATCCATACAGGTGGAGCTGAGGAGGTGGCGGGTTTCAGAGGAACTCCTGTAGTGAATGCTAACTAGCCATTTAAATGTAGAGAAGCAAGCTCATTGTCTGCGTATGCAACATGAACCAATCAGCTTGTGCCAAGTAGTTTAATGCTGTGAATATCATCAGTTTGCGTTAATGATCCATCAGACTGCGCCATCTAGAGTTTCATGACAGAACTTGGCATTTAATGCATTATTAATTCAATTTTGAATGGCACACGAGCTTCATATTCAAAAGGGGTGTTATATGGCACTGTGTATTGAAATGCCTCATTTTATATACAGGGTATATAAAAAATTGCTGCTACTTTTTTTCAGTGTCTAAGGCTTAATGATTGCACATCTGCACTTCATTGTAAGCCTGCTCTAAATAACAGGACTGTATCTCTGTTGGTCTTATTGTCTGACACGAATCCTAAGGCTTTTCATAGATTGTTAATTGGCCTGTATGATGCACACCAGCCAGAGATGCTTCGCAAATTATGTGCTCTGTAACTGCTAACAGCTGTCATGTTCTTGTCTTTTGAATTTACCTTAATATTGCATTCAGCACAGTGAGCACTGTCCTTAACCGTCTGTTCTCTGTTCTTAATATATCTTTTGTTATAATTGCTTATGATAGTTAGATGGGTTCAGCTGTTGTGGGGAAAATGGAGATGCTTTTGAACGACTGTTATGCGAAGTGTGATGAAGGAAGTATAATCCAGTGAACATACGTCAGGCAGTTGTCTGGTTGACAACTGTGTCAACCTTTTGCTTGTGAAGTGAGTTTTTCCCCCACAGGTCAATAAAACAAGACTGGGCAACACATTTGTGCCTCTGTTTGGTTTCCTGGACAACACAGACTTTGTGGAAACAAAGCGGAGACAGACTTCTAAGCTTTAGGAAAATGGAAGCACTTTACTAAATGTTTAATGAATGAATTCAGACTTTTCCAAAAAAATGTTTATAAATGTGCCCACTCACTGCTATGATTATAGCATTGAAAATCATTCATAAAACCATTCATTTAGAGTGTTCATTGAATTTATTTATTACACATACATGCAGCCAAAAATTATGTAAGAAAGCATTTCCAGAAGGAGTTGAGATAAAGAGATGAAAAAGAGTCTGGAGATCTGATGACCTTGTTTCTCCAGACATTTTCAGACAGCTGTAGAAATCATTTTAGGCCTTTGGAGATGTACAGCAGACATTCACAGAGTTCACCTCAACATTTAACCCTTCAGAACTCCTTCACACTCATTGAATAACAGCTGCTGCAGAGAGTTGTGAGTGTGTAGCAAGAACTGCACTTCATAGTTGACTAATTTACTTTGATCTTTATTCTTTTTATATTATATTGTTACTTTGATCTTTAATATTTTTATATTATCCAATGTATAGCCTAATGCTTGGTTAATTCTAAAGTATACTTCATTTAGTATAGTTCATATGCTAGAGTATACATACAGTGAGTGTGACGTAAATGCCATGTTTGGTCATGAAACTCTAGATGGCGCAGGCTGATGGGTCCTTAACACAAGCAGATGATATTCACAGCATTAAACTATTTAGCACAAGCTGAATAGTTCATGTTGCATGCACAACCAATCAGCCAATCTTGCTACCTTACATGTAAATGGCTGGTTAGCATTCACTAGAGCAGTTAGCTGCACGCTTTCAGAGTTACTCTGAAACCCTTCACCTTCCCCAGCTCCACCTGCAGTAGCAGCGTAGCAGATATGGTCCACCAAGACCAAATACATCAACATCATCATACATCGTCATATCCATTACTATGCTAAAATCTTCCAAGAGTTAGCATAGACTGGAAAAAAAAAAGATTTTTTTCACAATTATTAGCAAAGAAACAGCATCTAACACATTGAATTAAACATAAAATTTAAAAGAAGAAAGATTGAAATAGTATTTTCTTGTAAAATGTGCTCTAATAATCTTATTTACCAGTTTGGAAAATCTTTTTTTACCGTGTTGTATGTGTGTGCTGTACATGCCAGATTTTTCTAAATGTGCATACTTTTTACACTCAGATCACACATGCACATTGAATTATCAGTAGGTCAGTTGGTGCAGAAGATAACAACATTAGTCCTGTTTTACAGTAAAAAAAGAAATGGAGGAAACGGAACAACAACAACAATATACGCTTGTGTTGACGCACATACAGTAACTACTGGAGAGAAACAGTACAAACCAGAATGGAAGCTTTCTAGTGTCTCAAGTGTGCTAGGAAGGTATAGGCAAGGTATAGGTCTTTAATAAATCCACAGAACGTAAATCCAAATGCAGGGAACAGCAACAACACATCCAACAAAGATGAAAGACCAGTTCAACCCAAACTGAATAACCAGGAACTTAAATACATGACCAAACAAGGATAATAACTGAAAACAGTCTAAACATATTGAAGGTGTGACAGATCGCCCCCTTCCCGGAAGGCACAACTTCGCGCCATAGAAAAAGAATGGTAGGGAGACAGCGGAGGGTTGGTGAAATGGGATGGCGAAGGGCAGGCAGCTGGCAGAGAAAACTGCTAAAGGTTCAGGAGGAGGTCGGATGACAGGGAGGAGGAAGACAAACAAGTCCTGGGTGGAGATGATGGAGGTAAGAGCCAGGAATGAGCCTTCAGCAGCGTGATGGCAGGTGCCCAGAGCACAGCCAGAACTGCACTCTTTGGCGGCGATGAAGGGAGGAGCCAAGGGGTGATATTTTACACACGCCACCATAGAGATGACTGGAGGCAATGATGGTGATGGAGGTGGAGCCCACAATTTCCACAGTGCACGTGGCCGCGATGGAGCCATAGCGATGATCGCCCAAGATGTAGGAGGGGATCCAGAGGCCAGAGGGTGAGCCGGAGTGACTGAGGAAGGAGGCGGAGTGGAGCTGGAGAGCAGCAGATGGCCACAGTGGAGGCTTGGGGAAGTCCGACTCAGGTGGGGCCGACTGACCCAAGGGAGCAAGGCTGAATGGCCGATGGTCCATGCTGGAATCAAGGGTGGGAGGAGCGCAGGCCATCTGAGGCCATAGGTGGAGCCACGGGCTCCTCAGGTCCAGACGACGGAGACGAAGATGACTGAACAGCCAGAGTGGCTAAGGACTGAGGATGAAGAAATGTACAAAATCCAATCCAAAATAAAAAGTTTCTTGGTAAACCCTTAAGTAAGGAAAGAAGTAGGCGGAGCCTGAGGGAGGGCAAAATGGACTTTGGCACTTCGGTGGAGGGCTAGCGTTCATCTCCTCAAATTCCATGAGAACTTCTTTCAGCATGCATGGTGTTGCTGGCTAACACATTTGGTCAGACGCTTTCAAGGAGCCAAGGCATGTTAATTACACACGCTACCATGGAGACAACTGGAGGTGACGGTGGTGATGGAGCAGAGAATGTAAGCGGAGCTGAACGGTGAGAATTTCCGCTCCCCGCTCACGTGGGTGCTTGCTCCACTGCTCAAAGTCGCACCAGACCGCTCCGCTCAATTCCGCTCCCCGCTCACCTACAATTTAATCCCACTCCGGTGAAATTCCTCTGCATGCCTAACACTTGCCGCTTTCAACCGAATCCTTCCGCCTGGGACACACTGCTTGCGTGGCAGATGTGGAGTGGGTTTGTTGTATGATTGCTGCGGAAAAAATCAGCTTCACTTCTATTCTGTCGCGGGGCTGTGGTTGCGATGTGGTTGGACCACACTTCATATGCGGATATTCCACAGGCAGTGTCTGTTAACATAGGATCGGAAAGGAAAATCCAGCAAACCCGCTCTGTGACGCGTCCGCCACACAGCCTATATCCTATAAAGAACTTACAGCAACATCAGTCAAAATAGAACATATATTTATTTCAAACAAACACAACAGCAAACATCCAAGTTTTGAACATAAATTAAAAGTTGGAGTGATGTCAGTCTGAAGCTTCAAACTAACTAAAAAGCTAAACTAAACATCAATTATCAATGCAATGTTTTGCTCTGGCCTCCCCAAGTTTGTGCAGCACACAGTCATGTTTCCGCATGATGTGTCTTTTTGGACTAAAATACAAATCATCCTCCATCTCTCCTTCACAACGAACGATTTTTGAAATGTAGGCTGACAGTTTTGTTAATTGTTAAAGGCACAGGTGAATTCTGGGTGGATTTGTTCATGCCCTAGACTCATGGTGTGAGCGGTATCGGAGCGGAACCGGAGCAAGACAGAGGGATCGCTCCGGCAATATCCAACCTGCTTATCCAACCTGTATTTCGCATGCTCCGCTCCACTCACATGCTGTCATGGAGATGGAGCCCATGGTGCCCACAGTGCAGACAGACAGCCAAGGAGTTGGTGCAATGCAGAGGATTTAAGCGGCCGCAATGGAGCCATAGTGAGTCGTCCGTGATGTTGAATGGGGATCCAGAGGCCTGGCCTGAGATGGAGCCACACCACTAAGAGGAGGTGACAGGAGGGACAGACAGGGGATGTCCCCCCCCTTCGAATTCCATGAGAACTCCTTCCGGCACGTGTGGTGTTGCTGGCTCACACACCTGGTCAGATGCTTCCAACGGCTCAGGCTCCAGGGCGATGGCAGGCTCAGATGCTTCTTCTTGTGATGGCACATCTGTTGTGGTAGGCTAGAAATGGGGCTGGTGTTGTCGTCAGCTGCTCCAATGGTAAAGTCTGATCCACAGGAAATTTGCACATAGTCAGGACCTACCGGGACAAAGTCTAAACATAGTGAAGGTGTGACAGGGAGGGGATGTTGCATTTCTAAATAAGAATTGTTCATTTTTACTTTTTTAGTTTCAACACCCTGAACTAATTGAGTTGCATCTACCTAATATATATACACACACATATACTACTCACTCATCTGTTTAACTGGAAACTAAGTTATGCACAGTTGAGACCATAATGTTAATTAATTAACTTTAAAAGGCTCTTTAACTATTTTTGAGTTTCCTGGAAACGTTTTACAGTGTGTTATAAGGCATGTAGATCATTGACATCAGCTCTGCCCCTCTATAGTGATATTGTAGTTGTTGATTATTTAGCCCTATGTTAGTTATAAATGTCTATGACTATGCTAATACAATGATGGCGTGTGTTATTAACACTCTGCTTTGTGGTTTACTGTGAATCCTTCCACAACCAAAGTCAATAGACCTTACAAAAGGCATACCTCAGAAGCCGATGTTATGGCCGTAGAAAATTGGCATTGGTTCATAGACTGAATATATGAGATCTCAAAAGAGGGCCAAAGCAAAGTGTAGAGAATGAGTGTGTTTTTACAAGAGGTCATAAAGAAAAAAAAAAAAAAAAGCATTGTTTTCATCTGGCAACTGGAATGAATCACCCTGAGAACATCTGGAGCTATCAGAGATCACTGCAGCTAATGGCAGCAAACACACTCTTACATCATGTCGAGGTTTGATGCATATTAAACAAGAGGAAATTGGATACGCTCACAACATATATGATTACTTTAAGCCTGACAGCTGATATTTCTTCTTTAATAAACTGTTTAAATGTGAACCTAACTTATTTCTGTGCTCTAAACAGTCACTCTGTTAAAGTCAGAAGATTAAATGAACTGTTAAATTAACACTTGAGTCTCCCATTAGGCCTTGTTTGCTGTGATTACATGCACCTCGTTTTGGAGAACCTGATACAGATCTCACCTGTTTTTTTGACACAGTTTAAAACACTGAAACTCTAAAAGGTTCTACCATTTTTTTGTCTTTTAAGAAGTTTCTGTTGATTAATGATGACCCTGTGGGACCCTGGATCATTTGACATGAAAATGTGCACTTGTGTTTCTGCACAAATGTTCTCACCAGTATTGAAACTATACCTCTTCTGCTTCTTTCAGGCCGCTTTATCACAGCAGAATCCTTAACTTTTGCTGAGAAAGGAAAGTATGTCCTGGTCAGTCCTGAGCTGGAGCTCAGAGACTGGAGCTGTGTGCGGTTGGTCTATCAGATCTCAGGCTCAGGCTCTCTTCAACTGCACTTACGACCCGAGGGTGAGAACTTTGACTACACATTATGGACGGCGGAGAAACCCTCAGACAGTTGGCTCATTGCTAGTGTGGACCTCCGTAATACTTCTGGGGCTTACCAGGTATGAATGAAAGTGGGAAAACAAGGGTGTTATGTATGTGATATAATCTAGTAAAGACTATTCACAGTTTGCTAGAGAACTGTTAGCTTAAAAGAGGGTTTGAGTGGAGCTGAGTGAAGAAAAGAGCTCTTTGTGAATACTACAGTGGATACGCCTCTCCCTTGATCGGACAAGCACTTGTGCCGTTTTACTACGCTAGTAATGTTTCTGGGAATTACATTTGGAAAGAGAGACTGAGAGTAATAATTGGCCTTTGTAAACAAAGGAATAGAGATCGGCTTTGTTTAATAACAAGTGTTATGAATTATAATCGGAAAGAAAGTAGTCCATTAGGCTAGTTTTGACTTGAGGTGCTTGATGGAAACCTTCTGATATTGTATTTACTCTAAAATTAGACTGTGTGTAAAACTATAGCTGTTTGATTTATACAGTCACTGAAAGAGATGAGTTAAATAGATTTTCTAGGCTTTAGATAATAAAAATACAAGTTTTTGTCAGCTAAATAGATGGCAGCCCAAAAAGTTTAACTTCTCTTTGTTTATCACCTCTTAATATTCAGCTCTTATTTGAGGCTAAACCCAGCAGAGGAATGGGAAATAGCGTCGCTCTTTTTGAAATACACATCATCCCTGGATACTGTATAGGTAAGTCCTCTGTTTTTATTCTTGGGCTACAACATTAGTTGCGTGCCTCTCATCCAATAATCGCAATATGCTTTGTGCTTTCTTGCTTTTGATAAGAATCAAAGTCTCAGCTTTCAGTTTCTGTCAAAACTAAATTATATTTTAGTTTTGTATAATTTTATATTATGCATCACTAAATAAAACTAGTTACTGCACAAAATAAACATGAATGAACATCAGAAGGCATGATGAAAGAAACAGTAAAACTTAATGAAACATCAAGTTGGATATAAATACTCAATCAGTGTTTCAACCTCTAAAAAAAACAAAAAAAACAACAACTCATGAATAAAAAGCTTGTAAACAACATTACGCAAGGTTACATTTACCTCAGGAAAGCCATTTAATGTCCATAAAAACACACTAATTAGCTAAAGAAAAACATTACTCTAGAGATGAACATTTTGCTAAATCGGAACACAAATTAAGATATTTTTGATGAAATCCAAGAGCTTTCTGACCCTGCATAGACAACAATAAAACGGACATGATCAAATCCTTGAAAAGTAGAAAGAACATTGTTAAAACAGTCACGGTACTGTTGTGAATGGCAGTGAAGACTGACAAAGAAGAGAAGAAATTGTTGAAAAAAAAATCATTATTTTTGTGTTTTTGCACACAAAAAGTGTTTTTGTAGCTTCATAACATTACAGTTGAACCACTGATGTCACATGGATTATTTTAACAATGTCCTTGATACCTTTCTGCGCCTTGAACTGCATAGTTGCGTTGCTGTCTATGCAGGGACAGAAAGCTCTTGGATTTCATCAAAAATATCTTAATTTGTGTTCTGAAAATGAACAAAGGTCTTACAGGTTTGGACCGACATGAGGGTGAGTAATTAATGACCAAATTTTCATTTTTGGGTGAACTCTTAACTCTTTGAAAACCACTGCACTAATGCTTTCCTCTTTAAAACAACAATCAAAAGTTTTAAATAATAATCTTTAATGTCTGTTTAAGAGTGCAGCTTTGAAGAGCAACACCTGTGTGGCTATAGTAATCAGTGGAATCCCAATGTGAACTGGTATGTGGGTGGGAGTTTGGCCCGGGACCCTCAGTCAAACCTTCCAGATGACCACACCATGAACAATGAGCGAGGTAATACAGGCTGACAGAATAGCTTCATACTGCACAATAGGTCAAGAGCTGGAATGAATCATACCAGGCTTGACAACAAGACCATAGCTTTTCTCAACCTGCAATTCTCCTGGTTTGGAACTTGCTCACCCTGAGGAATGTGCTTGGTTAATCCATCCTTTGTTTTATTTTTCCACTATGAACTAGGTCACTACATGTATGTGGACTCAGTTTATGTTAAAAGGTTTCAGGAGGTGGCCAAGTTGGTGTCGCCAATGACTACTACTTCAATGGCAGGATGCTTGTCCTTTTACTATCAAAGGGACCAAGCCGTTGGGAATTTCTTCTCAGTCTTTACTAAAGACCAACTGGGCCACTATGACGAGATATGGAGACCTGATGTGTATGCAACAACAAATTGGAAGTTAGTGCAAGTGGATATTAAGGCACCACATCCTTTAGAGGTCAGTGAACAACTTCTACAAATTGTCTATCTATCATCTATCTCAAAATCAAGAAAAGCAATGAAAATCCTAAAATTGTATGTTAATAGAATGGTGTACATATTAAGAAAATGTCAGATGCATTTTGTTTCTATTAGAAAATAACAATCTACAGTTGAGGTCAAAAGTTTACATACACCTTGCAGAATCTGCAAAATGTTAATTATTTCACCAAAAATAAGAGGGATTTTTTTAGTACTTAGTATTCAGTGACTCATATGCAACTATTACAGAATGTTTAAAAGCTCACCGATGCTTTAGAAGGAAACACAATGCGTTAAGAGCCAGGGGTGTAAACTTTTGAACATAATTACGATTTTCAGATTTTGCCTAAATATTATATTTTTTTCATTTAGTATTGCCCTTCAGAAGCAATAGAAGATACTCACATGTTTCCCAGAAGACAAAATAAGTTTAATCTACCCTGATCTTCTAATTCAAAAATTTTAATTCAGTTTTTATGTGAAATATCTTATTCAGGTCAGTACTAAATAAAAAAATAACATGCATTTTATATGATTCCTCTTATTTTAGCAAAATTAACATTTTGCAGATTCTGCATGTAAACCTTTGAACTCAACTGTATTTTGTAACTTGCTGTCATCTAGTTGGGTATATAATCACATATTTGAACCACATATATATATATATATATATATATTATAAGTATAATAAAACACAAGTATTTTAGTCTTAGACAGGCCATGCACTTTCGTTTACATCTTTTTAGCTTAAAGTGCTGCTCTACATCATAGCACATGTATGTATTCCATACATACACATGTTGACACTATCCATATGTAAGCTTTTGTTTAGAATTAATGGTATTTCTACTTAATATATCTTACAAGTTTTAACAACCCACAATATACTAAAGCCATTTGCAAATAGACTTCCTGTCTTAAGAGCTGTAGTTCCCACATGTATACTAAAACACTATCCTAACAAGACTAGCACCCATTTATAAAAGAGTTATGTCATATTATAGATGGCAAGTTTTAGTCAAACAAATATGAATTAATGTTCTATAAAGGGTTCTTTACACCCTCTATATAAATACATTTGCAACTCCAGTAGATGCTCTTTTTTTTTTTATTGCAAACAGTTTTGCAATAATTTTCAATAATACCATTAGCAAACATTATTTCATGTACATTCGGTTAGTTGTGAATGACACTACCTTAGACGAATATTCATATTATGACATTTGTAATTAATTAAAATTCACACTAAATTTTGAAGAAATCTGAGAGCTTTCTGACCCTGATTAAACAGTAATGCAACTTACACGTTCAAGGCCCAGAAAGGTAGTAAAGACATCGATAAAATAGTCCATATGACATCAGTGGAACATGCTGCAAACTGACATGGAAGAGAAGAAATTGTTGAATAAAGATGTTATTTTTGTTTTCTTTGTGCACAAAAAGTATTCTGTAGCTTGAACCACTGATGTCACGCGGACTATTTTAACATGGTCCTTACTACCTTTTTGGGCCTTGAACATGGTAGTTGCATTGCTGTCTATGCAGGGTCAGAAAGCTCTCGGATTTCATCAGAAATATCATAATTTGTGTTCCAAAGATGAACGAAAGGGTTTAGAACGATATGAGGGTGAGTAATTAATGACAGAACTTTTTCTCTTTAAGTATTATTTGTACCGTAAGAAAAAAAGTATTTGATCCCCTGCTGATTTTGTACGTTTGCCCACTGCCAAAGAAATGATCAGTCTATAATTTTAATGGTAGGTTTATTTGAACAGTGCGAGGCAGAATAACAGCAAAAAAACAAAACAACAGAAAAACGCATTTTAAAAAAGTTATGAATTGATCTGCATTTAATGATTGAAGTAAGTATTTGATCCCCTATCAATCAGCAAGATTTCTGGCTCCCAGGTGTCTTTTTTTTTTTTTACATGTAACAAACTGAGATTAGGAGCACTCTTTTAAAAGAGAGAGTGCTCCTAATCTCAGCTTGTTACCTGTATAAAAAGACACCTGTCCACAGAAGCAATCAATCAATCAATCAGATTCCAAACTCTCCACCATGGCCAAGACCAAAGAGCTGTCCAACGATGTTAGGGACAAGATTGTAGACCTACACAAGGATGGAATGGGCTACAAGACCATCGGCAAGCAGCTTGGTGAGAAGGTGACAACAGTTGGTGTGATTATTCGCAAATGGAAGAAACGCAAAATAACAATCTGTTCCCTCGGACTGGGGATCTAAGCAAGATCTCACTTCGTGGAGTTTCAATGATTATGAGAACGGTAACGAATTAGCCCAGAACTACACAGGAGGATCTTGTCAATGATCTCAAGGCACCTGGGACCATAGTCACCAAGAAAACAATTAGTAAGGACTGAAATCCTGCAGCGCCCGCAATGTCCCCTGCTCAAGAAAGCACATGTAGAGGCCCGTCTGAAATTTGCCAATGAACATCTGAATGATTCAGAGGAGAACTGGGTGAAAGTGTTGTGGTCAGATGAAACCAAACCAACTCAACTCATTGTGTTTGGAGGAGGAGGAATGCTGCATATGACCCCAAGAACACTATCCCCACTGTCAAACATGGAGGTGGAAACTATATGCTTTGGAGGTGTTTTTCTGCTAAGGGGACAGGACAACTGCACAGCATCAAAGGGACGATGGACGGGGCCATGTACCATCAGGGCTAGGACAATGAACCCAGCCAGGGCATTGAAAATGGGTCACTGATGGGTATTCCAGCATGACAATGTCCCAAAACACACGGCCAAGGCAACAAAGGAGAGGCTCAAGAGGAACCACATTACGGTCCTGGAGTGGCCTAGCCAGTTTCCACAACTTAATCCCAAAGAAAATCTGTGGAGGGAGCATAAAGAAGCCTTAAAACCTTAATGACTTGGAGAGGACCAGCAAAGAGGAGTGGGATAAAAACTCTCCTGGAGATGTGTGCAAACCTGGTTGCCAGCTGCAAGAAACATCTGACCTCTGTGATTGCCAACAAGGGTTTTGCTACCAAGTATTAAGTCATGTTTTGCGAAGGGGTCAAATACTTATGTCACTCATTAAAACTTTTTTGAAATGCATTTTTCTGGATTTTTGTTGTTGTCTCTCACTGCTTAAATAAACCTACTATTAAAATTTCAGACTGATCATTTCTTTGTCAGTGGGCAACGTACAAAATCATCAGGGGATCAAATAATTTTTTCCTCCACTGTATGGTAACCAAGTAAAGTATGGACAGTTCTATTGAAAACTGACCTTATAAATTTGATCAAAACTGCTATGATTATTAAATGTAAGAATAGTAAGAGCTATCTCTGGTCATTTCCAAATGTAGTTCAAAGAGTGATTTATTTCCGACCATGCATAACATAATCTCTGTTCTAGGCAGAAAAGAGTGTTTATTTAGCATCTGTAGGAATAGTATAAACATGAAGTGAAGAGCTAGCGCTGTGGCTGCCATGTTTGAGTGTGAGCAGCCAACTCTGGGAGACAGTGTAAATAATGAGAGTGGGAGTGTGTGTGGAGTCTGGAGATTCTCTCCAGCAGATGAGTTCACCGTCTGAAGTGTTACTAATGCCTTTGAACCTTATAGTGCTGTTGTATTAATCCATTTGAAACAGTTTTCAAAATGAATGAAGCATTTGTGCACTATTATTCTGTACGTGCTGGGCCCTTCATGTGTTTAATTTAGATTGATTGGTGTGCTTGGTTTACTAGGTCGTGTTTGAGGTGGCGTTTAACAGCCCTCGTGGTGGCTACGTCGCTCTGGATGACATTTCTTTCTCCCCAGAGTTTTGCCACACAGAGACAGGTCAGTGCGGTTCCGTTGCATAATAAGCACTAAACATGCCTTATGCAACTGCGCATAATCCCAAACAACACAATGCAGCTGTTTACAGAGCTCGAAAACCACTAGCGAGTTTTATGGTTTCATTTCAGCAGTCACTGGAACTTTGTGAACATATGTTACATTTTTTTACAGACATGTCTTTTTAATTGGGATTTTGGAAACACACTGTGTTTTGTACTTCTGTTTCTCTTGCTTAAGTAAGTGCTACCATGCTTATTTAGCTGTGAAGAATCAAAATATCGTTATAGCATCAAATTACAACAAAAACCACAACAGCGCTTTCTTAAAGATGTGTTTATTGTTATACACTGCAGAATCCTGTTCTATGACATCATTACATTAAATATTTAGGTTGTTTTTGACCCACTTACACTTACTGGGGTTTGGGTTGGACATCTATTGTTTATTTTTTTCTAAAATTCACACTTTAAATAAATTAAATTCACATTGTACAAATTTATTTGAAATCACCTACTCGTGACATTACATTTTCCTTTGATCACTTATATTTTGAGATAGAACTTAAGATTTTCAATGACTCAATAGCTTGTCAGTAATTGTCAGATACTGACAGTGAAAGCATGGTATTCAGGGTAAAAAGTTACCTTGATATTCAAAACAAATGTCTTACCATGATAACACGACATAATATATTTTGGGATAAAAAGAAGTGATTTTTTTTACGAGGGGATGTCAGTATTATACCCAACTCAAAAAATCCCATTATTGCTGTTTAAAGGGGAATTTTCTTGTTTTTGCCCTGTTATGTAGCAACCACACTGACTATTCATTTAGTCAGCAGTTACATTTTACGGAAAGTCTGCCTGTGTGCAAGAAGTTCATGTTGTGAGTTAATTTCATGTGACTCATGTTCCAGAGCCAGCATTTGACCCCTCTGTGGCAAACTGTGATTTTGAGGAGGATCTGTGTCAGTATTATCAGGAGCAGGCCGGAGGTTCAGTGTGGAACAGGGTCTCTGTGAAACCAAATGTGTACCGCATCGGGGATCACACTACAGGCACTGGTGAGAAGTGAGACTGTTTTTTTCATCAAGTCATATTCCAAATTTGTGGAATCTGACAAAAAAAGAAATGTGTGCAAGCCTATTTATAAAAATGAAGTGTAATTTATGAAAATCTCATCACATATTCTACACAACCAGTCAAAAGTTTGTGAAAAATTTAAATGGTTTTAATGAAGTCTCACCAAGCCTGCATTTATTTGATCCAAAGTACAGCAAAAACAGTAACATTTTAAAATATGTTTACTATTTAAATAAATGATTTCTATTTGAATACATTTTAAAATATATATCCCTGTGATTTCAAAGCTGAATTTTTAGCATCATTACTCCAGTCACACAATCCTTCAGAAATCATTCAGATTTGTGGCTCAAAAAACATTTATTATTATTATGATGTTGAAAACAGCTGAGTAGTTTTTTTCAGGTTTTTGTGATACATAGAATGTTTAGAAGAACAGAAGAACAAACCTTTTGTAACATTAGAAATGTCTTAATCATCACTTTTGATCAATTTAAAGCTTCCTTAAGTATTAATTTCAATTTTCAATAAAAGTATTAACTTCTATAATTTATTTCCTCAAAAACAAAGCAAACAAACAAACAAAAAAACAAACAGTTGATAATGTTATGATAATGTCATATTTCAGATGAATACTGATCTTTGGATATTTCTATTCATCAAAGAATCCTACAAAAATGCACTCAACTGTTTTAAATATTGAAAATTATAATAATAAAAATGTTTCTTGAACTGCAAATCAGCATATTAGAATTTCTGAAGGATCATGTGACACTGAAGACTGCTGAGCTTTGATCACAGGAATAAATTATATATTAATTTATTTTAAATAGTACAAATATTTCACAATATTACTGCTTTATATGTTGCTGTACTTTGGAACAAATAAATGCAGGCTTGCTAACCAGAAGAGACTTCTTTAAGAAACTTACTGTTCAAAAACTTTTGACTGGTAGTGTATGTGATTTATAAAAACGTATATATTTTATGTAAATATCATACATTTACATCACATAATGTATGTATGATATGTTTTTTTATGTGCATTTAACTCATTAAAGTTTGGAGCTGTTTTAATGAGTGAGATTCCTGCTACTTGCTACTTTTACGTTTTTTTTAGAATTTGTTTCTTCAACAGAACTGATTTGGAGAAATGTAGCATTACATCGCATGCTCAACCAATGGATCCACTGCAGTAAATCAGTGCCGTCAGAATGAAAGTCCAAACAGCGGATAAAAACATCACTAGAGGAAGAGTTATTATGGATTAAGAACTGGTTGGATTTTGACCAGAAGTGACAGTTTAAAGTTAAAATTCCTGAATGATGGATTTGTTTATTACAAACACTTAGCTTCTAACTTCACAAGACATTAATGAATAGACTGGAGTCATGTAGATTACTTGTACCATATATTATTGTGATGTTTTTATCAGCTGTTTGGACTCTTATTCTGACGGCACCCATTCACTGCAGAGGATCTGTTCGAGAGCAAGTGATAAATTTCTAAATTTCTCCAAATCTGTTCTGATGAAGAAACAAACTCATCCACATCTTGAATGGCCTGAGGATGAGTAAATTTTCAGCAGCTTTCAATTTTTGGATGAACTAATCCTTTCATATGATAAAAAAGGAAAACTAAAGAAAAAATGATACAAATAATATAACATTCATAAAATGATCATTTATTTAACTGATTTAATATTTAAGATATTTTTTTTTAAATATTTGGTTTAATATTTAATATATTTAATATTTCTAAATCTTTCATATCTGTTCATTACACTCACAGGGTCTTTTCTCCTGGCCAACACTCGTTATACCTCTCGTCCAGGGTATGTGAGTCGTCTTTTTGGACCATCCCTACCAGGGAACCATAAATACTGCCTCAGGTTCTACTATGCCCTGCATGGCTTCATGAAAATAGATAATGCTCTGGCTCTCTATGTCTATGATGAAAACAACATAGCGCAGGAGAAACTCTGGACTGTGTCTGAGAGGTATAAAGATGCTTGGACTCAGGTGGAAGTCACCTACCTAAAGCCCATGCCTACTAAGGTAAGTGGATTTATTTCACTATTCAGTGGAGTGAGACATTGTTTTTATTCTTTCTATGTATACCAAACTTTAAAAGTTTGGGATCAGTAAGATTTGTGATGTTTTCTAAAGTCCCTTATGCTCATCAAAGTTTCATTTATTTGATCAAACTTTCTTGTCACCTCCAAATGATAAGACGCAACAAATCTTATATTGAACTTTGGGTCGCCTCGTGTGTGAATTCCTATTGTAATCTCAGGGAGTCTGATAACTGAAAACTAAGACTCTTTTAAATGGAGTGTCTGTCTGCAAGCAAACCACATCAAAACCTCATTAATAGCATTTCCATTTGTCACATATTTCATGACTCCTCAAAATATCAAAGCCATTTAAGAGAAAAACACACAGAAAATCCGAGAGTTTTAAATTGAGGTCTGTAAATGTTTAGGGACAAATGACATGGGTTCTATGGCTTTTAAAATAATATTTTTTTTCAAGTAACTTTTAAGTAATGTTTAATAGACCTTTTTGTTTCGTTTTTGAGCAAAATGAGTACTTTATCTCCCTATTTTAACTATTCTTAACTTCCCTTTAAGGTAGCATTTGTTAGCATCTGCAGAAACTTCTGGGACTGTGGGCTTGTGTCTCTTGATGACATCTCAGTGACCCTTGGAGACTGTCGGGTTACTGCAGGTACTTCTACTCTTTTGACAACGAGAAAAAGCCCTATTCTGATGGTAATTGTGTTTCATGGTGATGTAAGTTAATTCCAGCTTTTACAGGGTGATTTTATCGCCACAAGACAATTCCTGGCTAAATCACCTACTGTTTTTTAACAAACACCAGGGTCATGTGGTACCGTCCGAATCCCCATCTCTGAATTTAAAAGCAGCAATTATTCCAAAAGGCATTTTGGAAATTCCTTTAGACTACTGCCAAATGCCATTTGGTCGCTCTGTGCGGTATTGTATTTTTAGTACAATAGAGGCTTGTATCACAGAAATCTTTGAAATTCTTCACATTAAGTTTTTTGCTGCTTCACCACAGTGAGAAACAGTCAAAGTGCATAAACTATTGAAATGGGTCATTATTATGGCAGCAACATATATAACATATTTATAAAAGGTTGCATTTTATATACATTTATAAAAAAGTTCTCAAAGTTCTTTTTTTAAAGGGTTACACCATCCCAAAATGAAAATTTTGTCATTAATCACTTACCCCCATGTCGTTCCAAACCCGTAAAAGGTTCGATCGTCTTCAGAACACAATTTAATTTCGGATGAAATCCGGTAGCTTTTTGACTGTCCCATTGACTGTGTTGTGTGTTGTGGCTGATACAGAGTTCGTTGTTTACGTCCAGTGGATACTTTCCAAAATGGCGCTGCGGTGACATAGAGGAGACGAATTGTTGACTAAAATTGTTATTTTTGTTTTCTTTGCTTACAAAAAGTATTCTCGTAGCTTCGTAAAATTATGATTGAACCGCAATTGGACTATTTTGACAACGTCTTTCATACGTTTCTGGGCCTTGACAGTTATATTTACTTGGCAGTCAATGGGACAGTCAAAAAGCTACCGGATTTCATCCAAAATATCTTAAATTGCGTTCCGAAGACGATCGAACCTTTTACGGGTTTGGAACGGCATGGGGGTAAGTGATTAATGACAAAGTTTTCATTTTGGGGTGAACTATCCATTTAAATCAAATGTAATTTCATGTCCCAGTCACATTTTCTTGGTTAAAAACATTACTTGCACATCAGAAAAATAAAAAAAATACAATTCTATTTTATATATATTTTTTTCATTAACAATGTAATCAATATTCTTTATTTTAAAGCCAAGTATGAATCTCATCAGGTTAGTGTTTTTTTTGCATTTTACAATTATTCCAAAATAATAACTCAAGGCAGTTACTGTCAAGGTTGCACAGTGTAGAGAAGCGAAGGAACGAGGAGTTAACTCAATTAACAGCCTTTAATGACAATCCAAACAGGGGTTACACAGGGCAGGCAGGAATACACCCGTAGCACATGCATAGACATTCAACACCAGGCGAGAAACCAAGGGCAGACTAAACGAGAAACACCTGAAATCAATTAAACAATCAACAAGAGGGACAAACTAGGTCACGGGGAGCACATGGGGAGAAAACAAACACAAAAGGTGCGTTCGACTTAAATGATTCTGACTTGAAGCAGTACATGCCGGTTAGAATTTTTTTAACTTGAGACGGTGCCGACGGCATGTGACTATCACGAGTGGCATCAAAGTACCACGATAGAGATTCAAGACCAGCAGGCTAACTCAGTCGTCACAGTTTCTCAAGAGCTGCTGCACAAGCTTGTATGACGTAACAGCTGTTTCACGATTGGTCAGATTTACCGCATGACAACGATCACATGTGTTTCGTGTTTATTCTAACCTTTTTAATTCCAACAATTGGCACAAATCTGTGTTTTTAGAACAGTATAAGCTTTTTTACTGTAGTCGCATGTTATCTATAGTCAAGTTCATCATAAAACACAAGGATAAAAGCATATATACCCCCACTTTATTAGTATTTAAATAGTATGTTTATGCTGAAAATATTCTTGAACACATGCCGCTGTATTAAGCAGTATATAAAAGGTGTTTCTGTTGCTCATGAAAACGTTTCTGAAACATCTGTGTATTTGACAAATAGCGCATTTTATTCACTTCATCTGTGATAGAGTATGCAAACACCAAGTGAGCATCACTACAGAGAGCAGCAAGTGTCCAACTTGACATGTACGTTTTCAACTCCGCCCCTAACTGTAACCAACTGGCTGATCGTGGTTCAAGTTGAACACACCTAATGACAGTCCATGGGCGTGACATTTCGCCCCACTCCTTGCACCACAGGAACAACATAAAGAGGGACAGGTGGGAACTTGGGTGGAACTTTGAGTCCAGGGTGGAGACAACGGAGGGAGGAGCCAAGGAGGAAACGGGAGGAGCCAGGGAGACGACAGGAGAAACTTGGAGCAGGAGGAGCCACGACGAGGGCTGATGACTCCAGGGGGTCGACCAACAGTGGCGGAGCAGGTGGCAGAGGAGCCCGAGGCAGAGAACATATAACATAGTCCATTTAAAAAAAAAAAACACACCCTCCAACAGTCTCCAACAGGGTGGGCGTTTGTGAGCCTCCGGGCTCTCAGGGCTGTTTGACAGTTCACTAATTACCTCCATGGCCAAAACAAGGCTGACTGGGGGCTCAGATGAATGTGGGAGAAGAGGAGGCAGGTCGGCAAATAACAGATCCACACATAGCTCACCTTCAGCCATGGTGCAGTGGGCAGAGCTCCTCTCCACGATCTCACTGTCTACAGCTTCATCCCTTGTGGCAGGCATTGTAACAGACTCAAGCACCTGGTCTGACGTCACTTGCATCTCCGGCTCTGCGGCGATCCTTAGCTCTGTCGCTCCATGTGGCGATGGCTTATCAGTCATGGCGAGCTAGGGCTCTCCATCAATAGTGGGCTCGGGTTTATGCTTCACACAGTGAAGAGATGGTGGGCTGGGTTCTGGGTCTGGAGTGAAACTGGCAAGATTATCCTCGGAACAGACGGTGAATGGAGATGTGTTTCTTTCCAGTATCCTGGTGCTCCCAATCTGGGCATTTGCATGTGGGAAAGGCTAGAATATACTCTCAAACTTCCGACTTTATTCTCTAAATATTTTGACTTTATTGTCGAAATATTTTGACTTTGTTTTCAAAATATTATGACTTTAATCTAGTAATCTCAGATTTTGTATTGTTTTTAAAGTGGTACTAAAACGTCATTGTCACAGCCGATTATAACCAGTCATATCGTGATGGAGGCAGTAGGTGAATTTGACTAAATGCAGCTCGATCAAATTCTGACGTGAAGCAGTGCATGCCGGTTAGAAATTTTGTCCGACTTGAGACGGTGCCGATGGCACATGACTGTCACGAGTGGCATCAAAGTATTGCGATAGCGATTCGAGACCAGCCGGCTAAAGCTGCGTTCACACTAGCGACTTTGTGGCTGCATGTCACCTGGGGCTGGCGATGAGGTTGCTAGTGGGAGTTCCCACTACTGGTTGCCTTGACAGTGCATCAGGTTTCATGCAGCTAAATACAAACATTTCGGAGGCAAAAGACTAAATATAATATAAATTTAAACTAAATCTACGGCTGAGAGGAGAACAATCACACAAGCTCTACCGTCTTCCTTCCTATTGGATGTCGTTCCCAAAAGTCGCTCTTGATTTGCATAAAGTTGAAGGATTCTCAACTTTGTTGCATCACTGGACACACCCCATCCGGTCGCCAACGGCTGCTGTCGCTCTTGTCGCCGGAAGTTGCTCGCTCTCCATTGAAATGAATGGGGTCGCGTCGCTTTGTTGCTGCGTGTCACTTGTAGTGTGAACAGGGCTTAACTCAGCTGCTGCAGTTTTTCAAGAGCGGCTGCATGGGCTTTGATGACATAACAGCTGTTTCAACATTGGTCAGATTCACCGCATGACAGCGTTTATGTGTGTTTCGCGTTTATTTTAACCTTTTTAGAACCATATAAGCTTTTTTTTTTTTTTTTTTTTTTACTGTAGTCACACGTTATCTGTAGTCAAGTTAATCATAAAACACTGGGAAAAAAAAGCATATACAGGTCCTTCTCAAAAAATTAGCATATTGTGATAAAGTTCATTATTTTCTGTAATGTACTGATAAACATTAGACTTTCATATATTTTAGATTCATTACACACAACTGAAGTAGTTCAAGCCTTTTTTTTGTTTTAATATTGATGATTTTGGCATACAGCTCATGAAAACCCAAAATTCCTATCTCAAAAAATTTGTATATTTCATCCGACCAATAAAAGAAAAGTGTTTTTAATACAAAAAAAGTCAACCTTCAAATAATTATGTTCAGTTATGCACTCAATACTTGGTCGGGAATCCTTTTGCAGAAATGACTGCTTCAATGCGGCGTGGCATGGAGGCAATCAGCCTGTGGCACTGCTGAGGTGTTATGGAGGTCCAGGATGCTTCGATAGCGGCCTTAAGCTCATCCAGAGTGTTGGGTCTTGCGTCTCTCAACTTTCTCTTCACAATATCCCACAGATTCTCTATGGGGTTCAGGTCAGGAGAGTTGGCAGGCCAATTGAGCACAGTAATACCATGGTCAGTAAACCATTTACCAGTGGTTTTGGCACTGTGAGCAGGTGCCAGGTCGTGCTGAAAAATGAAATCTTCATCTCCATAAAGCTTTTCAGCAGATGGAAGCATGAAGTGCTCCAAAATCTCCTGATAGCTAGCTGCATTGACCCTGCCCTTGATAAAACACAGTGGACCAACACCAGCAGCTGACATGGCACCCCAGACCATCACTGACTGTGGGTACTTGACACTGGACTTCAGGCATTTTGGCATTTCCCTCTCCCCAGTCTTCCTCCAGACTCTGGCACCTTGATTTCCGACATGACATGCAAAATTTGCTTTCATCCGAAAAAAGTACTTTGGACCACTGAGCAACAGTCCAGTGCTGCTTCTCTGTAGCCCAGGTCAGGCGCTTCTGCCGCTGTTTCTGGTTCAAAAGTGGCTTGACCTGGGGAATGCGGCACCTGTAGCCCATTTCCTGCACACGCCTGTACACGGTGGCTCTGGATGTTTCTACTCCAGACTCAGTCCACTGCTTCCGCAGGTCCCCCAAGGTCTGGAATCGGTCCTTCTCCACAATCTTCCTCAGGGTCCGGTCACCTCTTCTCGTTGTGCAGCGTTTTCTGCCACACTTTTTCCTTCCCACAGACCTCTTGCTTGAGGGTGTCAATGATGGCCTTCTGGACAGCAGTCAGGTCGGCAGTCTTACCCATGATTGCGGTTTTGAGTAATGAACCAGGCTGGGAGTTTTTAAAAGCCTCAGGAATCTTTTGCAGGTGTTTAGAGTTAATTAGTTGATTCAGATGATTAGGTTAATAGCTCGTTTAGAGAACCTTTTCATGATATGCTAATTTTTTGAGAAGGACCTGTATACCCCCACTTTATTAGTTTTTAAGTAGTATTATATGTTTATGCTGAATTATGTTGCTGTATTAAGCAGTATATAAAAGGTGTTTCTGTTGCTCATGAAAATGTTTCTGAAACATCTGTGTTGACCAATTTTAGCAGTGATATAAATTTTGTGTTTTGAAAGGTTTGCTGTTTAAGCTGTTGTGGTGTTCATTCACATTGTTTTTAGATAATTGTGTACAGTGATCAGATGCATTTTATATAATTGCTAAAAGCTTCATTGGTCAAAAAAAGTAACTTTGCACAAAAAAGTAATTTCACTGTTTTTTTTTATCCTGACAAAATGATCTGCTAACACCAATTGACTAATATCAGCAGCACAAGTGTGAATGAGCACAAGTCATGTGAAATCACTATCATGCCAGTTAGATTGTAACAGCAGACTGATTGCTATAAAAGAAGGGAAGAAGAGCTTCCAATCATTGTGTTCTTGTTACCAATGGTTACCTCCAAAGAAACACGAGCAGCCATCATCGCTTTGCATCAAAATGGCCTCACATGCAAGGAAATTGCTACAAAGAATATTGCACCTGAAGAACCATTTACCGGATCATGAAAAACTTTAAGGAAAGAGGTTCAACTGCAGTTAAGAAGTCTTCAGGATGTCCCAGAGTGACCAGCAAGTGCCAGGACCATCTCCTCCTGAAGATCCAGTTACGGAATCGTGCCACAACCAGTGCAGAGCTTGCTCAAGAATGGCAACAGGTGGGTTTGAGAGCATCTGCACGCACAATGAGGCCAAGACTTTTGGACAATGGACTGGGGTCAAGAAGGGCAGCAAAGAAGCCACTTCTCTCCAAGAAAAAATCAAGGACAAACAAAAATTCTGCAGGAAGTACAAGGCTTGGACAGCAGAAGACTGGCGCAAAGATATTTTCTCTGATGAAGCTCCCTTCCGACTGTTTGGGACATCTGGAAAATCGATTGTCCGGAGAAGAAAAGGTGAACGCTACCATGAGTCCTGCGTCATGCCAACGGTGAAACATCCTGAGACCATCCATGTGTGGGGTTGCTTTTCAACCAAAGGAGTGGGCTCTCTCATAATTCTGCCAAAAAACACTGCCATGAATAAAGAATGGTATCAAAACTTCCTGCAAAAGCAACTTCTTCCAACGATCCATGAGCAATTTGGTAATGATCCGTGCATTTTCAGCATGATGGAGCACCATGTCACAAAGCAAGAGTGATAAAGAAGTGGCTCGAAGATCATGACATTGAAATTTTGGATCCTTGGCCAGGCAACTCCCTGGATCTTAACCCCATTGAGAACCTGTGCAGAAGCCCACAAATTGTGGTCAACTCCGAGAACTAATATGGCAAGAATGGACCGCCATCAGTCAGGATTTGACCCAGAAGCTAATATCCAGCATGCCAGAGCGAATTACAAAGGTTATGAAGAACAAGGGTCAACACTGTAAATATTGACTCATTATCATTTTTTGCCAATAAAATCCATTAAAACTTATAATATGCTTATCATTGTTTTTCAGTATACCATAGAAACGTGGAAAATAATCTACAAATGCTGAAGCAGTAAACTTTGCAAAACACAAAATTTATGTCACTGCCAAAACCATGACTGTAATACAGAGCACGCAAACCGCGTGAGCATCACTACCGAGAGCAGAAAGTGACTGCTGTCTGTAGCCGTGGTTCAAGTCGAACGCACCTATTGCCTCCTCTCACGTGACTTTCCCCCATTCATTCTCAATGGGCTCGGGGAGGAGAGAGATACGCAGACTCCCGCTGTAACTTCATCTGCTGGTGTTGCTGTTGGACAATGTTTCTTTAGAAAAACAAATTATTTATATACTTTTTAATGTTAGATTTTGTAATATTGACATCTTTTATTTTTGTACACTGAACACTGGTTTTATAATGGAGGACCTATAAGAAACATATACTGTCTGAATAGTGCCTTATTTTTGGAAAATTTGTTTTTAATCAGTTAATAAATGCATTTATTTTGTACACATTTCCAGATGCTTACTTAAATGGAGAACAACTAAAACTATCATGTGTTCATTTCCATTCAAACAAGCATGACGAAAACGTTTAGTTCGTTCTTCCTTTTAACGATAAAAGTGACTTACACGGGTTTGTCTAAAACTGTCCCCATATTTAGAATTGTCCAAACAATAATGGTTTGACCCAGTTGTGTTGCTTTTATGGAAGTAAACCTATCACTTGTAAAAGATTTAAGCAGATGATTGTTCTAATAAAGGGTAAACTGTACTACTTAGAAGTTGCTTGGCAGACGTTTCTTGTCAGTTGTGAGCACGTCTTAAACAATGTGGCTTCGGAAATGGGCAAGGCCCTTGTCTAAGGTTCTTAAATATTCTGTTTATAGACATATATTCCCATGGCAATGGAGAACATCTGCCCTCACAAACATAGACATTAAATGGGCAGTGCCGGCTGCGGTGGACAGAAATAGACAAGCTTTTAACCATTTCACTCATATAAAGTGTATTTTAATATGGTGGAACTTACTATTCCAAAATAGGTCATCATTTTTGTGCTCTGTTTAGGACCCTTGAATCCACCTCCTGGACACTGTAACTTTGAAACTGGTGACTGTGACTATACCCAAAAAAAGAAAGCTAAGAAAGGACATTGGTTACGGATCAGGGGACAGACACCCACATCCTACACAGGACCCAAGGGGGACCACACCTTAGGGGTAGGTGAGTCAAATTTACGCTTTAGCATGAAATACTTAATTAAGATGGCTGATATCATGAGATACTAAGTGCACACTAATTCTTTCCCTACTCTGACTTCAAGGCTACTACATGTACATTGAGGCATCTTACATGTTACCCAAGCAGTCGGCCCAGCTCAAGTCCACTGAGCTGAGGGGTTCAGCCGGACCTCAATGTCTGATCTTCTTCTACCACATGTATGGCTCAGGCACAGGAACTCTAAACGTCCTGCTGCATAAGGGGGACAGGGACAGATTGCTTTGGACAAGACAAGGAGAACAAAGTGTGTCCTGGATGAAGGCCACGGTGGATTACGAGTGTTACACAAGGCACTGGGTTAGAGACACAATTTTGTTGAAAAAGTCTTCAAAAAAGATCTTTTATAATGTCGATATCAAAGCAACCATTTGATCGCTGAGAAAATGGTACTTGAGGTGGCAGGAAACTGATGAAGTGCTGCTTTGAACATTACTGTGCTGCATATAAAATGACTGATCATTGAAAGGTATTTTAATGTCTCCCTAATTGTCTGCAGATTATATTTGAAGCTGCGAGAGGATCCTCAATAAGGAGTGACATTGCAATTGATGATATTGTGTTTAAAAAGGGACCGTGCAAAGGTAAGTGAACAGTTTAGGTTTAGAATGACTGTGTGGTGTTTTTATTTGATGTATTGCAGTAGGTTGTTTGAGGTCAGGTGACTTCACTGCAGTAACAGCAGGTGGGGGGAGCAGGTGGTTTCTTTACTGCAGTTCTCACTGAGGTATGTCTATGGAGGAATCACATACTGTTACTTTAGTTACCTCTCCCCTCTGTTTCTCTTTCTCTAGATCCGGGAGACAGCATTCAGTACTCTGGATTTTCTGAAAATTTGAATGAAATTGAGTACTGAGCGAGGCCCAGGAATGCTGATGTGTGTTTGTTTTATATTTGTGTGTCACTGGGGATGGTAAGACTCGGAGAGAAAAGAACATTTGTTACCTAGACTCAACAGTGTTCTGCAGATTCTGCCCATGCATGACTACATGGAAAGACACGCTTTATTGTTCTTTTTTATAGGTGGTATGATGTGTCTAGTTCTCGATATAGCCTGATATTTTTGGATCGTTGGGACAGCTTGGGGACTGTCTTATTTTTGTGTATTTTGTTTAGAGAATATCAGAAAATACTTTTAATTTTTGTAATGTGTTGACATTGCTTAGCAGCATGCTGCTAGGTAGCAATTTTCAGTTTTTATTTGTTGAGGTGAACGTTTTCTTGTTTGTTTTTACACTGAGCAGTGTCCAGGGTAAAAACAGTTTCGGACTAATGATAAAGTTCAGGTCATGGGTTGTATACATTCTCACTCACAGTTTTTCATGTATTAAACTTTTTAAAATAAAAACGTCTTTGTCATTTCTTGTAGATTCCCATCACAATATTGTTCACACAAATATTAATCTCTCGCAATCTCTCATCAAAGGTAATAGAAATACAAACTAAACTGTTGGTATTGTTTTACAATGAGAAATCGACGAAAATGAAAGCTTTCTATCTTATAATTTACTGCCATCTAGTGGAACAAGTGTGCTATGAAACATACAATACTTGAAACCTTTTTCGAAGTTATGTGAAAATACCTAAACATTCTAAAAGCAAATTATTACTACAACATGTTTATATATATATTTTTACGTACATACAGATCTCCACCCCCCCCCCCCCTCCACACACACACACACACACACACACACATACATTTTTATGTTCTCATCAAATAAAATATGTAGGCTACAACACCCCATTCAACACTCCATTACCCATGATGCACACAAACCGGTTGAACTTGTTTGTGTTCATGAACGTACAAGTCACAGCATTTTGACCGATGTGCAGACGTAATGTCAATAACAAAGTAAGTTTATTTCTTAAAACATTTTGTGATTTTCCTGAAAAGTTTAGCTGGCGAGCTGTACACAAATATGAACTGAGTGAAAGTGAAATATCCACGTAATATTGTAGTGTTTCCTGAATGATCTCAACAGGACGCAAAATGTAAGTAACTGGTGAAAGTTTGTTGTTTATTGTATAGATATGTGAGGTGTCATAAGATAAAATAGAAACTAATCATATTTGTGCTTTTTTAAAGTTAAAAACTTTTAAGCTAGTTGTCAAGTAGCAGTGTTATTTTAATCTGTCAGGTGATGTGTCAGATAGTGCTATTTCTCTTGTTTCTCTTTGATTGGTGATGAGGATGAATCTACTTAACTATTACTGCTAAAACTAGTAGTTTACACTCACACAACCTTAAAAATTACAGCAGATGCATTTATTCTGTCACATATGTCTATCAAATCCATAGAGTGTGCCTGTTTCAGAACATCACAACACACTATTGGAAAGTATGTTCAATACATGCCTAGAGGTCTGTTCAGCTGCTGTAGTGTAACAGCAATAGCTTGAATCAGCTTTTGTCTCACAATATGTTTAGAATTTTAGATTTTGTGAGAATATTTTCTCATTTTTATTCTCACATACTTCCAAACAAGTAGACATTATTTTCAAGTATGTTGGCAACCATATTTTTGTTGACTTCCATTGTATGGACGGAAGGAGAATAAGACATTTCTCAGAATATCTTTCTTTCACACAGAAAGAATAAAGTCAGACAGGTTTGGAATGACTTAAGAGATTAGTAAATGATGACAGAATCTTCATTTTAGGGTTAAATATGCCTGTAGGAATAAATAATGGGTGTTGTTTTATCTTGTGATGTCATGTTATATCACTTCCAAACATTGTGTTTTTGCATGAAAAAACGTATTGCATATTTTTACAAATTATTATTTTTAAATTGTCTCAATATGTCTAGGCATGGCAAAATCTTCAAGTCATCCTGGCCAGCTGCTACTTCCACCATGTGCAGCCCATGTGCAGTTCACCTAAAACAGCCTGCTTTATCCTCATAAGAAACATTCTACCAAAGGCTGTGAGATTAAAAGTATTGTAAAAATGTACCAGATCGTATCAGCAACTGTTGGAGATTTTGGTGTTGGTGCCATGAGCCGTTACTCACCACCTAAGAGGAGAAGAGTTAATAGACCAAGCCGCCCGGTGATAATAGCAGGTGTACTTGGATTCATACTGGTTCTTGCTGCGATCATAGCATGGTGCTACTACTCTGCTTCTCTCCACAAGGCCAACCTTTTAACAACTGAACGATTAGATCTTAACAAAGATGGTTTTGTCATCCGAAACCAAGCTGGGGTTGTCATTTTCAAAATGGCATTCAGGTATTTTGTCTAAATGCGCTATTTAAAAGTTTATATACACCTTGTGGAATCTGCAGAATGTTAATTATTTCATATAAAAGATGTTTACATATAGTCAACAAGTTTATAAAAAATGACCCCATTCAAAAGTTTACATATGCTTGGTTTTAATACTGTGTTGTTACCTGAATGATCCACAGGTGTTTGAGTCCCTTGTTTAGTCCTGAAAAGTTAAACTACTTGCTGCTCTTCAGAAAAATACTTGGTCCCTGGTTTTTCAGCTTTTTTGTGTATTTGAACCCTTTCCAACAATCACTGCATGATTGTGAGATCCATCCTTTCACACTGAGGCCAACTAAGGGACATTGCAACTATTACAGAAGGTTCAAACACTCACTGATGCTTCAGAAGGAAACATGATGCATTAAGGTCAGGGTAAATTTGACTTATTTTGTCTTCTGGGAATGTAAGTATCTTCTGTAGGGCAGTACTAAATGAAAAAAAAATCATATTTATAAGAATAATGTACACATCTTTATTCTGTTCAAAAGTATACACCCCCCTGGGTCTTAATGCATCATGTTTCCTTCTTGAAGCATCAGTAAACTTTTGAACCTTCTGTAATAATTGCATGCGAGTCCCTTAGTTGTCTTCATTGTGAAAAGATGGATCTCAAAATCATACAGTCATTGTTGGAAATGGTTCAAATGCACAAAAATGCTGAAAAACCAAAGAATTTGTGAAGAACAGCGGGCAGTTTAACTGTTCAGGACAAACAAGGAACTCATTAACAACTATCACTAAAAAAAAAAGCTGTGGATCATTCAGGTAACAACACAGTATTAAGAAGTGTATGTAAACTTTTGAATAGGGTAATTTTTATAAATTCAAGTATTATTTTATTTTGTGGACTATGGAAATATCTTATTCAGGTCAGTACTAAATAAAACATGTGCATTTTGTATGATCCCTCTTATTTTAGTAAAGTAATTAAGCAACATTTTGCAGATTCTGCAGGGAGTATGTACATTTTTTTATTCAGCTGTACATAAAAAGTACACATTGTTTGTAATTGTGCATTTTAGGTCTGGAACCCTTGATCTGGACTCATGTTCAAAAGAGGGACAGATTCTCAGATGTGATAAATCCATGGCTGGAAGTATACACTTCTTCATAGAAACGGTAAAGCCTAAGGACACAGTCCAGTGCTATCGGGTGCGGTGGGACGAGCTCGAGGAGCATCGGTTGGTGGAGCATGTCATGTCCTGCAGTGGATCACACTGGTACGGTGGTGCAGAGACTCGTCTGCAGCATTGGCCAGTAGTATTAAAAGGACATCAAGCCCCCAAACCTTTTATTACAGGCGATATCCATTCGAATCATGAGGCATTTGGTGGCATCTTAGAGCGCTACTGGCTTTCTTCCAATGCCACTGCCATAAAAATCAACGATTCTGTTCCTTTTCACCTTGGCTGGGATGAAACGAACAAAACCCTGTGGTTCCAAGCTCGATATGATGACAGCCCTTACAGGCCACACCCTGATAATCCCCATCATGTGACATTAAGCTATCGCGTATGTGTCGGGCATGACGTCACCTCTATACACAAGTACATGGTGCGTCGATATTTCAACAAGCCCAATGAGGTTCCCTCAGAAGCTGTTTTCAGACAACCAATCTGGTCTACAAAATATCTAGAAGCAGTCAACCAAGAAAGGATTCTGAAATATGCATCTGATATCCAAAAAAATGGCTTCAACTGCAGTCACCTGGAGCTGTACGACACACATACTAATTATGGGGAGTTTGATTTAGATCCCATCAAGTTCCACAATTCCTCAGCCATGTTTCAAAAACTAAGGGAAGATGGCTTCCAGGTAACCTTGTGGACTCATCCATTCGTCAACTATAATTCTGTCAATTTTGGTGTTGGAGTAGAACGAGGACTGTTTGTACGAGTGCCTGGTAGCCAGCTTCCCGCATTGGTACGTTGGTGGAACGGCATCGCTGGAATTTTGGATTTCACAAATCCAGAAGCGCGGGACTGGTATGCCTCGAATCTCCGCACCCTCAAGAACAAGTATGGAGTAGTATCTTTCAAGTTTGATGCAGGAGAAACAAGTTATTTACCCCAGCAGTTCAGTACTTTTATTCCTTTGCAGGATCCCAGTACCTTTACTCGCCGCTACACTGAGATGGCAATACCGTTCAATGACCGTGCAGAGCTGCGGTCGGGCTATCAATCTCAAAACATCTCCTGCTTCTTCAGAATTATTGACCGTGACTCGCTATGGGGATACACCCTAGGCCTCAAATCTATAATCCCAACTGTACTTACTATAAGCATTCTTGGCTACCAGTTTATTTTGCCAGACATAATAGGTGGAAGCACATATTCTAACCTTACTGGCCTTCCAGATCGTGAACTGTACATCCGTTGGCTAGAGCTCTCTGCTTTCATGCCAGCCATGCAGTTCTCACTTCCACCATGGCACTATGATGATGAGGTTGTGAATATCGCCAAGAAGTTCACCGCTCTCCACGAGTTTCTTGTAGCCCCTCGGGTTCTGGAGCTTGCTGGGGAAGTGCTGTACACTGGAGATCCCATCATTCGCCCTCTTTGGTGGATTGCAACAGATGATGAGGCAGCTTACAAAATTGACTCTCAGTTCCTGATTGGAGATGACCTTCTGGTGGCACCTGTACTTGAACCAGGCAAGCAAGAAAGAGATATATACCTTCCTGCAGGCAGATGGAGAAGTTACAAGGGAGAGTATTTCGACAAAGGTCCTGTATACCTTACTGATTATCCAGTGGATTTAGATGAAGTTGCTTACTTTGTCTGGTCAGGATAATTGTAAGAGGGTACGGTAAAGTCAATATTTTTGCTTTATTTTTGTAATTTCGACTTATTCTTATTTTCGTAATATTTCATCTTTATTCTCATAGTATTTTAACTTTATTCTCGTAATATTTTGACTTCATTCTCGTAATATTTCGACTTCATCCTCGTAATTTCAACTTTCAACTCGTAATCTTTAGATTTTTTTTTTACGTGGCACTAAAACACTATTGTAGTATACTAATAGCTTCAGCAAGGATTATGTTGTAGTTTATCCATATGTTATATTGCATAAGTCTCCAGAAATAGGCTCCTCAGAAAATAGGTCACCTACCTGTCACAAAGTTTAATAAAGACCTCTTAAATTGTGAAAAAAGGGCCATCTGTTGGAATGTGCAAAGCCAAAAGCGTGTTTATTGAAATAAAGTTATAGTAGTGGTTTTGTAAAATATTAGCACATTTTTAGTGAAAACAACATGATGCACAAAAAATAATGTATTTTGTACATTACTTATGACATATTTTTGTGAAGTTTACTTTTTGTTTGTTTCCATAGTGTCAACATCTATATAGAAACGAGCAGCCGCCTTACTTGAATGTACAATGAAGTATGCAACTAATTTAAAGGGAATATTTTCTGCAGATTTGTAGCATTTGTTTATTCACTGAAATCCACTTATTATGTGTCATTTAAGATTTTTTTTATATTGACATTTTGCTACCCTCAGTTCAACTCATAAAACAAAATACCAATTATATATTAAAAGTTTAGACCTATTTATGTTAATATACAGACACGTGTTACCTTGTGAACATACAGATAATTGTTAATTTATTGGAAATGAATTATAAGCCTGGGAAAAGCTGTCCTTGTTTTAATGTTATTTTTGTAATACAGATTAAATTGTAATGTAGGTTTCTGTTTTGTTTAATTGCCTTTGAATACACTAAAAATATGTTTTAATTTCTTAAAACATGTTTTGGTATGTTGGATGGTTTTTTTTATTGTTTAATTTTTTTGTTTGTTTATTTGAGTGCTTTTCTTAAGCACTCTGAATGTGCTACCCTAATGGTGGACCTTTTTGCTCAACATGGGGAATTAGCTCAAATGGTAGAGCGCTCGCTTAGCATGCGAGAGGTAGCGGGATCGATGCCCGCATTCTCCAAGCGTTTCTATTTATACACTATATTCTAATTATATATTCTGTGCCATTACACTACAAATGGAATCCCTACACAACCTTTTGAGGCTTGTTGGTGCTAAAAAAAACCTGGTCCTGCTCACATGTGGTGCAAAAACACCAACATAGGTCCCACCGAGATTTGAACTCGGATCGCTGGATTCAGAGTCCAGAGTGCTAACCATTACACCATGGAACCTCCTGTGAGTTGTGGTTTGCCCAGTAGGCTGTGGAATAAAAGCCACTCCCCCGGAGCATAAAGGGTGGAGGGTTTCGTGTTTCCCCCTTAAAACTCTACAGGTTGTATACCATTTAAGTATTATCCCATGGTACAGCTTCTTCAAACTGAATCAATACAAATCTAAAGACGCTTTCATCAGTTTTGACGCAAGCAGGGATAATTGATTTAAAGTCCAGAGTGCTAACTATAACTACATAGAATCTTATTTTTAGAAGAGAAAAGCATAGTGGCTGTCGTGTATCTGATGGGCAAGACATCACCTCTATACACAAGTACATGGTGCGTCGATATTTCAACAAGCCCAATAAGGTTCCCTCAGAAGCTGTTTTCAGCCAACCAATGTGGTCCACAAAAGCTCTAGAAAAACCAAGAAAGAATTCTGGAATATGCATTTAATATCCAAAAAATGGTTTTAACTGCAGTCACCTGAAGCTGTACGACAGATATAGTAGTGGCTATGGGGAGTTCCCCAATGCCCTAGACATGTTTCAAAAATTGATGGAAAATGGCTTCCAAGTAACCTTGTGGACTCATCCATTCGTCGACTATAATTCTGTACATTTTGGTGTTGGAGAAGAATCAGGACAGTTCAAGAGGTTCAAAAACCTCTTGAATTGTGAAAAAAGGGCCATATGTTGGAATGTGCAAAGCAAAAATCATTTTTACTGGAATTAAAGTTACAGGAGTGGTTTTGTAAAATATCAGCACATTTTCAGTTTAAAGCTAAATTCATGAAAAAGCATGATTAGCTTATTTTGTACGGTATTTATTTCTGTTATGTCATTTTGTGAAGTTTGTACATGTAATTTACTTGTCTTGTTGTTTGTTTCCCATAGTGTCAAAATCCTTATTAGTTATTTTTGTTTTCTTTGCACAGAAAAAATATTCTCCTAGCTTCATAAAATTACAGTTGAACCACTGATTCACATATACGTCAAAGAAGTTACACTAATGAAGTTCCTTTCCAGCCAGGAAATCTCTAATATGGATAAGAAACGTAAGGACAATAAACACTCTGTGTTCTTCAAGCCACCTTGTGTATTTTTATAATAAAATAAGTATATTTGTAAGACATTGCTAATCGACACACATAGCATATGAGTACAAAAAAGTCTGCCTCATTCTGTAATATGAAGCCACATCAGATCACATAAGGAAGTGATTTCAAACACTCAACTAATGTTGTGAATTAAAAACAAGTTATAATGTTTCCATAACTTTTGGAAACAAAGAAATAAAACAAAACCGAAAAAATGCAATTCACAAGTGTGTATTGAACCGTGGATGTCGTACCGAATGGTTCGATATTATATTGAGTATTGTGGCATCTCGAGTCCCTACTGCTTTTCTGGGCCTTAAACGATTCTGTTGCGTTGCTGTCTGTGCAGGGTCAGAAAGCTCACAGATTTAATCAAAAATATCTTACTTTGTATTCCAAAGAAAAACAAAGGTCTTAAAGGTTTGGAACAACATCAGGGTCAGTAATTAGTGACAGAATTTTCATTTTTGGGTGAGTGATCGCGTTACTGGCTTTGAATGTGCAGTCCAAAATTATGGGCCCCTTTCTCCCCACATGGGGAATTAGCTCAAATGGTAGAGCGCTCGCTTAGCATGCGAGAGGTAGCGGGATCGATGCCCGCATTCTCCAGGCGTTTCTATTTATACACCATATCTTAATTATTCATTCTGTGCCATTATAATACAAACTGAAATCCTACACAACCATTCAAGGCTTGTTGGTGCTAAAAAGTTCTTCAGTTTGAAATCTGCAGAAATACCATTGTAGGTCCTACTGAGATTTGAACTCAGATCAGTGGATTCAGAGTCTAGAGTGCTCTCCATTACACCACGGAACCTCCCATGAGCTGTGCTTTGCTCAGTAGGCAGTGGAAAAAAAGCCACTCCCCTGGAACATAAAGGTGGAGAGGGTAATAGAGGGTTTTGTGTTTAAGCCTGTTTTCCCCCTAAGTTGTATACCATGTCAGTAGTATCACATGGTTCTAGCTTCTTCAAATTTAATCAATACAAATCTAAAGAAGCTTCCATCAATTTTCTTGACGCAAGCAAGGATAATTTGATTTAAAGTCCAGTGTGCCAAGTATAACTACATAGAAACGTAATATACTTTTAGAAGAGGACAGCGTATTGGCTGTAGAAACAAGAGCAGTGTGTCAAGAACAGCTGAGTGATCGAAAGCCTCTATCAGTTCCTATCTTGCAAAATCTGGGATTGAACCAGGGATTGTTAGCTGTTTAGGCTAATATACTCCCAAACTAAACTGTTCTAAAATAAGCTCCCCGAAAATCTTGGGTTGGTTTTAACACCAACATTCAAAGTGACAGATTAAGATACAAACTAAACAATGGGCTCGTCCGGGATTTGAACCCGGGACCTCTCGCACCCAAAGCGAGAATCATACCCCTAGACCAACGAGCCGATGTGAATGCTAGACGGCTGCTTTAGTCACAAACCTCACTTCTTACATGCAAATCTTTTGCTTGTGAATTTTGCATGAGGTTTAATTTTAACCAGTTCGAATTGTATCAAAGCTCTTGGGGGTCCTTTTCCAACAAATTTAAAATGATTTTTACCCTTTGTGGATTTTTTTTTTCCCCTTATACAGCCATTTTTTTCTAGAAGTGTGCATTACCTTTTGCGTCAAATTCTTATATTTAATCAAGAAAGACAATTATAATAAGACATTTTTAGGCTGTTACCAAACATCCTAAAAAAATAATTTTCAACTAAATGAATCTTTTCAATGCAGAGGAAACACAGACACTGTTTAATGCAGGAAATGTTGCATTTAACCTGCGGTTACAAACGCATAAATAATATTTTGATATTTGAATCCAAAAACGCAGATGCAGATATTTGAAATTATTTAAAAAAAATAAAAAAGGTACTTTAAATGTTAAATTAAGGCAGTAGGTGGGAGTAAGTCACCGTTAATAAGCGAGTCATTGCAATTGAACCGAATAATTTAAATGTTTAATTAATTCAGGAACGAAACACAGTCATGTTTTTATCAGATACACAAAACAGCTTTGTTTGGAACCATTTTTGCTGGCAAAATAAAGCAACACCAGGCAATATGGTGTCTAACATGTAAGTCTCATAATAATAACTTATAGTTTATTGAACTGTATAAAATCAATATTTGTGATTTTTGCAAAAAAAAGAAAAAAAAAAGAAAAAGAAAAACAAATCTTCATGAGACATTGATTAACTATATGAAATTATAATAATAAAAAATTTCTGCTCCAATAACTTGCATTTTGGGAGCATTCTAAATGCATTTTATTAGACTGAATCATGCAGTGAAAGAACACACTCTAAATGAACGCACACAGTCAGTCTAGCTAGTGTTTAAGCACTTCCTCTTATAATCAATGTAGCTGTCCATACACTGTATGATCAATAAATCTCTTACTTACGTCGTTCGTACACCTGCACTTTGTTGCTTATAATGAGGGAATTCACGAGTTTCAGTCTGAGCAAAACTCCAGGGTTTCAGCAATGATGACTATTCTGAACGCCTCTGATTGGCCACTGCGTTCCTAAATGCAACAGATTCGCGTATGAGTAATGCTGTAAAAAACAGGTAAAAATAAAATATGACATAACGTGAACGTGTCTAGATTTATTACAGCATTTGAAGAACAGGATTCACTGTTTCAAGTATTATAGTTTCATTGAAAATCCAGGTGACCCCCAAGTATATTTTTTGGGTGTTATGCGGGGGTCCCTTAATGCTTATAGGAGGTCCGGAGGTCCATACTCAATTGGAACACTGATTTTAACTCTTAACATACACTGCACTTTTCAAAATACACAGCCTATTTTAAAAACATACTAATTTTGATTATTCAAACAAGACCATTTTATACTGTTATATATGTGTAGTGTTTATATTCCATGCCACATACAGTTTGTGTGTTTTTACATCCATGTACATATGTCTTGCTTGAGGGCCTAACTGTGAATACTTAAAATATGCTAATTCTCATATTAGCCCTCCAATATGAACGTTTTCATTAGAAAGTCATGCTAAGCTTACTTCCTAAAGCATACTGCTTTACAGAATATGAAAAAACGTCATAGGTTTTTCGGAGCTCACCTAAATTTCCCCTGAATGTGCAACCCCAAAATTACTGACACCTTGCCCCCACGTGGGGAATTAGCTCACATGGTTGAGCGCTTGCTTAGCACGCGAGAAATAGCGGGACCGATGGCCGCATGCTCCAAACATTTCTCTTTATAATACAGCATATCCTCATTATATAGGCTGGGGCTTTTAACTGCTAATTTTAACTGGTTAGAAACTTCCCTCATCAGTAGTGATACTGACACCTTCAGCTGACAATGATCAGTGCACATTTACCGAGACTTTCAGGAAGCTGACAAGGACCAGTGCACGTGTCAGCCCCAAAAAGGATACAATTGAACTGAACTACCAGCAGATGGCACTTCAGCCACATCAACACACCAAATCTTACATTACCATGTAACTACCCATCCTCCATACATTTTTATTAATTGCACTGCAGCTTAAGCTCAAACAATAGCAGTTTTTTTTTGTTTGTATTTTAATGTCCAATCCAAATCCCTCCATTATGCATTATAAAGCATGGATTTTAAGAATTTAAGATTTTACAAAGTTTCTCCCCCGATGTATCCTTTAATTATCTCTTTGTAGTTTCTTATGTAAATAAAAATGTTCCAAATAATGAATCAGTTTCAATACAAAAATATAGTAAGTCGCGCTTCGCCTGCTTGTTTTTTGCATATGTGAAGCACAAGTTCCCCAAATAGACAGGTTGTCTGTAAATGGTGTACAAAATGTCTTTCCATCTCTTTTCAATCCTTTTTACCTTCACAACTCATAATTTTACATCAAATACGAATATTCCACATATTCCATACAATCATTCCTTCTAAAACACTAATTCATACACGTTACACAGATCTGTCTCTTAGCCCATGCTGATAAAACATCTAGGTTTGTATGGCCCCTGCTCTGTGCTTTTCAAAAGCTCCCCTCTTGCTGGAGAACAAAGAGAAAGCTGACCAATCTCATCTAGCTTCACAAGGCGGAAACAAAAGGACACAAAACAAGAGATTTGACCAACCCCAACACGGCAGCAAATATTTCAGCTTCCTGGTGCCAAGTGTACGGTTCACTGTCCGGTCACATGAATCTGTCAGTTTAGCACGTCTAAAGCAGCAATCAGCACCTCGCTCCTGTGTGGATGCCACAGCTCGAGGCCCCAAACATTGCCTGGCTCATTATTCCCCGAGGAAGGTCACGGCCCTGCCCGTCAGACCGGAACTTGCCCACTAATTAAGCACGCTGTTTTGGCACTGGACGTGTCATGTCTGTAGGACGCTTTATTGGGATTAAGGCTGCTCATGTTCACTTTTCATAAACGGGCAGCTGAGCAGATTTACACCAGGGCCTCCTTTCTTAAAACGAGTGGAAACTTAAGCCCCTGTTATATTCTACAATGCATAAGCCAAGTATGATGCTGGTTGCTTTAAACGCTGTCATGCTGAAAAGACACAGTCTAGTGTTGTAGCACAGATCTGTTGACGATGCTCCGCCACACAGGGAGAAACATGAGGGAAGAGATGTTTCTCTTGTTTGAGGCACACAGTGTCTGGTGTGATGTGCCCCTCGAATCCCCTAGCATCTGGAAATGTATCCTGTTATTGATTCCATCTCCCCTCTCTCTGCAGCTGCGCACAAGAGAGACCTGCCAATTATATAGGCCCACAAGCTTGGCCTAGTTAGTACAGTGCAGGTTACAGAGCTATTACGACTGAATAATACATTCTGAGACTGTTGTATGTACAATTATAAAGGTATTGCTTGCCACAATAGGTCATATTCATATGTAGACTAGCCTGATATATTGCAAACAATGTTTTAGATGATTAAGATGGTTCTGTGGACGATATTTTGAAGAAAACTGTTTTTGTCTATACAGTGAAAGTCAATGGGGTGCAAATCAGCATTTTGAATGACATGAGAGTCACTAATTGATGGCATAATTGTTATTTCTGGATAAATAAAGTATGTCAGTGTTATTTTACTATTATTTAAGCTATATACTACTATTATTGCTTTTATTAATATTTTGAATTAGTGTTTTTTATATATTTTCAAGTTTAAGTTTTGTTTACATTTTTCATAATTTTGCTGTGTTTTGTCATTTTTATTAGTTTTTGTTATTTTTAATAATATTAATATTTAAGGTTAACATTTTTTAAGTTTTAATTTTAGTTTTATAGAGGGTCTGCACTTACGTCATGGTTTACATCTCAGATGTAAACAACAGCATTGGATTGCATGATTAATGTACTACTGAAAACATTGTTCTGCTAATTTATGCTGCCTAAGCCATGGAAAAAAATGTGTGGAGGCTGCTAAATCATAGAGAAAGACTTAGTAAGCAGGAAAGGGAGCAATATTTTGACAAACTAAAGTTAATAGGTGGAAAAGATACAATGAATGAACAATGCGAATGTTGTCAAGATTCTTGCCCTGGAAATCCTGGTTCAGTTGCCAACCAAACGCCCTCTTTCCTCAGACAGTCTTTTGCACTCTTCTCATTGATTTGTTATAACTTTATAAGTCTTTAGTACTCCAAATGTTTTTCCCGGTCTGACTGATTAGTAAAGTAGTAAAACATGACAATAACTGACCATTTTCTGCAGCAATAATCAGCAAAATTTGAGAGTTTCACGGACAACAGTATTTTTTTTGCATGGCCTTCAATCATCATCACATAAAAAAGTTTAAGTCGGCTGGGTCGTGCAAAATAATTAAAGGTTATCTCTTTAGGAAATTCCAATTTCTTTTTTTAGTCTCTTCATTTTGCCTGACATCTCTCTGTCTCTCATGTTTGTGTTTACATTTTTCACTAATTTTCTTGGACCTGCCACTTTTTTCATCAACACATCTCCACCTTGTTGCAAAACAACCACCTCACTGTAATTTGTTTGCACATAGTATAGGCCTATATTTATTTTTTTAAAAAATAAGTATTACATTAGGACCATTTGATATTGTTTTAGCTTGCCTAAATGTCAAAATTAGTACAATAGATAAATATTGAATTTATCTTATAGAAAAATCTTAAAACTGAACATGTTTTTGCATTATCATGGGTCATGTTTTGTCCTAAGAAAAAACAAAACAAAACATGGTATTATTAGGCCTATGGTAAATGTATAGTCACCATGTTTTTTTGGCATGTGTTTTGATTACCATTTGTATAACCAGTTTTACTACAATACCATGGTTAAACTAGCCTATAGTGTAGCAAAACCATTCTTAATGTTTTGTTAATTGTTGTGCTACACTACTATATAGGGTTGTTGTTGTCTGCCTTAGCTCCGTCTACACCTGTTTTAAAACGATGTGAATATTTGTCGGATAAATTCCTACTCTTTACAATTATAATTATGTAATTTTGTTATTTTTGCAGTAATAGACTGTTACTGCTAACATTTGCTAGCAGTTTAATGCTTAAACAAAGACAAAACTACAATAATCTATTTACATTTGTAACTGACCTGCCCTTGAAGTCCTGGACAGTACAGTTTAACCTCTCTGCTCCATCTGGGCACTTCCACTCCACTTTCGAGTCTCGCATCCCTTTGGCGGACGCCCGGATGGCGAAACGCGTTGCCAGTCAAGACTAACCGATTCATGATTTATGAGAGTTTCATTACTGAATAGCGAATTCCGAAATAATCACTTTAGTGATTATTTTTAATAATTCCCGATCATTTTAATAACTCCTTCCCTCGTTTAAAATAATAATTCGCTCTACTTCCTGTCTGAATTCTCAGAAACATATTACTCATATTACTCATCATATATGATGTCTATGATATTACTGATGTTAGTGCTGCCCCCAACTGTCAATAAACCGTTATTCGACGGAAGAGTTAGTCGACCAAAATTTTATTAGTAGCTTAGAGGGGAAAAATCTACAGGAAGTGGCGAAGTCACGCAATCTGTGATGGACAGATCGTCATTTATCGACGTCAGATATGACTATATGTAAAATATGTAAGTAGCAACTTTACATTGGAACTCAATCTAATGTTAACCGAAAAATGTGCGCTTGCGCTATTCAAGAATGTGCCAGTGTGAAAGCTAAATAGTATCGCGCTAACTGCGTGACAGATGGAGGCGCCGATGCGGTCACTTGCTCTCAAAATACTTATTTTATTGTTTCCTTTTGTTGGTAAAATTTTATATTCATAAGGCCAAATTTTTGAAAATTAAACCAGTGTTTTGTGCATTCCACAATGATTTTGTTTTATATACAAAAGCCCTAAAAGTGATGAAAGGAAGGGATGCAATAAAGCTGTTTTCCATTATTACAGAATATAATTTTTATAATTATATAATATAATTTTTTTTTCTTCCCTTATCCCTTTACTGTTTAAAAAATAAAAAAATAAAAACTTATTTTATTGTTGCTCATACAGATAAGAGTAATACATATTTTGAATCTGTAAAGACTCTACGTTTGTTTGTATGCACTCAAAATAACAACAGAACATAGCGTTTAAAAAAAAAAAAAAATGAAAACAACTTTTCGCTTTTTGCCATCTCTTACCTTAAACGCGTAATTTTATTGCTTAAACGTAAACTTACTAAAGTGTCTTGCCAAAGATGCCATTCTAATTTTAGTTTAGTTTTATTTCAGCTTTCTATTAGCTAACGCAAATGCTTTTAATAGTTTTAGTTAATGATAATAACCCTTTACTAAACTAAACAGAATGCAGAAGTTAGTGTTTTTCACAGTCTTAAGCCTTCTGAGTGTTAAAGCACTAAAACCAACAACCCATAAAGCCCACCCTCAGTGTCATCTGCTGACAGTGGTCTGTTGAGCTGTGCATTCTTCTTCAATGATGTGGCCTCCTATGAGGCTTGTGAACCTCACTTCAACAAGAGATACAAAGAGATAGCTGTTGAGAATATATAACATACAGAGTACTAATTTTGTGCCAAGAATCAACTACAAAGAAATGTGCAATATGAAGGCATTTGAAGTGATATAAAATCATCTTGAACCACAGGCTTCATGGTTTACCTGTAATGTTTTGACTATGAGAGCATGTAACTGTTTGATATACTCCAAATTGTTACTAAAATAAATAATAATAAAAAATAGATCAATCGAAGTGTAAACACGTTGACAGTGTTTAGACTGGTTCATGCTGTAGTGTTTCATGTTGTGCCTAGATGGCACTCTTCCCCTAGATTGTCTAGTAATTGCCCTTTTGTTTTCAAGCCATCTTCTGAATTGGGTCAAGTCAAAACTGAAAAGGGTCAGTTTGGAACTGTTTGTAGAAAACCTAGACAGGTAGGCCTGGTCTCTTGTGAATCTCTGGTCTAATCTTGTTCTCCAAAACGAATCTCAGCTTTTGTCAGGAATCCCATAATGTAATTTGTTTTCAATTTTTTGAAAATTGTAGAGACTGTCTCTAGAGATGTTACCCAATGATATCTATTTCTAGCAAGGTTAAGGCTAGAGGCTGTCTTACTCTTGCCCTTGTGTTCTCATGGTTTTATATTCCCATTCCTCTCATTATGTAAACAGTGATCATGTTGCACCAACTTCCCTATGTATCTACACTGATAAAATGTGATGATTTTTTCCACTCTTGGAGGTTCTACCTCTAACTGTGATTCTAAAATTTTTAGAAAATATATTACGCATTGACTTCACATATTAGGCACATCTGGCCCTGAATATCTCTTTCTCAGTACTCCTTCAGTATTTTATTTCAGCCCCCCTTATACAGCACACACAGTTAACAGAAGTTGGCAGCGATCTTTATGCCAGTCTTTATGGGTCCTTCACCACTCTTAGCGTGGAGTCAGGTGTGGTTCAAGAAAAACCAGGAAACCAGTTGTTGACTAAGGCAGCTGTGTCTGCAGTTGTGGCCCCTACCAGACTCCCACAGTGACTTAGCGTGGATTAGCTGGAACGGTCTTTCCCACAGCTCACACGCCGTGCACAGCCCAGGCCAGATGTGCCTGTGAAAATCATTCATCACACTTTGTGCTCTCGTTTTCAGCCATTTCATCTTTTTGTTTGGAGGGCGTTTGACGCAAAGAACAAAAGGGCTGGTCACTTTCCGCTTCGTTCTCGTTTATTTATTTGTTTTCGTCTCTTGGCAGCCATGTTGAAAAAAGTTGAGATGATTAGGTCTGTTATGCTGTCAGTCCATTGGAAAATGGGAACGAGGTTTGGAATTGGGGTTGGGGGGTGGATGACTGAAAGGAAGAGCGAGGAAGGCAGAGAGAGGGCTGAGGTCATCACAGGATGTTCGGCACATAAATTATCATTAATCTCTATCTCTAGCTGACTCCACCCTTAATGTCTCTCTTTTTCCTTCTCTTCTCTTGGTGTTTGTCTGTTTCCATATGAAGAGTGGGAATGCGGCATGCTTTATGAAACAAATTTAATAGAGTGCTGGTGCTCTGGGCTTTTTATTCTACATTTATCAGATGCATTTCGAGCCCCAAATTAAATAATGAACTGCGACAGGTTGCTAATATTAAAACAAATATAAGATTGTCTGTTAGCTGCAGCCGAGAAGCTTCCCCCTCCTCTATAGTTAAGTTCAAATGAATTAAAATTCTAGTATATTGTCTGTTTATTAGTACTTATAAAGCACATTTTAATGCCTTATTCTGCATTCTAAATCCCTTAACCCTACCCCATAATATTAGCTACAACTTATTTACTATATTAATAAACCTCAATTAGGAGTTTACTGAGTGAAAACAATTAGTTAATATAGAGGGTTTGCACTTACATCATGGTTTGGTCAGTTACCTGAATGCACGACCATATTGGTGATACTCGGATGTAAACAACAGAGTGGATTGCATGTTGTCCAAACTATGGAAAAAATGTGTGGAAGCTGCTAAATCATATAGAGAAGGACTTAGTAAGCAGTAAAAGGTGGAACATTTTGACAAACTAAAGTTATTAGGTGGTAAAAATATGTACGAGCAGCATTGTTTAAGATATTAGCCTAATATTTCACCTACCCGACTGGAAATGAATAGAACAAACGCGAATGTTGTCAAGATTCTTGCCCTGGAAATCCTGGTTTAGTTTGGCTTACCACAAACACCTTTTGTTCCTCAGTTTTTTCCTTAATTTGTTATAACTTTTGGCAGTCTAGTACTCCACATTTTTTTTTCTCAGTCCGGCTGATTAGTACAGCCCAAAACATGATGAAAATTGACCATTTTTAGCACCAATAATCAGGAAAATATGCAAGTTTTGTTCGGTTCAGTGGCATTGTTTATGTTCCACGCCCCCCAATATGGCTGATTGATGATACATTGTGAAAACAGTTTCTACATAGACAATAGAGAGCAATTTAGAGAGTGTCATTATGCTATCCATTCTGACCAATAAAGCGAGGTTTCAAGTCAGTGTTATGCGCCACAACAGATAAATTGCATGAATGATTTGCGCTAGTCGACCTGACGCTGTGAAGATTTTACAGTTTGCCCAACGCTATCTTAAGGCAATTCGTACGTATTTTACAAGGTGGCTAATTTGTTCAATTTCATACAATCTTACTTGTACGATTTGCCTAGATCCTAGTAGTCTCGTGTAGCCAGACCTTTAGACTGACGGCAGAAGGTCTGGAATCTTTGGCCGGTTTGAATGGCCAAGGCCCGCCCATTAGGCCATATGACTGACAGGTAAATCAACCAATCACGTTTCGTTTTGTGCCGCGTCATGTTTAGGGCTGTGGAAATGTCGCCACAATAACAGACTGTGTGTGAAACTCTCTGACATATTTTAAAGATTCTTGTTACATTTTTCACATTCTTTTTAAAGTCCAGCATTTAGTTGATCTAATAGACGCTAGTCGTCACTGTTGTAAACACAATGACTTTCTTCTTTTGTGAGGGGGCTGGGCGCCACGACATTTTTGTTTCCAGGCGGAATGTTATAGAACGCAACACACGCGTCTCCTGGAAATCCTGTATAATCTAACCAATCTGATGACGACTTCGAAACTCCTGAAGTGTTTCCAGATAAGTGTGCCATTAGACGTTTAGCCAACATTCCTTAGGCTGAAACTAAGCCTTTATTGGGGCAGCCGTGGCCTAATGGTTAGGGAGTCAGACTTGTAACTCTGAGTTGAGACCCTTGAGCAAGGCACCGAACCCCCAACTGCTCCCCGGGCCAAAGTCCCTTTAAGGCAAGTCATTCCACTCGGAGGCCATCTTTGAAATGCCTCTCGGGCAAGCTCCTATCTCTTTGAATGGGGAAACATCAAATTCTCTAAAACTGTTCACCAAGTTTATGATTAAATTTCATATTTGAAATCGCCAGTGAAATCTGACAAGAACTGCCTCATAAATATGGTTCCTTGTGCTCCAATAGTGTTAAAAAACGCGTATTTTTCAGACTAGATCAGCCAGTGCACATGCGCAGTGCTGAGCACACATCTTAGAACGCCGATTGTTTCTATAGCAACCAGGACTTCTAACGGCAGCTGCAGTGATGCACTGACTTTACTAATCAATGACTGGCACTTTCATTAAGAAGGCGGAGCTTCGCAGCCATAATGAGCGTTGCATTTTTCCCCATTCAAATCTATACGAGTGACACGTCTTGGGTATTCTATAGTTTTTGCCCGGGCGCCGCAGCAATAGCAATATGGCTGCCCACTGTTCAGGGTGTATGTCCACTACTGTGTGTGTGCACTTGGATGGGTTAAATGCAGAGCACAAATTCCAAGTATGGTTCACCATACTTGGCCACACATCACGTCCTTTCCTTTTTAAGACCCCAGTGACTGATAGGTTTAGGGGTGAGATTAGGTGTAGGGCATTTGTACAAATTCATACAAATTGCCACTCGTAAAATACATATGATTTAGCCAAAAACGTGTGAATTCGTACAAGTAAGGGCGTACAAATTCGTACGAATTAGCCACCTTGTAAAATACGTACAAATTGCCATGAGATAAGGCTGGTTTGCCAGTATTAACAGTATTTTGTTTTATGTCAGAAATAGTATAGTTTCACAATGTATCCAGTGGGGGAATATATTAGATTTCGTCACAAGCTGTCGAATGTGGCTCAAATGTCTCACAGTGGCTTCCTGTTTAAATCAGAAAAACATAAACACATCGAGGAAAACTGCGCTGATTAAGCAAATCCATTGCTCAATAAGTGTTCATAATGTTTCAACATTCAAAAAACAACAACAAAAAACATCTGAGTTGCACATTTCTAATACCCATACAGCATAGAGCAGGGCCATTCATATGAATGTTTTTATCCTAACGCTGCAGTGTGTTGCAGTTTTTGAGTGGAGTGTTTTTGTTTATTTTTAGTTCAGCGTAGAACACAACACAGTCAGACCACCTGTATTTATTAAAGATAGGTATTGTTTCCTTTCCAGGTTGTTTAGCTCTTTGAATGAATGCGTCTGTAGCTTTACTGCAGTCAAGATGTGGAAAAGGTCCTTGGTCTTCTTATGCAGAGACTGAGGTATGCTACTCAAGTACTGTTAGTGCAGTGCAGTATCATAAATACAAATGCTTTTTACTTCTCAGTCTTCTCTGGCAATTTATAGTGAACAATAAGAAAATAAGCCACTAACTTTAGATAAAGCAAACCAAAAAGAAAGCTGCATTAAGGGGATAGGAATGCCTTGGATCATTCTTAAAGAGCTTGTGAATGTGTGGCGAAGACTGACACAAAAGAGAAGAAATGACAGAATTTTCATTTTGGATTAACTAAACTTTTGACCTTTGTACTGCTACTATGTAGGTGATGTTATAATGCAGAAACAGCACATGAATGTGGCCATTATGGAAACTATTGATGTTTTGAAGTGTGTATCTGATGGTGCTACAATCATGGCTAATAGCAACTCCTCGTTATGTTTCAAACAATTAGAACAAATGACAGGTTAAGCACAATCAGTGTCTCTGTGCTCATGCCCTCTTTTTGTGATTTAACACTTTGTTTCGTCACACTAATCATCACCATTGTTAATCAGTGGGTGCTGTGCAGTTTCTGAGTGGACATTTTACAGATCTGCGGCCAGAGAACAAAAGATCATCACCTCCTTTAATCCGGTAGATGGATCTCTTACAAGTCCTAACAGTATGTTTTCCAGAGTAGATGATTTGTCCTCCCTTGACTGATCTAGGATCTGTTTGTCATTCTTTATCTATCATCTGGCTCTGTATTTCAGTATTACCATCATTGCTTTCCTCAAGCAGGAATGATGTAAAGCCCACCTCTGCCCTCAGATAATAACACGTCACGATGATAGAACGTCCCGTTAAATAATAGGCAAGGTGTTATTACACTCTCTATCATCTGCTTGCTCAGAGGGGATTTTGTATACCTGTCAGGATGAAATAATGGGACTGTTTTGAGAGACAATGTTTTCCCGCACAGGTGTCTTCCTGTTCTGGTGTAGAGGACTTGTCTTTTACATGAAGACGGGGCTCATTTCAGCTTCCTGTCTGGTCTTTCATTTTCTTTCTTCCATTTTCCACTCCAAAAAGACTCAGGAGAAACAGACCACTCTAAAATCAAAGGGAAAGAAGAGCGAGAGAGCTTTTGAGCAATCATTCTGGCGCTTCTACGTGACTGCCTCGTTCTCTGGCTATTTCATGTCTGTGTAGTGGCTGTTAGCTTCATCTAAAGAACATCTGCCTTTGTCCTCCTCCTCTTCAACAGTGGGGAAAATCTTGACTACACATTGCTTTGACAAGCACATATGGCTCACTGTCTAGTGATAGTGCCATATTGCGTTTCTGATCTGGTATCTTCCAAGCAGCATTAATAACAGTATTTTTTGTGTCTATTTTGTGTCTATTAGTTTTTCATTTTAAGTTTAAAGCTTCAGTAATTTTGTTGTGAATGTTTTAGTAGCTATAGTTTTTTTTTTTCTTTTAAATGTCTATATTGTTTAATATTTTTTTTTATTTTAGTTTTAGTTGTTTTAGTACAATAAGTTAAACTAAATAAAAAAAATATTGTAAGTAACATATATTTATTTTTTGTTTCAGTTAACATTTATCTCAAGTAACTTTTTTTTTTTTTTTTTACGTTTTATTTAACTTTATACAAGTTCTTTATACGAGTTCATTCTGGTCCTTGAATCTGATTGGCTGATAGGAGTGTGATATTCTAGTAATATCAGAACTCCAACCGTTCCACTGCTTGTATCACTCCTTTTGCCCTATTTCTCACAGTGAATGTCATGGCGGATGCCCAAATCCACTATAATTTTGTAAATAATATTGTTTTTGTGTCACAGAATAGTTTTTTTTTAGGTGAGAATACACTTGTTTAGACTTCAAATATGCAGTTGTTTAATAAAGATTATGTATATTTGAAAATTTGCTTAGATTTTTTCTGAGATGTGAGCTCCAGGTTGTCAGCAGCCGTTTAGCGCTTATGAACCCGCTGAAAGCAGTCTTACCTCAGCCAGTTCTTCTGGAATTTGCTGAGTGATTAAAACATGAAATTTAATTTGTTTTGGGTAAATCTAGTGGCAGTCACAGGTCTCATTAATCTATAATTTTTTCCAGAGCAAATAGTTTTAGCTGAAGGCAAAATCTCATCACGTTATATTTTAAGTAAATTGAATGCTGTATATCAGAGCTCTGCCTTTGTACTTTTTAAATGAATTTCCTGGCAACTTTTATGATAGCTGTTGTAGTTTAGTAAATATTATTATTCAATAAATAATATTTATATAAATAATAGTAGTATTTAACAATATTATAGTATTGGGAAATGGTGTGTGTGTTCGTGATGGTGATTTTAGTTATATTATTCTGCCATTAGATGCTGACAAGAGATAGAAACAGATAAAAGAATAGTATGACAAAGGTAATGCTTTTCTCAGTGGACATTTAAACTAATGTTTTATTGTGAATATGAGATTAAGCTGAAGAATGAATGCTGCGTCAGATGCAGGTAATCACACTCACTCAGTACATTGATCTCCATAATACTCTACAGTGAACTTTTAATACAGTAATACAACAAGCTTTCAATGAAGCAGCTCAGCATTCCTTCGTTACTAGATCTAAATTGACGTTTTTAAATTAGTAACAGAGGCTTGGACTCAGCTGGACTAAACTGTACACTTGGGATTTAAATCTATGGTGAAAGGAAGTAGTTTGCACAAAAAAGTGTTTTTAAAGACACTCTGTTTTTGTTTCTTATGTATTTACACACTTGTGCCATTGAACTATGTTCATGTCATATAACCACAATATCACACTTGTAATCATACAATATGGCTGTATATTGGCATGACTGTGATTTGGCTGTAGGCCATAGGCAGCAATATTACACTACTACTTGTGTAATATTGCTAATATAATAATCCTAATCTGTAAGTGAGTTTTCAATGTTTTTAAGTTAAAATAGTTAAAATATTCATTATAATTGAGGATATATTGTTGCATCGCTGTGGTAAAAACAGTAATTTTTAGTGTTTTGTTTATACTCATTTAAACCCAGTATGAAATGCACTGAAGTGCAAATAATGACATCTGCTGTAAGCCATATTTTTCATTCCATTGCTTGTCATTTTGCTGTGCTTTTTTGTCTCTTATCCATCAGCTTAATTTGTTTTATTTAGTCCATGACGAGCTCAACAGCATTCCTCCCCTCCCCACTTCCAGGCTTGATTTCAGAATCATTTGCTCACGGATTGATGCAGGACAGGTTGAATTGCTGTTGAGAGAGGCTTTCACAAGCTCTGTAATTGAAGTAATTATAGGTTCCATCTGCTCCATGTTGAACAATGCTCTGTAAACATTGTCACAAGTGAAATTATGCGAGACAAGCATGAGATCAAGTGCACATGGATGTGACTACTACTTTTTAAATCTGTCTGAAGCATCCAAAAATGGTCATTTCAGTATGGTTTGCAATTCTGATTTATGCCGTTCCAATTTACCTGCAATGCTGCTATTGTTGGTGTCGATTGGATAGGCAATTTTGATGCTTGCGCTATGATAAAAGCATACCCATTTACCTATACATTACCTCTAGTTTTCAACTGAGAGTGGGAAATATGTGTAAGAAAAATGCTCCTTTCATCCTTTGAATAGGCTCAAATGGTTTGCGATTTGCCTAATTCGATTTGCTTTTCTGTCAAAATGCTGAGGGAAATTGGACTTTTGTAAGAATATGCTAGAGAAATACATAATTCAAATACATAACACTGTGCAGGATGCATGCTTCAGAATGGTTCCAGAGTCTGGATACTAAATTCTCTCTGTGTGTAAATATATACGGTATATAGAATTTACAGGGTCCTCAGTCATGAACATAAACTTCCATATATCAGTAATAATAGTTAAATAAAATTCAATTATCATTTTTCTTTTAAAATCAGTGTCTTTATTTATTATTACAGCTGTAAATCAGAACAAAAAAATTATAAATAATAAAAATAAATGGCATCATAACCAGTTTTGTTGCTTACTGAGTGCAGTTTTTGAACGCCATGGGGATTTAAAGGAAATGTGTTTAAAACTGTTATGTACAAGGCCATATCTAGTGTGTGGCTTTCTCAGATGGCTGTAGCAGGGTCTCTCATCTCCTTTACATCTGGATTCCATCAGATTAATGTTACGGCTTGTTAAAATCACACATTTCCTCCACAAGACTGCTGATTCGTATTAGGAGGAGAAACTGGGACAAAGAAGTTTCTTATATTTCTGCAACCCTGATGTTATAATCCTGTATTTGTATCTTTGAATCCAAGGTTCAATCGTTCTATGTAGCGTGATCCTCATACTGCTGGCTTTATAGACCGTGAACGCTATCTGACGCAGAGACACTTTATTTGTGCCTTTGGTAAATTTAAACACACAATGGACTCCATTGAGGATCGAGGAAACAAAACAGATAAGCGTAGACTATCATCTTTGTGATCCTGTTTGATCATAGCAAATTTATGACTGTTTTACTTGGAGCGTGTTTTTTAAAAAGCCCAGCTGCAGTTCGAATGAAATTAGAAAGTGAAAAGAGATCTTTCATGGTGTTCCGTTCTGACTGACAAATAATAAATTGCCTTGATACACTAAAAGCCTCATCAGCCCTCGTTCAATGGCCCTTGGTTTAATTATCTGGGTCAATGACATGTAAGAGTGTCCGTGATGGAGAAGGAAAATCTAGTTTAAAACATGTGCCAAGTCCTTTTGTATTCATGCTGGTTTCCAGTGTTTTTGAAAAATGTTTGTAAACATTTAAATTCAGTGACCCACTAAATATCATGTGGCATAACCATCATGTAAAAAGTATTAACATACATACCTTGTGTATATATATAGGAATTAATCATCTACGATAGTATTGTAATTGTTGTTTAAACTATATTAATTTGACATTATCAAGTATATTGCAAAAACCAAACAAACATGCCATCACGCAAGCAGATTAAAATTCACACTTTCTCTGTGTAATTTATTCTGCCAATATACATTTAGAATTTCCCTAAAATTCAAGATAACGAGGCTAAAAGGCCCCCTGATTACTTTTACGTCTTTAAAATTTGTATAATCCGATAGTGTTAATATCACACAAAGAGTGAAGTTTTTCTCTAAATAACAGTACGAGTGCAAATGTAATACTGATTTGACTGAACAGCTCATTAAACAAGAAGGTAATATTAAGTGACTTGTATATTAGACACAACAGTTCTTGTTTTTGTTGTATTTTGACAACAAAAAGAGTATCAAACAAAGCCGCAGTGGAACTGTGTTTTGTTACTGAATCAATCAGCCATTCGAGTGAATCGGTTGAATGAATGACTCAATGACTCATGCAGTAATTTGTCGCCACCTACTAGCTTTAGGTTTATATTTAAAGTATATTTTCCCCCTTTTTTCTCAAATCATTTCAAATATCAGTATTCAATGTTTTGTCTTTAAAACGCTGTGTAGTACTCTCAAGAACGTGCAAGAAACTATTTTTACAAAGCTCATTGTTCTGAAAAGCATGGTGTGCCCTGATTGGCCAGCTATCCATTGCGTTGTGATTGTGCGAATAGCTCATCTGTTGTATAAAGATGGACATTATACTGTACAAAAGTAATACATGAGCAATATATTTTTGTTAAACCATACTTTTATTTTGACAGGTTGCCGTGAAGTTTCTGTTTGTATGCAGTATGACGCTAGACTCATTTTCTAAAATGAAATGGTAAAATTATTATGAAGTGACTCTCACAGAAGCTCTGGAGATTAAAGGGATAGTTCACTTTCAAATTAAATTTTGATATGTTTTAGCTTACCCCAAGGGCATCCGAGATGTAGGTGTCTTTGTTTCCGCAGTAGTTTCAATTTTGATATTTTTAGGTCCAACCGTTCTTGTCTGTCAGAAAACGCACAGATTCAAATTAAACAGTCCAAATTAAACAATTCCCCATCGTAAGTACACATTAATGACCTAAGACACGAAAAGAGTGGTTTGTGTGGGAAACGAACAGTATTTATGTCGTTTTTTACCTTTTGTAAATAACCACGTCGAAGTTGAAATGCGCGCACTTCCTGGTGTGTGAGCGTGCCGGCGCTACTCCCGGAAAGCTCCGGAAGTGATATCTCGCACAGAACAGAGATTGTAGGTAAGACGGCTAACAGAAATGGTACTCGTTTGCGCTTATCCGGGATGTTTAAACAAGAAATGGTTAAAAAAGCTATGTTTAGGGATGTTTAAAAAAGAAAAGAATTACTTGTGCTCGCGCAATGGATCACGTCCGGCGCTTTCCGGGAGTAGCGCCGGCGCATCAATAAGCCAGAACGCGCTCAAACACCGGATAGCGCGCCCCCTTCAACTTGGACGTGATTGTTTACAAGAGGTAAAAACGATATAAATACTGTTCGTTTTCTCACACAAACCACTCGTTTCGTGTCTTAGGTCATTAATGTGTACTTACGGTGGGGAATTGTTTAATTTGGACTGTTTAATTTGAATCTGTGCATTTTCTTTGATGAGGTGACCATAGGCATGCATTATTTGACTGACAGACAAGAACGGTTGGACCTAAAAATATAAAAATTGAAACTACTGCGGAAACAAAGACACCTACATCTTGGATGCCCTTGGGGTAAGCTAAAACATATCAAAATTTAATTTCAAAGTGAACTATCCCTTTAAGTTTGTGTTATCATATAGTGAGACTCAGAGGCCGAAAATCACTGCGAGCGTCATGCATGCTTCTGCGTAGTAAACAAAACAGCGTCTCTGCCATTTATACATAGAGAGACAAGCGGAACGTGCAGGATTATTATTTAAACCATCTTTTTGCATTTTAATTTTCACAGACACTTGTCCATATCGCAGTTTGAATTAAGTGACACTTACTTTTGATTTATTCATTCAAAAATTGACGAATTCCATGGCATTCAGCGCTGCAGAGTATAGATTATTCCGTTTTTAGGAAACACTGTTTGCGTATACATTTGGGCAACGTTATGCAAATCTTCCCACACAGTGAAGTAGATTTGTGGGGGCGTGTTTGAATGAGGTGTTTTAAGAAGGCTTGACTGAGTTATACATTTTAATACAAATATCTCCTTGTGTTTCAGACTTTAATCTTTGTGACTTTACAATCTTATATATGCACAAACAGCTTATAACACTCCAAAGACAAAGGAAAATATGAAATTGCATTAAACGACTGCTTTAATTATGCCTTTACTACCTTTCTGGGCCTTGAATGTTGTGTTGCTGTCTATGCAGGGTCAGGAAACTATTTCTTAAAAAAAAAAATAATCGTGTCATTATTTCATTTTACAAAATCATTTCAGTTCGTGACCAAACTTAGGATTATTGGAGATGTTTAGAAAATAGACATATTCATGTACTTTAACAACTTTTTCTAAGCACTGTGGTGAAGATGTAATGTCTTGTGATGCAGCGTGTGCCAATGAATTGCTGGCAGTAAGCATGGCCCGGCAGAGGCCCTTGTGTCAGGAAGTGATCAGAGCGAGTGAGGCTTGCTATTGACTTGAGAAGATTCCTGTTTGCTACAGTTGCTGGGCCAAAGCTCATCCGCGGCTCATGGATCACTGTAATTACTGGGCCGGGCATGGCCGGTTATTAGTTTAGGGAATGTCATGGGCGTATATCAAACCCAATTTGCTCTGTGGCTTGAGAGGTCACTCGTCTTCCTCTCCTTCATTGCCTCCAAGGCTCTTTTGGAGCTGCAGAGCTGTTGTTCTTTGTGTTTCTCTCTCTCAGGCAACCATGTTGGCACTCTGGTTTTTGACATAATGGCTTGTGGCGTTTTGTAAGCTTATTTGATTGATTTGGAAAAAAACTTTGTCATTGTTATCAGAAGAGCAAACTTTCAGTTGGTCAGTTTTTCCTGTGTTTCCGTATTTTATTTTGAAACAAGACTGGGGCCTTTCTTTGTTTCTTTGTCACTGCTTGCACCACAGCTTTCTCTCTTGTAGGTAGTATAAGAGGGAATAACGTTCTCAATCTAGAGAGCCCTGAGTGCAAAATGACTCTGCAATTATTTTGGTCCATTTCCCTAGAAGAGAAATGCTGAAGTTAATTCAATCAAGTTTTAGGAGTACACTTGCATGTAGATGGCCTTAAACGAGCTAGAATGGCTTCTCAAATTCTGCAAAGTCACTTTGCTACAAATAGTTTAGTAGTATTTGTCAAGTGAAATAAAAAAAAAAAATCACATCTGCTACACAAACTCTTTCTTTTGTTATCACACCTACCTTTTGAAGCCTCACTGGTTTCGACTGTTTTTCCACCTTTATGCAAATCTAGTCATGTATGCTGCCAGGTGGTCTCAAAGGCGACCGGTGGGGCTGCCATCTCTGTGATGACTGATTGAAAGCTTGATGGTTGCCCTGGAGCCTGAAGAGGGGAGACGGAAGACCGGGAAACGTGCTCTCTCCCCAGCCGTGAGTGCTCCTGCATGGATCAGAGGACTGCACCAGATGGTGGACTTGGCACTGCCACAGGGGTGCAGGGGAACGCTGAGCCTTCGCTTGAAAATGGTCTGCTGCCCATCAGATGTCCCTGACAGTGTGGAGTTTTTTTACTCCTCCCCTGACACAAGTATATGTAAGTGAACGTTGGAGGATTATTTTCAACATAGGCTCATTGGAAATACGTGCCACTATATACAGTTGAAGACAAAATTATTACATTTTAATTTTTTTTTAGAATATTTCCCAAGTTTTTTTTTCTTCTAGAGAAAGTTGATTTCGTATAGTTGCTTGAATAAAAGAATTAAGGCTATGGTCAATATTATTAGCCCCCTTAAGAAATTATTAGTTTGATTAGCTATAGAACAAACCACTGTTACCCACTGATACCCACATTTATCAAAGCGTTTTCAAGTGTCAAGAACTGCAGTGAGATGCATTATCAAGAAGTTTAACGAGACCGACACAGTGGAGAACAAGACGGGCAGAGGCAGGAAGCGAAAGATTTCAAAAACTTTGGAAAGAAAACTAGTGAGAGAGGTTTCTAAAGATCCAAGAACAACTGCCAAGACACTAGTGAATGACCTAGCCAAGTCTGGAATTGATGTATCAACGAAGACAGTCACTAGAGCCCTGCACAGGAATGAACTGCGAGGTTGCAGACCAAGAAAGACTCCACTTCTGAAGAAGAGATACCTCCAAGATAGAATGAAGTTTGCTAAGGACAACCTGGGGGAATGTGACGCATACTGGAAACGTGTCCTTTGGTCAGATGAGACAAAACTAGAGCTTTTTGGCTATAGAGATGCTGCCTATGTTTGGAGAAAGAAGGGGGAGGCATTCAACCCCAAGAACACCGTTCCCACAGTGAAACATGGTGGTGGGAGTATAGTGCTGTGGGGATGTTTCAGTGCGTTTGGAACTGGGAATCTCATCAGGGTTCCAGGAAACATGAAAAATGAAGACTATAAGAAGATTTTGAAAGACAACCTCAGACAGTCTGCAAGAAAACTTGGTTTGGGTCGACAGTTTGTCATCCAGCATGATAACGACCTAAAGCATACCTCACTTCTAGTGAAGAAATACCTCCAAATGAGCAAAGTGAGTGTACTTGACTGGCCTGCACAAAGCCCAGACTTGAATCCAATAGAAAATCTGTGGGGCACACTAAAGTCCAGAGTATGTGCCAGAAGACCAACAAATCTGGAGGAGCTTGAGAGATTTGCTAAAGAAGAATGGTCTGTCATTCCTCAGGAGACATGCTTGAAACTTGTTGAGAACTACAGCAAACGACTAAAGGCTGTTATCAAGCAAAAGGGATACACTATTGACTATTAACATCAGAGGGCTAATAATTTTGACCAGACTTTTTAAAAATCTTGGTTATACATTTATTACTATTTGTATTACAAACCATAAAAGCTTCCTGAATAAAGTGTTATGTTTAAAAATGTTGTGTTGATAAAATCATCTTTCTGTTAAACAACACTTGGGAGTTATTTGAAAAATAATGAAATATTTTATAAGGGCTAATAATTTTGTCTTCAGCTGTACATTTCTGCAAAACTGAATATTGTATTTGTAGATACTAGAGCTATTTAAGTGTTAACTGCAATTTTTTTCAGTGTAAAGCGGTTGAAAGTTTATATTGGGGGCTTAAAAAAAAACGCACCAAAACACGCCGGCGCATTTGTCGACCCCAGAGGGTTCACTGAACAATTAAGTCAACATAATTTATAAATAAGCGTGTGTTGTGGTACTCTTGTGAATGCAAGCCAAAAATGGAAAAGGAAGAGAAGAAATTGTTGAATAAAGTTGTTATGTTTGTTTTATTTGCACACAAGAAGTTATTCTTGTAGCTTCATAAAATTAAGGTTTAACCACTGGTGTCACATGGACTATTTTAACAATGTCCTTAGTACCTTTCTTGACCTTGAACGTGGTAGTTGTGTTGCTGTTTATGCAGGGTCAGAAAGCTTGTAAATTTCATCAAAAATATGTGACCCTGAACCACAAAACCAGTCTTATTAGCAACAGCCAACAATACATTGTATACATTGTATGGGTCATAAATTATTTGTATGCCAAAAATCATTAGGATATTAAGTAAAGATCACGTTCCATGAATATATTTTGTTAATTTCCTACCGTAAATATATCAAAACATAATTTTTGATTAGTAATATGCATTTCATTTGAACAAATTTAATGGCGATTTTCTCAATATTTTGATTTTTTTGCACCCTCAGATTCCAGATTCCAAATATTGTCCTATCCTAACAAACCATACATCAATGAGAAGCTTATTTATTTCAGATGACGTATACATCTCTTTGTTTTTTAAGATTTACCCTCATAACTGGTTTTGTGGTCCAAGCTCACATATCTTAATTTGCGTTCTGAAGGTCTTACGTGTTTGGGACGGCATGAGGGTGAATAAATAATGAATGAATTTTCATTTTGGGTGAACTATTCCTTTAAAGACCCCATCAAATAAAAATGACTTTGTTTGTCCAGTCTGTCTAGTATACCTCTAAAATAAAAATTTACTTTTAGCAGATATATTCATTTAAAATGTAAATTCTTTCTCTTCCTAGAAAACTAAACTAAAATACTGATGACTCATACTGCACCACACAGATTTTTTTCCAATCAAATTCTCTCTAGAATGAGAAAGTCCCTCCCACTAGTACTACGTGCACCTCGCAGCAAGCAGCAAACTGAAATGATTCATGACTGTGATGTAACTTCAGGCTATTAGCTTTTTTTTTTTTATAAAAAAAGAGGGACAAGTCATTATTTTTTGTTTTTTAATTGGAAATACATCAGTGCAGGAAAGAAAACGTCTTGTTAAGTATAAGTCATTAACTTGTTAACTGTCATTCTCATGTTACAGGCCAATTTAATCATTTTATTGATACTGAATCAATCATAAACTATCAATACCTCTCTTTATTTTTTGTTAGCTTTATTTGCTTGACTGACAAGATCTACCTGCCTTCAGGCACTGAGCTGTACATTCAAGCCCAAGTGTTTAAGCTGCATATTTACTGGTAAGAACAGGCCGTTTGTGTGGTTTATGTGTAAATATTCTTGGTATGCAGATCGTTGGCTGTGAGTCCTACTACCAAAGAACAGTTGTTTACTATGAATCCTGACCTTTCGCAAGTGGTGAGCTTACAGACAGCAACTGGCCTCCACAAGGGAATAAGCACTATGAGATTTATATCTGTTTTTACAGGTTGTTTTTCTTACATCCCTGCTGGCAACAGCTCCTGCTTTGCAAGTATAACTAGAAAACTACATTTAGAGAATATTGATTCACAGCCACATTTACAAAAGCATGCCTCTGTGACCACTGTCTGATATTGCTTCTAGCATACCATTTGTGTTTTCGTCCTGTTTTGAACTGAATTCCTTTCTGACACTAAGATTTACGAGAGTAGCATGTCAGTGCTAACAGATGGATTTCATTGTGTGCTCAGCCATCATAATGCCATCATAGATGTATATATATTCTTTGCTGTATATCAGCAAATGCTCTGCCAGCACACAGGAACTCATCACCTCTATTGGATTTATACCATGAAAAGAACGTACTAACCTCAGGCATCATCTGTGCTTATAGCACTGCAAAGATTTAGTTTTTTTCTCATTATAGAACTGCCTGAGACTTTTAGATAACATTTTCTCAAAAACAAGTTAGTGAAGAGGTGTTTAAATGACAGCTGGAAATAGGGCTGGAATGGTGTGTTTATGCATTTTGTCTCTCATCCAGCACAACATGTTGTAAATGCATTGGTTGAGGATGTGCTACGGAGCACCTAGTGAAACCTGACTGAATCGCTTCTGCTGAATGTGAATAAAATGTATTATGTGACATGCTAAAGCACAAAATAGAGCATAGAAAAATATGTTGTATGTGATACAAACATTCCTTTTGAATGAAAAATGCAGAGATTGTGGAGGAAATGCATTTTGTGGTAGGCTGGTTGTTTTGTTCCTGAAAGTTGCTTTTTGTTAGCCACGAAAAGTACATTCACTCCTGGGCAATGATGCGAACCTGTCACTTTTCTGAAAAAGTCAATGTTTTGGTTCAAAATAGGCCACTTGTGTGATGTCTGTATCTGATGAGGTTTTGAAAATGGGTGTTGGTGGTTGTTTTTCACAAAAAATATTGCTCCACACAAACTCCATCTCTGCAAACACTGAGTTTGGGTCTCTTATAATAAAAACGCAACATGTGTCAACCGTTCTCAAATGAGAAGCTTTAGTTTGGTTTTCCGCCAAAATAAAAGCTATATGGTTTAATGTTTGAAAGCTAAGATAAAACAACAACAGCAATACTATATATATATATATATATATATATATATATATTTTTTTTTTTTTTTTTTTTTCATTTTTAGAGTAAACTAGTATTTCTATTGTAATATTTATTTTCTTATAGGTGTCATTTTTATAATTTTTTCTAGGGGTTGCAGCATTTTTATGGTTATCGGTATCAGTCATTTTTGAAACCGATTTGCCGATAAATAATTTGAAAGCATTTAGAGAAAGCTTTGGTCAAAATCCCTTTTTTTAATTTTTATTTTTGACATTCATTTTAATTTTTAAACCAGACATATATGGACCAATACTACAGAATTGGTCCAAACTGCTGTCTCACAACTAGGGCTGTCAAACGATTAATCGCGTTTAATCGCATCCAAAATAAAAGTTTATGTTTACATACTATGTGTGTGTTTACTTTGTATATTTATTATACATATAAATACACACACATACATGTATATATTAAAGCAAATTATTTATATGTATATATATTTATACCTGTATACAATTTAGATTATAAATAAATATAAATATTTTAGATGTAAATCTAAAATAGTTTTCATTAATATATACATGCATGTGTGTGTGTGTATATATATATATATATACATAATAAATATACACAGTACACAAATATATAATATGTAAACATAAACTTTTATTTTGGATGCGATTAATCGCAATTAATTGTTGACAGCACTACTCACAACTGAAAAACACATTTAAAAAGCATTTAAATATTCAAATCTTAGATGTTTACTAAGAGCATTCGATTATCTATTAAAATCCACATTAATATCTGAGATATCAGTCAGCTTAGTATATATAAAATCATCATTTATTGGGTACTTTCAACTGGGAGGTGGCTGTCCTGAACCCTAACCCCTAAATTTCAACTTATAAAAATTATATTGAAATAATTTTTGTATTTTTTTTTTATTATTATTGTTGTTTTTAGATTCTGTGAAGTGAAGTTAATATATATATATATATATATATATATATATATTATATTTTATTATAAATTATGAATTATTTTATAAATTATGAAACTTATACAAAAAAAATGTGTCCTGCATTCTCATGTCACTACTTACTATTACTAGAAATGTGCACCTTGGATATTATACAATTTGTGTACATACAAATTTTTGGGAAAAGACACATTTTTTCAAGAAGTTTCCAACTAGAATGGCACATGTGTTGTTTTAAAATATTGGTTATAGGTCTGTTTGATCTGTAATAATCAATAATAGCATCAAGCCCTGAAAAACACGTATTGGACAACCTCTACTTTTGTTTCATATGAACAAAGTGGGTTAACATTTCAAGTATAACTGCATTTTGTCATAAAATATATATTTTTTTGTTATGCAATAGAATTTTTTCTCCACCCTTTTGTCTTTCTTTTTAACTTGACCATGAATCAGCTTCAGATGGTCCTTGTTCTTGACAACAATTAAATGGAAGCAATTTCGCTGTGCTTTTTACCCATAGTCAACATCGATACATCACGTTATAAACTGCAAATCCACTTCAATTCTGAAGATAAAACAGCTTTCATCTTTAGACATTGTCCTAGTAACTGGCCTGTATGAGGTGAGGTTCTAAGATCCTAAAACATGAAAGTAACAAAGGGATAAAGAGAGAAAGAGGGAGAAAATCCAAAAACAAGGAGCTGTGAAGACCCCATCTGCTGACTAGGTCAAATGTAGTCAAGCATCTCTGTATCTGTGCTGTGGCAAGACAAATAACTTGAACCTTCTGCAAGTGGTAAGTCCATTAGATCAAAGCCTCTAGTGTAATATTTCTCTTTTGTCAGGGAGTTATCAACAATTTGGCCCTCATCTGTCTTTGTCTGTGATTGTTGACAGTCAATTTATTGGAGGCTAGATAAAGTGTAAAGATTGTGCCCTGTCCAGTTTTAATTGCAAAGAAAGTAAGACTGTATTTGTTTACTTTCATTATGTGGAACAAATAGTTTAGACAATGTGCTGGTCAAACTGAAGTGCATGCCATATACTTAATTTTCGAAAACATGACTATATCATCTGTTTTAAGAGGAATATGGCAGTGAAACAAAGTCTGATGTTATGAAATGATGTAATTCTGGTGTCCCAGTCAGGGCTATAAATATTTTTCTTATACCATTCAAAAGAATTGTGGCATCCTCTGTGCTGTTTTGGACCTCTTCAGAAGTTTCTGATTCTCAAGTGAATTTGTGTTTTCATATGAGCACTGAAAACTGTTCTATAAAGGATTTCGAATGCTTCTGAAACATTCTTAGATGTTTTTCTCTGTAGTTAACTGCCATTGCCCCTGCAACAATTAGAGACTTCTACATAAGATGTGTTTTAGTAAAAATCACTCCCTGCTGTGCTCCTCACAGGATGTAATGTATTCCTCCTGAAATGTAATGGCATATTCAAGAAGCGTGTTCTCTCTTTGGCTCTCTTGGGGCCTACCTCAAAGCTCTTCACCAATGCTTTAAAGGCTTCAAGCAATCAGTAACTTGAATCATCTTGAGACAATCTGTAGGCCTGCCAGATTTTTCAGGGGAATATGGTGCCTTCTGGGGTAGAGTTAACTTCGGATATTTAATGTGGTGGGGCATCATCTAATCTTTCGATTTGCTTTCCACTGTTTACAGTTTGAGGCGCAAAGGAAATGTGTCTGGAAATATACTGTGAGTTTAATAGTCATTGCTTGGCAAAATCAGTGTTTCCTATTTATTGTAGACTATACATGTAGAGTTCAGATGCAAAAGCATCTAAATCCATCGGACTTCTTTCTTTAAAAAAATGCATTTTTGTCAGGCTCCGATGTATAAGTTTCTAGTGGTACTTCTGATTGGGCTGAAGCTAGGATTTTACAGTGTTTGAAGTAAGAATATTTGATTTGAGTTATACTATGTGTCGACAGCATTCACTCAGTACCATTATCTCATTTTTAACCATGATGGCTTTTAGGGGGTTTTGCATCTGAACTCTTCATATATAAACATTCCTATCTACACTCTTAAAGGTTTTCACGAAGGTGGTTTTCATAGAAGAACTGTCTATCTGTGTGTCTGTCTTTCTCTTTCTAATTGAGGCGATATGGTTTTGGAGTAGTTAAATATCACTCTTCATGTGGCCTCCATTTTGAAGGCTGATGGATAAATTGGACACATTATGTTTGAGTGCTGCATTTTCAAACGAAAGCAAAATGCCCTTATTTTGTTCAATGTCAACTCATTCTAATAAATATTACATTAAATTGAAGTAGAAGGCAAAAACTTCCAACAACAAATATCCTAATATAATATCTTATGGATATTCCACATTGAATAATGGCATGGGCTCCTACAGCTTCCTAAAAAGCGATATATTACAGAATATGTATTACAGAACTAAACCTGTTTTATAGGGAATCCTGGTTATTAAGAATTGTATGGCTTAATATAATGTAAATGAAGTCTCTTACTGAAATATGTAGTACAAAACCCATGGACGATTTACGTTAATTGATAAGTCCACATTGTTTTATACATATTTTGGACTATAGGGGGCAACATTATTTTGATAATGTGAAATTGTTGCACTCTCTGACCTACTGGCGCTATCTGTTGCAATTTTTACCTCAACACAGTTCAAAAAAATACTGACACGATGCCACATTGTGCAGCTTTTGATGTAATTTTCAGTCGAAGGACAGCAAGAAAATCTATGTAAGTTGCCACTGCTTTCCTAGCATGGAATGGGAAGATGCTTGTGGACAAATAAAACTTTCTAAAGACCTGCGTCTTTGTTCCCTCCACTTTAGCCCTGATGCCTTTGAGGCTTTTAGACCACAATTACTGAATGAGCTTACAAACGGCAGAGACAAGAAGTGTTAGATCCCATCCTGGCAGGATGTAAACATGCCAAGGCTTGTCATGATGCCTCAGCCACTGAAGCAGTTTCTCAGCGCAGATTTCACTAGATATGCAGGGTTGTTTAGAATCCTTGTGGGGAAAATTTATGGTAAAGCATTTGATTTAATTCTAAGTTTATATCTATTGCTATCCATCTGCCTGTCACTGTAAAAAACTATTTGTTGAGTCAACTTAAAATAATTTGTTACTGGCTGCTTCAGTCAACTCAAAGAAGTTTGGTCAACTTGAAATGTTAAGTTGTACTAAGTGACAACTTAAATATTTGAGTTGATTTAACTTACAATTTTAAGGCAGTCAGGTAACAAATTATTTTAAGTTGAATCAGCAAATTGTGTGCTATATTTTTTACAGTGAGCTCTTTCAGTAGCTGTGGTCGTTGTATCAGTATTTTATTTTCTGCGTTGTGTTGCTGTAAAAATGGCAACAGGTAGAGCCAGTAGCTCACCGAGTGCAACAATTTTACGTCATCTAAATAATGGCACTCCCCACAGTCCAAAATATATATAAAATGATGTGGATTTTTTTAAATAATGTAAGTCTTTCATGGGTTTTCTACTACATAATAGAATAGAATAGAATTCAGTAAGAAACATCAAGTTATCAATTAAACAAATCACAATGTCAATAAATTACATAAAAATACACAGTTTTCCACCTTAAGTATTTTAATTTGCCTCCTATTTCGTAGGAGACACTTAAAAATAATAGAAACCTGTGTTTTGTTATTGTACACATAAGTGTCTATTGTGTCCCAGAATGGAGCATCATCCATGTACATCAGTATTCAGGTTGTGAGTCTATATGTCACTCACAGCTATGACATGGAATTGATGTGTGGGATTTTCTGTTGATGTGTGTGTTGGTTGGAGTGCTTCTATCAGTCTCTGGATAATTGTTTGTCAAGTGGTTTGTCCCTTTTTTCTTATGCCTTGCTGGAGCCTGACAAAATATTTCATCTTAAGTCTGCAGTTCATTTCCCATTTTAAAGCTATTTCAGCTTCGTTCCCCACTGCGGCCACAATAACAACAGGGAATCCCATGAACCAATTTGAATTTAAAGTGGATTTTCCCTCATTCACCTTCCCTGGAGAGTCAGGACTGGTATTGAATAGAGAGAAAGAGACTGAGCACCTTACAGTTGAATTCATTGCATTCTTGATGAAATAGAGAATAGAAGTCTTTAACCTCAGTAAGCGGTACTATCCAAAACATTTATTTTAAATGAGCATTGGCCAGATTTCCTTCTGAGGCATATTTAGACCTACTTCTGTTCACATTGTGATCTTTATCACCTAAAAAAGATCAAAATCTAATGCTGTAATCAACACTTTTCATGAATACTTAATCTCGGCAATTGTAATAGTAATAAACGGGTTTCGCATGAATTCCACATGGATTTCAAATGCACAGATGTTACCCAATTGTAGCAGTGGGCGTTTACGTTGAGGTCTTAAAGGAGCCCCTCCCTTTAAAACAGTGTTCAAATCAGATATTGTAAACCAAAAAAATGCAGTTCATAACCCCCTAAAATCAGTACTTTGTTAAACCTAATCAAATTCATAAACAACAAGATGTAAAAGTGGTGTCTATAGATAATATTCAGGCGTTCAGGCAAAGACTAGGGAATTAAAGTAAAATGGGTTGCAGAGTTTTGTCTAAATGCAGTCTGTTTTGTAAACACACGTCTTTTCAGCCTCACTGTCTGAATAGTCAATGTTTCTAGTGATTTCCAGAGGAATCCCTTTGCACCTTTAAACGCCGGGAGTTGAAAGCAGACAGTGATTTTTGTGCGTGACAGGACAGATGGGAAGCACATGTGGGTGGACAGGCTTGATTTCTGTGATGGTCTTTCCATCCATGCACATAGTCTGGAGGTAAAAACCATCTCTCTTTCTTTGTTTCTCTCCAGTGTCACCCTTCACCTACATGGCCAGAGTGGGATGATTGTGTATTTGCTATGAGCAGAACAGACTAAGCTTTGAAGGTGAATGTATTGAGGTTATAAGGCCCAACCCCCGACCTTCGTTTTCCCACTATCCACTGCATCAGCCCAAATTCAGCTTTTGTAGTGATTTTTAAAGCATTGCTCTTATTCCAGTGCCTTTTGAAGGTCAAGTCACATACAAAATTTCATTTTAAAAAGATGCTTGTGTACATTTTCTATTGGTCATGGCAGAAGATGATGGAGAAGAGCATATAACCGGGCATATATCCAGACGCAGAGTGCACTTTATGCATTTTAAAGAGCATATTTGGGATTGCAGTGCTGGAGCGTCCTCCACAACCTAACACTCACAACCAACCCGCAAGATCTGGAATGGATCCATTTTAAATTACATTTGTGCCGTTATCCGATTTGCATAATTCCTTTAGTGAACTGGACATTTAAACAATACAAAGTGTAAAAGCTACCTTCATTGGGCAAAATACAGTAACAATGGTGTTATTGAAAAATGTTAGATGTTTTCCGTATTAATATTTTTTAAATGCAATTTTTTCCTGTGATGGCAAAGCCGAATTTTCAGAAATTGTTACTCTGGTCTTCAGAGTCACATGATCCTTCAGAAATCATTCTAATATGCTGATTTGGAAAACGGTTGTGCTGCTTAATAAGGTTTTTTTTTTTCCTTCCCCAGTGTTCTTTAATGAATAGAACAGTATTCTGAACACTGTTCATAATTTGAAATAGGAATCTTTTGTAATATAATAAATGTTTCACTGTCACTCTTGATCAATCACATGTGTCTTGCTGAATTTTTTTTTTTTTAACTTTTCCAAATTCCCAAGTATATATGCAGTGTCAATGTTATATACTTTTGGTAATCCAGCCATGGTCTAGCCAAATGAAACAACCCTGTGACAATTAAACGGACAATTCACCCAAAAATTAAAATGACCCCATGATTTACTCTCTCATCGATCCTAGGTGTATATGACTTTCTTTTTTCAGACAAATGCAGTGGGAGTTATATTAAAAAAATTGTCCTGGCTCTTCCAAGCTTTGCAATTGCAGTGAATGGGTGTTCAGATTTTGAAGTCCAATAAAGTGCATCTATCTTTATGATGAGTTCACTTTATTGGGTTTCAACATCTCAAAACCCATTCACTGCCATTATAAATCTTGGAAGAGCCAGGACATTTTTTAATACAACTAAGATTGTATTCATCTGAAAGAAGAAAGTCATATACACCTAGGATGGATTGAGGGTGAGTAAATCATTAGTTAATTTTCATCTTTGGGTGAACTGTCCCTTTAAAATGTAATTTCAATATCAGATTTGCACTACTGACACATTTTATATGCTCATAATTCATAACAGACGTCACTGCCTACACCCTAAATCAGCATTCTTCATTTCTCATTTGCATAAAGTTGGGAACTTCTCAAACTTTTGATACTCAGACTGCTTACTCTGCTCTAACATCAGCCCCACAATCCACCACAAAAGCTCCCATAGAGAATATACAGGCTGTGGTTATGTATGCTTTGTGGATTCCTTCCATTTTGCCAGCATTGTTCATGTTCAGACATATGGGAGGGTGTCTGTCAACAATGCTGTAATATTCTGCTAGGTTTCATGTTCGAGCAATGGAAAAGCTTTGCAAATAATATGTGAGAAATTAACTTTTCTGTTTGGTGAATGAAACCAGGCAGGAAATTGAGTTATACTAAGCTCTCGTGTTTAGCCTACTGAAAAGGTCCGGTTCAGGCGCAGGATAAGGACATGATAACATTTGCTTTTCTATATCCTCTTCCAAATTCTCTAGCGGGCCTAGCGGACCATGAACAAGCATACTTGGCCTACCTTTAGCCACTGCTGGCTCATTCTCCCATGCTTAAGGCTGTGAGCACTTATAAGGCAGTTAGATACGGTGGAGGTGAGGTATGTCATCTGGAATAATTTCACACTTAAACGTATCCCAGCCAAAGCAGAGCACCATGTGTGCCCACTAAATCAAGTCTTTGGCTGCCCATGCTACAAATTGGTCATAAGTCCACTGTAATAGAGACCATGTGAGGCCCAATGTCCCTTGGCATTCTTCAAACTGCCCCTTCTGTAAGCTTGCCAAAGCGAATAGTATGGGGAAAAAAGGCAGAACACACTGACCAAAGTGCTTCACAACAGGAGTGCTGCCTAAATGGTTTTCCTGTATGAAAAGGCCTACAGAATGAAGAACTAGGCCTTACAATTTTTATGAAATATTATCTGACAGCTGTTAAAGAAATTAGATTGATGATTTTTTTTTTGTTCATTAAACCTATAACAACACATTATTTTACTGACACAATCTAGGTCAATATTTAATTTGGTTATAAAGATCTGACCATTGCTAATTTTTGAGCTGGGTCAGTGATGTATAAGAGTGTTCATGACTGCTAAGTTCTTAGAAATGTACTTTTTTATATTTATGTTGATTTCAAATGGTTCTGAAAAACTTTTCTAGGAACATTTAATTTAATTACTCATATGGTGTCATATGGTGTAGTCATGCCATTTTCCTTACAACTTGAGTACATGCAATTACACATCTCAATCATTATTTTTACATAAAAAATGTACATTTTTAAAGATATTTTAAATGGATCAGTTCATAAATATCAGGACATCGTTTTTGGGGTATTGCACCACATGACATTTCACAATCTGAACTAACCTTGCCTTGTCATAAAAGGTTAAATTATACAATATTATAAAGGGATGGTTCACACAAAAAAGAAAATTCTGTCATTAATTACTCACCCTTATGTTGTTCCAAACCTGTCAGACCTAAGTTAATCTTTGGAACACAAATTAAGATATTTTTGATGAAATCCAAGAGCTTTCTGACCCTTCATAGACAGCAACGCAATTGGCACATTCAAGATCCAAAAACATAGTAAGGACATCAATAAAAAAGTCCATTTAACATCAGTGGTTCAACCGTAGTGTTATGAAGCTACGATAATACTTTTTGTGAGCAAAGAAAACAAAAATAGTGACTTTTTTCAACAATTTCTTCTCACAACGTACACAATGTTGCTGTCTATGCAAGGTCGGACAGCGCTCGGATTTCATCAAAAATATCCTAATTTGTGTTAATGTTAATTAATATCTTTTAATGACACTTTTTTCTTGTACTGTGGTTAACACACCTCAAATATTGTTCAGATGTTGTATTTAAAGACATTTGTCAGGTTTTTGTCCTTAAAATGCTCTTATGAGTAGGAATAATTTGCTACGCATCTCATTCCACACTTCCTTTGCTAATTTCAAAATGTCATTTTAGACCTACACTGTAAAAAATGACAGTAAATTTAACAGTAAAAAATGTAAAATGCTACAGTAAAACCTTAAATGTTAAGGTTACAGTAAAAATGTTAAATGGTTAACGGCACAAGACTGTACATTTACAGTAAATAACCGTAAATTAAATCCCTGTGTTACATATTTTTAAAATGTGATGTTTTTTTGTTGAAATAACTCTTTCTTCATAGTTTTTCTTAACAGGTTTGTACATTAGGTTTGTATGCTACATCTAATGTTGGCAACCACAGCTGCCAGTTTTCTACCGTAAATTTTACAGATTTTTTTTTTTTTACAGTGTAGTAATGAAGGCTTAAGCAATTGATAGCAGATTAATTCAGTTATTAATGTAGTTATTAGAGAGAGAGAGAGAGGGAGAGAGAGAGTGAGATTATTAAGTGTGAATTACCTGAATCTGTCTCTGAACAGTGTTTGGCAGCGAAGGCTCTACTAATAGCTAAACTATATTACTGATAAAAACCGTCAGAGTAGCATTGACTCTGTGCAGCTGTGTTCGTAGTACTTTATGTGTTCATATGGAAGAAAGATCAGGAGAGAGAGAGAGTATGTGCTTTCCGTACATAAAATGTAATTTTGTGGCGAAAACATGGAAATAATTTGCATTTGTCATTTTTATCTTGTTTACTATATTTCTTTGCTTGGTCAGTGTTGTTGTGGGTTTTTGCTGTGTTTAAAATAATTGCACGCCTTAGAACATTCGTCAGCCAATTAGATTTAAGCATTTAACAGCCACATATTATAAAATAAGTTAATAGATAGTACCAAAAAATGAGTGCCATGTCAACCTGGGTTTGGAAAAGATTCAGATGAAGTACAGCATTAGAGGTATCCAAATGTATTTTTGGATATCCAGTGTTATCCAAAGGAACATATTAGCCTCACCACATTACACAGGACAATTTCTGCTCTGGCCAGATCCTGTTGTTAAATCCTTATATTCATAGCACAGAGCTGGATTCAGACCTTGGTTGTTCTGTGGTCTTGGTCTGACGGGTATCCCTCAAAGCCACATAGACTTTGTTATTATTCCATTCACCTCGAGCTGCTCCAATGCCTTCCAAACACAGAGACCCCCCGAAATGTGCTTAGACCAGCAAAAGCCTCCTGTAACAAGCAGGTGTGAGGATCCTTCCAGCTTTCTTTCGTCCATCACCTGCACCCCCACCTCTCTGCTTGTCGCTGAGTTGTTTTCTTCTTCCCTGGCTTCCTGTAGAGCGCCCTCGGGTCCAGACTCAGCCAGCTGTTCAAACACCTGCACAGGATGAGGCAGACCTTCAGCGCAGCTTTCAGAGGGATGCTCAGCTGTTCAACCACACCGGCCATTGTTGCTGTTTCAACCCACCAAGGTGATGTGATTAATAATCTGAGGTATTTGTGTGCAAAGGTGGGTCTTGCAAATGTACATTTACATATGTTTACATAGACACTGCAAAGTATGTTATGGAAATGTAACACAAAATGAGCTAATAACCAAAAATACTAATTTTAAAGTATCTAAACAGACCCATAATACATTTTGTGGCGGAGTAGCTGATTCAGTTTATGCGGTCTCAATAAAAAAAGCAGTCAGTTTAGTAGTCTAATGGTATACTTCTAAGGCTTTTGACCGAAGCGGTTCAGAGGTTTTGCATGTTGTGGAAACTGATACATTAGTTCTTGACAGCCAGCCTGCATGAGGGCTTCCGTTATAAGGTAAAAGAATCCAGACTACGGAAGAGAACAGTGAGGAATGCAAAAACAGTGGACTGTTTCCGGAGGTAGCATCCTTTTAATGCTTTTAATGTAGTTTAACTACTAATGTATTACTAAGTTAGTGTTTTTAGACTGTCTGTCTGCGCAGTAATGTTGGGGATTTTTCAGTAACTGTTCTTCAGGTTACATCATGTTCGCCACGTACACACTGCAGCTAAATTCGGTTGTCAGTTCACCTTTTACTCCTTAATCGCGTTCTGTACACACATAATTCACTAAAATACGGGAGTGACAACCACATTCCACAGCCGCATTAACTCCCGAAAAATACAGGTAGTGACAACCGCATTTACAGAAATTCTATGCAGTGTGTACAGAACCGAACTGAACAACTAGTTGTTAATGACGTATCTAAATGCGCATCTGTACGTGAGATGCAAGAAAATAACGGTGAAAGAAGTCTTATCCTTGGAGACGGGGCTAGGCGAATTGTATTCAGGAGCCCTGCAGTGAAGTGTCAGTGTTGCCAGATCTTCATAGAAAAAAAACAACAAACAAAGACAAGCACAAAAAAACAGTAAAACACCCAAATGCTTTGTTTTATAACACCAAAAAAATCATATATCTCTTATCCGCAACAGACAACTTTATCAACTCCATAAAGCGCCTAGCTTTATTAGGTAAGCCCAAGTAACATGCCTAAAAGCGCTTGTAAATACGAGGACATGGCAACACTGCAAGATGCTTTCTTTATGAGTGAGCCACCAAATCATATATTCAATGATTCATTCAAATCACATTCAGGAATGAAAAAAGTGACTGTCTTTATGTTTGAGTCATTGAATCATTTATTTAAACAAATTGTTCAAGAATGAAACTGCATACTGTGTGTTGCTCAGGCTACGTCTGTAATAACACAGGTAGATTTGAAAACAGTATTTTTTGTTTCAAACGCTCTACATATATACTGCCATTTTCAAGCTTTTTTCAAAAGATTCTCATTTATACTGCAACGTCAGAAAACGTTAACTTTGCTTAACTGCTCATGTGTCAAGCCTCAAAAAAGCCCACTGAGACGATCAGGATCTGGCAGGATCATTTCGTTTAGAAAAATATCTCATCATTCCAGGGTGCACTCACAAACAGTCACTGGCAGTAAATTTTCTGTCACATTTGCAGGACTGTAATATGAACAGTGTACATAGTAACATCTGTAGCAACAGATCAGAGGGTTTAGTATGGTAATGTACATGACAGTGTGTTTGGTCTTGGTGGAATAGATCTGCTACGCTGCTGCGACAGAGCAAAAACCGAGACTTGCTACTGCCAATACATCCACAACATTCAGTTGTGAGCATGTAAGAAATACTGCTGCTGCACATACAACATATATGAATAACACAGTAGCAGATCTAGACAAGTGGAGCTGGGGAAGGTGGAAGGTTTCTGAAGCATGCTGCAACTGCTACAGCAAGCCAAGTATTTGAATGTTGAGCAGCAAGCTTGTTGGCTGTTGATACAAAAAGAATCAATCAACCAATCAACTGCGCCATGTGATGATGTGATTACGTCAGATTGACTGATCGACTTATTTTTAAAAGCCTCTGTTTTCACCATCCACACTATGGTGAGCATGAAAACAGTGTTTTCGAATTTATCCAGAGTGTATGAAAGGCCAAAACAGAGAGGAAAATCTCTGTTTTCAAACTAAAATGTATTAGTGTGGACAAGGCCTCAGAGACACACAATAGTTGATCCTGTTTGTACTTCTTTTGGAACTCACGGCAATATTGTGTCTAAAATGTAAGTTACAATATTAACTTCTTGACTATCGAACTGTTATATAGTAATTCGTTGTACAGTTTCTCACAAAAGTGAGTACACCCCTCACATTTCAGCCACAATTTTAGTATATCTTCTCAAGGGACAATACTATAGAAATGAAACTTGGATATATTTTAGAGTAGTCAATATGCAACTTGTATAGCAGTATATATATATTTTAATGCTGGAAAATTGCCGTTCGGCCTTGTTTTTGGAGGGAAGGCATCATGTTCTGCTTCAGAATGTACAGTACATAACAGAAACCATGTTTCCCTCAAATAACTCCAGCTCCACAGTACCAGCAGCACTCATGCAGCCCCAGACCAGGATGCTACCACCACTATCCTTGACTGTAGGCAAAACACAATTTTCTTGGTACTCCTCACCAGGGCATCACCACACATGCTGGACACCATCTGAGCCAAACAAGTTTATCTTAGTCTCATCAGACCACAGGACATGGTTCAAGCTCTTGGGCAGGTTGTCTTCAGCAAACTGTTTACAGGCTTTCTTGTGAGCCAGCTTTAGAAGAGGCTTTAGAAGAGGCTTCCTTCTGGGATGATGCCCACACTGAGCACTGACTGAGCACTGACTGCTAGCAGCAGTCATGCATCTTCTTTTTGAAGTCAGGTTCTGCACCTGATTAACAGAATGAGTACTCAACTTCGTTGATCGACCCTTGCAAGGCCTGTTCTGAATGGAACCCATCTTGGAAAACCTCTGTATGACCCTGACCACTGTAGTGTAACTCAGTTTCAGGATGTTACTAAACCTCTAATAGCCTTGGCTATCTTTGTGGAGAGCAACAATTCTAATTCTCAAATCCTCAGAGTTTTTTGCCATCAGGTGCCATGTTGAACATCCAGTGGTCAGTATGAGAGAATTGTACTTAAAGCACCACATTTTACCTGCTCTAATACAAGATACACAACTTTGTATTGCCCTGTCAAGCAGACAAAAACATAAACATGATGAATAGGACATGTGGTTTTGCATGGTTAAACAACATACTGCTGTTACCACTTAGGGTGTACTCACATTTGTTGCCAACTATTTTGACAATAATGGCTGTATGTTAAGTTATTTTTAGAGGACAGAAAATCTATACTGCTATACAAGCTGCACATTGACTATTCTAAAATATATCCAAGTTTCAATTTTATACTATTATCCCTTTAGAAGATATACTAAAATGGTTGCTGAAATGTGAGTGGTGTACTCACTGTGAGATACTGTACATTAGAGTATAAGTCACATTTTCTTTTTGCATTAAGAAATACTGGTAAATAAAATGTTTGCAAATATTATGAACACTATAAAGTATGTATTTTAGTTCCCCTTCATCCACAACAAAAGTTGGGTGTTGGGCTGGATTAGGCAATTGTGTAGCGATTTCAATAAGAGGGGGCAATAATTTGGCAGGTGGTGAAAAATGGACACAACCCCGGCCATAACAAGCTTGCTCGGTAGCTCAGCCAGCACAGAAATGGACTTAGGTTGCGGAATATTTTGGTATGAATCCTGTGAATAACATGACTCCTGATGAAAGAGCTGAGAGTTATAGCGCTACTCATCTGACATTTCAAGTCAGACTGCGGTGACACGTACAAAATCAATGTCACATAAAATGTACCATATGTATGTTCATCTGTTACGTGGAAAAAAATGAATGCTCTTTTAGCACCACTCAGTGTACATTTCTGTTGGAAACTGCAGTGATATTTACTTGTTGGTAAGTATTTCACTCCTTGTGAAAAAGTTCCCACAGGCATGTTTTCGTCATAAGATTAGGTTGTATAAAACAAATTATAGTGGCATTTATTATAAACAACATTTATTATCAATGCCAAACTTAAACACATTTTTTACATATTTAAAGTAAATATAACTACTTCTCTCAGTCTGCATGTATTTAGATGTAAGCAGTTTCACACGTTTTTCATGTTAATTGTATTATAATTTTACAAGTCGTTTTGGAATAAAAGACGCAGCACATTTCAGATGATTAAAAAAATACAACTTTTAGCATCATAACACTAATTGAGGTGTTTCTTCTGGAGACACCCTGACAGAGAATTACACTATAGCAAATAAATAAATAATCAACCTTTCATTAATGCATCAACAACCAAATGGAGAAAACCATTTCCGCTCACACACACATCATCTCTCACCCCTGACTCACCTCACCCCTCAGTCTCAATCCATATGAGTCATGCTGTGGTATTGAGGCCTTCCTGTGTGTCTGCTCCTGGCCCGATTGACTATTGTCTTGGTGATGTAGTGAAAATTGGAAGACGCTGAGCCCTGGGCTCCCTGCGGACTTCCTCAGCTGTAACCCTAAGGATGGAAAAGCCAGACCTACATTAACCCCTTGCAATTCCCATCTCCTCCTCTGTTCCAGGGCCAGGGGCTTCAGAGGGTCCTACATTATTCATGTCCTATTGAAATGATAAGCTGTCTACCTGCGACCAAACATAATGAATTCAGACGCTGTTGAGAATTCAAACTAGCCAAACCACTAAACCTGAGGAATGATAAAAGGTTATACTCCTTATCTACTCTCTACGACAATATTATGAGGGTTAATTTCTTTCTTAAAATTAGCATACATTAAGGTATAGTTTACCAAAATATAAAAATATTGTAATTGGGTCACCCTGATGTTGCTTAGGTATTTTGAAGAACCTTTTCATCCAAGTCAATGTGGTCTAAAACAGTAGTGGACCACAGATACTTTAACTGTATTTAACTCTTTCACTGCCAAACAGATTTTTTCAGGTTTCCACATTTTCACTGTTATATGCTCGGGGGATAGTTCAGAATCTCCCAAACAAAAACACAGGCAAGGAAGATGCAGAAACGAGTGATCTCATATGTAAGCTGTTGTAAACTCACGTATGTAAACTCATGTTACTGAGTTAAATGTTGATTTAGGAAGTGGCGAAGGACTGTGAAGGAAAATGGTAGAATTCATCTTTGCTTTGATCATCATACTGAATATGATCTAGATGAAGTATTCGATAAAATATGCAATTTTCTCAGCTTTTTGGTCAAAATATTGCTTTTTTGTGAAAATTTAGCAACATTCAAAAAAAAAAAAGAATACTTAAAGCTAGAATAAAAACAACAATTTTGTTCTATATTTTGATGTATGTTCAGATATTCATACAACAGAATATTCTGGGGGCCATAAAATTTTGTGAAAAAATGTTAGCGGTGGCTGGCAACTTTTTTCCAAAAATGCTGGTGGGTAAAGAGTTAAAAAAAAACATCTTTTTTAAAACATCTTGTTCAAGTGTTCCATAAAAGAAAGTCATTTTCTAATTTAAAGTTAATTTTCTAGTTTTCCTTTAAACTAACGAGTATCTATTGAAAACTACATCAAAAGTTGTGCAGAATCAATTAAACATAAAAAGTGTTTTATTTTTGGTAATATGTACTACAATAATTATTTACAGCTTCGAAACGGTATATTGAGAAACTATCATTAAAGTTAAACTACTTTTTTATCAAAACTAAACATTTTCATTAATTTGATCATGGCCGCCCGGTGGAGCATGGCTGCCAGTTCCATGTCTGACTCGGACTGGGCAGCCGCCACGACGGGGGGCTGTCCAGGTGAATCTTCAAGTGTAAGCCCTTCCTCTGATGTTGCCATGGACATTCTGTCCTCCTCTTGAGCGCCAAAGGAGATGCTAGGCTAGCTGTGCGAGCGAATGTCTTGCTTTGGCATCTCGACAGGACAGCGCTTTGAGGAATCAGACTTCCGTGGCTAGCCTCTAGCCAATGCAGCCAAGGAGCCTTTACGGCCCACCGTACTGGAAGGGGTAGAGGACGAAGGCTGCCGTCTCGTGAACGAGAGGCGGGACCTAAGCATGGCCATAGTCATACGTTCACAATGAATGCACGAACCATCCGCGAATGCCGCCTCAGTGTGACCTCGGCGCAGGCACAAGAGGCAATGGCCATCACTAGAGGACAAAAAAACACTGCATCTAGAAGTACATGGTTGGAAAGACATCCCGTGTTTTAGGGATTCTCTCAACAACCGTGTAAGAAATTTACTCTTTTAGATTGGCCCAGGGAAGAAACGCGGCACAACGGTGCACTCACAGGGCTTGCAAATTCTACTCGCCAATGTTCATTGGCCTTTTCTCTTTAGCTCAGAGGTGATAAAGTCTCAAGTACGATCCCCAAAATTACGTCACTGAGGTAACGTCGTAGTGAACGACTGAGGAGGGACCAAGCATTTGTTGAATAAAGTGGGGACATAATTACTAATAATAATGACTTATGCTATCTTTTTATGCATTGTGTGGTGCCCCGGATGAGAAGAACAGGCGGTACTATGTAAACAAAACCATGTCTGCATTTATAGTCAGTAGCAATCTTTAAATATGAAAACTTACAGGCTGTGAGTCAGAAGCGCCAGACTGTCTTTGCAAAGTTGGAATTGCCCCACTTTTTAGAAACAGCCTTTGTGCACAGCCGGGTTGTACTCTCAGTCCTCCGTAAAATGCACTGCATGCACTTGAATATTTGGGTTGGACTGTTCTAGAGTGTTATAAATACAACTTAACCACTGATTTCTAGTTATAAAACACACAGCATATCCACGATATGGTGGCAGCGGCAACAATACTACAGTGAGAATAAAAGTTACAACTTTCTTACATTTGGGCGTTGTTATGCAAATCTTCCCACACAGTGATGTAGACGTGTTGGGCGTGTTTGAATGAGCCATTTTAGGAAAGCGTGGATGGGGTTTGAGTTTGAGACTTGTGGACACAAACAGCTTGTAACACTCAAAAGACAAAGGAAAACATGAAATCACATCATATTACCCCCTTAATAAACCCATCTGCATAGAACCTTTTTTTATATATAATGTTATATTATGTTGCATTACATTTTGTGATATAAGAGCTGAACGACCATAAAATAAAGGAAGTTATATATCATTTTTGTCACACATATCTCATGCTCCCTATCTCAAAAGGCCAGGACTAGTAAAAGTCATGCTTTGGGTAGAGACATGAGCTTCAGTGATACTGGAAAACAGGACCCATCTGTTAAGAGTATCTCAGTCCGTCTCTCACAAGCGAGAAAAAAAAAAAAAAAGCCTACGCCTTCAGAAAGCGAAGCTTTGATGAGGGAGGGGGGGATGGTGGTCGGGTAGCCTCACATGGGGCGCCCCTTTCTGCCTGAGAGGAGATGCACATACCAAGAACTTCATCAAGAGTGGAAGACATCCATCATTCGCCCCAGTGCCATTATAAACAACCCAGACCCAGCCATGGAGAACCCCAAATGGTGTACCAGCTCTACTCTGACAAGATAGATGGTCCAGCTTCTTGGAACAGGCGTCCGGTGAAGAGCAGACAAAGCAGCCCATCTGCTGGTGGATTAAGACAAGACTGCATGATTTATTTTAATATTTAGACCTGCATACACAAAGTGTTATTAGCCATTTGGAGGGTGTGCCCCACTGGCACAGTAAGTAATTGCTACTAAACGGCTGTGTATAATGAAAGATCTCACAGCGCTAAAGCAAATCACCTCCCTGTTGCTAAGTAATCACCGTCAAACACGTTTGCATGTGGCTGTATTCAACGTTTAGGTTGCAACGGGGGTTGTCGGATTTACATAATTACATTTGCTGGATTTCAATTACAGTTTTAAACCGTTGACGGGAACAAATGAAGAAGATATGTGCGGTTAAACTCTAGCACGCAGGTCTTTGCAACAGAAGATGAATAGTTGAACAGGAGCACAGATGTATGAAGTGCATGATTTCCACAACCCGCTTCGTTCACATCAAACGCCAGGATGCGACGGCTCAGATGCTACGTTGCGGAGAGAAAAAGCTTTGTTGTGGGCCTCTATGATCTGTGAGGAGGGATAGGATGGAGCTGAACCTCGAAAATGACTTGAGTACCTGCCATTAAAATAGATCCACAGGCAGAGCAAATAGGTTCCCACTATCAATAGGGGTTTTTTCTCACTTACAGTAGCAGCATCCCCTTCATGTCTGCTTCTATCTACAATATAAAAAAACACTGGGTTAAAAACAACCCAGTTTGGTTTGTTTTTTGACAAACTGCTAGGTAAATATTGGACAGAACACATGTTGGGCTAACTTGATCCAGCAAGTTGGGTTGTTTATTTAACATTCATTAATTTTTACAATAATAATAGCTTCTTTTGGCCTTGTGTTCAGCGAAAGCACTGCAAACCTCAGACTGCTGTCCTGCGTTTTTATCATAGACAAAAGATGCTTTGACTGACACCATAACCTGTCAGTAAACAAACAGTGCACAACTCTGAGAACGTATTTGTGACCCTGGACCACAAAACCAGTCATAAGGGTCAGATTTTTAAAATTGAGATTTATACATCATCTGAAAGCTGAATAAATAATCTTTCCATTGATGTATGGTTTGTTAGAACAATATTTGAATTATTTCACACAGATTATTTGAAAATCTGGAATCTGAGGGTGCAAAAAAATTTAAATATTAAGAAAATCGGCTTTAAAGTTGTCCAGATGAAGTTCTTTTAAGGAAATTTACAAAATATCTTTCCTTAATATCCTAATGATTTTTGCCATTAAGGCGAGACACTGCAGGTGAATAGGGTAAAAAAAAAAGAACTAATAGTTATCACCTTACTTACCCAGTTGATTGATTACTTTGATAACTGCAAACATGTTTTGTATTACAAGTTTTCTAAAATATTAGGTTAAATATGCGAATTAGGCATTATTTAATGAAATATGCACTAATTTGCATACATTTCTAGTACAAAAATCTAAACACTTGATAAAGTCTAGATAAAGTCTTGTTTAATTTGTTTGCCATATTAGAGTCAAATGTTTTTACAGAGGGGATTTGGGGTATCTCATTTTGTCACTCCAAAATTCAGAAAATACTTAGACCAGACAGAAAACCATAATTTTTTTTACATTTTTGGGGGGAATAAAATGTTGTATATAAAAATTTTTTTTATATGAACAAATCCCTCTGTAAAAACCTTCAGAATAGAGACAGGAATAAAAGTTTGGTGTGTGTAAGTGCTACTGAAGTTGAGATTTATGGCTCAGTGTAGGAGAAAAAACTCATTTTGAGAAAACAGCCTTTAAAAATATGTATTGTATTTGAAGTCTGTTGACACAAATAGATGCTATAAGTGCTATAAAAGAAACATTCTTTTGGATGTTTTCTTTCACTAGTCTAAAAACACACTTTATGAAAAGCCAAAAAGCCTAAAATCTCAAATTTGAGAGGTGCATGAAAAAACTGTGTTTTTGCCTGCAGTGTATCTTTTTGACCGATACAGTGTATTTTTGGCTGTTGCCACAAATATAGCAGTGTTGCTTAAGACTGGTTTTCGAGTCCAGGGTCACATTTTAACATCCAAAATAATTAGATTTAATAAAATACTTATTATACACACTCTAAACAATAGCTTAGCAAAAAACACCCCAAAAAACTTTATTATAGGTTAATGTAACATTACATGACTATTCACAAGCTATTTTATTCATAAGTTTAAATGCTTGGAAATAACAAGTCTATTTATTATTTGTAGTGCGCCAGCCACCCAATAATCGCAATAAGCGTGTTGTTATTTTTAATAACACAAATCGTAGCTATTTAATTCTGTCCATTTTATCTTGAAATAAAATAATAAAATAGTTTTTACGCTCTTTAATATGGTGTGAGATCACTGTATTCGCCTATATCTAAGACATGTTGAAAAAATATGAACAACTTAATAAAACAAATGTCTCGTGTAATCGATAAATCGATGTTTGAAAATCATCAATAAAACAGCTTGCCAATAGTTATAACATGACATTTACCTCAGAAACATTAAAAATATGCTATAATTTTGCTAACGCTGTTTTATTATTTCAGAAATTAGTCTGTTTTTTTTTTTTTTTTTGGACTAGGAGATATTTTGACATTGATTCATGCACTATAACACTTTAATCTCATGAATTTGACTTTATTCTAAAAATAATATGGCACTAAAAGGCTACCATATTTACTAAATTACTTAAATCTAACTATCATCTATCAAAAAAGTGAAATTTAGAAGTAAAAAATTAAAATTACAATAAACACATATGTTAGCACCATTTTAGGTTTTGAAGATAACAATTTAGTTTACTGTAAAAAAAAAAAAAAAAAAAACTTTGTTAATATACCAAATTGCTAAAATCTGTTTAAAAAAATCTTAAGTACATAGCAGATAAGGAAAGACTTTAAGACTTAAGAAAAAAAAATAATTATGTAAAAGATAAACTACTGATATTGTGTGTATGATCATTTTTTGTGTATTGTCATAACTCTTTACCACAAGCATTTGCTCTTTGCCTTGTAATATGCTCTATCTTAACTCATGCTTCAATTCCCATGTGATAATGATTCCATCCAGAATGGCTTCACACCCACATGGGTCACTTTTGCACATAACCACCCTTAAAGTAAAGACTGCATGCATTATTTAGATATCATATTGAAAACAGTGGGTGTGGTGTGTTGATTTAAAGGGATGGTGTTCACTCGATGTGTATCGTTTCGGAATACATGTTGTACAGCTCTCGAAACTCGTGCCATGTGTGTCTGATACAGTAAGATAGCAGGTTCCTGTAACCTATCACAATACATTTAAAAGCCTACAGATAAGGATTGTGTTGTTTCTTTGTTCATGTTGAACAAGTGTTGGAAACAGTGCTGGAATCAGTGCTCTGATAGGGCTTCACCTATCGCAGGTTTGGTATCAAAGTTACCATGTTGAAAGCGTTTTAACCAAGTTCGAATTTCAGTGGCATGATTCTTGGAAGTAATTTCAAAGTGTTAAATGAGATATACAGTATTTTGCTGAGACAGCTTATTCTATGCCTTTGAAACCCTAATTTAAATGTAGTTTCATTATTCCTTAAGGGATTGCAGTTTAACTGCTAACTGATCATGCCTCAACATTATACTTATTGCATTTGCTAAGAATAAAATGTTGCACATCAAATATTAAAACGGCCATAAAATAGTAAATCGTTTTTGTTTATTTTCTGCTTTCATTTTAATTGCAGATAAGGCCCAATCTTTTCTTTTTAGTCTAATTGTTAATATACTCTATTCAGTTTCATATCATTTGCAGCTTGAATTTTTGTGTAAAAAAAAGAAAAAGAAAAAAACACCGCCTCAATTCTCAAAAGCCACGTTTGATGTTAGGTGGAATCAGAACACTGCTCTCTAACCCAGATTTTAATTTGAAGGACCGTGTAAGTGTATCTTTGATGTTTTATTCACCTGCCCTGCTCTTTAGGCCTCATTAATACTTAAAACGGAACTACAGAGAAAAAAGGATTGAGAAAAAAAAGCTGATGTGAGCAAATGTGACTTCAGTGCACACCGTAGGTTCTTCAAAACACCAATGCTTTATTAATCTCTCAAATGACTGCTGGAGATTTAGAATGCATTAGAATAATCAAATTTTTCACAAATTTTTAATAATTTGAATATTGTTAATGTCTGACAGTTTAAGCTAATTTGAAATGGTATGTATGCAAAAAGTATTATATATGCATTATATGTATTTTCAGAAGGTTTTGGAATATTTGTCCTCTCCCCAAATTTGTCATTACCAAAATACTGTAATTATACTAATAAAATAAATAACATATTGATTTTATATATATATATATATATATATATATATATATATATATATAATTTTTAAGAATTATAATATAATTATGATTATTTATTTTTTAATTACCTTAATTTTAAAATAAAGGTAAATCAATAACAGTTAAATTTTTTAACAACATTTCAAGAATGATTTATTAGATTTGTTATATTTTTTATCCAATTTTTCATGTAAAAGGCAAAAAACTATATCAACATTAAGGAATCATTAGTTTCAATATACATTGAACCAAAACATCATAACATCTTTGCTGATAACTCTAAATCACATTACAGAATGTTAACTTGCATACTAAAACACTACTACAACATACTAAAATACCAAAAAATGTCACTGTACAAAAATGTTGTTTATTTCCATCAAATATGAGAATTACATGTTCCCTTTTGTCACAACCGAAACAATGATGAAATGAAACAACCGAAACACCAAATGTTTTAGTTGTGACTGTTTCAGTAGTGACAATTTTAGATACTTTTGAACCTAGCTCAAAGATGCTAATCAGACCCATGTTTTGCTAGCACAGTTCTGAAAAGTTGCAGTGGTGGCTCGTGGGTTTTAAAATAGAGGAGGCACACTAATTGCATTGGTCTGGTAGAGAAACTACTAAGTAATTGGTATATGGATTAATACTGTTGTTGTGTTTATTGTTGTTATGTATTGTGTTGCCTGCAATGCCCAATGGTGGCAAAGGGGGTTGTTGACGGATTGATTATGTTGTGTTGTTAATTTATTGTGTTGTTTGTATTGTATAATGGTGGCAAATGAGTTTCCCCTTACAGGGATTAATAAAGCTAACTAACTGAAACGTGAAGAAAACACATACACATACAGCAGGATAATATAATTTCACTTACCTAGCTTATCACTAGAAGCAAAGACAATTAAAAAAGTATGTGTTAAAAGAGAGCCTCTTGTGCCATTTAATTAAACTGCTGTAGCCTATATCTAGCTATATAGCTTATGTGCGTTCTCCCTTTTTGTATATATAAGATGCTGTTTCAATGACAGCTTAGTAAATCTTTTATAAAATAAATCTTTATATATATATATATATATATATACAGTTGAAGAAAAAATTATTAGCCCCTTATAAAATATTTCATTATTTTTCAAATAACTCCCAAGTGGTGTTTAACAGAAAGACATATCAACACAGCATTTTTTAAACATAATACTTTATTCAGGAAGCTTTTAGGGTTTGTAATACAAATAGAAATACATGTATAACCAAGAATTTTAGTCTACAGGTCAAAATTATTAGCCCTCTGATGTTAATAGTCAATAGTGTATCCCTTTTGCTTGATAACAGCCTTTAGTCGTTTGCTGTAGTTTCAAGCATGTCTCCTGAGGAATGACAGCCCATTCTTCCTTAGCAAATCTCTCAAGCTCCTCCAGATTTGTTGGTCTTCTGGCACAAACTCTGGACTTTAGTGTGCCCCACAGATTTTCTATTAGATTCAAGTCTGGGCTTTGTGCAGGCCAGTCAAGTACACTCACTTTGCTCATTTGGAGGTATTTCTTCAAACCAAGTTTTCTTGCAGACTGTCTGAGGGTGTCTTTCAAAATCTTCTTATAGTCTTCATTTTTCATGTTTCCTTCAACCCTGATGAGATTCCCAGTTCCAGACGCACTGAAACATCCCCACAGCATTATACTCCCACCACCATGTTTCACTGTGGGAAAGGTGTTCTTGGGGTTGAATGCCTCTCCCTTCTTTCTCCAAACATAGGCAACATCTCTATGGCCAAAAAGCTCTAGTTTAGTCTCATCTGACCAAAGGACACGTTTCCAGTATGCATCACATTCCCCCAGGTTGTCCTTAGCAAACTTCATTCTAGCTTGGAGGTGTCTCTTCTTCAGACGTGGAGTCTTTCTTGGTCTGCAACCTCGCAGTTCATTCCTGTGCAGGGCTCAAGTGACTGTCTTCGTTGAGACATCAATTCCAGACTTGGCTACATCATTCACTAGTGTCTTGGCAGTTGTTCTTGGATCTTTAGAAACCTCTCTCACTGGTTTTCTTTCCAAACTTTTTGAAATCTTTCGCTTCCTGCCTCTGCCCGTCTTGTTCTCCACTGTGTTGGTCTCGTTAAACTTCTTGATAATGCATCTCACCGCAGTTCTTGACACTTTAAAATGCTTTGATAAACGTGTGTATCCATCTCCATCTTCATGAGCATTAACAATTCTTTCTCTCAAGTCCAAACTAATTTATTTTGTCTTTGCCATGATGACAGTGCATATTATTTTACTAGTTGTTTTGCAAGATTCTAATCCTCAGCTTAAAGAGCAATTTGGCAAGTCATTCGACAACAGTGGTTTGTTCTATAGCTAATCAAACTAATAATTTCTTAAGGGGGCTAATAATATTGACCTTAGCAGTTTTTCATTTATTTATTTTTAAATTATTTTATTCAAGCAACTATAAGAAATCAGACTTTCTCTATAAGAAAAAAATAATAGGAAAAATTGTGAAAACATTCTCTTGCTCTGTTAATCACTTGGGAAATAATTTAAAAAAAATTAATTTCACAGGGGGGCTAATAATTTTGTCTATATATATTATTACTTTTTAGAAAAAAATAGAAAAGATACTATTAAAAAACAACAATGGAAAAAAAAAAGTAAATTTTTTTCAATATAATTTTCATAAGTTGAAATTTAAGGGTTAGGGGTTGGGACAGCCAAAAGTACCCACTAAATTATGCTTTTATATATATTAAGCTTACTAATGTTCTAAATATTATTGAGGATTTCAATAGATAATAGAAGGATCTTTGTAAACAAGATTTGAATACTTAATTTTTTTTGGTTGTGAGCAGTTTGGACCAATTTTGTAGAATGGCCCATATACATACAATATATGTGCATGTGTGTGTTTGTGTATATTTGTCTTTTCTTTCCAGACCATCCTTATGATTTTGCCTGCAGGGGGTTTGAGGGGCATTAACTGATGTTAAGCTAGCCTGAAGCTGAAACACCTGCTCCCTCTCTATGGCATATAAATGAGCTCTCTCTTTCTGCTGAAGCCACAGGACACCTTGGCAAAAGGCGAACTAAACGAATGATGTGTGTCATTGCCATTTTTCGTACACATCACTGTAAACCACTGTGCCAGTTTGTCTTTATTGTTCAGGGAATTGCCACTGAACCATGACAAGATAAAGAAGCAGAAAAGAAAAGGACAAAGTCTGAACAAAACAGAAAACGGCTATTTGGTTTGCTGGTTTCCCAAAATGACAGTTGGATAGCTGGTCACTTATCCAGTTTCCTAGCTGATTAGTTCCTAAATCCTTCTAAAACCAGCAAACCAAACCAGCTGAGACCAGGAAAGGATGGATTTCCCAGCATGAAGGAAAAGCAATTGCAACAAATCCAATGATCTTCCTGTTTGAATGTAGTGTTGCAGCTGACTAAATTTTTCACCAGTTCACTTTACGGACTTTGACAGTTCAGTTAATGCTGTTTGGCATTTTAGCAGTATGTAGGACATTGCAATTTTACATTTTGAAAGTAAAGAGAACGTCAAAGGTTTTGAGTAAAAAAGCTTTTACTGATAGTGACTGGGAAAAAAAATTCTCAAATAGTTGATTTTTCTCAAGTGTACAGAATCCACTGGCACTGTGGCAAACAAAGAGTGGATTGATATGGATTTGTAATCCTGCAGCAGCTGTATCCTCCTTCTGTCGTCCCTGCTTACAGAGTGGAAAACCCAAACTTGCATGAGGGGATCGTTATAGATCCTAAACACTTGAGCTTCTTTAGCCATAAATACCCCCCTTTTTTCTAACCTCATCCCCCAAAAGGCTTTTTTAATGATCTGGATATTCTCCAAATAGAGGTTTAGACACCTTATCTGTCAGAGAAGATCAAAGGATGAACTCAGGTTCAAAACTTACTGAGCTCGACTTGAGGATCCAGCGTTTAATTAGGTCCTAATTGGCGCACGGCTGAACAGACCCACTGAGCAGGTGTAAACAAGATGGAATACGATCCATGTGGCAGCAGGGGAATCTCGAGGGGGAAAAATACAAGTTGTATAGTACTGGACAGACTGAATATCATATTAAAGTGAAATCAGAATGAAGAGTTTTTCTCTTTCACAAACATGATTTGTCTCATCTGTTTATCATACTGTGTGAATCACGGAGCATTACTGTGCTTTTCGTCTTTCTAAAACACTTCACTGTTACATACCTGCTTCAGAAGGATGATACCAGGAATTAACACCCATTAGGATGGTCACAAATCAAATTATAAACTAGATAAATTGTAAACCATCACATGGAGGGTGGTCATCGTATTTGATTGTGACCAATGGTGTTATAACATTCTCCAGTCATTCCCCAGTCTCGCCTGTTATAATGATGTAATGTGAGATGAACACGTCACATGTGTGCTGAAAAAGGTCGGCTGGCTAATTAGCAAGTATTTGTTTCGCTATGCCTGGATTAGCACAAATCCATTTCCATCATTACTCTTTTATTAAATATTTAAAATGTCATCTGGTGTTTCACACTTCATTTTCATTCTCTACGTAAATCAGTGTTGTTAATAACAAAACTGAAATTTAATTATTAACAATCATTTACATTAATTAGAGTGAAAATAAAATAAAAATGAATTTTAAAAACTTTAAACACTATATATTAATTGTAAATGTTGCCTTAAAAAGAAATGAATAAATGACAGAAGGTTCAAACTGTCACTGATGTTTCAGAAGGAAACAATACATTAATAATTTGAATTTGAAAATCAGGATAAATGTAACATATTTTGTCTTCTGGGAAACATGCAAGTATTTTCTATAGCTTCTTAAGGGCAGTACTAAATGGAAAAAATATGATAGGCAAAAATAAGAAAAATGTACACATCTTCATTCTGTTCAAAAGTTTACACCCCCGTCTCTTAATGCATTGTTTTTCCTTCTGAATAATTAGAGAGTGTTTGAACCTTCTGTAATAGTTGCATGTGAGTCCCTCGGTGTGAAAAGATGGATTTCAAAGTCATACAGTCATTGTTGGAAAGTGTTCAAATGCACAAAAATGCTGAAAAACCAAAGAATTTGTGGGACCTGAAGGATTTTTCTGAACTATTCTGAACTATTATTTTCTCTTGTGGACTATAACAAACATATTTTATGTGAAATATCTTATTCAGGTCAGTACTAAATAAAAAATAACATGCATTTTGTATGATTGTTCTTATTTTGGTTAAATAACATTTTGCAGATTCTGCAAGGTGTATGTAAACATTTGACCTCAAGTGTAGAAAAGAACAAAATGAATAACAAACTAAAGTTTTTTTAATTGTAAAATAACAGTGGTGTAAATCAGTCTCTATGAGCTTGGTAGCATCACTGAGGTGTTTTAGCAGTTTGATCATTATTCTGGAATAATCTAGCAGAGGTGAAAGGTTAAAAGCCCTCTTGCTTTCTGTTTACGGCTTAGGGTATAATACAAGACGGTGATCTATTTAGCGGGCGTGAATAAACATCATCCATTGTCCTGACAAGGCTTAATGCAGACCAATCTCTTTTCTCAGTCTCTGGCTCGGGCTGAGGGAACACTTTGAAGGCATACTTTTTATTATGGTTTGAAATGGAAATATTGCTTTCATGAGGGATGAGCTAGTGCATTACTCAGCAAAAGTGGACAAAAGAAGTTTTTATTTGAATTAGGCCAGTCCATTTATTAGTTTTTGCGTTTAGGTAGTACTTTGGCATGGTTTCAGCAGCTCTTTGGAGATTGTCCTGAGAAAGGGATCTGCATGCCAGCAGCCGAGCTGTGCTTTTTCTTTCATCAAAAGAGAGGAAAAAACACCATGAGGGACACGTTTAGAAGGAAATTTTGACTACCATCAATAATGGATTAAAGACCCATATGTTCACATTTCAATAATGTAGCCAGCTTAAAATTTTAAATAAACAGAATAGCAAGTGATAAACTGCTAGCAACTTTAGTTAAGAAACTTTAGAAGGGAATGTCATTTAGAAAGAATTGTACAGAAGTCATCATTAAAAAAGAAAAAAAAAAGTTAAAAAAATGGTATGAAACAGCTGAGAATTTAAATATAAGGAAGCAGAATTAAAGCAAATGGAAATTCAACAAGTAAAGTTTGTCATAACTAACTTGTTGTTTGACAAAGCCTGGTTTAAAAGTTTTAAGGTCTACAAAGGTATACAAAAATATAAGACAAATGTAATTTATTGTGAGTCAATACAGCATAGTTTATAATATTACATATTTTTAAACTCATTTAACAAATATTTTAGAAATAAAAAATTTAACACTTAAAAGTAGCATTTTAATTTAGGTGTATTCAGCCATTGTCTGTAATCACTTTTCACCGAAATAGTGCTAATTCTTGTACCGGTGTGTCACTGAAATCTGAGCCGGTGATGTGCTGCTTTTCGCCGTTGGAACTGCAAACCTCAGACCATTGCCTCACATTTCACTCGTAGCTAAAAGATGCCATGACTGACTCCATAACCTGCCCATAAACAAACAGTACTGAGATTAGAAAACATATTTTAACATCAAATGAAATTAAATTCAGTATTATAATGAATAAAATCACTTTATGTAAGGCAAAAGGTGTTTCCATCATGCGTTAAATTATATTATATTATAAAATCTGATTCATAACTACTTACATTTGCATCAAATATATATAGGAATCATATATGTCAATGCACAACAAACAAAGTTACAGGCAGTGAAACAAAATGTATTACAACACTCCCTAGTTGCTTCTACATGAACTGTGATGTTGTAATACTAGTACAGTACAATATTATTCAATTATATGTTTCCTTCCCTCCCCAAAAGACACGTGCACTAAAGGAAGTCTGGAGCTCTTGTTCCCTGAGGGATTTCTTTCTCTTCCTGCTCCGTCAACACAATCATTTATTTGAGAGCTTGTGACACTGTAGCCTGAAATATCATGAGCTAATGAGTTTATTCACAACACTCCACTGCTCGTCATTGAATAATTTATTGTAAATGTGTCAGATAAGCACCTTGACTGGACAAGCATATCATTTTTCCAGATAGTAAGCAGATTCACTTCACTTGCTGTTTTGCTGATGCTGGTGCTGTAGCATTTTGCTCTGAATAAAGACAGAAATTCCTGCTGCCTCTTTCTAGACCAGTATATTTCAGCTCTCCGTTTTGCAGCTAATCATCTGTAAAATTATTCACAGGATGAAGGGATTTCTGAAGAAGCAGTGTCAGAACATCATTTGATTTCTCTCCTAAGAGCTCTGTGTTTGCCTGCAGCAGCTCTAGGGAGTCTTTTTTGAAATAATTTCTAGTCACATTTGTATGCAGAGGAAGGATAAGTCAGGAGGTTTAAAGGGTTGAGTCGTATTTGGACTTTAACTCCTTGTACAAGTTGTCTATCTTAACCCAGCACATGAAAAGGAGGATTAGAGCACTAGGCGTTCATCTGGCTTTTAAACCGTTTCGCACATCACAGTCACGTTGGCTTTTACACCTATAGCTTTGACCTTGCAAGTGCTTTCAAATGTAGTCTGCTTTGAGAGTGAGTGGAGCAGACAGGGTGGTCCCCGCTTCACTCTCAGACGAGCATGTGACCGCAGCCACATGACCTGTGAACATGCGATTGCTGTTGCCCACTAGAATTATTGTCTGTTAAAGGAATAAAGCTGTGCTGCTCTTTCTTCCCCCTTGAGATGTAGCGTATGTTCATCCCAGATATGTTTTGTGAATAACACTTTTTTTTAAATAACTCTGTAGTTACATGCACTTATATTAACAGTAAATTATGCATAATTACAAGTAATTCTAAACTGACATCTAACCTTAACCTTAGTAAGTACATGTAGTTAGTTAATATTACTCAGTACTCAGTGCAATTACACTGTGACATAACCAGCATAAGTGAAATGATAAAGATTTAAAAATCTTAATAAATTGAAAAAAAAAAAAAAAAGTTCACACCACAGCTGTAATAATAACAGTTTGGAACAATATCACTGGAATCAGTTTTAGAAAGATATTTTTCCAGCTGATAAATGATAAAAAAAAAAAGGACAACCAATCTGAATCCATCCTGCTTTAAAGAGTGTAAGCATTTAAAGCGACAAAATGCTTAGAGTAAACATTATTGTGTGTCAGTAGTTATTGTTATCTTTGTAGTTACTATTCTTAGTGTGTCATGTTTGGGTAAATGAGATGATGCCCCTTTATGATCTAGTTTATATATATTTTTACTTTATATGATTTAAATACACCTTCTGAAATGAGGATGTTTTTAATTTGGTATTGTCAGACTGTTAACTATCCTGATATCATAATGGACAAAAATCTTAAGTAAGTTGGCATAATCTTCTGTTATTTTTTTCAAGAAGTCATGTGGTTTAACGAAAATTTAAAAAACAAAATAAAACAGGAATTGACACTGTAGAAAGGAAAGATTTATGAATATGAATATATTACTTTTTACTTGATGGTTACACCACATTAGAGGCATTAGAAAACAGTTAGCCTAAAAATTAAAATTATCATCATTTACTCACCCTGAAGTTGTTTTGAAACTGTATAATTTTGTTTTACTTTTGCTAAATAATAAAGAATTTTGATAGTTTGATACTTTTAAGAGTTTTTGAAACCAAACAGCTGATGGTCGTCATTGACGTCCAAGAAGAAAAAACAACCATTTCTAGTTTATTTGGCTACCAGAGCTTGGATTCATCATTTGTATTGGCAGTAAAAATGACCCAGCAGCTGAGTTACAGACAAACTACCCAGCACCTGAGTAATAAAATAAAAAATAACCCAATAAAATGACCCAACAGGCTGAACCTAGCATTTGGTTAAAAACGCGTTATAAATAAACTCCGTTACTAACGGCATTACTTTTTTCAGTAACGAGTAATCAAATGAATTACTCTTTCCTCTGTTACAAGGGGGTTACTGTTACAGACAATAAAATGTGGCGTTACTATAATTGAGCTCACTGAAACATTTTTTATCTGAGTAGGCTTTCTCTTTGCAGCCATATGACCTGCAAAACTGTGCATCATATTGTGTTGCGTTCTTCTTCTGAGGTAAGTTCTGGCTTATTCCCCTTAGTGCGTCTTTCCTCTTTCAGAAATGAAAAGTAGCCGTCCGAAAAGTACATGTCCACGCGTCTCATGTTGTTGTTTACATTTTGAAAAGCAGAGCAGCTCAGGGCCATTATTACAGTAGAGATAATACATTTAGGTGGGAAAAACTGGAGCTTGCGTTGTTATCATACAGATTACTTTATCAGAGTATTTGTTTTCGATGTTACTTACTGTATTTAAAAATAAACATTTTTCAAGCTTTCTATATATTTCTCATGTCTGTGAGGCAGGTATTCACTGAGATTTAGCTGTTTAGATTAGTGTACAATGTTTTATTCATTAAACATATTTAATATTGGGGCAAGTTATTTGACATATTTAAAGCTTTATTTTTTAAAAAGTCACACTATAGTTACTTTCCCTGGTAATTAGTTACTTTTATAATGATGTAACTCAGTTACAGTTTGTTAAAAGTAGGGCTGTCAAACGATTAATCGTGATTAATCGCATCCAAAATAAAAGTTTATGTTTACATACTACATATTTGTGTACTGTGTATATTTATTATGTTTCTATAAATACAAACACATGCATGTATATATTAGGGAAAATATTTTAGTTTTATATTTAAAATATTTATATTTATTTATAATCTAAATTCTATACAGTTATAAATATATTTACATATTTTGTTTTAATATATACATGTATGTGTTTATTTATATGTACATAATAAATATACAAAGTAAACACACATATAGTAGGTAAACATAAACTTTTATTTTGGATGCGATTTAATCGTTTGACAGCCCTAGTTAAAAGTAACTAGTAACTATAACTACTTGCTTTTTTAGTTTGTATTCTTTAGTTCCTGTCTTCCTTTGTTTAGACTTTCCCACAACTATTTAGTTCGTTTAGTTACTGATTTGAAAAGTGATTTCAGTTCATTTGTGTATCATTATTCACCTTTGTACTTATGTTCCTTTGGTTCCTGGGTTTATTGTCGGTTGTTGTTTGTGTTTAGTGCGCACTGTTACATATTTAGTGTTTGCTCATTAAAATTACTTTAGTTTTTGATATTCGACTCATTTTCATTTTTGGAACTTGCTATTTCATGACAAAGCAATAAAAAAAAATTGGAAGTCAATGGGAATTGTTTGTTTACCCACAATATGCAAAATATCGTCTTTTGAGGAAGGTTTGGAACAACTTGAGGGTGAAAAATGAAAACATAATTTTCATTTGTGGGTGAAGCATTTAAAGTAAAACTTGAAAATGGTATAAAGGTTTTTCCAAACCATTTGTAAGCATTTGTATAGAAGCCTGTTTCCTCCACTGAAAAAAATGTGTAATATAAACCCGCAATTGCGAGTTATAAAGTCATGATTGCAAAATATAAACTCACAATTCTGACTTTTTTTCTCTCAGACTTGTGAGACATAAACTCACAATTCCAAGTTATGAAGTCAAATTCTGAGGTTGAAAAGAGACTGATATTTTCTCAGAATTGTGAGTTTATATCTCACAGTTTTCACCTAATAACTGTCAAAATATAAACCATTTGCAATACAACTAATACAAAGAGTACATTTCTAAGAACTTCATGAGCTTGATTTTTCCCCCACCAGTAAATATCTTACTCTGTGTCATGATCATGAATGACTTGATTTCGAGCCCAGCCCAGAGCAGCAGGTGATCCAGGAGCTGGAGATGGAGAATATTCACCCATGTGGTGCCTGAACCGCAGGGTAGGTGAGATACACAGGCCCTTAACTGATCTGCCAATTATTCAGTTCTGATAGCCCAGCAGCAGGTGCATTTAATGGGAACGAGAGGAATGGAAAGAAAGAGAGAGGGATTGAGAGAGGCCCCTGCCACGAGTTAACATCTCTGCTTTTCCCTAAATCACTTGTTCTCTGTATTTTTATCAGCATGGTGGCTTTTCTCCTGTCAGATCTCCCATTTAATTCCCTTCGTCTCTCTATCGCTAGTCCTCAGATAGTTTCTCTTCTCTGTGGTAATCCATCCTATTCTACATGGTAATGGTCCATCAGTGGCGATCAATATTTCATACAGAAATAACCCAACTTGAGTGTTCTTGTCTAACCCGCCCTCCCCCCAGCCCCGGGGTCATCAAAACTGTTATTTCAGGAAAAAGAGCCCTGAGCATGCATTAGGACGTGGAGGAGAAGGGCCAGACATCAATCATTCATGATACACTGCTGCCTGCCAGGAGAAACACAATGATTTATGCAACACTTGTTATGACGCCTCGGTACAGTCGGGCCATTGCGCTGCAATGCTTCGTGACTTGCAATGATGGAGCAACGAGGCATTTTTAAACACCTCTGATGTCTGGCTTTGACTGAGATCAGATGCGCTTTCTAAGGGTTAGAAATATGACATGCTGTGCTCTGCTACATAACTACTTATAATTTAACATTAGAACCTGGATTTTTTTATTATGCAGGTTCTTGAAAAACTAAATATATATGGCATATGTGAAACATAACACAACCTGTTGTTTTTTTTAAACATCCATAATAATGAATAAAGTTATGTAAATAACCAGAACAACAGCCCTATCCCTACCCAATCCAAATTATCCCACAAAAACTACTAATTATTATTATTATTATTAAAGAATAATTAAAAAAGAGTCTCTAATGGAGTGTTTAATTTTTTCCAAATGTAGAAAAGACATTAGGTCCTTTAGCCAAGAAAGATTACCAGGAGGGCATGGGGATTTCCAATGAATCAGTATTCATCTTCTGGCTATTAGTGAGCAAAAGCAATAATATTTCCATGACGCTTATTATATAAACCATCAACGGGAAGAACCTGGATTTTTTTTTTGTGTTTGGGTTCCGAGTAACATTCAGGGCATTGTATTTTTTTTTTATTTATGCATTTGAATTTCTATATATATATATATTTTTTTTTTTTTTAAGACCATATGTATATGTACAATATGGAAAATGTTTATTTTCATTTCTTTTTTTTTTTTTTTTTTTACTTTTAAAAGGCATTTTAAAGGCATATAAAAGGCATTTTAAAAGATATGCTGGATTTAAGGTCAGTTTACATAATTTTGATTACCACAAAAAATAATTGTAGTCAGATTTATGAAATTTCACTTTTTTTACATTATTTCTTCTGTTAAAAGGAGTGCTAAGGCTGTAAAGTTGTTTTCATTTTTACATTTAGTCATTTTAGGGTTTTACAGCAATTTAGTTTGGATATAATATTTGAATTAACTTCACATAAAAGGTTTTTTTTTTTTTTTTTTTTTTTTACAAAAATATCATGTTTAACACATTGTTTAAATCTTAAGGATGTACTATTAAAATAATTATAATGTTAATGTTTATGCATTAGCCGTATTTATGGATATTTCATTGTAACTTTTTTTTTTTTTTGGCGGTCAAGGGGAAATTAATTTGGGAAGGCAATCAGCATGGTCACAAATGCTTTCGATTTGCTTTTTCAAATGGTAATGCATGAGTACAGAACAAAATACATTGTCAAATGATTTCTTAAAAGTCATGCCTTTCTTAGACCAGTGTACACCTTCCCTCACACCATTATCTGTACTAGCTGATGGCCATTAGGGAGTTTGCTCATGGCATTTGGCAGGAATACTAGACCTTCCAGGAAAGCATCTCTCTGTTTGTGTGCTTCATTGCAAGGGAGCTCTAAAATAAATAATGTTCTGCCTGACATGTATACAGTATGTATGAAAATAAAATAAAATATTGTGCATTGGGGTTGCCAGATATCTTCCCTCCCTTTCACTCCCTGATAATATATATGTAATAATACATAAACAAATCTCTCCTCAAAAGAGGAAGATAGATAATGAGATCTTTGTGAGAATAGTTATCAGGGATTTGGAGTTACACTTGTTGTATTAACTCCAGTGGATATGATTTCACTCTTTTTCTCAGTGCCAGCTTGTAGCACCTGCTCACATCTGTCTTATGCTGGGATTTCTCTGAGAAAGTTACCAAAGCAAGGATTTATTTGTGTGAGTGCATGGTTGTGTGGAAAATCTGTGTGTAACCTTTTACAGACATTTCTTGTGACCATGTTTTTGGTTCTTTTTTTGTAGTGGATTCCACCAGTTTTTGAAAAATACTATTTTAGCTTCTAAATTCCAAGCATGAACATTTTTTAACATATATTTAGGTTTTATAATATGTAAGGGTAAGTAATATATGTAACTAACTCTAACTAACTCATGTAACACACTGTATGTGGTAAAGACATAAAAATACTAGAGAAACCACATAGCAGTATGTTTAAAACTACTAATACTCCTTAAAGTATTAGCTCACTTCCTTTCAAATCCTGAGAATTTATTCACCTCCATGTCATCCGAGATGTTCATGTTTTTCTTTCTTCACTCGAAAAGACAATAAAAATTGCAGGTCCAAACTGCAGTTTCAGTGCAGCTTCAGAGGGCTCTACACAAACCTATTTGAGGAATAAGGGTCTTGTCTAGTGAATCGATCAGTCATTTTATAAAAAATGTAAAATTTGTATACTTTTTAAACATAAATGCGCTAGCTCCACGTCCTTGACTGTTTACAAAGCAAACGTGCAAGGAAAGTCAAACACCCTTTCCAAAAAAAAAAAAAAAAACTGTAAAACAACGTTGGATGATTTTTTTTTTTTTTTTTTAAGTTGGATGAGAAAATGAGATGAGTTTTTCACCCTACCCTACCTTTTTGAACCAGAAAACACAGGCAAAGAACTAACTGCATGAAGTTGCAGACACACATCCCAGAGCTAGTGCAAGATGAGCAGTTGTGGTTAAAAAGTGAATCCATTCAGCTGATCTCTAGGTCTGCCGGTAGCACTTGTAACATAGCTTAGCATAAGTCATTGAATCTGATTAGACCATTAGCATCTTGTTAGCATCTTGTTCAAAAATGACCAAATATTTTCAATATTTTTCCTATTTAAAACTTGACTCTTCTGTAGTTACATCGTGTACTAAGACCGACAGAAAATAAAAAGTTGCGATTTTCCAGGCTGATATGGATAGGAACTATACTCTTATTCTGGCGTAATAATCAGGGAACTTTGCTGCCGTACCATGGGTGCAATGATATTATGCAGCGCCTGAAAATAGTCCCCAGCTAGGTAACTTCCAACATGACTAGAACTAATGGTCTAATCTGATTCAATTATTTATTCTAAGCTATGCTAAGTGTTAACGGCAGACCCGGAGATTGGCTGAATGGATTCAAAAACTGTAAAAATCATCTGTTTAACTCTAGGGGAGCTGGAAAATTAGCCTATTTTCAAAAAAAAGTGGAGTGTTCCTTTAACACTTCATGTTGACTGAGCTTAAAATTAAAAAAAAAAAAAGTTCAAACTACTTTTTTTAAGTAGGTTTTTTTTTTTTTTGACAGTGTAGATAAGACCCTTATTCCTCGGCTGCATTAAAACTGCAACTTGAACCCTTAACTCGTTGGCCCCACTGATGTTTTCCTCAAAACCTTCATTTCTTTTTGACTAAAGAAAGAAAGACACAAACATCTTGGGTGAAATGGGGGTGAGTACATTTTAATTTTAATTCCAGAAATGAACTAATCATTTTAACACTGGTTTTGCTCAAGTTTTGCAATTGCATACGCTCACATTGTCCGCAAGCACAAAAAATAAAATAATTGTCGCTTTCACACTCACAGTGGATTATAAATTATAAAGTTCTATAAAGTATTAACAGTATTAAAAATATATGCCTTTCCAAGTCTCTAATCACAGAGGATTAAAAACAGCTCATGTCAAACACCTCCACAGGGCTTTTTGAAGCACCAACCTTTTCTCTCTTTTTCCACATGTTCTTTCATGTATCGGAGGAGCACAGTGTCGGTGGCAGCTCTCTGCCACTTCCTGTCAAGTTTAGTCAAGAACTCTGCTCAGATAGGCTATAGAAGTCCATCAAAGTGGAGTTGAGACTCTTCCTTCTCCGCTCGCTCCAGACACCGGCTCTGCGTTGCTCTTAAAAGCTCACAGTGACGAAGACGTTGGACCGGTGCTGTCAAGGTCTTGGCTGTCTGACCGTCGGCAGTGAAGTTAATGACTGTTCTGCAGCCGTTTGATGTCTGTCTACTTTCAGGAGTTCACAAGATGTCATCTTCTGCCACACATATACGCAATCCTACCCTTAAATGATACTGGTCAGATCAAAGCTCTTTAGCTGTTAAAGCAGAAGAAGTTACTTCACAGAATGCACCTTCCAGAAGAGCCTGTTTTATCTAGTAACTCAACAGAAAGTGTTGAGTGTGACATGGTTTGCATATAAACAGCCACTGTGTCGATTGTGTGGCGTTTTGACAGTGCAGCCAGTGATGTGAGTGTATGGCGTAGTGAGAGTGTGTGCATGTGTGTGTTTGTGCTGCTCTCGGCAGTGGTGTGCGGTGATGTGGGACTGACAGGCATGGACTGTAGCCCAGACCTCCCTGTGTAGGAGGCTTTGGGCAGCGCAGGCCTGATTAGGCAACATGAGGCAGACTGAGTGTTGACATCATCCCCTTAATAACTCCTTCACCGCTCAGACACACCACCCACATGCACACATGCTTCCTGCCGATCATTACCGCATACGCCCTGGGATAATAAATGTGACACCTACAGCCAGACGACGGCTGATAGGACGACACCTGTCACAGATTCCCTCGCTACGGTCACTATGGCGCATTCAACATGCGAAACCAGAGGATGGACCTTAAATTAAAGGCACATTTCAGGCAAAAATGAACATGTGATCATTTACTCACCCTTGTGTCATTCCAAACCTGCTCTTGACCGTACAATGAAAGTGGGGTCCAAGACAACATCAAACCCTATTGGCTTTCACTGTACAGAGAAGAAAACACTGAGATATTTATGATGTTGTTTTTGTGTTTTAAAGAAGAAAATAAAAATGGAGGTCAGTAAGATTTCTTAAAATGTTTTTGTCTTTAAAGTTGCATTTCAAAACTTTTTTCGGTTAAAAATGATTCAAAACCTTTCACTGTACAGAGAAGAAAACCCTGAGATATTTGTTGTTTTTGTGTTTTAAAGAAGAATATAAGATACCATTCCAAAAAATGGAGGTCAGTAAGATTTGTTAAAATGTTTTTGTCTCTTTAAAGTTGCATTTTGTAACTTTTTTGGTTAAAAATGATCCAAAATCAACATAACGAATCCAAGTACATAACCAATCACTGTTCGAAACGATCTAGTTTACCCTTGTACAACGGTAAGCTTGTAATAATGTTTTTTTTATTATTATTTGAGTGGTCCAGGTCATTTTCTGTGGGAAATACAAGTTTGTCGCTGCTCATCTTTTGTTCATCCCGGCTAGTAGGCTATATCGCATGAAGATGCTGCAGGTGGTGTATCATTTTCTTACAGCAGCTGGAATAATTAAACTTGTCATTTTAGAACGAGTTATAAGCAACATTAAATTGTTTTTGAGGTTAAAAGAACTATTTCTTTCAAAGAAATTTGAATGGCTAACAGACACTAAATACACATAGTTACACAATGCTGATGTTGTTGATATTAACAGTTTAAGTTTAACAGTAATAATAATTTGTATGGTTTAATGTCACATGAGCTAACTTTGCCATCGTTAGATTTAATCACTAATGGTAGAGCGATTTATTGTAATACCAGATTTTTTTTTTTTTTCAGTTGGTCAGAACAAAACTGGCAGACATGTTACTAACTTGTTCAGATGACATTTTCCGGTGAAACTTCCAAGGCTAAGTATCTGTAATTCCGAAGTACAGTATTCACACTGATGCATTGACTGACAGCCCACACGTACACCTCAAAACATGTATCCGCACTGAAGAGCCATGCCAATTGCCAACTGCAATAGCTGGTATCAAACAGAGATGGCGACAAAGAGGCAACACTTATGGACTGCAGCTTTAAAGTATTTTAAGGTGCGGCCAAATTTCATGTTTTACCAGAATATTTTTTTTTTTTCAGAAATTATCCCATTTTAGGGATTCGTGTGATTGGGAGTTTTACATGAGGGAGGCAAGTTTCCACATGCAGATTTTGTTCATTTTCAATTTGGTTAGATGAATTTGTCAGAAATTGAACAGAAACTGATTTCTGTGTGAGTGGTGCTTTATACTTTACTACTGTCACAAACTGTGCTGCTATGGCTCCCTTCATCTGCCTTTAGAGGGAGCCTTCAATGTATCATGGACTATTTACTCACTACATTTCCCATCACCCCTCTGTTGTCACCTGTCACCCTTCACCTTAGTCGGCCATCTTAGTTCACCCACTCTCAGTATATATAGACCGGTTCTCCCACCATTTCCTCGCGAAGTTTTGAGTTAGATTCCCTGGCCAATCCTGAGCGTTTTTCCCCTGGTTGTTTTCTCCGTTGCCGACTCCCTAGTTCCCTGGTTCCTGTGATCGTTTTCTGCCCGCCTTTGACCCTCGCCTGTTTTCTGGATTACGAACGTTTGCTAGTTGCCCCTTGACCACTTTGCTCAGATTGACCACGTTTTTGGATTATCTGCACCACTCCTGTAAACTGTGTTTTTCGACCTTGCCTGGACCACTATGAGTATTCACAATAAAGCTTTGCACTTGGATCCACCCGCCTATGACTCCTTTGTGACAGAAAACTTCGCCACTCCTGGATCCAGCAGCTTTATTCCTCCCCTCCGCTCAACCATGGATCCATTTGATCAACTACTCCAACTCAAACAGCACGGTATGCCCTTAGTGGATTTTGTAGATGCATTTCGTCACCTCATGAATCAACAGCCTTTCTATGATGAAAATTATTTTATGGACATTTTCTGTTTGGCTCTTGATGAGCCTCTCAAATCAAGGCTGCGATTTGAGTGCCCCCGCACCTGTTTTTCTGACTATGTGGATTATGCTTTGTGGTGCGGGGGTTCATCTACCATTTCTGTGGCTATCGCAGAAGGGGAATGCGACTACAGTGAGGCAGCGTATGATTACATCTTGCCACGCACCTGTTTTTCTGACCCTCTGGATTATGCATTACAGTATGGGGACTTATTTGATTCTGAGGATTTCGCGAGGGAGGACCGCGAACCCAGAGTAATGGCGGCCGCGCCGAATCGCGATGTCAAAATGGCGGCCGCGCCGGTGCGCGATGTCAAAATGGCGGCCGCGCTGGCGCGCGATGTCAAAATGGCGGCGGCGCCGGCGCGCGTTCACAAAATGGCGGACCTCCCAGCACTCTACCTCAACCAAACAAGCTACATTCAACTCATATCCTGTCTGGAAGATTCCCCGGTGATATCGGTCAAGTCAGCGCTCTCTATTTTCCACTCAGCCCAGTCTCCCAAACACGTCAAGATGGCCGCCGCTCCAGTGTCTCGTCCAGTCCCGGTTATCGTTTCAAAGCCAAGTCAAGTGTCAAGCCGAGCCACTTCCCCAGCGCCCAGTAAAGTCACAGCAGTCCTCTCAAAGCCAAGCCAAGTCACTGCTGTTCCTCCAGCGTCAAGCCAAGTCGTCGCGGCTGCCCCGCCTCCAGCGTCAAGCCAAGTCGTCGCCGCAGCTGCTCCGCCTCCAGAGCCCAGCGTCGTCGTCGCCGCAGCTGCTCCGCCTCCAGTGTCTAGCGTCTTCGCCGCAGCTGCTCCTCCCTCTGAGCCAAGTCACTTTGTCACCGCAGCTCCCCCCTCTGAGCCAAGCCTCTTCGCCGCAGCTCCTCCCTGTGAGTCAAGCATCATCGTCGTCGCGGCTGCTCCGCCTCCAGTGTCAAGCCAAGTCGTCGCTGCTGCTCCGCTTCCTGAGTCAAGTGTCTTCGTCGCAGCTGCTCCGCCTCCATAGTCAAGCGTCGTCGTCGCAGCTGCTCCGCCTCCAGAGTCAAGCGTCGTCGTCGCAGCTGCTCCGCCTCCTGAGTCAAGTCAAGTCGTCGTCGCAGCTGCTCCGCCTCTTGAGTCAAGCCCCGTCACAGCTGCTCTGCCTCCAGAGTCAAGCCCCGTCGCAGCTGCACCGCCTCCAGAGTCAAGCCCCGTCGCAGCTGCTCCGCCTCCACAGTCAAGTGTCTTCGCAGCTGCTCAGCCCCCAGTGTCAAGCGTCTTCGCAACTGCTCCGCCTCCAGAGTCAAGCGTCATCATCGCAGCGGTTCAGCCTCCACAGTCAAGTGTCTTCGCAGCTGCTCAGCCTTCTCAGTCAAGTGTCTTCGTAGCTACTCTGTCTCCGCAGTCAAGTGTCTTCGCAGCTGCTCAGCCCCCAGTGTCAAGAGTCTTCGCAGCTGCTCAGCCCCCAGTGTCAAGAGTCTTCGCAGCTGCTCCGCCTCCAGAGTCAAGCATCGTCGTCGCAGCTGCTCAGGCTCCTCAGTCAAGCGTCTTCGCAGCGGCTCAGCCTCCACAGTCAAGCGTCGACGCAGCTGCTCCGTCTCCAGAGTCAATCGTCACCGCCGCAGCTGCTCCTCCCTCTGAGCCAAGCGTCGTCCCCGCAGCTGCTCCGCCCTCTGTGCCAAGCGTCGTCGCTGCAGCTGTTCCTTCTGCTGAGCTAAGGCATGTTGTCGCAGCTGCTCTGCCTCCCGAGTCAAGCGTCTTCGCATCTGCTCAGCCTCCCGAGCCAAGCGTTGTCGCCGCAGCTGCTCCTCCCTCTGAGCCAAGCGTCGTCATCACAGCTGCTCCTCCCTCTGAGCCAAGTCATGTTGTCGCAGCTGCTCCGCCTCTAGAGTCAAATGTCGCCGTCGCAGCTGCTCAGCCGCCAGAGTCAAGCGTCTTCACCGCAGCTGCTCCGCCTACAGCGTCAAGCATCGTTGCTGCCTCTCCTCCAGCATCAAGCCTTGTCGCCGCTGCTTCTGAACCCTGTCACAATACAGCTGCACACACACCCAGCCTAGCCACAGCCACTGCTCCAGCTCCTAGCCAAGTCACAGCAATTGTTCCTGAGCCCAGCCCCATCATTGGCACCACTCCTGTGCTGGCCTACGCTGAGGCCGAGCTCCTCCTGAGAACTGCTCTTTGGGTTGTCTGGGCCGCGTATACCACCACTGAGTCCTCAGAGGTGGCGGCTCACCCCGCAGAACCTCTGAGGGCGGCCTCCTCCGAGGAGGTGGCCGAGGCCACGGATCCTCAAGCCGAGGGGGAGGTCGCACCTGCTCCCTGCACGGCGGTAGCGCCCAGCAATCCATGCCACTCTGAGCTTTTGCCTAGTCCCAATTCAGCCGCTGGGGCCCCCTATATGCTGGGTATCCAACCCAACCTGGCCAGGAGCTTGGGCTCCGAGCTTTCTCTCTCTGTGTGTGTATGTCCGTCCATGCTCTATGTTACAGACCTGTCTGCTCCGCCCTGGGGGGCTTCTGCGCTGCCCTGGTGGGCCCCTGTCCTGTCTGCTCCGCCCTGGGGGGACTCCGTTCCGCCCTGGAGGGCTCCTGCCCTGTCTGATCCGCCTTGGAGGACATCTGATTCTCTCTCTCTGTGTGTGTGTCTGTCTATGTTCTATGTTACAGACCTGTCTGCTCTGCCCTGGGGGGATCCCGTTCCGCCCTGGAAGGTTCCTGTCCCGCCTGCTCCGCCCTCGGGGAATCCCGTTCTGCCCTGGAGGGTTCCGGTCCTGTCTGCTCCACCCTGGGGGGCTTTCGTGCCGCCCTGGAGGGTTCTAGTCCTGCCTGATCCGCCCTGGAGGGTGTCTGATTCGAAGGATCCGCCCTGGAGGGCGTCTGACTCGCCTGATCCGCCCTGGTGGGCGCCCGACTCGCCTGATTCGCCCTGGAGGGCGCCCAATTCGCCTGATCCGCCCTGGAGGGCGCCCGATTCGCCTGATCCGCCCTGGAGGGCGTCCGACTCGCCTGATCCGCCCTGGAGGGCGTCCGACTCGCCTGATCCGCCCTGGAGGGTGTCTGATTCGTCTGCTTCCCTGGCTCTGCCCTGGAGGCTGTCTGCTCCGCCCTGGAGGCTGTCTGCTCTATCTTGGTGGTCTCCTAAGTGTCTTTGGCAGCTCTGTTGCTCTGCGGCCGTTCCGGCAGCTCCTGGATCATTTGCCCTGCCTAACTCAATCAGCCCGCATGGACCCGGTTCTCCCTTCTGTACTCGGTCCCTCCCCCCCTCCCCTTGGTGTTATTGGACTGTGTGGAGCGTCTGGAAGCCGCTCCTAAGGGGGGGGCTCTGTCACGAACTGTGCTGCTATGGCTCCCTTCATCTGCCTTTAGAGGGAGCCTTCAATGTATCATGGACTATTTACTCACTACATTTCCCATCACCCCTCTGTTGTCACCTGTCACCCTTCACCTTAGTCGGCCATCTTAGTTCACCCACTCTCAGTATATATAGACCGGTTCTCCCACCATTTCCTCGCGAAGTTTTGAGTTAGATTCCCTGGCCAATCCTGAGCGTTTTTCCCCTGGTTGTTTTCTCCGTTGCCGACTCCCTAGTTCCCTGGTTCCTGTGATCGTTTTCTGCCCGCCTTTGACCCTCGCCTGTTTTCTGGATTACGAATGTTTGCTAGTTGCCCCTTGACCACTTTGCTCAGATTGACCACGTTTTTGGATTATCTGCACCACTCCTGTAAACTGTGTTTCGACCTTGCCTGGACCACTATGAGTATTCACAATAAAGCTTTGCACTTGGATCCACCCGCCTATGACTCCTTTGTGACAACTACACTGTTGACAGTTGACAATGGATTATTTGGCTGGCCTTCACCAAGGATGCATTTATTTGATCAAAATAAATATTATCAAATATTATTAGTTTGTGATGGTAAAGTTGAATTTTCATCAGTCATTTCTCTGGTCTTCAGTGTCACATGATCCTTCAGAAATCATTCTAATATGCTATTTGATGCTCAAGTAACATTTCTTATTATTATCAGTGTTGAAAACAGTTGTGTTGCTTAATATTTTTCTGGAAACTGTGATCATTTTTTTTCCAGAATTCTTTGATGAATAGAAAGTTCAAAAGATTTTTGAGATCCATCTTTTCACATTGAGGACAACTCAGGGACTCATATGCAACTATTAAAGAAGGTTAAAACGCTCATTTATACTTCAGAAGGAAAAAAACGATGCATGATTTGAAGATCAGGGTAAATTTACTTTATTTTGTCTTCTGGGGAACAGGTAACCAAAGGGCAGTCCTAAATAAAAAAAATAAAATAAAAAAAATGATTTAGGCAAAATCCTAACATCCTAATTTTGTTCAAAAGTTTACATCCCTGGCTCTTAATGCATCGTTTATCCTTTTGAAGCATCAGTGAGCATTTGAACCTTCTGTAATAGTTACATATTAGTCCCTCAGTTGTCCTCAGTGTGAAAAGGGTTCAAAATACACAGAAATGCTGAAAAATCAAAGAATTTGTGGGACTGAAGGACTTTTCTGAAGAACTGCAATGATAAGAACTATCACTAAAAAAGAAAAAAAAACAGCTGTGGTCAGGTAACAACAGAGTATTATTTTTTCTTGTGGACTATATGTAAACATCTTTTATGTGAAATATCTGAAATGTCTATTCAGGTCAGTACTAAATAACAAATAACATGCATTTTGTATGATCCCTTTTATTTTGATAAAATAATGAACATTTTGCAGATTCTGCAAGGTGTATGTAAACTTTTGACTTCATCTGTATGTTTAGAATGACTAGTAGGTGAGTAAATGGTGACAGAATTTTCATTTTTAGGTGAACTATCCATTTAAGATTTTACTGTTTGCATAATTCCTGCATCTTATACACCCTTCTTAGTTTTCACAGTGGCAATGCAATTTCTTCCAAAAATAACAAACACTTGGCCTCTGATTTAACTTGAGTCATGTTATCGGTTCAGACTTGTCAGAAGTACAGTTTTTATCGCATCCATATAAATCCTGCGTATCTTGTTCAATCCAAGACTGACGAATAATCCCTCTTACATTCCTCAGCGCTCCAAGTCAAACATGTCTGCCTCTCCGCAGCTTCGCTGAGGTGGCCTGGCTTCTTTGGGCCCTTTGTGTGTGTGGTCCTTACCAGGGAGGCAACCGCACGGCTTGAGTCCGTCCTCTGTGGCGGCCCGCGTGCTGCTTCTGGGACTCGCCGTGGCGCGCTCTCTCCTCCTGCCAGGCCGCCCCTCCCTTCTCAATGAGAGACGTCGACATCAAATATTTACACAAGGAACTGGTGGAATGCAGGGCTGTTGTAACTGTACGCCGTTCAAAACCCTGTTGAAATAATAGCCAGGAGGTGTTTTGACTCATCAGAGAACCTGAGCAGGGTTCCTTTGATGTGGCTGTGAATGTCGTTCTGTTAAATCAGCCGTATAACGTTCCTCTCTTTTGATTTGTTTAAAAGTGGGGACTGTTTGAGAGTCTATCCTGTGTTGATGTTTAACAGTATATCTTATCTGTCACTTTACAGCTCTGTTTGATTTTGGCAATGAAACTAATATATGCGATTAGAACTTGTAAACAGTGCAACTGTGTGACTCTAGCTGTATTTTGTAGGTATTCTGGCAACTCGAAAATTGAAGGCTGAAGAGAAGAAATAATTGAATAAAGTTGTTATTTTAGTTTTCTTTGTGCACAAAAAAGTATTCTCTTGGCATGAAGTATTTTAACATGTCCTTAATACCTGGGTCTTGAACGTGTCAGTTGCATTGCTGTCTATGCAGGGTCAGAAAGCTCTCGGATTTCATCCAAAATATCTTACGGGTTTGGAACAACATGAGGGTGAGTAATGAATGACAGAATTTTCATTTTTGGGTGAACTATTCCTTTAAGCCCCTGCCACGTTTGGTTCTATCTGAATAAAGATACAGAAACAGAAAATTTAACAGATATGGATAGTGGTTTTACTGTATATGGCAAATCCTTCAAGATAAACAATAAAACATATCTGCCATCTGCAGAAGCATCATAGAAATCATGAAAATATAAGGCTCTTATATGTTCTTTGTTTCATGCTCTTCGGCTGTGCAGTGCGTTGCAAATGCAATGCTCTCATGCTGTTCTGATTGGCTGAGCTGATGTTGCTTTCAGTGTTGACCGAAAATTGTGTTACATGAGGCCTGAATGAATAGACAGCTACCAAGGCCACACTGAATGTGGCTACATCTCCTGGTTTATTGAAAAGCATTTCTGCTCACTGAAATCTGTCAGAGTCTGATATTACCTGAATCCATTTCTTCTTATCTATGTGAACCATTGCTAAGGTACAAAAGGGGCTCAGTGAAACAATTTACGCTATAACAAGATAACGTCTCTCTCGCCGCATTCATCAAGTTTCATGTGTTGGCTGTATCGCACCACACTGTTCCTACACAATGCTTTGTGTGTCAGTCTATTGTTCTGCTGTAAGTGATGGCAGTGACCTTTATTATCAGCCTATTATTCCTTTGTCTTTGACCTGCCATCTTGTACCGCTGGGTCTGTCAGGTAAGTATGCAACGACCAAACTGTATAATCTCAGAAAGTGTACAGCATAGTTATGCCACCAATATGACATGTATCCAACAAAGACCAGTGTTGGGGAAAGTTACTTTTAAAAGTAATGCATTACAATATTGCGTAACTCCCTAAAAAAGTAATTAATTACGATACTTAGTTACTTTTTATGGAAAGTAATGCGTTACATTACTTTTGCATTACTTTTTAATTCTGGGCAGGGCTTGCTTGTTTGTTTTTGATATAAAAAAGTTTGATTCTTATCAAATGTAAAAGCCCTTTCACATCAAAATGTAATTAAGTGAATAAGGCTAAAGGAAAATTAAATTCATGTCTATACAGTAGAACTGTAGGAAAAGAAAGTTCAACACTCTTCAGCAATGAGGAAAGAAAAAGCACAAATGTTAGTTAATAGTAATAGTAAGTTTTGCTTATTAGTACACTGCTTTTTTTTTACTTTTTCTAGATTTTTTGTCTTGTTTCTAGGCAAAATATCTAAAAATTCTGAAATCAAGAAGGATTTTTCTAGACAAGTAAAAATTATTGTCTTGTTTTTTTCTGAAAACAAGTCAAAATTAAGTGTGTTTTTGCTTGAAACAAGCAAAATAAACTCCCAATGGGGTAAGCAAAATAATCTTGTTTTCTGTTTGAAATAAAAAATAAAAATTGCTTAACCCATTGGCAGATTATTTTGCTTGTTAAAAACTCACTTAATTTTGACTAGATTTTTCTGAAAACAAGAAAATAATTATTTACTAGTAAATCCTTCTTGAATTTTTTTTTGTTGTTGTTGTTGATATTTTGGCTTTAAAAGAGACAAAAAATCAAGTAAGAAAAGTATTTTTGCAGTGTATAGCTGAATTGAATCAACAAAGGTACATAAAAGAAACAAAAAGTAACTCAGATATATTCTCTTGGAAATGGAAAAAGTAATGCGTTACTTTACTAGTTATCTGAAAAAAAATAATATTATTACGTAACTTGCGTTACCCCCTCACACTGACAAAAACTAACTAGAAATAAACTACCCTGAAAAGCAAGGCCGGAATTTAGCGAGGGCTTGGGGCAAAAATGCCCCATAGATTCAAGACAAAGGGGCAAAAAATACCCCTGCACAGTTAAACAAAGTATTATGGCTGTTGCGATTAAAATGAAATGTGAAAATGAATGAAAAGCATCAGTTTGTGGGTTTACGTTTAGACTCACTCACACTGCATCAGCTTTCACATGCTGTTTTGTTCTGCATTGAGATTTATAACCAATGAAATTAATTTCTGTTAAACTTAGGAATGCACTGACCAATCAGAGGCACTGAAAACGCCGGAGCTATTGATGAGTGCGCACACTCACAAATTCACTCATCATAAATAACACAGTACAGATACTAGTAATAGTAATAATAATAGTAGATTAATTTAGTAGCTTCAGTGATTATAACAATTTGCATTACTTGTGCTAGACTTGGCTAATGCCATGGACTGACACGTTTGTCTGTGATGCCAGAATATGACGTGCCCGAAACGAAACAAAACGTTTTATATTGTTTTCTATATAAGTATTTATAATCATTATTACAGTATAAAGAACAATAATCTGTAATTATGATTTTTGTCATAATATTGCAGCCCTTTGAGTTCTTGGTTTTTACATGTATTATTTAGATACAACTGTAAACAGTCTATTGTTATATAGTGTTTTCATGACGCGCCATTATATTGGCGTCACTGAATGTAAACAATGCCACTGAACCGAACGAAACTCACAAATATATTTTGCTTATTATTGCAGCTGAAAATGATGGATTATTGTAATTTTGGGCTGTACTAATTGGTCAGACCAGGAAAAACATTTGGAGTACTATAGACCCGTGGTTTTCAATCCTGGTCCTGGGGACCTGCTGCTCTGCACATTTTGTGTGTCTCCTTTATTTAACACACCTGATTCAGATCATCAGCTCGTTAGGAGAGAGATCCATAAACTGAACTGAGTGTGTCAGATAAGGGAGACACACAAAATGTGCAGAGCAGTGGGTCCCCAGGACCAGGTTTGAAAACCACTGCTATAGACAGCCAAACGTTTTCCAAAAATTGGAAAAGAGTGCAAAAAAACTGAGGAACAAAAGGCGTTTGTGGTTGGCCAAACTGAACCAGGTTTTCCAGGGCAGGTTCTTATCATTTCTAGTCAGGTAGGTGAAATATTAGGCTAAAATCTTAAATAACACTGCTCGTACGGATCTTTACCACCTATTAACTTTAGTTTGTCAAAATATTGTGTCCTTTTCTATACATTTTTTTCTATGGTTTACAGCATAAATTACAAGAACAACATATTCATTAACCGTGTAATCCATGCTGTTGTTTACAGTTGAGTATTGCCAATATGGGTACGCATCCAAGCTGACAGCAGCTGAAAATATTGATTACTGGCTAATTGGGTACATTTTTAATTTAATACTGTTATTTAGTATTTGACATAAAAGACAATATAGTATAGTTTTAATAATAGGGAGGTTACTATAAAAATTGCTTTTACATATGTAAAAAATGACCCTGGAAATCAGTTACAGGGCAAATATTGTCCCTTAATGGAAAAGTTAATTTTTGACCCTGCTGGAAAGTCATGCTGCACTACAAAACAAAAAAAGTACTGTTTACTGCTTTAATATATCGGTATGTTTTACTTTTTGGACCAATAACATTACAGTATATAGTCATATTCATTGACTGATACAGATATGACCGTTAATGTATCCTAATGTAAGCAATGTGTTAAACAGAAAATATGTGATGCATTCTACATCAGAGCGCTCTTCATTTAACACACCCTCATTTGACACTCCCATTTTCAGAGGCCCACTCTTCCCCTCCAGCAGCTCTCACAGGACAGGAACAGGGCAAATTCACCCTGCATCAACTTAAGCATAAGCCTTCTGCTTCAGTTATCTGTCAGAGAAACGTAAACACTAAGGGAGGCTTGCACGCACGTGGAGCACGCTGGGAAACCAGCACTGCTGTGAATGTTTATAACTGCTTATTATGGCGGTTAATGCCCCTCTGTGATTTACAGGCTGTTCTTGAAATTGAATGTTTAACTTTGGCCTATAAAGCTGTGTGAAATCAGCTCATGACTCACCTTTTCTGACTGAACATATATGAGCAAATGTGTGCTTTCAGTTTACACAGCTAAGACCACCATCACCATAAAGAGATATTAAAATACTGAGTGTAAATACTTCAGAAGCTTCGTATTTGTCCTCTGTATGTTTTAAAAAGATGGCCAGAGTATAATGGAAACACATGGTATAGTTTTTGAATTACATCTGTGTTAGTCAACTAACTAACTAAAAACAGCAATAGTAATAATAATTTAGGGGCTTTCGCACTGTGTAGATCTAAGAAATAGCCAGCAAGGTGGTTCCTAGAGAACCAGTTTCCTCCTCTGGCCATTTTCCTGGTTGCATTCCGGCAGCAGAACTCTGAAGCGGCCGACAGCGACATCTCAGGCTGAGAAAAGAACACAACAGCAGACAACAGGTAAATGCCATTATCGCTGTTGTACATGGTCATGGAGAAATGGCTTTTTAAATATGTCGGGTAGCCAAAGTAAGAGCCAGTTTAGTTTCCTACAACTAAAATTGTTTCTAGTTCTATTAGTATCTATCCATTTTTCATATGCCAGGTTATAAAGGGTTAAAGCAGCTTCCCCAACACTGCACCTGCTTATGCTCTCCATTTTTTAGCAAGTGTCCTGGTGCAGTATGTTTGGGATTCCCTGCAGACTGAAAAATGATGCCTGAAACTCTGTACAGAAAAAGAAGACTGCAGCTAGTTGTCAAAAGCAGAACCAACAGGCTTTCCACAGCCTCCAGACTGTTCGAGGCCAACAGAGGAGCAGAACACAGAATCTGTTCCTAAACCAGACTGCATGTCCTGGGGCGGCTCAGCAGGAGCTCAGTTATAATTTGCCTAGAAGTGCTGGAAGCCGTCTCAGTGGAGCTCCGGCTGAACAGCCCATAGTCATGTCGTTGAAGCAGAGAAACAGCTTAGTCTGTAAAGACCAGAGTGTGAATGTCACTCTGGCTGTGTCTAAACATGGCACAAGTACAGCTGACATCGGGCCAGGACATGGTCAGGAAGACACAAGGGGCTTAAGGTGCAGAACTAGACACTAGAAAGCAGGAGAGAGAAACCAGACTATAATGCGTTGCCCTGTCTTTGGACTCCTCTCAGTTGCTTGGAGCTCCCCCTTAAGAACTAGGTCAAGCCGACAGGAGGAAGAAGAAGAAGAGAGAGAGAGAGAGTTTATAGCTCATAGAAAACTCTCTGGTTGCAAGCAGGATCTAAAGGAAATGAAAGCACTTAGGAGATTTTTATTTTTTTATTTCTTTGTCCATGTCAGGCAAAGTCCATGTCTATTTTTATCATTCGCTGTGGTTGATCCTCCAGTTTAAGAAAACTATACATTTCTGAATCGATATGCTGATCTTTCATCTGTTTACATTTTTTTTTTACAGTGTTGGGTATTGTAAATGATGTGCTGCCTGTATGTAAAAAAACACATTTATTTTTTCCATTTCAGTTTTGATAATATTTGTGTCACGAGGAGAAATGAATAAATTCATGTTAATTTAGAAGGATGCATGTAACAAGCTCAATTTGCATATTTGCCTATGTTTTCTCCATCATTTTGTTGTTTGTTTGCTCAGCGTCTTGAAATGGGGCAACGGGCTCATTGAATATTTATGCTTCTTAAGTGTTAATAATTGACACCGCTGGCATATTTCCTTAGGAAGAGCTCACACACCCAGAACGGAGAATTATTTATCACTTATTCTTGGCTACTGGGATGAAACAAGACTAACAAAGACACAAAAAAATTGTATATGGAATTTTAATTTTTTTTTTTTTTTTTTTTTTAATAAATGTTCATATGTATTCATGTTTTGAGTGCAGTCTCTTCCTGTGTTTTTTTTTTTTTTTTGATAGATATGGATCAGATACTATACAAAAATGTGTTATATTGATTATAAATATAGACATTCACCATTGTTCTCAGTGAAGAATGGTTTTTAAACTGATCCTCAGCTTTATCTCTCTACACTACCAGTTAAAAGTTTTTGAACAGTAAGATTTTTAATGTTTTTAAAGAAGCCTCTTTTGCTCAGCAAGCTTGCATTTATTTGATCCAATGTATAGCAAAAACAGCATCGTTTTGAAATATTTGTACTATTTAAAATAACTGATTTCCCTTTGAATATATTTTAAAATCTAATTTATTCCTATGATTTCAAAGCTGAATTTTTAGCTCATTACTCCAGTCTTTCTTGTCACATATCTTTCAGAAATCACTCCAATATGCTGATTTGCTGTTCAAGAAACAGGTATTATTAGTATTATCATTATCATCAATATTTAAAAAAGCACATTTTCAGGATTCTTTGATGAATAGAAATATCCAAAGATCAGCATTTATCTGAAATAAAAAGCTTTTGTAACATTATACACTATACCATTTAAAAGCTTTTTTGGGGGAAAGAAATTATAGAAATTAATACTTTATCAAGTCTTTATCAAAAGTGCTGATAAAGACATTATAATGTTACAAAAGATTTCTATTTCAGATAAATCCTGTTCTTCTTAACTTTCTGTTCATCAAAGAAACCTGACAAAATCTACTCAGCTGTTTTCAACATAATAATAATAATAATAATAATAATAATAATAATAAAGCAAATCTGAATATTATAATGATCTCTGAAGGATTATGTGACTGGAGTAATTATGCTAAAAAATCACAGGAATAAATTACGTTTTAAAATATATCAAATAGAAAACAGTTATTTTAAATAGTAATTTTTTTTATAGTAACTGTTTTTGCTGTACTTTGGATCAAATAAATGCAGGCTTGGTAAGCAAAAGATACTTCTTTAAAAACAATAAAAACCTTACTGTTCAAAAAACTTTGTGTGTGTGTGTGTGTGTGTGTGTGTGTTTAAATAAAATTGCTGTTGATAATACATTATTTATGACTGAATACATATCTTTTATATAAAATATATAAAAAGTCAGTGTGGTTTCTCTAATAAAATTTGTATGATGTAACAGTTATGAGCTTGTTGTGTTTTTTGTTCCTTTCTTTCATTGGTTTCATCCGTTTGTACATTGGTTTAGTCCTTTTGCATTCTGGTTCATTCTATTTCCTGAATACCCATATTTGGTTATGTTTGGTTCATTTGCCACCCTTTATAAGCATGTTCTGTTTCAGTTCATATTGTCCGATCTACTTTGTTGCTGCTGGGTTGTGTATGTGTGGTCCTGTTTGATGTCTTTGGATTTTGTTAAAGATTTTATATCACATTCCTCTTCATCTTGCGCTCCTTCCCGTATGTACCGTGACAGCTGTCAAATCAAAACTGAATATTTATAGTGACTTTAGTATCAAAAATGAAGGTATTGATTTATTTTATTTTATTATTGTTTTTTTGTTGTTGTTGTTGTTGTTTTTTTTTTTTTACTACAGATGAACATTAGCTACTTTGGCTAAATCTGGCTCATTTCACATTGTTTACATTTATTATTAGTTTGCATTGTGCCTGTCTGATTGAAAAAAAAAGACACCAAAAAAATTTCAAATAAATGTAATACAGACAGAGACATATTCTTTTTGTCAGGGCATAGTAGTGTTTCTTTAAAATATCTGTATTTTAATTTCTGTATATATATTTAATATATGTTTTAATCTATATGAATTACTGAATTATGGAGGACAGTATGAATGATAATACCATAATTTGAATAAACAAAAAAATCTAATGAAATGGTACATTTGTGTTAAAGGAAGAATTCTTTATTTACTCACCCTAATGTTGCAAACCTTTATTTCTTTCTTCTGAGGAGCACAAAAGGAGGTTCCCCCTCAGTCGTTCTCTACGACGTTACGTCAATGACGTAATAATGGGATCGGCTACGAGACCCTATCACCTCTGAGCTTAAGAGAAAAAGCCAATGAGAATTGGCGAGTGGAATTTGCATGCTGCGCCACTCCCCCGGACATACGGGTATATAAGATGGCGGCGTGCATCCACTCATTCAGATTTCTGCTTCGGAGCCTCGCCTGTGAGCTGTTCAGAAGAGAAAAGAAGACGGAGAGAACGAGTTTCCTGTTCCTGCTCCTGTTTCCTGCATCTGCTCGATCGTGTTACCGGCGCTGCCGGCATCTGTGCCAACCAGCGACTCCTGGCTGTTGCCTTCCCTGGGGCACGCCGGTCTAAAAGAGCAATTTTCTTACACGGTCGTCGATAGCGTCTTCCGGGATGTCTGTCCGACCATGTGCTGCTGGATGTGGTGGCTTTCTGTCATCTAATGACGGCCACGAGCGCTGCCTCTCGTGCCTGGGCCGAGAACACGCTGAGGCAGCGTTTGTGGATGGGTCTTGCACTCATTGTGAGCACATGTCCATGGCCACGCTGAGATCACGCCTCTCGTTCGCGAGATGGCGCCCTTCATCCTCTACCCCTTCCAGTTCGGCGGGCCGTTCCGGCTCCTCGGCTGCATTGATTAGAGGTGAAGGAGATCTGAGGGTGACAGTACCGAACATTCCGTCGGGTCAGCCCCCGCGGAAGTCCGGTCCCTCAAAGCATGGTCCCGTGGAGTTGCCAAAGCTCAGCACTCGTCCACCAGCTGGACCAAGTGTTACCTTTGGCGCTCCAGAAGATGATAGAATGTCCGTCACTGCATCAGAGGAGGGGCTTATGCCTGCTGATGCTGAAGCTTCTGCTGGACAGCCCCCCACCGCGGTGGCTGCTCAGTCTGAGGCGGACGCGGAACTGGCGGCCATGCTCCGTCGGGCAGCCGCGAGCATCGGTTTGGAGGTGTCTAAAGCACCTTCCCCCGAGCGCTCGCGGCTCGACGATTGGTATATGGGCGACGTGAGCTCACCTCGCTCCGCCCCAGTGCCTTTCTTTCCCGAGGTGCATGAGGAGCTCACTAAGACGTGGAAAGCCCCCTATTCGGCACGTACACGTCAGGGCTCCTCCCTTCTCACTACCCTCGATGGCGGGGCGGCCAGGGGGTACGTGGACGTCCCTCAGGTGGAGCGTGCGGTTGCGGTGCATCTATGCCCGCAAAACGCCGCCACCTGGCGGGACCGTCCGCATCTCCCTTCCAAAGTCTGTAAGCTCTCGTCAGCTCTCGCTGTGAGGGCTTACAACGCGGCGGGCCAGGCTGCCTCAGCCCTGCATGCGATGGCCACCCTGCAGGTATATCAGGCCAAAGCGTTAAAAGAGCTGCACGAGGGTAGTTCTGACCGTAGGATGATGCAGGAACTGCGTTCGGCTATCGACTTCTCCCTCCGGGCGACGAAGGTAACGGCGCGGGCCCTCGGTCAGGTGATGTCTACCATGGTAGTCCAGGAGCGCCACCTCTGGCTGAACCTGGCGCAGATGGCTGACGTCGACAAAGCTCGCTTTCTCGACGCACCCGTCTCCCAGGCCGGCCTCTTCGGCGACACCGTTGAGGACTTCGCCCAGCAGTTCTCAGCGGTGCAAAAGCAGTCTGAGGCCATAAGCCACATCCTGCCCCGGCGCAGTGCCAACAAGCCGCCGGGTGCCAGGCCTCAGGCTGCTCGTCGCCGAGGGCGCCCCCCTGCGGCTGCGGCTTCTGCTTCGCCCCCTGCACCACCAGCTGAGTCTAAGACCCCTCAGCCTGGGCGTAGAGCCAGTCGCAGGAAGGCGGCGCAGCCCGACACTCAGCGGCCCGCTAAAAACACCCGCAAGTCTGCGAAGCGGCCCTGACACGGGCTGCCCGGAGATGGAGAGGGTTGCTCTTCGGGGGACATCACCATCAGTCCCCCCAGCCCCGGGGGAGGGCCGGGGCCAGGTACCATCGCTGACCCCGGGTCAGTGGTACCCACTTCCTCACAAAAAGAGCAATTTTCTTCACCTCTGGGCCTAGTGCCCCGAGTTTCGTTCCTGAGCGACGCACTGCCTCCTCGGACTCGGAGCCTGATTTCGCCAGCGCGGGATCCAGGGAAGGTAAGCGCTGCCCCGTGCAGCTCAGCTCTTCTCCAGAACGCCCCGCTTTCCGGGTTGAGCCCCCTTCCCCCCCCCGGCTGCCCCACCCCCGGCACGTCAGTTACTGTTCCGTTGATCCCACTGGCACGTCGGCTGGGAGCCTGGCTAGCGCTTCCCAGCCCGTCCCCGTGGTTGATCAGGACGGTACGACTCGGCTACGTGATTCAGTTCGTGAGGCGACCGCCCAAGTTCAGAGGCGTCCATTTCACGTCTGTCCGCTCGGACACGGATGCCTCTGTTCTACGGGTGGAGATTGCGGTTTTCCTGGCGAAGGACGCAATCGAGCCTGTCCCTCCAGCCGAGATGAAATCAGGGTTCTACAGTCCTTATTTCATCGTGCCCAAGAAAGGGGGTGGGTTACGACCGATCCTGGATCTTCGAGTGCTGAACCGGTCCCTTCACAGGCTACCGTTCAAGATGCTTACCTTGAAACGCATACTGTCTTGCGTACAACACCAAGATTGGTTTGCAGCCATCGACCTGAAGGACGCGTACTTTCATGTCTCGATTCTGCCTCGACACAGACCGTTTCTTCGGTTTGCTTTCGAGGGTCGGGCATATCAGTACAAAGTCCTCCCATTTGGCCTGTCCCTGTCTCCCCGCGTCTTTACCAAGGTCGCGGAGGGTGCCCTATCTCCCCTTTGGCGGAAGGGCATCAGAATCCTCAACTATCTCGACGACTGGCTTATTCTAGCTCACTCGCGAGATGTGTTGTGCGAACACAGGGACCTGGTGCTGCAGCACCTCAGCCACTTGGGGCTTCGGGTCAACTGGGAGAAGAGCAAGCTCTCCCCTGTGCAGAGCATCTCTTTTCTCGGTATGGAGCTGGACTTGGTCACCATGACAGCACGCCTCACCAACGAGTGCTGAACTCCCTGAAGTCTTTCAGGCACAAGACAGTGGTCCCTCTCAAGAATTTTCAGAGGCTCCTGGGGCATATGACAGCCACAGCCGCAGTTACGCCGCTTGGGCTGCTTCATATGAGACCGCTTCAGCGCTGGCTACACGACCGAGTCCCGAGATGGTCATGGCACCGCGGCACGTTCCGGGTGGGCGTTACTCCGGAATGTCGCTGCCTGTTCAGCCCGTGGTCAGACCCTGCTTTCCTACGGGCAGGAGTGCCCCTAGGACAGGTGTCGAGGCATGTTGTGGTCAACACAGATGCCTCCATGACGGGCTGGGGTGCTGTGTGCAACGGGCAGACAGCCTCGGGCTCCTGGACGGGACCTCGACTGCAGTGGCATATCAATTGCCTCGAGTTGCTGGCCGTGCTTCTGGCGCTCCGGCGGTTTCTTCCGCTGCTGCGCCACAAGCATGTGCTTGTCCGCACAGACAACACAGCGACCGTAGCGTACATCAACCATCAGGGTGGTCTGTGCTCCCGTCGTCTGTCGCAACTCGCCTGCCATCTCCTTCTCTGGAGTCAGACGCGGCTCAAATCGCTGCGGGCCGTTCACGTTCCAGGAGAGCTGAATCGTGCAGCCGACGTGCTCTCACGACAGCTCACCCTTCCTGGAGAATGGCGACTCCACCCCCTGACGGTTCAGCTCATTTGGAGTCGATTCGGGGAAGCTCAGGTGGACCTGTTCGCTTCCCCAGAGTCCTCCCACTGCCAGCTCTTTTTCTCCCTGACTCAGGCCCCCCTCGGCAGGGACGCTCTGGCACACAGCTGGCCTCGGGGCCTCCGCAAGTACGCCTTCCTCCCAGTGAGCCTCCTTGCACAGACCCTGTGCAAGATCAGGGAGGACGAGGAGCAGGTCCTGTTGGTTGCGCCGTTTTGGCCCACCCGGACCTGGTTTGCCGACCTCATGCTCCTCGCGACAGTCCCTCCCTGGAAGATTCCCCTGAGGAAGGACCTTCTTTCTCAGGGGGACGGCACGATTTGGCACCCGCATCCCGATCTGTGGAACCTACATGTGTGGCTTCTGGACGGGACACGGAGGACCTCACCGGCCTCCCCCAGGCCGTGATAGACACTATCACTCAGGCTAGAGCCCCCTCTACGAGGCAGGCCTACGCCCTGAGGTGGGGTCTGTTCGTTGACTGGTGTTCCTCTCGCCGAGAGGACCCACGAAAATGCTCGGTCGGAGTGGTGCTTTCCTTCCTGCAAGAGAAGTTGGAACGGAGACTGTCCCCCTCCACTTTGAAAGTGTATGTCGCAGCTATTGTGGCATATCACGATGCAGTGGATGGTTCATCCCTGGGGAAGCATCACCTGATCATCAGGTTCCTGAGAGGTGCGAGAAGGATTAACCCTCCTAGATCGCACCTCGTACCCTCTTGGGATTTCTCCGTGGGGCCTTCGGGGAGCTCCCTTCGAGCCGCTCGGTTCAGTTGAGCTGAAGTTCTTGAGACTTCGCTCCTGGCTGCGCTGGCCTCCATCAAGAGGGTTGGGGACCTACATGCATTTTCGGTCAGCGAAGAGTGCTTAGAGTTCGGGCCAGGTAACTCTCACGTTATCCTGAGACCCCGGCCCGGCTACGTGCCCAAGGTTCCCACCACCCCCTTTCGAGATCAGGTGGTGAACCTGCAAGCTCTGCCCCAGGAGGAGGCAGACCCGGCCTTGGAGTTGCTGTGTCCCGTTCGTGCCTTGCACATTTACGTGGACTGCACCCGGAGCTTCAGACGCTCCGAGCAGCTCTTTGTCTGCTTCGGGGGACAGCAGAAGGGGAATGCTGTCTCCAAACAGAGGTTGGCTCACTGGGTAGCTGATGCCATCACCTTGGCGTATGAAGCCCAAGGTGAGCCGTGCCCCCTAGGAGTCCGAGCTCACTCCACCCGGAGTGTTGCCTCCTCCTACGCGTTGGCGCACGGCGCCTCTCTAGCAGACATCTGTAGAGCTGCGGGCTGGGCGACACCCAATACCTTTGCGCGGTTCTACAATCTCCGCGTTGAGCCAGTGTCCTCCCGTGTGTTGGGTAACATCAGGTAATTTGCGGGAGGACGGCTCAGGTGTCGGCTTGCTGCGCCATTCCTCTCGGATCCGTGCGCTATTTTCCCAGTTGTTCCCATGGCTGAACTCTGGGTCCTCCATGCCCCGCAGTACTGGACTAGACGGAGTAGTCCATACTGTGCTCCGGAGCGGGGCCTCCTTCACCCCCCTCCGGTTGTGGCATCATGTCTCAGTATCTCCACAGAACCTTCCGTGTTTCCCCAGTCTGGTTAGACTTACTTCAAAAGCTTCCACATGACTTAACCGTCATTGTGCTCCACCCCCCAACGGTTGCCTTAGAATCTAGCACCCCTGGTGGGCCACCACGTGGTCTACAGGGCGTTGGGACGGTTACGCATTGAGCCCTTTGTTCCGACACGCTTGCCTGCCGGCATTGGGTCTCGGCTGCGTAACGCAATTCAGGATTGTGGCGTTTTCCAGAGGTCCCCATTATTACGTCATTGACGTAACGTCGTAGAGAACGACTGAGGGGGAACGTCTCAGTTACGAAGGTAACCCTCGTTCCCCGAAGGAGGGAACGGAGACGTTACGTCCTCTTGCCACAATCCTGGACTGCGCTGAAGCCGGGTTGCGGCTCGGCTCCTCAGCAAATCTGAATGAGTGGATGCACGCCGCCATCTTATATACCCGTATGTCCGGGGGAGTGGCGCGGCATGCAAATTCCACTCGCCAATTCTCATTGGCTTTTTCTCTTAAGCTCAGAGGTGATAGGGTCTCGTAGCCGATCCCCATTATTACGTCATTGACGTAACGTCTCCGTTCCCTCCTTCGGGGGAACGAGGGTTACCTTCGTAACCGAGACGTTATTTTGAGTAATATCGATAACCGAATATGTTTGGTTCCCACTGACATTCCAAGCAAAAAAAAAAAAAGCCAATGCGAACCAAAACTATTTGATTATCAACATTCTTCAAAATGTCTTGATTTACAGCAACTTGAGGGTGCAGAAAAAACCATAAGTCCTAAAGACATGAAACTTGGCCAGATGATAGAGCTCAATTTGGGGAGACACTGGCAAAGACTCACCCCAGTCGGCCTACTCTCTGACTCCATAAAGGCTGCCATATAATTTGCCTTCTGACTAAGCATATAAAGAATTTAGGGGAAGAATTTTAATAATCCTGTGAATGCACTTACAAAACGCCACTTGCATCGTTAATCGAATTGCACCAAATTGTTCTGAATTTGCGAAAATTACCTATTGGTCAAAAGTGATAAATCATTAAATAATATTTGTAATGATTTTATTTATGATTTTTTGGGTAAAATCATTTTAAAATGTCTATAATTGCTCAAAGTTCTTAAAATGCTTGAACCCCTTTAATTGCTGCTTGCAGCTATATTTTATTTATTTATTTATAAATAAGTAACTCCCGCACCCTTTTAAGAATAAAAATGCATCATTGGTGGCCTTGGCACAAACTTCCTTTTCAACTCTTTTCTATTTCTCCATTTCTCTCCACAGACAATAGCAGTTTCGGGATGCATTAGCCCTGGCTGCATCTGTCTTCCTCCGACAGCTCAGGAGTGAAAACAAAAGAAAGAATGAAAGAAGAGATGAGATAAGACAAGCCAAAAAGCAAGTGAAGTCATTCTTTTCTCGTTGCCTCCAGCTTTTAGTTAGAAAAGCCTTTATTCCCCAAATTCAGTCGTGATGCATAATGCATGAGCTAAACACCCCTCTCCTGCAGATGCTTCTTGCCTCCTTTCACTTTTTTTCTCCTTGTGTATACCGTTCTTCTTTTGCCTCTCTGTATGTATCCTCCTCCTCTCTATCTCTTTCTTTCTCTCCCTTTGTGTCTTGTCTCTCTCTCTCTCTCTTTCTCTCTCTCAATCTATCCTTCGCTCTCTCGCTTCTCTCTGTCTGGCCTCTCTTGTGTTGCCTTGTTGAAACACTAATGGCTTGGTACAAGTCATTTCCTCCCTGAGCGCTAACATGATTACTCTGTTTTTGTACTGTGTTTCTGTATGACAAATTTGTTTATGGGAAGAAAAGGCGTAAGAGGAAAAAAAACATCATCTAATGACCCCGCCGAACTGGCCTGCAGCACAAAAAGCCTCAAAGCATCCAGCTACTTGCAACAAAAGTCAATCTCTTTAATTACACAGTTCTAGTCAGAGGCTTTGAACATTATGCACGTCATCTGCATCTAATGTGCCTCACACCGACACAAACGCATGTGGAGCTGAATATTAAACCCGTCATGTGGAAACTGATGATGAGCTTCAGAAACATACTCAACTCAGGCAGAAACACAAAACAGAGTAATGGATTTAAAATCACTACTGCATTCTCAGAAGCTTATTTAATATTCCAAGTCTCATGAAGTGAACTTAAATTTGCAATCTGCAAGTGTGGGTAATTTTAGCTAAATTGTCCATTGCTACATTGTAGCAAGTCAACCAGTGGTTACAAATAAACATATTTCTATAGCTTGTTAATATTTTATACATTGTTGACATTGGATTTTGTTGTTTATGAATTTCTTTAGCATTTTTGTTTTTACTGCTGTTTTTCTTTGGCAAGTAAAATAGCATAATATATATTTCAGAAAATACATCTGAAAAAAAGTGTCCCATTGGCAAATTAATGTTTTAATTATAGTTTATATTTAATTAATTATATATTAAAATATTATACTAAATATTTATTATATTTTATGATTTATTTATATTTTATATTATTTTTTTATTTTATATATATTTTTTTGTTATATTGTTATATTTATGTACATTTCATATTATTCTTTAGATTTTGTGATCTTATTTTATTTCATGATATTTTATTTAATATTTTATTTAATTTATTTTATGTTGTTTAATATTTAATATTTTATTTTATATTATATTTTGTTATCTTATTTTATTTTGTGTTATTTTATATAGGTTATTTTATTTTGCTATTTTTGTTTTATTGTTTTATTTTATTGTATATTTTATTTTATGTCATGTTATGTTATTTTATTTTGTTATCTTATGTTGTTTTGTTATTTTGTTTAATTGTTATTTTATGGAATTTTATGTGAAGTTTATTATTTTACTTTACTTCAACCTGCCTTTGTATATTTTCAATATAATTAGTAGTAGTAGTAGTATTTAAAAAAAAAAAATTCTCGCAGCTTAGTTTAAAAATATTAACTGGGGCCAGCACATTCTCCCTCTTTTTTTTTTTTTTTTTTCTAAAACACATTATATTTGAGAACAAATGATATGCATGAAAATACTTTCTGCCATTGTCTGCACAGTTACTGAAATTAGGATGTGTGCTGAATTAGCTTTATCACTTAGTCTAACGCTAATATTTCTCTTAAGCACATTCATACACAAGATCCAGGCTTGATTGAATGGAGCATTCAGAAAATGTATATTAAAATGCTGCAGAGTCCCAGCGGTTTGAATGTTGTCTGAGCTGTATTCATACTGGCAACAGTGGATTTGCACTTTAATGAAGTGAATGGAGAAGAGGGGGTGCAGGAGGAGTGAGGACAGATAATGAAGGTCAGTGAGTGTGTGTGTGTGTGCGTGTGTGTGTCAGTGAAGGGTTAGAGTGTGCACATGCAGAGAGGGCATGCCCTAGGGACCCTTAAGAATATGCTTTGCAGGTAAAATCACATGCATAAAGCAGGTAAGGCTGGTTTCTAGGGCTCAGTCAGACCTGCCAAAAACTGAAATATTAAATATGGGAAGTAATGCATAATTCCTGCAAGAGATTTCATTACAAACCAGTCACTATGCCAAGCCTTGTCAGGCCTTCATACCAGGTGTAATAATAAAAACATGAGCTTTTTCAGGTGCGCGCTTCACGGAGTGGCATTTCTGAATCTGCTGTCGTAATGGATAGTGAAGTGCAAGTTTATCTTGAAACTTGGATGTGTGTTGGATGTAGGGACATGACACACATTCTGTTCATTTATACATTCAGAATGCAGTTCACACTACAGTGATTTTAACCCAAAATGTATTTATGACAAATTAAAGCTTTGAAGGCAGTGTGTAAACATGATTGACACACTGTTAGGTCATATATATTTTTTAATGTGCAGAAATTTCGGACGAGAATTTTTCGTATTCGTCAAAACTCATCATGCACAGAACATCATGGTAGCTCTTAATTGTCAAAACACCCCTCAAAATTCTTGCTACAAATGCGAAAAATGAAATTTAACCTGATACAAATTTATTTATGACAAATGAAACCTTGGAAGGCAGTGCGTAAATGTGACTGACACAACATGAGGTTGTATATATTTTTTTAATGTGCAAATATTTTGAATTTCAGACTCGCACACTAAGTCTTCATGCCTCAGTTTGATGCTTTTCTAGCAATCTGTCTTTATGTTCTGTATTTTTGTATTACGCACTTTGTCATACAGTGCTTTTTGCTGTGAGATAAAATGGATCAACTTGTAAGAAACCATTCTGGATTTTAGGGTTCGCTTATACAGTGGCTCTGTATTGTCAAAACACCTCTCAAAATACTTGCTACGGATGCGAATAACAGAAAATTGAACCCAACACAAATTTTATCCAAGACAGATGAATGTTTTGGAGGTTGTGCGTAAACATGATTGACACAACATGAGGTCATATTTATTTTTTAACGTGTGAAAATTTTGGACGTTAATTTCGGACTGTGCAAATGTGCAAGGACCCACTGCAGGGTTGTTATTTCACAACAAAACCCCGCCCAATTCCTACTCAAAACTAGCCCAAAATAAGCCCAGTCACGTTTCTGAGGTGGTCCCCTGGTAAAAATCTCGTTCCGGGGGGTAAAATACACGTTTTTGGCAGGGATCCCCCTGGTAAAACAACAGTGTTAAAGTTGCCCAATTCTGCAGGAAAACTGTGGACTTGGCAACACTGGCCATTGTGCCAGTGGGAATATAAATGGTGGAAATGCTAGTTAGCATAGGAAATAAGCACCTGCTCTGATGTTGTTACAGATATTTATTAAATCAAATGTATTTATACCTCGCAAATAGCATTGATATACAGTGCCTATAGAAAATCATCATACTCCTTTGAAATAGTTCCTTTATTTGTCATACAGCCTGAAATCAAAGCCCATTGCAAAAAACTTTTCCAGCTTTATTTACAATTTTGGTCTTACAACATTAAACCAATAAATAGAAAAAACACAACAGTTCTGCAAAATACTAGAAGACAAAAAGACTAGGATAACAGGGTTGGAAAAGTCATCAGTCCCTTGATTTAATACTTTGTAGAGCAACCTTTTGCTTTAATTACAGCCATCACTCTTTTTGGATATGTCTGTACTAGCTTTGCACACCTTGATTGGGGAATATTTGCCCATTCTTCCTTGCAGATTTGCTCAAGTTCAGTCAAATTCTGTGGTGAGCAGCAATGGACTACTCTCCTCAAATCCATCCACAGATTTTCGATTGGATCTAAGTCAGGCCACTTAAGGATGTTCACCTTCTTATCCGTAAGCCATTTCGTTGTTGTTTTGGCAGCATGTTTCGCACGTCCTGATGTTGCTGAGTTTGATGTGTTCCTGGGTCAACATATTTTGTTGTCCCTGGAACAACATTTTAATGCAAAAATTTAGTCCTGACCACATCCTTACACCTAAACCTAACCTTACCCATGAGTAACCTCTAAAATCAGAGGAAATGATGGATGAATGACACTGATGTACAAGCACCAAACACTGATTATAAGCCTAAATTTCACAAAAACTATAAATTGTTTTTTCAAAAACAATGTTGTTCCAGGGTCAACAAAGATGTTGATCCAAGAACATGTCACACTTGGTAAAATCAGGTTGCAAAGCTATTACAGACATATCAGTGTTGGAAGGTCAATGACCTTCCCATCTTCAGCTGTCTAGCAGAGGGACACAGGTTTTCCTCAAGAATTTGGATGTACTTGGCAGCATTCATTTTCCCTTCAATCCTGACCAATCGCCCAGTCCCAGCTGAAGAGAAACACCCCCACCACGTAATGCTGCCATAACTATGCTGTGTTGTGTTTGCTTTTGCCAAACATAGTGCTTGGAGTTCAGTCCAAAAAGGTCTCATCAGACCATACACTTTCAAATAAAGGTTCCGAAAAGGTGATTTTGCAGTCATGTCATAGAAGAACCATTTTGGCTCCCCAAAGAACCTTTCAGTGAATAATTCTTAAAAGAATAATTTTAAAGAACATTTTAAAAATAAACTTTTTTAAAGAACCTTTTTCGACTATAACAAACCTTTTTCTGCATTTGAAAGGTTCCATGGATGTTCATGGTTCTTCATGGAACCATCAATGCCCAAGAACTTTTATTTTACCTTTTGCCAGTAAGTAGTCAGACTCTTCCAAATGTGTTTTTGCATAATGCAAACGAGAAAGGCTTCTTCTGGCCACCCTGCCATACAGGCCAGCTTTGTGTAAAGCTTGGGAGATGTCACATGCACAGACTGACCAGACCCAGCCATAAAGCCTTGTAAGTCCTTCAAAGTTGCCTTTGGCCTCCTGGTAACTTCTCTTATCAATGTCCTCCTGGCTCTGTCATCCACTTTGGACGGACAGCCTGATATAGGCAAGGTGCTGGTTCTGCCATACGTATTCCTCTTCTTAATGATGCTCTGAACATTACTCAGAGGGATAGCTAAAGTCTTTGAAATGTTTTTTGTAGCCCTCTTTTAACTTGTGCCTTTCTACAGTTTTATCCCAGTCTTTTGAAAGCACTATCCCAACCATGGTGATTTTTTTCATGGTGATGGATGAATATTTTGCCGTACCATGCACTACTAACAGTGGAATCTGCAAGAAACAGCTTGTTTTATTCTGAAGCAATCACCACCACTATTGATGTCAGGTAGGGCAATTAGGCAGGTGTTTAATTTGGAAGTTGATTGCTTGCACCTAAGCAAGTTTATAATTGTATACTCTAAGGCAGAGGTCTTCAACCCTGCTCCTGGGGACCCACTCTCCTGGAAAGTTTATTTCCAACCGCCTTCAGCACACCTGCCTGCAATTTTCAAGCAGTCTTGAGGAGCTTGATTGGCCGCTTCAGGTGTGTTTGATTAGGGTTGTAGCTAAACTCTTCAGGATAGTGGGTCCCCAGGAACAAGGTTGAAGACCTCTGCTCTAAGGGGCTGGTCACGTTACCATACCAGGCATTTTCATTTTTATTTTTTTTTATTTTTAATTTAATTTTAAATGATATGTTACTTTAATGATGAGAGTTATAATGTGTACATGCAGCTCAAAAAGTTAGACTTAATTTATTTAATTTTTCAGGGTGTAATGTGACAAAAGATAAAGGTGTTCACAGGGTATGATGATTTTCTATAGGCACTGTAAAACAAATATGTGTTTTAAAGATGACCTACCAGTTTAACATAGCCTACTTGTAAGCTTTTCAGGATGAGTCTCACTGCTGGTCTGCTAGTGCCTGTGATAGGAAAATAGGCTGCTAGTTAGCTTAGTTGTACTGAGAAAGTAAGCAATTATTATTGAAACAATCTGTAATTGAGCCAAGCCCCATCTAATTAGCTATTCTGAATGATTCTGTCTGCTAATTTACATATATACTGTAACTCATCTAAAAATCTATCTGTTGAATAACCACAGTCCATAAGCCAGTATTACATTCAAATATTGATGATAGACGGGGTGTATGTGTGTGTACATACATGTGCTCCCAGCTGCTGCCTCGACAGCTTTGCATTCTGAATCCAAATCCAGCTGTTTCATCACTTGTAATTTGAGTTACACTAAGTGAACCATTTCCTGTTCACTGGGACCGCTGAGGTTTGAATCCGTTCATATGGGCATTAGCAGCTCTGGGTTCATTCCAGTTCAGTCCACCACGGTGCCAAAAGAACACAAGCAGAACATGGAGCAGCTGAGAGACAAATGGACACGAGTGAAAGACACAAGACTGTAAATGTGATAAACAAATGCAGATCACATGTTCGGTCACTTCCTCTGTCAGTAGATTCAACGATGGATCTGCCAGACAATCTGAACTGATAGAACACTAACAAATCTTTACAGTTACTCGCTCAACCAGGACTTTTCTCTAGGATATTGTGTGTAAACGTCACATACTGTACTACCCTGTGAGCCGGTTGGTAATTTAATGAATAAATAACGAACATCTTGGGAATGGCTGGGTATTTTTAGTGGAATAGTGTTATATCTTGCATTATGAGGCACGCAAATAAAATATTGAACTTTCAACACCTTGCAGGTGTTTAAACCCAATGCGTCCCTTGAGTGAGATAGAAATGTTTAATGGTTTGTTTGGTTTGGAGTCTGTCTGGACTATTCTTAGCCTCGTCTGGGGAACCTCTCAAGAACTTTCTGGTGTTTCACATGTGTGGCGCTTTCTTAATCCCCCTTGTTTTATTAGTGTATGGTGTTTTGGTTGAGCTAATGACCTCACAAATATTCAACAGGTCTGATGCAGTTTTTTCAGAATTTCCGTATAGAGTACAAACAGCTGTGGGATTGTTTGGGAGGTTGCTAGACGAACTGCTACAACACTGTCATTACCGCTTTTGTTTCTGTAGAAAGTGTACAGTATACTTCTGCTGTCAGATCAAGTTAGTCTGCCTGATAAGGTGAAAAATAAGCAAAGAGAAAAAAGTGATATTCCAGATGTTTCTCAAGGAAATGATGACCTGCCACAAACGTCTCTCTCTTTATGCATTTTGGTCATTTTTAGCCAACATTACCAGTCAAAAGTTTTTGAACAGTAAGATTTTTAATGTTTTTTTAAAATAGTCTCTTCTGCTCACCAAGCCTGCATTAATATTGAAGAACAGCAAAAATAAATATTTTTGCTATTTAAAAAAACTGTTTGCTATTTGAATAATTTTCAAAATGAAATTTATTCCTGTGATTAAAGCTAGATTTTCAGCAACATTACACCAGTCTTTAGTGTCACATGATCCTTCAGAAATCATTCTAATATTCTAATTTGCTGTTCAAGAAACATTTATTATTATTGTTATTATTATCAATATTTAAAACTGACTACATTTTTTTTTTCAGGATTCTTTGATGAATAGAAAGATCTAGAGTATCAGCATTTATAAAAAGTGAAATAAAAAGCTCTTGTAACATTATACACTATACTATTCAAAAGCTTGAAGCCAGTATATATTTACTTATTTATTCATTTATTTTGGGAAAGAAATTATAGAAATGAATACTTTTATGTAGCAAAGATGCTTTATATTGATCAAAAGTGATGATAACGACATTTAAAATGTCTTTAATTCTAATAATAATAATAAATAGTTTTTGAGCAGCAAATCAGTATATTAGATGCTTTCTGAAGGATCATGTGACTGGAGTAATGATGCTAAAAACACAGAAATAAATTACATTTTAAAATATATTCAAATAGTAAACAGTTATTTTAAATAGTACAAATATTTCAAAAGTTTACTGTTTTTGCTGTACTTCAAATAAATGCAGGCTTGGTGAGCAGAAGAGACTTCTTTAAAAAACATTAAAAATCTTACTGTCCAAAAACTTTTGACTATGTATATGGCTTCTTTGCCTTGTATATCTTCAATACTCATGATTTTTTTTTACACATTTGGCATAATTTGACAATATTACAGCTTGATTGGACATGATAGAAATATTATTTGCTATTACCATAGTATTATATTATTTAATTATATTCTTACACAATAAATACTGAAATGTTTTACATTTATATTTGTAAACGTATAATAATTGATATTTATTACATTTTTACTTTGGACTTTCGTAGTCTAAAAAAGAAAGTCTGGTTCTGGGTCAAGGGTAAAAATCTGTACATAAAAGGTGTTTGAAATAAAGCAAAAATAACTTGAAGGAAAGTTTCATAAAGAATTTAAACATAGGTGTCCTAATTTTTAAACCTTAAAACTAATTCTGGCTGGACCAGTGCAATAACAAAGAATTACACTTGATTCAATGGTGCAGTGCTCATGTACACACTGGTCTCAGAACAGCTTGTTGTACAGGACCCGTTTACAGGAAACTACAAAACTGGCCCCAAATCTGTATAAGTGACAAATCTCTTGCCAACACCCATGTTTCAGCTGCAGCCATTAATGGCCGCTATGCTCTGAGTGATGCCCTGCTGGTCCAGTCCTGCTCAGCCTAATGGACTGGCCCTGACCTGGTTTCTCCAGACCCATATTCTTCTGGGAAAATGCTTCATCTGGCAGGGCCCAATCCTCCGCAGCTGCAGCCAGCTTATGAGCATGAGTGTATATGTGTGTGTGTGTGTGTGTGTGTGTGTGTGTGTGTGTGTGTGTGCATGCAACAGCCGTTAGCACGAGTTGAAATAAGAACATCCTTCAGGGGATTTCCTTGGATATGTGTGATGGAAAGAAGCTGTAAAACAAGTTTGCTCTTAAAACAAGTTTCTGCATTTTACATTGTTGCATCGTCGTCCTATTGCATGACATTACTATAAAAACTTTATTATACAGCCATAAAACTGTAATATTAGGTCATGAACTAACAATTAACAAGCAAATTAACAAACATGAACTAACAGGCAAATCAACGTTAATTCATGATACATGCTCATGTTAAATGTATATCAGTGTATTAATGTGAAATGTATATTTTTCATTTCAGATTTAAGTCTGGTTGGAAGTGTTTGGAGGTTTTGTAGCAGGTGTTGGTGTGTTCCCCTGATGCCGTGAGAGCAGTTATTCTGGTAAGTGTTTAATCAGGCATGTGTTGCTGTTAAACTGGTGTCTGTGCCCTCTTCCTGCTATGTTTAAGTGTGTGGTGGTTGGTGAAGCGTGTCTCACAGGGGCTCACAGCAGATCATGATGGCTTTGATCAGGAGTGCACTGGATACATCCTTCTTTCTGACAGTGAAAGAGGAGGAGAGGCTCATACTCCTGTAAAAAAAATTTAATAAAACAGTAAAAGAAAATAATCTTTTGTTAAATACATGTTCTATAAAAAATGTATTATCATGAACCTAAAATGTATCCACCTTTTTCTTCAATGTGGAAGTAAGCCAGTAGGTGAGAATTCCGGTTCATTAACCGCTATAGGGAAATTCCAAGAAGAATAACAACGCGCAATCAACTTTAAAACTGTTTGAACTACAATCCAGTGTGCTTATAATTAAGATAATATGTTAAAATAATATGGTAACACACACCCATTTGCAATATCAAGCAGCAAAAGAAGCTGTTTTGGACAGCTAAAAATAGCTGGAATCGAATGAGACTGGAAGCCAGACCCATAAAATGTACAAATGGCTGCACCCACTCTTACAGTAAGGAAAAAGGTGAATACCTCATGTAAGTTACCTAGATTTATTGTAGTCAAAAACACAATTTAATACAGTATTTCTTCACCTTTTTGACTTCAAGTCTTTCATTGTTCACAACAACAATTGAAGGCCCCATGACTTTTCTGGATGTTTTGTGATTTGCTGGAAAAATTAACCGCATTTTGTATTATTGAGTACTTATTATTATCAATAATACTTATGGGGCAGCCGTGGCCTAAAGGTTAGGGAGTCGGCCTTGTAATCGAAAGATTGCAGGTTCGAGTCCCAGGTCCGGCAGGGATTGTCGGTGGGGGGAGTGAATAATCAGCGCTCTCTCCACCCTCAATACCACGACTGAGGTGAGAGCAAGGCACCGAACCCCCAAACTGCTCCCCGGGCGCCGCAGCGATAGCAATATGGCTGCCCACTGTATGTGTGTGTGTTCACTACTGTGTGTGTGCGCACATGGATGGGTTAAATGCAGAGCACAAATTCTGAGTATGGCTCACCATACTTGGCCACACGTCACTTTCATCAAGATTTTTACATCAAAAACATCATCGTTTTGAAGTATTAAGCTATTTTCTGTCCTGTTTTGACCCCCTTCATCTGAACACACTGTTTGAATAGGCATGGCGGATTGTAGACTCAGAAGTAAAGGCCCAATGGTATGATAAGCTAACAGTTGTGTATGTTTGACAGCCTACATCCTACATGGACGCTGCTGTGATTTAGGTTAAAACGCATAAATGTGATGCGATATAGGAAAACCCAACACATGGTGAAATTTTGCCTTTTTTAGACTTTTTAGATATGAAAGCAGAGTTCAGGCCCTTTCCAAAAGAGTTTTTATTTTGAACGAAACAAAAGTTATGTCTAAAGTTGGCTGTTAGCTTGATTTTTGAGAAAATTTTGATAAAAACGGGTTTAAAATGAGACAGGTTTTACTTTCATTTCATGGGTTTAACGAGAGCAGTCTGTCAAGTCAGGAGTGCTATACTGCATCATTACACAAACTGACTACGTCTGTTTTCCATTGTTTATCATGGGCATAGTCTCTGAACTTTTGATCACCCCTTGTATGTTTAGATTGCACAAATCTAAACTGTTAAATGAAAAGTTATATGTTATATGAAAAGGTGTTTGTGCACCTTTTCATATAACAGACTGTCATCAAACTCCTCCTCTTTAGTAACTTCATCATCCAATCCTTCATCTCTGGTTGTGAAATTGTCCATTATAACATAGTTTAGGGCACTGACATCACCGAGATTGAGCCGATTGAAATGAGTAAGATTGTTTAAGTGAGCAGCTACAGTACTTCTGACTGCGTTGTTCTCTTGCGCTCTGCCATAGTTAAAAAATAAATACAACTTTACGTGCCGTAGTTTACACAGGACTGGTGGGGAATGTGCATTGATACACCTATTGCACTGATAGGTTAACTGTTTTTGTGGTGTTAGAAAAAGCACCTCCGCAGCACGTTCTTAACATAAGAGACAGACATAGTAATTTCTGCTTGCTGCAATAAATCGCTATTTTTCTTCACTAAACAGTAATTTTTACCAAGATGTTTTCAGAGATTATAGACAAGATGTTATAGAATAATAATCGAATGATGACCTAATTTTGACAAAAAAGTGACATTCGACCTGTTTTTAGAATTTCCTGAAAATGTCCCAGCGCCACATCCAATGGGTTTTCCCAGATCACATCACAAATACCCAGTAGCTATCAAAACAAAAGTGACCACATAATACAAACAGAAGAGGTTTTGGACATCATCACTGGTGACATCACAGTAAGAAGAGGTCAGTGAAGCCATTAACAAACTGAAGAACGGTAAGGCCCCAGGACTGGATGGTGTGTGTTCTGAGATGCTTTAGGCAGGAATACAGGAGACACCACAGATCCTTCATCGCATCCTACAGGACATTTGGAAGAAAGAGTCAGCCCCAGAGACCTGGAAAAGTGGCATCATCGTCAAGCTGCTCAAAAAGGGGTATCTTGCTGACTGCAATAACTGGCGAGGCATCACTCTAATCTCTCTCACCAGCAAGATCTTCAGCCATATCATACTGCAGCGCATTCTAGCAGCAGTGGATGATATCCTTCGGCAAGAACAGGTTGGTTTCAGGAAAGGATGGTCATGCATTGACCACATCTTCTTTCTACGTCAGATCCTAGAACAGTCCCATGAATGGAACACCTTGTGTTCATCGACTTTGAGAAGGCCTTTGACAGTCTGCATTGTGCATCACTCTGGAAGATTCTACAACACCATGGCATTCCGAAGAAACTGGTTAACATCATCCCATCACTATACAAGATCTTTGAGTGTCGTGTCATTCACAATAGTGAGCTGACAGAACCTTTTCATGTGGAAACCGGAGTGAGGCAAGGCTGCATCCTGTCTCCAATCCTATTCGTCCTAGCCATTGACTGGCTGATGCACAGCGTCACTCAAGGGAAGCGTCAAGGCATCCAGTGGACCCTGACATCGCTTCTGAAGGCCCTGGACTACACCGACGACCTTGGTTTGCTATCTCATAAGCACCAGGACATTCAACAGAAGATAGAAAAACTCTGCGAAATAGCCAGTACCATCAGGCTAAAGGTCAACAGCAAGAAGACTAAAGTCATGAGGAAGAATGCCACAGTCAATACTCCTGTCAACATAGATGGAACACCCTTGGAGGACGTGCAGGAGTTTGTCTATCTGGGCAGCAAAATGACAACAGATGGTGACTGTGATGCTGAAGTAAATGTCAGAATTAGTAAATCCACAAACCTGAGCTTTCACACCAAGATCAGGATCTACAAGAGCAATGTCATGAGTGTTCTCAGAATGCTGGAAGACAACAGTAGCCATCGAACTGGAGGTTTTTCAGAACAAGTGCCTAAGACGGATTCTTATAGTTTTCTGGCCGAACAACATCTCTAATGACGACTTCAGAGACAGGACTGGAGTGAAGTCAGTGCAAGAGCTAGACCAGTCATGCTGATGGAGGTGGTGGTCATGTCTGCCGCATGCCAGCCGACTCACTACCCAGAACGGCCCTGAAATGGACACCACAAGGAAAAAGGAACGATGGGCGACCGAAAGAAACATGGCAAAGAACAGTTGAGAAAGAGCCGAAAAGAAAAGGGCTTACTCTCCAGACTGCCAGGATAGCGGTAGACAGAATGAAGTGGAGGACTCTTGCTGATGCCTCATGCACCAGATGGCATGGACTAAGACTAAGAGGACTAAGAGAGGGAGAATACAAACAGTTACTCACACTTGTGTGGTGTGACATTTACTATCGGTTCCAATATAGTTGGCATAGCATTGTCTTTTAGTTTCAATCTTTCTGAAAATCTTGTCAAATTGTGCCTTGTTTGAAAACAAATCCAAAGTAAAATGATGTGAACAAAGGACTGAGTTCTTACTGATGTGGTCTGGAACTTCATTCAAAATAAAGTTCACCCACACTTTCCCAATGTTTGAGAACCACTGATTTAACATGACTGAAACAACCTGACTACGTTTGGTTATACCAACAAAAGACAGAAATGTAAGAAGTCATTTTTAAGGGTGAGTCCCATTTAAAATACTATAAAATGAAAAATGCGTCATTATTTACTTCCCACATATCCTGTTATTACTTCTGTGAATAAGAAAATCTTCTCTTTTTCCAGGCAACAGTTGAGAGCAACTGCCCTGCCAAAACTACTGTAATTTGTGTGGGTAACACTTTGTACACTTTGTTACACATTACATGTACTTATAGTAATAACAGAAAATTATGCATAATTACATGCAGTAACCCTAAACCAAACCCCAATCCTAACCCTAACTCTATAAGTGCATGTTGTTAATTAATATTACTCTACTTAAATGTATAGTAAGGTCTACCAAAGCCGTATGATAGATTTGTATATTAAATAGACCAAAATTAAGTTTATTATTCATGAAAAATATTTGCTTATGCTGCAGCTCTCAAATGAAAAGATATAGAACACCTTTAGTGCAGGTTGAATATACATACAGTCAAACCAAAAATTATTCAGACACCAAATATAATTATTTGATTTATGTTACTAGTGGGTGCAGGACACTATAGTTCATTTATGTAAATAAATTGTGACATATTATACAATAAAAATATTTTCATACAGTGGACTGCCAGTATAATTTATAAATATTTAGGACCATTTTTGTCAAAATGTAGTTATTCGCGTATTATTATTCTGTACTTATTTTCAGTATGTGAAGTTTGTTTTGCCTTTTTTTTTTTTTTTTTTTTTAAACAAAAAGTTCTGTCTACAGAAGTCTATGGAATGCAACAACTTTAAAGCTCAATATTTCAAAACTGCTCAAAAGGCAGATTGAACCTTATAATTCCTAGGCAGCGATATGTGGAATGACATGAGAATAAGTAAATCTTGTCAGTGTTAATTTTTACCTGTACTGTAACAATAACACTTGTTTTTTTTTACAGTGCCATGTTAATCTGTATGGATTTATTGAGGCTGTATGTGTAACTCCTTTGTTTGTCCTTTGTAAATGTTTCCTAATGATTCTTCATCAGATATTAAGCCTGTCTTTGTTACAGTATGTTTTGACCCTCCCCTCAGTATCCCAGTCCGCTCTCCCAAATTAAAGTCAAAGAAAATCAATGTCTCCCAGCACTTTATAGACACACTATTGATCATCCTCCCTCACCATCCTTACCAATTATCTTCCAGATTATTCAAAAACCCACAATTTGGTTTCTGTATGCCTTTAGGCCATTAATCAAGAGCTCAGTATATGCAAGGACCAACCTTCTCCTTATGTGTAGCTCTTTTATAGCTTAACCATTTAAAGGATTAGTTCACTTCCAGAATAAAAAAAAATAAAATACAATTTACTCACCTCTATGTCATCCAAAATATTCATGTCTGTCTTTCCTTAGTCAAAAGAAATTAAGGTTTTTGAGGAAAACATTTCTGGATTTTTCTCCATATAGTAGAGCAAACATACCAAGAAAGTCAAACACTCTTTACCAAAAATGTAAAGTTGGAGGAGAAAATGAGGAGTTTTTGCCCTGCCCAACCTTTTTGAACCAAAGTACAGTCAAATAACTGACCTTTTTCAGTGTGACTTGATGTGTGAAGTTGCAGGCTCAGAGTTAGATTTTATTTTATTTTTTTATTTTTCAGAAAATGATTGATCATTTCACTATAGATAAGATACCCTTATTCTTCACATTATGTAATCATGTTGGAAAAGTCACATGTGGTTAGTTCTTCGTATGTATACTTCGGTTTAAAAAAGAAGGGTATAGGGCGAAAAACTCCATCTCATTTTCTCCTCCAACTTCAAAATCGTCTGACCTCATTATTTTATTTGTTTTTGGTAAAGTGTGTTTGACTTTCTTTTAGGGCTGCTCGATTATGGCAAAAATCATAATCACAATTATTTTGGTCAATATTGTAATCACGATTATTTAACACGATTGTGAGTGGGTCCGGAAGTTTTGGAAGTTTAATGTAATTAATTGAATGGAAAATAAAACAGCATAGTCTTCACTGTAAGAATTAAACATGTTTTGTTTCTTATAAAAATTACAAAATCATGTAACGTGACTTGCATAAAATGGGACATGCTTGATTTATTAATGTTTATTCGATTAAACAAAAAATCGTCCCATTTTGTGCAAGTCACGTTACATGATTTTATTGATTTGCATGTGAAATTGGGCTTTTATGGAGGAGCAAAAGCGCGCTGGAAAGGGAGTGGAATCTGGAGCAATAATTGTTTTGTTTCTATTATTGTATTTTCATAATCGTTTGAAGCTGAAATCGAAATCGAAACTAAATTTTGATTAATTGCACAGCCCTACTGTCTTTGCACGTTCGCTTTATAAATACTGGGTCGAGCTAGTGCAAGATGAGCATTTGTGGTTTAAAAATATTTAAATTTGTATTTTTTTTTTTAGAAAACGACAGATTGTTTTACTAGATAAGACCCTTATTCCTCGGCTGGAATTGTGTAGAGCCCTTTGAAACTGCGATTTGGACCTTTAACCCATGGGCTCCCACTGAAGTCCACTATATGGAGAAAATTCCTGGAATGTTTTCCTCAAAAACCTTAATTGCTTTTCAAATGAAGACAGAAAGACATGGACATCTTCAATCAAGACCTGTGAGAAGGAAAGAGTTCCACACAAACACACAACACTTCATTTATTTTATTTTATTTCTAGGTTATGATTATATATATATATATATATATAACGTTTCCACGCAGAAATTGATAGTAAATTTAACAAACAAAAATGTACACAGTAATGGCATGGTTTTCAATTAAATAAAACACAAAATGTAAAGCTCTCTGACACTTGCTTCTCCATCTATGCAGTGAAGTGTAAAGCAGACAAAGGAGAAGGTTGTCTTAATGAGCAAGGGATGAATTTTTAACTAAAGCGAGTGCACACTGTGCTTTCTCTCTCTTTTGTTTCTCTCTTTCCTCAGATGTGTATTGGCCCCCTCCTGCTTGTCATACCGCCAACTAGAGGCATCAGCCACACGGAGGATCTGTCATGCTGTCAGTGCAGGGGTTCAATTAAAATCCAGGTTCGAATTAAATGATGGCACCACCAGATTTTAAGAGCAAGCGTCCGTCAGCTTCATTTATTTTCCAGTTTGACCTTGGTGCAGTGACCTTTCGATGAGCAATAGGCAGCTCTTGCAGTTTTTCATTTTGACTCGCTCTGTCATATTGTGCCCTACTGCGTTTCTCCCCCGCCTGCGCTGTCAGTGTTTCTAAAGACACAACACACACAATAACTGTGACATCTCTGGTTGAGGTTCATGGCTGCCTCTGGTACTCTTCAGAATTGACTTCTTTGTTGTCTCTGATTCACAGTCGTACCACTGAACCTTGAATCAGGCAAACCTTTTTAGAGCATCACTCCTGAGCAAATTACAATTTTTTTTCAGAAAGCTTAATCTCTTGTCTGCGTTCCCGCGCTGCTTTTCTAAAGTGTAAAGATAAATAAGGTTGTTGACGGCTACAGCAATTATAAAGGGAATTCGTAAAGCTGAGAACAAAGAAAGCAGCGCGGCGTAACACCCATTACACGCTGAGCGGATTTCCTTCATTTTCACACAGACGGAATGGTTTTTGACCTATCTGACCATTCTTCCACCAATTTTATTGTAGTGGAGATGTATTGATCTACATCACATGGTGAAATTGGCTGTGGTTCAGTCAAAAACCCATAGTGGTATGGAGAGGTCAGAAAGCCCAGGGCAATTTATTCCTGTTGGTCAAAGGGCACGGTGAAGAGCAACCTTTTGTTTGTGCACCTTAAGTTAAGCTCACGTCTATCAAACAGCCCCCTTTGTCCGTTGTTTGCACTGTATCTCATTGAACTAGCATTTCATACTGGTGCAGTGTTTTGTGGTGGGATACCTAGAGCAAAATGAGATTTGAAAGTCTAATCTCTCACAAATGGGACACAAAACACTGATGTTTTAGGAAGCATGGGTCATGGTGGTACCATTGATATCAAATGGAAGAAAAAGCCAAATTGAATAAAATTTGTATTTATTAATTTATTGAGACAAATTAATTGTTTTATTTTACAAATATCATTAATTACTAAAGGACAAAAATATAGATTTTCTGGGGAGTTGCATTGCCAATTAAATAAGTTATGATATTTGTAAAAATAAATAAATAAATACACACAATACATGTTTTCATTTTTTTTTTTAAATGTCTATTGACATGCCTGATAATAAAGAAAATATTATATTGAGACAATATAGACAATAAATATGATTTTTAATAGGTTTAGAATTTATAAATATATATTTTGATTACCATTCAAAAGTTTGGACACACCCTCTCATTTAATGTTTTTTCTTTATTTTCATGACTATTTACATTGTAGATTCTCACTGAAGACATCAAAACTATGAATGAACGCATATGGAATTATGTAGTAAACAAAAAGTGTGAAATAGATATGTTTCATATTTTAGATTCCTCAAAGTAGCCACCCTTTGCTTTGTTGACAAACCCTTGGCCTTCTCTCAATGAGCTTCATGATATAGTCACCTGAAATGATTTTCAGTTCACAGGTGTGCCTTGTCAGGGTTCATTTGTGTAATTTCTTGCCTTTTTAATGGGGTTGGGACCATCAGTTGTGATGTGCAGAAGTCAGGTTAGTACACAGCTGGCAGCCCTATTTGACAACTGTTAGAATTCATATTATGGCAAAAACCAATCATCTAAGTAAAGAGAAACGACAGTCCATTATTACTTTAAGAACTGAAGGTCAGTCAACCTTCAAAAAGTTTGAATGTGTCCCCAAGTGCAGTTGCAAAAACCATCAAGCGCTACGACGAAACTGGCTCACATGAGGACCGCCCCAGGAAAGGAACACCAAGAGTCACCTCTGCTGCTGAGGATAAGTTTATCCGAGTCACCAGCCTCAGAAATCGTAAATTAACAGCATCTCAGATTAGAGCCCAGATTAATGCCACACAGAGTTCTAGTAGCAGACACATCTCTACATCAACTGTTCAGAGGAGACTGCGTGAATCAGGCCTTTATGGTCAAAAAACACTACTAAGAAAAAGCAACAAGCAGAAGAGATTTGTTTGGGCCAAGAAACACACATTAGACCAGTGGAAATCTGTGCTTTGGTCTGATGAGTCTAAATTTGAAATCTTTGGTTCCACCCGCCATGTCTTTGTGTGACGCAGAAAAGGTGAACGGATGATCTCTACATGCATGGTTCCCACCGTGAAGCATGGAGGAGGAGGTGTGATGGTGTGGGGGTGCTTTGCTGGTGATTTATTCAAAATTGAAGGCACACTGAACCAGCATGGCCACCACAGCATCCTGCAGCGACATGGCATCCCATCCGGTTTGCATTTAGTTGGACTATCATTTATTTTTTAACAGGACAATGACCCCAAACACACCTCCAGGCTATGTAAGGGCTATATGACCAAGAAGGAGAGTGATGGAGTGCTGTGCCAGATGACCTGGCCTCCACAGTCACCTGACCTAAACCCAGTCGAGATGGTTTGGGATGAGATGGACCGCAGAGTGAAGACAAAAGGGCCAACAAGTGCTCAGTATCTCTGGGAACTCCTTTAAGACTGTTGGAAAACCATGTCAGGAGACTACCTCATGAAGCTCATCAAGAGAATGCCAAGAGTGTGCAAAGCAGTAACCAAAGCAAAGGGTGATTATTTTGAAGAATCTAAAATATAAAATATATTTTCAGTTATTTCACCTTTTTGTTTACTACATAATTCCATATGTGTTCATTAGACAATAATGACGTGATGTTTCACTCATAACTATCGCAGGCATAAAACAAAAGAATATCATTGGCAAAAATTGAACTGGTTTGAATGGCATTACTGCAGAGCAATTACTGTACGCAATATGATGGATGTGGTAAATAAGCTTCCAGCAATTCAAATATTGACAGAAAACGATAACTAAGAATATGGTTGAGATCGTGATTATCAGGCAGTTGCTGAATATACTGTGGAAGTGCGTTCTGAGGATGACGGTGATCGTAAAATCATCTGCTGAATTTAAACCTTCTACGTTTTAAACAGTAACGAATATGCTTTATTTTATTCTTCTCTGCTGTTCTTAAAATATAAAGAGAGATTTTTGCTATTGAAAAAAATCTAGAAGTTCTGGGTCACTAAAGACCCAAATATGTAATAATGATTGGTGAAGCATTCATGGATTTAAGGGTTAAATATAATCACATTAAGTTTTTTATGATATTTTCTAAATATTTTTTGTATATAATATATTTTAGTTTTATGAAAGCATATTTTTAGATTGATTGATTGATTGATTGATTGATTGATTGATTTTAGATAGACAGATAGATCACATGACATTTCAGAGTGATTAAAATGAATTTTTTTTTTAAACAAAACTGTAAAAGTTCTCCAAGCATAACAATAACAAGTTAATTCTTGATGTTTGGGAGTTGCTGTTGCAGCAATAATGAATCACACATTTAAAAGGAAAATTTTGCCATACATTGTGAAATCATATTGCTTTCACAAGATTTATTGCAAGTGCTGCAGCGAAACACACCATCATTTCTTCATCTGTGACAACAAGCAAACCGCAGAGCCGTGAAAAGCCTAAATCACATATAGTCTGTTTATGCGTGTGAAATGTACACAGTCTTATCATCTGTCTCTTGACTTGACAAATACTGCATGTCATTAGTTTCATTTCATTCAGCTGAATGTACTTTAGTCCCACGGAAACCTCTCCACTGCCAGGAATAAGGAATGAGTCAAGGTGAGGATGTCATTATGGGAGTATTATATCTGCAGATATGCTGCGGTGAACTTGTCAGGATTTATAATGCGCACATGAGGGCTCCTCTGACACACCCTGGTCTCATCATATTTCCTAAGACTATTCCGGATATCATCCCACTGACTGGCAAGAGCGTCTGCATTTGGGATGACTTACACATGCAGTGCAACTGAGCATCTTCTGCCTGTCTAAGACGAATAGAGACTGTAAGGTCATGGAAACTCTCCAATACTGCCATAGGACATCCTTCAAATTTAAGTGAGAAAGACACAGTCTCCTGATCTTTAATTTCATCGGAAGGTCACCCGTCATGTCGCAGCAGCTATCACATAATTAGGTCGTTTGAATCATTCTTAACCTGTTTAAATGACTTCTGTGACCCTACAATGACATACACCACACATATATCATATTGTAAATTGATTTCTCTTTTTTTTTTATTATTTCTGTCTAGAAAGTAGTGAACATGTGACACCCTTCCAATGACTTATACTAAAAAGTGCAAATATTACAAAATATGACAATAAAAAAGCATTAAAAATGGTTTTTGTAAAACTCTCTTGTAAACCCTCTTGTTCTGAGCCCATTACGTTTTACCAGACCCCCTAAAGCGAGCAGTGAGTTTGGCGGGGGGTAATTGAGAATGAATGGGGGAGTCACTTGAAGGGAGGCAATGTCTCCAACGCGATATGATTGTATATGACTGGTAATGTTCGGCTGTGATTGGTTCATGTGATACGCGTCTTGTGTGCGTGTTCTGTGTTTGTGAATCAGGCCCTGTTTATACTAGTGTTTTCGTTTTAAAGCGGCATTTTAAAATGAAAACGATCCTCGTCCACACTACACAACCGAAAACGCATGTCACATGACCATTCATAACCCTGGAGTTTTCTAACTAAAACAGGGTCTGCAGCCTCTCTGTTTTTGAGGGTCGAAAATGCCAGAGTAGTGTAAACAACAGGCGTAAATGTAGCAGCGTTAATGTATTTTAAAATGAAAACACACTAGTGTAAACGTAGCCTCAGTCTGAATGAACAATATAATGGTGTTAATGGAAAGATTAAGTAAACAACTTACACACTTAGATATAACCACTTTGTTACGTCAAAATAAGACTTAAAATGGGATGAAAACATTATCTGTGGGAGTTTTTAGTGAGTAATCATGTTGGTGAAATTTAAAGTAATATCTCCATGTCTGTGACTAATATTTACTGATCTGAAAAATAGTTAAAAGTTAACTATTAAAAAGAATATCTGGACATAAGTTCACAAATAAAATATATAGTTTAAATTGTTACTGAGTTATTATTTTGGAATAAATGTAAAATGCTTAAAAACACTAACTTGATGAAATTCATCCTTGACTTTAATAGGTAGAATATTGATTACATTGTTCATGTAAAAATATAAAACAGAATTATTTTTTTATTTTTATTTTTTTCCTGACAGTGTAACTAATGTTTATTTAACCAAGAAAATGTTACAGGGACATGAATATCAATTTACAATTTCAGAACACCACCACAGACATTTTTGTAATTACACATTTATAATGATGAAGTTGCAATTTATTCATTTGCAAAATATATGAACTTAAATGTAATATCAAATTACTCAATAGAGTTTAAAATATAATCAAATATTTACATGTGTTGTAGTATGGTCAATACCAACGCTATCTCATGGCTAATTTGTCGAAATTCATATGACCTCTCTCTTACGATTTTGCACATTTTCTGTGAGGGGTAGGTTTAAGGGTGGTCATTCATTCGAATTCCTGCAAATTTGCCACCTCATAAAATATGTATGATTTTTTAACAAAACATACAAATTTGTATGAGCCAGGTTGTATGAAACAGTACAAATTACCCACCTCATAAAATATGTACAACTTGCTGTGAGATTGGGTTGTCAACACTGAAAAATAAGTGTACTTCATTAAACCATAACAAAATATTACATAGTCTCTTAAAAGGTCATATATTTTGTCTATTTTATAAAATGCAGGGCAAGTTTAATTCATGTTGTAAACGTTCATGTGCAATGGTAAAAAAGTAATTAATCAATCATATTTTTAAAATAAGTAATTATTAAGATGATTTGTACACTCGCATGTGTTCACATCGTTTCTTGGAAATGTACATTTAACTTGGTACATGTTTTGAACTAGGTTTTTCAAAGGTTTCTCCTTTTATTTATCATGGACATTCATTTTATTCAGCATTGACCATCACACCTGAGTCCGATTTAATTATTTAATAAATGGTGAATGAAAGACCATTTCCATTCTCCCTAGTCTGTCCTTATATTCTCCATTTGCTTTCCCCATTCAAAACAAAAGCTTCTTCTTTCTTTGTGTTTTAAAGATTGACATCCAAGCGTTTTTCAGTCATGACTCATGTGACATGTCTCATCCACCACCCTTTCAATTAAGACGGCTGTTAACCATTGAGATACCACACGCTTCTGGATTTAATATTCCTGCTTTATGAGCACCAACTATGGAAGCCTCGGATTCATCCCGGTGTTGTGAGTCAGTATGGAGAGGCATATTATTCAACACATCACAGTGTCTGTGGTGGGACATTCCAGAGCGTTAGCTGAGATAAACTGAGGGCCCAGAGAGAAAGCAGACTGAGTTCCATCCTGTTGCTGAGTGTGAACGACTGTCATAGCAGGACTTTCATCCTCAGTGGGGCCTGGATTAAGCTGTCATCACTTATATTCTAGAATACGCACTCAGCCACATGCAGTTATTTAAGAACGCTGAGGTGTTTTTCTGACCTCCATCTAGTCAATAGGTCTGGTCAACTGTGAGTTATGTCCTTATTTGGGATATTGAATACATGTTAGCTTTGGCAATACTCAAACTCTGTGTTCTTGTTTAAATTCATGCATTGAAAATTGATTCTGACACTGGATATTACAGTAGCCTCTCGTGAGTGAGCCAGCATATTTTCCACACAGGTACAATAACGCTAAATGTCAGGGGTTACGTCAAAATGTGGCTGGAAAACAAAGGCATTTTAAAGGTGAGGTTCTAATTTTTTGGATGATGAGACACTTTATCATTTTCCAACTTAAAATAGGTCATCTGTTGGATAATTCACTCCAAAAGTGTTTTTAAAAACACTTTCCGAAACCCTGACCACTGGCTCAAACAGTGTGTGAGTTTTAGGTGGGGCTACTTTTGAATTCATTTAATTTAATTTAATTTAATTTGATTTATTAAATTAAATACTACTGCTACTACTACTACTACTACTATAATAATACTACTACTAATAATAATAACATTAAAAGGATAGTAAACTTAAAAAAATAAAAAATAATTCTGTCCTCATTTACTTACCCTCATGTCGTTTCAACCTCTCTTTTGTGGAACATAAAAAATGTAATTTGAAGACTGTTGGTAATAGAGCTGTTTTGGTTACCAATGACTTGATGTATGAACAAAAAATACTGAGACGTTTCTCAAATTATCTTTTTTTATGTTCAATAGTTTACGTTAGGCCTTTGAAGATGTTTATGTGTAAAAAAAATTTATGTTGAATCAAATAAATTATTTCTTTCTAAAGCTACAATTTGTAATGTCTACTTGATACTTTCTCATTTAACACAAAAATAGTTTAAATAGTCTTTTGTAGGTATGTTCACAGTCAATTTTATTTAGGAATTAATTCGATTAATTAATCTGTAATTAATTAGTTTTTAATCAACTAACAGCCATAATAATAAATGACTTGTGCCTCTAGTGAGCAACGAAATACAATAAATGCGTTCATTGCTTTCAGAGATGGTTACAGTTACAGTTCGGAGGCAGTTATACAGAAAAACTTTGATGACGGACTTTGCTCAGGCATTTCAGAATTACCATAACAACATTTCAGATGCTATGCAATGAGATTGGCCAGCTGGGATTTTTTTTCACAAGACGCTAAATACGTACCATGTACGTTTTGTGACATATTTAATGTAAAATGTCCACTGAGTGGCGCAATTCCCCCCAAAAGAACAAATGAACGTACATGTTTTATGTGACATTGGTTTTGTATGCGTCACTGCAGCATGCTCTGACGTTTTAAAATAACGTACCATCTGCACTACACCCATAGTATGAACAAAAGTGAATGTGACATAAAAACATATGGAGCTGTAATCACAACTGCGTACGAAAACAATTACAAGTTCTCTGTGTTTTATCGCCTCTAGTGTTCATTTCTGTTGGAAACTGCAGTGATATGTATTTATTGGTACGTATTTCGTGTCTTGCTAATTTCGTCATTAGATCAGGTAGGACAAATATGCAAAAAAACATGGTGATGGAAACATAAGCTACAGATGACAACTGTTCTGAAGACCAGATGTTTATTGTATGTTTCATCCTATAGTGCTTCTCAGAGTTTTTCAAATGTCTAATGCTAATTCCTCCCATTGTTTTGTTTGGTAACATTTAATTGTCTACAAGGAAGGGCTCTTTTGTCTAATCCATAATTGACATTTGAGTGCTGAATATGCCAGCAATTTTAAACAAAATTATCCTTTGTTAGCCCCTCTTTCATGTAATTACACACAGTTTCTACCCCGTGACCTGTCACATCACTCACGGCTTTATTAGCATACGTAATGAATTGAAGGTGTCATCTGAGGAAAGTACCCCATGTTTAAATCCTAAGTTGAGAATTAATATGCAGCGGCTTGCTTCAGTCCTCATCATGTGAAGTGCTGGTGTTCTTGTTCATCACTGCGGTGGGTGGGAGACCTGACAGGTCAATGAAACCTCACACAGAGTCTGAAGTGGACAGCTGGCCCTGTTTAAAAGGTGCCGAGCTTCAGATTCATTTGAATATGAAGCTGCAGTGATTGTTGTACTTCGATTTATGCACGAAACAGCATGTCAAGGATTCTGCTTTAAAGGAGACATATTATGCCTCTTTTTACAAGATGTAATATAAGTCTCAGGTGTTCCCAGAACGTGTCTGTGAAATTTCAACACAAAATACCCCACAGATCATTGGTTATATAAATTTGAAGATGCCTATTTTGAGTGGAAGCAGAAACACGCTGTTTACCTGCGTGTCTCTTTAAATGCAAACGAGCTGCTGCTCCCCCCACCTTTTCCAGAATAGGACTGTGCCTTTACAGCTCATACTCAGATACTCTGGCAAAAAAACATTTGTTTGGTTTTGATTATCATGTCTATCTTGCTGAAATTATAAGCCTTATCGTGTCTTATTGCGCTTAAACACAAGTTTATGTTAAAAAAACACGAGTTACAAAAACAATCAGTTATGTCTGTGAAGATAAACAGCTGGGAAATAACCTCTTTAATAGAAAAGTACCATTGATTGGTTGTTTTGTTATGTTTTTTGATGGGAAATCCTTCTTTCAACAAAATGATATACAGATGCTTTCCAAACGCAAATGGAAGAAAAACTGATTTGAAAAGGGTAAATATTGACGTGGACACAGTATCGCCATAAGAAGCAAAAAAAAAATGAAGCAAAGCAAAATGACCTTTTCTTTTAAAGCTTGATTAGTAATGTGTTTCCTCAGTACGAGGTATAGATGCAGCACGAATGGAAAGACTCTGTTTGCATATCGGTCTTTGCTGTGAGAATTAATGTGAGAGCGGCTCAGCTGGGCCCGAAATCTTTGTTAATATGCAAAGCGGCTTTCTGCTTGCTGCGCAGTAGCTCATCAAAGATATCATCAAGCTGAAAAAGCCTCTATCCAATCCTGTAATGATTGAGCTATGCTAATCTGGGCTCCCTCCACTATCAAGGACAGAAACAAAAGGAAGAGACTGCAGGGGTTTTCCCCTCCAGATGAGGAGGCGCTTAACCGAGCGGTTTGTGTCATTTAATTACCACGGATGAAACTGAGGATACGGCATTTTTTAATTACTACTATAGTTGGTTCCTCGTTGGGGAGAGATGGATGAAACAAAAGGCATTTGCATTATTTAAAATGTTAATGTATTTGTGATGCCTAATGAACCTAATATGTTTATGTTTTCCATAGACGATTTCACATTTGTCCTTCATTTTAAATGCTCCCCAGAGTGTGAGACGGGAAACTTGTTTTCTGTGCAACAAAAGTGCTTCATTGGGGTAATATGCCATCTGGAAAATTGTGCTTTATATACTGCGAAAATGTTAATAATGCATTTTTAGTGTATATATTTTGCATTGATTCAGAAACCTTTTGCAGCTTAGTTTAGTCTGTGCTAACAGAGCGTGTATAAACTCAGACAAGTCTGACACTACTAGAGAGAGAGAGAAAAAAAGCAGAATGAGAAGAGAATTGTGCTGCCCTAATATTGTTTTATATATTTTATCATTTAAAAAAAAAAATATATATATATATATATATATTGTACAAATACGTAAATTTCATTGGTTTCCACTGGAAAAAATAACCATACTAAATATAAACAATGCAGTAAAATATTACAGAAGTGTATTCCTGTATATCTATGGTCATTTTGTGTCTGAATCCTTGGGGTTTGTTATCTGGAGCCACAGATGGACCCCTCATACGGCCATCCTTTTAAACCCCCGTCGTGTTCCTGTGTCTGAGTTTGAGTAACTGGCCAAATTGTGCTGATCTGACTTTCTAGTTGAGCTGCCTCAGTAAATATTTTGCTTGAGCAGTTCTTACGGAACCATTTGGCATAGTTTTGAGAAAGGATTTGGGGAGATTTACTGAGGCTTTTGTTTAATATGCATTCAAATGTAAGAAGTGATTTCATTCTGCTACACCAGGAAGAGCTTTATCCCTTTTGTTTCCATTTGAGTGCCGTAATTAATCTGTATTTTTTCTTTTATTTCCAAAACTTGTTTAACTTGATTTTTCTGTTTATGAGAAAGCGTACATGATGACATTTCATGGGACATTGAATTATATCCTTTCAGGAGCAATCATACATACTGAGAAGAATACAAACAGTGAAAGTAAATGTCCAAAACAAGATTGGACAAGCATGCTGAAGAAAGCAGTGGGTAACACTTTACAATAAGGTGTCGTTTGTTAACATTAATGTGTTAACCAACACGAACGAACAATGAACAATATGCTTATTACACAATTTATTCATCTTTGTTAGTGTTTGTTAATAAAAATACAGTTGTTTGTTCATGTTAGTTTGTGCATTAACTAATGTTAACAAACACAACTTGTGATTTTAATAATGCATTAGTAAATGATGAAATTAACATGAATAAATATTGTTCATTCTTAGTTCATTGTAACTAATGTAGTTAACTACCGTTAACTAATGAACCTTATTGTAAAGTGTTACTAAGCAGGGTTATTTTAGTATCATTGAGATCCTTGTTTTTATTAATATTTGGTATCAGATTTTTATATTTTCCAAATGTTATTTTAATATTAGTTAAGTTTTGTTGTACTTTTGTCATTACAGTAGGTTATTATGTATAGTAATTATATAACTATAAATAAAATAATTGAATCAAATCATATACTTTTTACGTAAGTTTTAGTTATTTTACTATTTCTAGTATAAATTTAATTATTATATCTACATTTTAGTTTTAATGAATTTAAAATGAGAAATGTTGCCTTAGCAGCTAGTTGGAATATTTTTTATTTTATTTATACCACATTCTAGTTTTAATTCATATTTTCAAAGTGCTTTTATTTTTAAATTTAATTAATTTAATAATTACATTTATAATTTAATAAGCTAATTTTAATTATTTTGCTAATTTTGACATTTTTATTTGTTTTTATTACTGTTATTTGTTTTAGTTTTTTTAATATTCTAAACTGTTTTAATACTATTCAGAGTAATAAAATTACTTTAAAATTACCTAAAATATTTTAGTTTTTTTATTATTCAAAATATTTAATATAATAAACTACATTAAATAAATAGTTTCGGTTTTAGCTTAGATTTTATTTAATAAAACTTTAATTTAAACTTAGTTGTCAAGGTAAAATTTTTCAATTAACATTTAACTAACATTTTTCATCTAATATTGACATTTTAGTTTATCTAGATTTTAATATTAATGAGATTAAAATGAGAAATTGAATTTTATTTGATTTCAGTTATCGTTGAATTTATTACAAGTAATTGTTTTTAATTTTATAGTTTTACTTTTAGTTAACAATAATATTCTATAAACAATAAATATATAATATAATATAATATAATGTAATGTAATGTAATATAAAATAATATAATAATTTTGAAAGGGATTTGGGGCATTTATATTCCAGTGAGAGCTTGTTGGAAAATTGGAAAACTGTTTATAGGGCCTTGTGATAAATAACTTTTTTAGAGCATTACATTTTGTTGCATTAATTTTGCGGTTAAATTGGTGAAAAATCATATTTATTTGTTTACTATTACTATTATTGTAATTTGTTCTTACATTTCTCATATTTTACCATTTGACTTCAACTTTAGTGGTCTTTATATTAATTTTGGTATGTAAACTTAGCATAGATTTGTTTATACTTATTATTATTATTATTATTACTACCACTGTAGGTACTGTTCTCATAAATTTTTATTGTCTTGAATCTCATTAATAAAAAAAAGTATGCTATTTTTATTTCAATATTGATTACACATCTAACCACTCTGTCTTCAGACCCCACATCCTCTTCAGCAAACAAAGCTGATTCCGTCTAAATTCACACCCTGCTAATTCAACATGATTCCATGTCAAGGTAATTGGTGCCAATGTCGCAGAGAGAAAGAAAGGAAGAGATAACGTTCTCTCTGTCCCCCCAAACAGCTCAGAAAAGCTGTACTCTGATTGGCTGTTAACCTCAGGGGGCGTTAGAGGCGGCTTATGTTATACTCTATGGACCAATTACCGCTAAAGGGGGAGGTGCTACCCAGGTGTTGACCATTCACAGATGTAATTTAGGTAGCTTTGCATCATTGGAACAGCACTAATGCAGCAAAAACAAGTGAAGGGGAACTGGACTTCAAAGCTCAGAGGGGATGATATGGAATTAGGGTCCTGCTCCAATGCTGATCCCAAATTTAAGCCCTGCCTCTGGAAGAGACCTTCTGCCTTCTGGAAATGAATGCAGATGTATTCAGCTTATTAATTGCAGTGGTCATGTGGTAATGTTTGCCTAACAAAAGACCTGGAGCGGAATATATGGAATTTAAAAAACAGCTTAAATCCGGCTTATTCATGACAAGCTGTCTTTTTTACCGCCTTAAATGTATGTTAATCTCTTTCGCAAATAGGCTTAGCAGAAAGCGTATGCTCTCGAGATAATGTCGAAAGAGAGTCTGCGGAAAGTAGTAGCTAGACAAGAAGTTTGTCATGAATAGGTTGGAGATATTTAACTATTTCTCCACTTCTAGGGTTAAATTGCTGCAGGCGTCTTCCTGTGCTGCTGAATAAATGAATGCGTCAGTACTCGGCCTGTGAGAGAGTGTAGGATGAAGCACTCTGAGCTGAGAAGCACTCACTCTAGTCTATAGTCTCACTGCTTCATCATCGCACCGCAGTGAATAATTCAGCCACTTACTGCAGGACATACGGTACACACACACACACACACACGGAGTATGTGTGAGGTCCTGAAGAGTTCATAGTGAATAATGAAGCAGTGCTCTCCAGGATGGCCTGTCGCAGAGGGCTTTTTCAATGAAAAAAAACGCAACGTTTGTGACATGAATTTAATTTCCTCGCCATTTTGTCTGGGTGAATTTAAGGACAAAGGCCAGAGAAGGGAGACTAGCACGTGAGCTGGTTTGATTTGTGTGGAAAGACATTAAAGGCTAAACGCGGCCTGCTCCAGCATCCTTACGTAGGGTTAATGTGAAATTACCCTCGATTTCATGGCATTATACATTTATCTGAATCTTACACTCTTAAAAATAAAGGTTCCAAAAGGGGGGTTTCATAGCGATGCCATAAAAGAACCATCTTAGGTTCTTCAAAGAGCCTTTCAGTGAACAATTCATCAAAATATTTTTTTTTTACTTATTGTGAGGAACAGTGTTGGGGGTAACATATTACATATAATGCAAGTTATATAATCAGATTCCTTTTTCAAGTAACTAGTAAAGTAACGTATTACTTTTTCATTTACAAGAAAATATCTGAGGTAATTTTTCCAAAAAGTAATGGCAGTTACTTTTTGTTTCCTTTATGTATTTAATCCCATTGTTTTTGCTGCTGACCTTTCTTGATCCATTGTGCTTCATTTTTCTCTTTGCTGAAGAATGTTGGACTTCCTTCTCCTACAGTTCTACAAATGCGAATGTACTTGGGCTTATTCATTTCACTTTTTGGTGTGAAGAGGCTTTTACATTTGTTAAAAATTGAACTGTTTATATTAAAAACAAACAAGCAAGCAAGCCCTGCCCAGATTTAAAAAATAACACAAAGGTAATGTAATGCATTACTTTCCATAAAAATTAACTAAGTGACATAATTGTAATGTATTACTTTTAAAAGTTACTTTCCCCAGCACTGGTGAGGAATATTTTAATACCTATAAAGAACATTTAGTGCAGTGGAAAGGTTCCATGGATGCTAAAGTGCCCCTATTATGCCATTTCTAATATTACCTTTCATGTTATCTGCAAACGTTGTAAATCCTAAAGTTATGGTTCCCGAAAAATCAAGAATCAACTCATTTTCACATATTTGCATAATTCCCGCCTACATTGGTCTGCCACGAATAACTTCATTTGTTATTTTACCGGCGACTGCTTCTCTAATCTCGGGGAGTTTACCAAACGCTTGCTCTTGAAAGATGAGTCAGTATACCCAGTTTATTTGGACCAGCTGACTCCACTGAATCACAACCTGTAAGTATGATAAATAATAGATTTTATTTTCTATCAAGCATTAAAAATACTGAACTATGACAATGGGCGTATCCTTTTTGATTCATGCTGTACACAGCAGACCGATCACAACAGACTGGGCCATCTGACCAATTAGAGCAGAGTAGATTCACTGAAAGAAGGGGTTTAGAGAGACTGAATCTTTGAACTGTTTCAAATGAATCGTTTGAGAATCACTGGAAAATTAGGTGACATTAAAAGGGGCATAACACACACAGTTTCACCCAATCTCATGTTAATCTTGAGTACCTGTAGAGTAGTACTGCATCATTCATATATCTAAAAAGTCTTTGGTTTTATCATATTTACAAAAAAGAAAGAAACAGCTTTACGATTCTTTCAGAAAACAGCCGAGCTCCTGGAGGCACGCCGTGGGCGGAGCTAAAGATTGACGAGCACTCGCACAGTGATTGCCACATAACACATACCAAAAAACAGACATTTGATGGCATTTCACTTACCATCTGCAGTTCTGAATCATGTCCGGGATCTTTTATAGCTGGAACCGCTCCATCTTTCAGTATCAAACGACGTGTAAATCCAGAGTTGAACTTGGCCCCTCTGGCCATCCACTGTTCACGTAATTCTGGGTTCTTCAGGAAGCTGAGCAAGGCCTTACAGCCAAAACCAAACTTCTTTAAAGTCATTCTTCCCGAGTGACTCCCGTGACTGCAGCTGAACAAAGCGTGTTGATGGGCACACCCCCCCCCCCCCCATTTAATATTATATCATAACAATATTTTTAAGAGTGTAGTGCTTTTGATAAGCTAAATTAATGAATAAAATGGTACACTGATTTAATAATTTAAATCTATGATTTAGTAACACCTACTGAGCCTCCATTTGATGTTCAGACATTACATAATTTGATTTAGAAGTCAATATATGGTTTGTTTGTTTTTTCCGTTTTGCTTTCCATTGGTTTTTCATCCAATTTAAAACCAATTTGTGAAATCGCTAAATTCACGAAATCCTTGATTGCATTAAATCCTATCGATATGACTACATTAAGTTAGCGAAAATTCTTAGAACACCATTAAATAAGACCACAAGTGAGTGGCCGTGCACAGTGTTGGAAGGATTACTTTGGAAATGAAATAGGTTACAGATTATACGTTACCCTATTTAAAATGTAATAAGTAGTGTAACTATTTCAATTACTTTGTTTACATTTTTGATTACTTTTCTGAATTTCTAGCGAATGTTTTCAACTGTTAATCAGTTAATTAACTCAAGCTTTTTACAAAAAATATTCTGATGCAACCCCCTTTGTAATCTGTTATTTGTTAACATTTTAATAAGTAGCTGTAATTTAATTACACATTTTTTTCTCAGTAACTGTAACAGATTACAGTTACAGTTGAAGTCAAAGTTTACATACACCTTGCAACTATTTTACCACAATAAGAGGGATTATACAAAATGCATGTAATTTTTTTTATTTAGTACTGACATGAATAAGATATTTCACATAAAAGATGTCTACATATAGTCCACAGAAGAAAATAATAGTTGAATTTATAAAAATGACCCTGTTCAAAAGTTTACATACACTTAATACTGTGTTGTTACCTGAATGATCCACAGTTGTTCCACTGTTGATCCACAGTCCCTTGTTTGTCCAGAACAGCTATACTGCCCGCTGTTCTTCAGAAAAATCCTCCAGGCCCCATAGATTCTTTGTTTTTTTAGCATTTTTGTGTATTTGAACTCTTTCCAATAATTACTGTATGATGTTGAGATCCATCTTTTCACACTGAGGACAACTGAAGAACTCATATGCAACTATTACAGAAAGTTCAAACACTCACTGATGCCTCAGAAGAAAACACAATGCAATAAGAAAACAAAGATGTGTACATTTTTCTTATTTTGTCTAAATATCTTTTTTTTTTCTTTTTTTTATTTACTACTGCCCCAGAAGATACTTACATGTTTCCCAGAAGACAAAATGAGGTCTCACTGTTTTTTAGCATCTCAAACCATGAAAGTAGTAAGAAACGTGTCTTAGGATCACTGCGTTCTGTTCCCTTTGTGAAGTATTTCTCATTCATTGTGTGTGGTTTGCTGAGACACACTGTTTATTGTAACAAGTGGGCTGCGCTGACAGTGGGCAAAAAACCTGAATGTGCTACTCAAGCATGAATGGCTCTGATAGTTAAAAATTACTTATTAAGGAATTTACATATGGTTTGAGGGCATGATTAATTACATGAATATTTTATAATTGCATTATTTTTTAAATAATGAATCACACTAAATTAACATGTTAATTCACAGTGCAACTGAAAATGAGAGTCTAGACAATATTAGAATATTAGAATTAAAAGGTCAATAGACATATTTAAAGTCTCATATTGTACATAATTCAGACAAGTGAAAAGATAAAGGTTAAGAAATTGTGAATTAAAGGTGCAAAAAAGGTAAGAGTTTCAACTTTTTATTTACACTGAAACAAAACAGCTTAGCTATAGGTTTTCTGGTTTCTGGCTATCTTTCTTTGTTTTTCCAGCACATTCTTTTGGATTCTGACCACACTTGGCATTAAAAAATGAAGGAAAACAAACATTGCTCTGCCTTCTCTGCTTGAGGTACATGAACACTGGCATGTGAATAATGTGAGAAGCTACAAAGAAATGAAATTTTTAGCTGTATATACTTTATGTAGTGCCAGCAATAACTGCAGAATTATAAGTGTAATATATAATAACACCTTTTATGGATCCGCTTTATATTGAGCTTCTTTAACTACTATGTACTTACATTTAAAAAATCAGTTATTACAATGTACTTACTGTATACATACATGTTTTTATGTTGTACTTATATTTAAAAATAGCATTCTGTAATTACATCTGTCAGTATACCTGTTCCCACCTCAATAGCAGAAAAAGTCTTCTTTTTTGTTGTTGTTTTAAGTAAGTACAAAGTACTCCTTTTTATATTAATATAAAAAAGTGCATTATAAATAAATTGTTCTTTTAAAAAAGAGAGAAACAGACTAAATCTAACCGTATAACAGATGTCATTTGCAGAAGGTATTTTCCCTCAGTGATATCAGGACTCACCTTGACCTTGAACCTCATGCTGGAACGGTCCAGGCGGGGAAGAAGGCACCTGTCTTTCTACTGAAAAATTCTGCTGTCTGTGTTTATTGCCTTGTCTTGATTTATGGTGCCCAGAGGGCTCCTGAGCCCAGAGGCTGCCACTGCTGACCTCCCACTATAAACCTCAATCACACAGACATGGCTTCATTTGGACAGGAACAGGAAAACTTTACTCCTCCACACCCAGCACTGAGGTACATGTAAACCTCAGCAACTTTTTACAGTCTCTCAATAATTTAAAAGGCATTTTATTTCTACCCTCATCTCACATTCTTGAAAATTGCTAGTGAAATGCATATTGTAAGTCCCAAGGTCTTCACTCTTACAGTTTGCAACAAGGCCATACAAACATTGTGGGAAAAACTACTTTAAAAATCACCTTGGGAAGAACACTTGCACGCATAGTGCATATCAATACGATAAGAAATGTTTCCCCAATACTAAAGACTACAATTCAGTCCCAGTTTCAGTTTATCCTGCATAGTGCTGCATATTTTAACATATTTTATATAAAAATGCAATTTCTCACTTTTTATATATTTGATTTATTTTTGGAATTACATCGCTTGGGTATTTAAATAAGAAATCAGAAGTGAAATCCAGTGATTCAGGCAAACAGACTTTTTTTTTTTTTTGGAAAGCATTCATCATAAAGTATGGAACCCCATGTCCGCCAAAAAAAAAGTTCTGCAAAAAAAAAGTCAGAATGTGAAAAAAAAAAAATATCAAAACTGCAACATATAAACAAAATATCAAAAATGTGAGATATAAAAAATATATATATATATATATATATATAAACTTAGAATTCTGAGAAAAAAAATGGTCTGATTTCAAGATATAAACTTAGAATTCTGAGGGGGAAATGGCAGAATTGAGAGACCACAAACCCAGTAAGTGTCAATTTTTCAAAATTGAGATTTATGCATCATCTGAAAGTTTAATAAATAAGCTTTCCATTTATGTATGGTAAAGGTCAGAATTTCAAGACATAAACTTAGAATTGTGAGACAAAAAGGTCAGAAATGTGAGATATAAATTCGGAATTCTGAGGAAAAATTCAGAATTTCACTATATACATTTAGAATTCTGAGGAAAAAAGGACAGAATTGACATATATAAACTCAGAATGCTGCGAAAAATTTCAAAATATCAACTTAGACATAAACTTAGAATTTTGATATAAAAAGATCAGAATTGTGAGATATAAACTCAGAATCCTGAGGCAAAAAAGTGAGAATTCTGAGATATAAACAGAATTCTGAAGAAAAAAAGTTCATTATTTTAAGATTTCAACTTGGAATTCTGAAAAAATGCAGAATTGTGAGATATAAACAGAATTCTGAGGAAAAAAATTGTCAAAATTATCATTTTACATCTCGCAATTCTGACATTTTCTCTGAATTGTGTGAGACAGAATGTTGAATATATGTTGAGGTAAATGAATGGATGTACTACTTTATTCAATTTTTTCTTTATGTCATCTCAGAACTGTGACATTGAAGTCTGTCTGAGGTACTACATATATGACAAAAGGGCAGAATTTAAGATATAAACTTAGACTTCTGAGAGAAAAAAGGCAGAATTGAGAGATATGTGACCCTGGACCACAAAATTAGTCATAAGTGTCAATTTTTCAAAACTGAGATTTATGCATCATCTGAAAGTTGAATAAATAAGCTTTCCATTTATGTACTGTATGGTTTGTTAGGATTGTTAGCAATTCTGAAGAAAAAAGGTCAGAATTTTAAGATATAAACTTAAAATTCTATGGGGAAAAAAAGGTCTGAATTTCACAACATAAACTTAGAATTGTGAGATAAAAAGGTCAGAATTGTGAGATATAAACTCAGAATTCTGAGGCAAAAAGTCATAACTGTGAGATATAAACAGAATTCCGAAGAAAAAAGGAATTTTAAGATTTCAACTTGGAATTCTGAAAAAAGGCAGAATTGTGAGATATAAACGGAATTCTGAGGAACAAAAGGTCAAAATTATAATTTTACATCTTGCAATTCTGACATTTTCTCTGAATTGTGTGAGATAGAATGTTGAATATATAGAATGTTGAGGTAAATGAATGGATGTACTACTTTATTCAATTTTTTTCTTTATGTCATCTCAGAACTGTGACATTGAAGTCTGTCTGAGGGACTACATATATGACTCATGGCCTGGTAGACAGTTCACACACTATCATTTGCTGTGTAATTATGCTGGGTTAATGTGAGTGTGAGAGATATGGTGAGCGTGTATGTGCCAGGGAAAAACATACAGTCCTTCAAGTTCTGTACTCAGGAAGCTATGGCAGACAAATGCCCAGAAGTGTCCCAGACAAATGCAAAAGATGTTCAAACATCTGTGGTCACCCTGAAGTGACCATAAATATTGTCAACATGGCTGCTGGTAGTGTCAGCAGCACCCAGGTGCATTGCCTCAGGACACAGTCTAATATACAACACTGACAGCAGCCTGAGGAATCTCAGCTTCAGTTTCACTCTCAGACATCAGGGGGATGGTGGAAAAAAACATTGAACTCATCTTCATTCTTTCTTAATGCTTGTTTTCAATTTTTTTTTTTTAAATTATAGTGCTTTGTCATATTGCCTTGTTGCATGAGAGATGATCTATAAAATCCTAACCCAGAAAAGTAGCACCATAAATGTTTTAATATATGGTTTGGAAACATACTAAAGAGTGTTGTGTAATGAATGCCAGGCAATTTCTTAGAACTGATTTATAATGTGCCTTAGAAATGCTGTTGCGTAACAAACTCATATTATTGTCCCAGGGATATATTACTTGTTCAAAGCCATGCAGCTCACTGTGGACTGTTATAAAAACTGCGTTCTGACCACAAGATATCGTTGTTTACAGCAGGAAAAACATTAATCCAATTCCTTGTGGTCACATGCTTACTGGAATCTTGTCCAGTCGATCAATTATTTGATTAATGCATGATTCATATAGACCATAGAGATTTATTCATAGTCACGGTTGGGTCGCGATGGCCGTCCAAGGCATTATAAACAGAATGAGAGGGCCTAACCTTTGAAACACAAGGGACCTACATAGCGCTTGGCAAAGGAAGTAAGAAACACTGCGATGTGCAGCTCGGTCAAGGCAAAATAAATATTTGGGTAAGTCCAACACTTTAAGAATGGGCTTTTAAAACTGGTAGCACAATAAATCCTGACAAACAGAAGAAGGCCTAAAGAACTTGCATTTTTAGAACATATACAATTACTTCTCATGTAAACAAAAAACTACTACAGCATTTTAGTGCCACGTAAAAAAAAAAAAATCTAAGATTACGAGACTAAAGTCACAATAAATTGAAATTATGAGAATAAAGTCAAAATGACGAGAATTAATTCATAGCAATTACAAGATTAAAGTTATAATATTATACACATTTATAATTTGTATTTCGCAATAAAACTGGCAAAACCTGAAAGCTGAGCTGTGTTATATTGAAAGCAACAAAGCACAAAATGATTTGCTGGCATGCTGCAAATAATGAATGGAAGACGTTAAATGTTATGTCCAATTATTTACCATGAGTAAAACAGCTGGTGACTAGTCACTTATATACTATACTCTCAAAATATTACAACTTTAATTTCTACAACTGAAATTCTTGAAACATTTCGACTTTATTCCCAGAGTATTTTGACTTTATTCTCGTAATATAGGCTATACTCTCAAAATATTACAACTTTCATTTCTACGATATAAATTCTTGAAACATTTAGACTTTATTTTCATAGAATTTCGACTTTATTCTCATAGTATTTAGACTTTTTTCTTGTAGTATTTAGACTTTATTCTGGTAGTAGACTTTATTCTCGTAGTATTTTGACTTTATTCTCTGAACATTTTGACTTTATTCTCGTAGAATTTCACCTTTATTCTCATAGTATTTGAAATTTATTCTCGTAGTATTTTGACTTTATTCTCATAATATTTCAAATTCATTCTCTGAACTTTAATTTCTACAATTTAAATTCTTGAAACATTTCGACTTTATTCCCAGAGTATTGTGACTTTATTCTCGTAATATTTTGAATTTTTTCTTGAAACATTTTGACTTTATTCTCGTAGAATTTCAACTTTATTCTCATGGTATTTAGACTTTTTTCTCATAGTATTTAGACTTTTTTTCTCGTAGTATTTAGACTTTATTCCCATAATATTTTGACTAGTTATATGCCTCAGAAAAGACAACAATATATGTTATATATAACAAGCCCACTTTTTATTGTTTTATTGAACATTTTATTGTTGTTTTTAATAAATACAGGAGTATATAGGAATGAAAGGTATTCTCTATACATTTTGACTTTATTTTCGTAGTATTTAGATTTTATTTTCGTAGCATTTCAACATTATTCTCATAATATTTAGACTTTATTCTCGTAGTATTCCGACTTTATTCTTGTAGTATTTCGACTTTATTCTCTAAACATTTTGACTTTATTCTCGTAGAATTTCAACTTTATTCTCTAAACATTTTCACTTTATTCTCGTAGAATTTCGACTTTATTCTTTTAGTATTTTGACTTTATTTTCGTAGTATTTCGACTTTATTGTCATAGCATTTCAACATTATTCTCATAATATTTAGACTTTATTCTCGTAGTATTTCGACTTTATTCTCTAAACATTTTGACTTTATTCTTGTAGAATTTCGACTTTATTCTTATAGTATTTCGACTTTATTCTCGTAGTATTTCGACTTTAATCTCTAAACATTTTGACTTTATTCTCGTAGTATTTCGACTTTATTCTGTAAACATTTTGACTTTATTCTTGTAGAATTTCGACTTTATTCTTGTAGTATTTCGACTTTATTCTCGTAGTATTTTGACTTTATTTTCATAGTATTTCGACTTTATTCTCGTAGTATTTCGACTTAATTTTCGTAGTATTTCGACTTTATTGTCATAGCATTTCAACATTATTCTCGTAATATTTAGACTTTATTCTCATAGTATTTTGACTTTATTCTCTAAACATTTTGACTTTATTCCTGTAATATTCCAACATTAATCTCGTAATATTTCAACTTTATTCTCTAAACATTTTGACTTTATTCTCGTAGAATTTAAACTTTATTCTCATAGTATTTCGACTTTATTTTTGTAGTATTTCGACTTTATTCTCATATTTCGACATTATTCTTGTAATATTTAGACTATATTCTCATAGTATTTCGACTTTATTTTTGTAGCATTTAAACTTTTTTCTCGTAGTATTTTGACTTTATTCTCATAATATTTTGACTCTATTCTCGTAATATTTTGACTTTATTCTCTAACCATTTTGACTTTATTCTCGTAAGATTTCGACTTTATTCTTGTAGTATTTTGACTTTATTCTCATAGTATTTTGACTTTCTTTTTTAAATATTTCGACTTTATTCTCATTGTATTTCAATTTTATTCTCATAATTTTGACTTTATTCTCGAGATATTATGACTTTAGCGTGGTACTAAAACGCAGTCATAAAAACACCATTGACCATTAGCCAAAAAAAGCTTTTGTCATGTATTTAAAAGGTTAATTTATCAAGCAAGCCTTGCTGTTTCTCATTTTATATTCCAAGTGTTGTGTTTGATGCAAGTCTTGATCCTTCAGCACGCAGGTGCAGGTTTATTAATTGAGTGCTGAGTGAAGCCTCCAAGGTCCTGCTCAGCATCACTAAACCAGGACTAAATCCTGGCACTCTCCTGTGCTGGATTCAGTTTAGGCCATCTCTTTATAGCCAATTTCTCTTTAAAAGAGGATTTTCAAGCAAGTTTACTCACTACAAAATGGCATTGTCCACATTGTCTCCAAGGACCAGAATGATCCTCCGGTCCAGACCCTGGATGGTGATCGGAGCATGAGTCTCATACAGGTCTGGCAAATCTCTGCATCCATACCCACCTTAATTACTTCTCTCCCAGCCAGACAAGTGAATCTTAAGCCAAATGGCTGCAATTATGGTTTAATCAGACACCCACGATCTCTCCATTTAGAAAGAGGAGGAGGAAAGGGGTCTTCGGCAATTTGCAATTCACCAGGGAGTATTAATGTAAATGGGCCATCATTCACCCACTAAAGAACACGAAACCATTATGTGTGGTTAAATTGTCAAATATGCATTTATATGTGCAAACCTTAGCAGCAGAAACAGCAGATTTCAACAAAAATGGCAATGATATCACAATCATAATTGTTTATTATTACACTGGTTAAAAATAGACCAAAAAATCTATTTTGGTTTAACTTCAACTTTGGTTTAATGTCTACAAAGACCTCATTTATTATTTGTACAAATAAGAAAATATTGTTAATGTAATATTATATATATTTTGACTATATCCATGAAATAATAATGTGTTAATTGTAATGCTAAAAAAATAATAATAATAATTTGTCTCCTATTTCAATACCTAATTAATGTATGCGATGAAATCTATATGAATTAAATAATTATGCTTTAATGCATGCATAATTGTTAAAACATGAATTATATTTCATATTAAATACCCAATTAAAGTATTTGTAATGTAATGAAAGCTATATTTAATAAATTTTAACATAGTTAGTATTTAATTAATGTATGTAATGAAAACTTAATCTTAATAAGATAATCATTCGCTATTATTATTATTAATAATATTATACTTGTATAAAAAGAATTATATATTCTACTACTTATATACTATATATATTTTATATATTATATTATAATTATATACTTTTATTATTTAATTCATTATTTATTTGTAATTTATTATTTACATAATAATTAGTTAAAATGTGAATATTTCATATTAAATACCTAATCAAATGTTATGTAATAAAATGTACAAAAATAAATGTACTATTGTTATTATTTTATTTTATATTTTTTATGTTTAAAAATGTTATATTTTCTATTATTTCTATATTCTATTTTATAATTATATTATTTTATTTTATTGTTTAATTTCTACATAATAATTAGTTAAAATATAAATGATATTTCATATAAAATACCTAATCAAATGTTATGTAATGAAATTAACAAAAATAAATGTTTTGGTATTTTTTTTTTTTATATATATATTTAAAAAAACATTATTTATTCAATTATTTTTATATTATGTATATTATAGATTACAGTATAATTATATTTTTATTATTGAATTGATTAATTTTTCATTTTATTATTTAATTTATTCTTAATAATTAGTTAAAATATTATATTTCATATTAAACATAATCAAATGTTATGTAATGAAATGAACAAAAATAAACATTATTATTACTACTACTACTACTACTATTTCATTATATAAATGTTATCAATGTAACAAATTATTATTATTATTAACTAACTAACTAATAACTAATTATGAGTAATTGTAATAATAATAATAATAATTTGTTACATTTATATAACACTTTTCTAGGCACTCAATGCACTTTACATTGTGAGGGGGGTATTATTATTTTATTTTATTATTAGTAGTATTATTATTATTTTATATTTAAAAACATATATTCTATTATTTTTGTATTGTTTATAGTATTATAATTTTTCATTATTAATTAATTATTTAATTTTCCATTTTATTTAATTTATACGTAATAATTTGTTAAAATATTAATTGTAGTTCATATTAAACACCTAATCAAATGTTATGTAATGAAATGAACAAAAATTAATTACTTAATTAATTCAAATACATGTATTACATTTTTCATATTAAATACCTAAGTATGTAATGAAAACTACATTAAATAATGTGTTAATTAACAGTTCAGTTACGAGTAAATAATTAACAAAAAAACATTTTTTTTGTTAAAACATGTTTTGATATACTATTTTGATATAATAAAATAAAATTATGTAATGAAAGCGGATGCGAGTCTTTCCACTGCAGTGATGGGTGCATTCACTTTACATACAGACAACTGCAATGCTAACAAGCCAATTCCCTGAAATGGCCAGTCAGAACACTGTCTCATCAACAGTCATGAGCCTTTGTTTTGTTACAGAGGCTAAAAAAAAACACAGGCTGAAGTTTGTGTCAAGCTCAGCTTACAATGCAAAGCTTCAGGCGAGCCCAAAGGTGGGACGGTGTGAACTCCAGCACCAAGCTCCCAGTGCGCAACCATTTGTTTTGACATCTCACTGACACTGTCTGAAGATCAGACGGGCAACATGCTTTAAAACTTAAAATGGCAGTCTTCGAAGCAGTCGTGCAGCTGCTCCCAGTGCCAGATATCAGGAGTTTGTCTGTGAAATTAGCATAGTCTGTTATGATCATCTCAGCACATCATTAACACTGATGCATGTTTGTTTAGCTTCGCTTGTCCCCCATGAGAGCACAAGGTGTACGGCAGTTCAAACGCTCCTGGAAGACCTCCACAGCCTAGCGAAACAACAAAGAGACTGGTTGCAGAGTCTGTAGAGTCACTCCTGCCAGCACACATTTCACAGGCCTCAGGTCAAACGAAAGCATTATAAATCAACCTGCCTTTCATTTCGAAACTCTCACCAGCTTTCCAGGCTCTCTTCTGCTGCCAGTCAGGATCCTCCTCACCACCTGTCTTTTTCTGTGTGTTCATTAAAGCCTTTCTATTTACCTTTGTTTCAAATAATTCACCTCAGATATTTACAGAAATCATAATTCACTGAAAACCATAACGCGTGAGTACTTTGGTGTTTTGAAAGTGGTACTGTAGAGTTTGACAGTCACAGACGCTGAGTAACAGCAATGGCAGTTGGATTTCAGCTGCTGCCAGAAACAAATGATATACGCATGTGTAAAAAGAGACTCTGAGTAAGGTAAAATTGCTTTAAAAGCACAGTTTTAAGCGATTAATGAACAACCCCTGGCGTAAAGTGATTTCAAGACAAAATGCAAACGCTGATATTGTTTTATAGTGAGACTTAACTGCAGATTTTCTACAAAGCTGAAACTACTGTGATGCTGACTCGAAAAGACAATGTCTTCAATTTCAGTTATTGTTCCAGAATCATTGATTTGAATTGACAGGCTGATTAAAAATTCAAATCTATTAATTATTTAGGATGTTATTCCAGCTCTTTGGAAATCTTACGAGACGATGTCAGATTGTCATAATCAGCAAAGTCAAGCTAATAACCCTGCTTTAAACTAATACCTCTGCAGTATTTGTCTGCATGTGTCCGTGTAATTTCACACAAATCTGATTTTCCATGGTACGTTTGTTTCTCAGAGTAAGCTACAAATTAATTATAAATAAATGATGATATGGGATTCTCTGAATTTAATACACTCAGAAAAAAATTAAACCAGGAATATTTTTCCGGGGGAAATTAATACGTTTTCTAGACAGAGCCCTAAAGGAAAGAACAACAGACGCTGGCTGGCATTATAAGGGAAAATGCACAAACCTAGACAACAGAGACTAAAAATAATTTCTAAAAGGCTACTACTCAACATTTTGCCTATTAAAACCAGTAAAAGAATGATCTATATTAAAGGATTATTTCACTCCACTTACTGATAACTTAGTCACCCTGATGTCATCCAAGATGTTCATGTCTTTCTTTCATCAGTCGAAAAAAAATTATGGTTTTTGGGAAAAACATTACAGGAGTCACGTAGGATAGGTCTCGCGTGATGTAGGTGGAAGTACCGACCCAGTGTTTTCAAAGCGAGCGCGCAAAGAAAGTCAAACGCCCTTTACAAACAATGTTGAATGATTTTGAAGTTGGAGGAGATTGAGTTTTTCATCCTACCCTATCTTTTTGAACCGAAGTACACAGACAAAGAACTAACCACATGTGACTTTTCCAATGTGATTACGTGAAGTCGCCAAAGTAAATCGCAAAGCTAGTGCAAGATGAGCATTTGTGGTTAAAATCAGGGCTTCATTTGTGCCGGAATAAGAAAAATACCCCTCCTCAAGCACCAGTGAAAGATGTTTGTGCGTAGGTTAGTATAGGTTTATATTTGTTTTTATTTTTCACCTGTGGGCCACTTTTGTGGTCTTTTTCCACATCATATATTTTAGTGTTAGTTTATCACAAATTTGTTTTTTAGCAGTCTCCTCCCCCTTAGTGGGTGGTGTCAAGTGTCATATTACAAAATGTATTATGGTATTTTACAATCAAAACTTTTTATAATCTTGAAAAAATGATTGGAAAGGTCTGAGTCTCAGGATTCAGCATTTTGTGATAGGAGTAATATTAACAGAGAAATGTAGACATTTGTGAAAGAGAAATGCATCATTTTTTGCATCGAGTTTTGATGGCCTAAATAAAATCCCAATTTTTATATATATATATCAACTACAAATTTGCAACATAACTTATTTAGACATGAGGCTTTAATTTAATTTCAATTTTGAATTTAAAAATATTATGCAAAATATTTATATTATATCAAATAAAAAAAAAGTATAATTTCTTTACAGTAAATTTAAACTTATATTAATTTTTGATACTTTGATATTTCAAAAAATTCTACAATAATCTGCTGATTGGTTGAATTATAACAACTTAAGTTCAGTTTACTTTCACGCCTATGTTGAAAAATGGATGTGACACTGTGAGTTAATATCGTTTTTTGTTTCATTTTTATTAGTTTCATTAATAATTATTATTTTATTTCAGTTTCAGTTATTGCAGGTTTTCAATAACTTTCGTTGGTTTCGTTGTGTTTTAGTTTTTTATTCATTTCGTCTTTTTATGACAATTCTTTCTTTCTTTCTTTGCCTAATTGCCTTTGTTTTAGTTTAATACAGTTTTTAATAAAACATATTCTGCAGTTTAAACATGTATACAATATTTATTACATTTAAACTCATTTTTAACAAGCATTTTAGAAAAATTTTACATTTAGGTCTAATCATTGCAAAAAGACCAATGCGACTCATTTAGGTGTCTGACATCGCGTCTCTTTAGTTTGCTTTGCATAAAATAAAACAATTTACAGCAAAGAAACAGTTTTATAGTTTAGAGAAAATAACATAAACGTATATTTTACCAAAGAAATGCTAATCAGAGGCACTGAGAACAGTAGCTAACTTTGTTTTAAAAAGTGGGTGGGACACTTTCTTTCTTTTTTTCATAATTTTTTTGCCATTTTTACAGTACTAGGTCTGAAATTCTTCACATCAATTCTTCATGTCAAAAAAACCCCATTCATACTCCTAAACAGTCTGGTAGAATTTGCATTAGGCATGTTGGAAGTTTTGGGTTGTCTATTTTTTTCCCCTTATTAAAATCAGAGATGTTTCAAGTAATGTCCCACCCGTAAATTACACCTATGACTGAGAACTACTCTCACCTGAAGAGGATGCAAAATATCTCTTATTACTTATTACAAATGCTGGGTTGGTGTGACTGTCCTGTCAGGAGCAGGGTTACACAAAAACCACCCAAACACTAATAAAATGTTTGGTTGAAAAAAAATAACCATGTTTTTTTGGATTAGGTCTACATGTGCACACTATAAAAATAACTGATGCAAGTCGGTAATCACTGAAGTCGGTCCACCAATGTGATTGTGTGAATTACCTCTCCTTCCTATTGAATTCATCACAAGCAACAACCAGAAACAAAAGGTGGCTAGTAATTCTACATACTGCTGAAGTCTCTTGGCTAAGAGCTCTCTAGTGCCAGCTGTGAGGAGTTTTGCTCGAGTCATTTGTTGGCTCATCTCCCCTTCATGGAGCCCAGCGACAATGTGGCAAGTGTTGAGGAAGTGGGCGGGCACAGCTGTGCTCAGCAGCCCTTTGGGAAGCACACTTGTCTCAACACCAGCCCCATGAAACTGACAGACACACACCTCCCGCCTCCACTCATATTCCAAAAACTTGCCTGACGAATATCAAGACACATTATAAACATCCACCTCAAAAGATTTCCTGACTGATACTGTATAAACTGCCTCTTGACTGAGTCTTGACAGCAGATTTGCTCAGTTAGTTTGCTTTTGAAATCAGAGCAGAGTAAACCGGTGCAGACTGGTTATTTTCATCAGAGTGCAAACTATTCCCAAAGGGTCCGAGGAATTTTGACATCTGCCCCGACACACATGGGAGCACAGATGTGTGGAGAACTCCTGAACAACAAATCCCACATTTCCTGTGTTTTACAGTAACGGGGGTATTTGCATTGGTGATTGGAGTTCTGGAAAAGAGGTTACAATCCCAGTAGACGAGAACTAAATGCGAATAGGTCCCAGGCTATTGGCACTTTCAACTTGCTAGGACAGAAAGACGGTTTGGGTTTTAAAAGTACTACAGATCTGTAATTCGATGTCTGCGCTTAAAGGCTGGGGCAATGTGGTACATTATGGGTTGTGGGTAAATCTATTGAATCATAGTGTAATCTACCCACAGCAATAAATTAAGTTTGTGTATAAATCTTTACTGATAAAATGCATTAACAACAGTTTGTTTTAGCCATTGATTTCGATTGGCTGAGCAGAGTTAGTAGAGTGCTGCTCCCAGTGCAACAACAGCAGTCTGGGACTTTTCACTGTTTGTTTTTTGGCCTTCAAATGGAGTTGGAATCATATTTAAAAGTTCCAGGCACATGAATGACAAAGCTAAGTTGTATTTACAAGTGAGAAACAGAATTCTACATGATACTTGAGTTTCTGAGGTTTGAAGTTAGAACGTGTATGAAACATGGTGGCAAACAGGTCATTTTTTCAATGGTAATACCCAATTTTGCATACTTATTTTTATTTACACATTGTAATAATTATTTTAATTCAACAAATGTTGAATGATTTACTTTTCACAGTTTATGCATCTTTTTATTTTATTTATAGTTTTCTTTTTTCTTTTTTTAAGACTAAAAATCTTCAGAAAATAGATAGGAATGAAAATAGAAAGTACTAAGTTTCTGCATTAAAAATGGCCTGTAGAGATATATTTTAATTGAAATGTACAGATGCAAATAGACAAAGTGTATTACTTAAATGTGTATTTTAGATATTTTCTTTCCACTATACCGAAAAGAAGTTCATGACGGTCTTAGAGTCTTGCCTTAAGGAAAAAAAACATTGTAAAAAAAGTTACCATTGTAAGTGTCTTTGAATAATTCACTCAACACATTTGAGAACACTGATTTATGCAGAAACAAAATATCTTTACATTTGATTTTGTTTTGAATGCCTGTAGATTTTTTTTTTTTTTTTTTTTTTTAGTGTAGGAGGCAAAAATAGACACACCTGACAGGTAGCACACCTGACAGCAATAATGTACAATGCAAGTTACACAATTATTACCTTCTTGTTAATTCAAATGGTAAGCAATGTCACACTCACAATGGAGTGTTTTCATAACACGTCATCAGTTCATAAGCCATATTGGCAGCACTGAATGTAAACAATGCAAAAACTCACATATTTTTTTGGAGTACTGGAGCATTTGGAGTACTATGGGCTAAAAAAGCCATAACAAATCAAGAAGAAGAGTGCAAAAAAAGGCGTTTGTGGTTGTCCAAACTGAACCAGGATTTCCTATCATTTCCGGTCAGGTGGGTGAAATATGCTAATAATATGTGAAGAGACTTTCTGCCAACATAACAAAACATGTTTTTGAACCGAAACACCTACCCTGCCTTAGTGACAGTTGGTGAACAAAATCCTTCTGTGGGAGTGGAAATCTTTCTATTTGAAAATGAATTATTCACATTTTACAACTGGAGAAACCTGCCAATCTGTTACTGTGAAAATGAAAACAGACACACACCAGCTCCCTATCAAAAAACGCATAATCTATTACAGTTTTGTAATTTGTAGAATATAAATTGGGTAGATTGAATTGGGTAGAAAATATTTCAACACAAGCATTTCTGTCAAACATAATTTATGCAATGTGTCAAACCTTTAACCTATGGGTAAAAAATCTACCCAGACAACAGTTTAAAAGTAGCCCAATTCCACAGGAAAACTGCAGACTTGGCAACCCTGAAGGCATCATTGAATTTGTCAGAATAATAATCAATGTGTCAGCAGTGTTTGGGAATTAATCAGTGATATAAAGCCATTAGCAATGAATTGTCATTCACACAATATCTGTCTAATGCCATCTATTGAATTATGTCGCATTTCTACCAGGGAAAGTAAGCCTGAAATCCACTGGAGAGTAATGCATGTGTGATGAATATGTTTGTGAACAGCACGGCTCTCCAGCAGATACTGATGAGAGTATATGAGGCATTATCGCCAGAGGCCCATAAGGTGGGGTGATCTTCTTTTGGCCGCGCATCACAAACTGGAAATCAACGTCACCATCAGGATGATTGTGGTCTCGGTCAAACAGTGCGTATTTGCAGTATCTGATACACCACTGCTGAAACATAATCCACACGTCTTGCATGTTACATCTTGTATAGTCAACCTTGAAATGCTCTTATTGAGATAAGACATTTTCTTACATTGTCTCTCCAGTCAAAACAAGGCTGTTTTTTTCACAGTCTGCAATTTCTCAAGTGTTCTGCTTCATTAATGGAAAAACAGTGAGCTCAGCGCTATCCTGATCCAGATTGACAGCTGTCTTTATTCTGCTGACATTACAAGGCACTGGTATAATGCACACACATTTGGTGTCTGCGCCCCAAATGAAATCAATCCAGTGTTGCTTCTAAAAGAGGTATTTAATATTATAATTACGACAGAGACCCGTCTTCGGAGCCCAGACCTCCATACAGTGCTTTAGGAATAGACGCTTGGCTCATACTGAACTTATGCATTAAACATGAAACCCATATGTTGGGTTGTGAAGACTGCTGTCCCAGGAGGCAGCGGTAGATGATGTGCTAAGGCTGGGGGTGCAGAAGGGGGTTTCTATTGATGCACTGGAAAAAAAAAACAAGGATTGAAGTTGTCAGTTGTGCTATATTTGCATATCTACAGAGTCAGGGGTTTGTTTTTATTCAGACTGTGATTTGACTCTACTGTGCACCGACACAAACAAATACAGATGAATTTATGCTGTGGGCCTGAAATCACTAACTGATATCCCTGGTTGGTCACAATGCATTGGTTATGTGTTATACATGAGGTTTTTATAGGCTTCTGGATTGCATGGAATGAAAGAAGAACAGAAAAAGATGAGATGGTGATAGAGCTTGGCTATAATAATGTATAGCTTACAGCCAACAGGACACTTTAAAGGGAACATCAGATGCAAAGTTCACTTTTACATGGTATTTGCATATAAATGTGTCTCAATTGTCAAGCTGTTTTGATTTTCTGAGCAGTATGACGTCATACTTTTTAGGCCCTGTCCACGACCACTGATGGACTGTCCCATATTAGCATATTTCTGCCATTTTCCATTTTCTAGGTGTTTTGTAGTTAGATGTAAAAGTAAAATAAGAGTCTTATTTTCTCCTGACATCGGAGCTACTCAGGGCACAGTGGATTCATTTTGTTTTTGATGGTAATGTAACACCAAAAACAAAAAGAAACGAAAGAGAGAGGCGGGGTGAGCAGTAGCTCATTATCATTTAAACAGATATGCACCGAAATGGGTCGCTGTTAACAGAGCTGTTTTTGATGAGGAAAAAATTGTATTTTACACAACCAATGAGTAATTTTAACCAAAATATGTTACAGACATTTCACAAACACCCAAAAGAATGATACCAACTTGTGGAAAATGGGCATCCGATGTCCCCTTTAAAGGGATAGTCCACCCAAAATGAATATTGTGTCATCATTTACTCACACTCATTGAATTGAATTGATATTATGGCCACAAATAAAGGATTCACTCCCATGACTTATACTTTCATCACTATGCTTTATAAATTCTATGCCTCGTTTTAGTTAAATCATGGCCATGTTGTACTAATTCATTCAATGATCTAAAACAAGGAAACAAATGAACTGTAGAACACACACACACAAAAAAATCCATAGAAAAATGGCAAAGGCACTAGTGATTTTCTGTCAGGACATTATCCTTTAGGCCAAAAACACAGTACAATACAATGTGTATTCTGAATTATGTGTAAAACACCTGTGAAAAATCAATACAAATTCATTTCATTTTAACATTGTGTCCTTTTTTTCTTTCAGGGTTCTGTATTTATGTGGAAAGCAAAGGGAGATATTTCAAAAATATTTTTTGATTGTTTTCTTTTGGTGGCAATCCTTTTAAGCATTATCACATTAACCACACCAGTGAATTGACCACATTTAATCACAACTATGCAGATATTTACTAAAATGGCATGTGAGTGTGATATTGCTTTTATACAGGATGAGCAAGAAGTTAATACTTAGTAATTTATGTTTCAGAAAAAATGTAATATGCAAATTTGTTCAGCAGAAATAGTTTCCCAAAAATGCCTAGTAAAGTCGGCATGAGTTGCAACACATTTTATTTCTGCAGAGTGATGTATTTCTGAGTGGTGCAGGATATTTAATGAGAAAAAAAAGTTAAATCAGGCTTGAATTTATCCTTCAGGAACTGACTGATGGGAAAACACAAAACCTCACTCCAAAATCACTCCATTTCTGCTTTGATTTTGAAAGTTGAGAACACAGATAAGCAAAATATGGTAAAAACAGTAGAATGCAGTGATACTGAATATACTGAACATCAGCACTCCTGAACTGCCACCTGAGTTCTACCCTGTTGAAAAAAACAGCATATGCTGGTTATGTTTTGAAGCATGGCAGCTGGTTTAAGCTGGTAAGCCGGACCAGCTCATAACCAGCTAAGGACCAGCTCAAACCAGCTGCCATGTTTCAAAACATACCTAACCAGCTGTTTTTTTTCAACAGGGTAGTACAAACTGTTGTATAAAAATTAGTGCTGCATAGCATTTTTTATCAGTATGAAGTGACTGTTTTGTGAACTTGCCAAAGAACATTCAATCCCATTTGGAAAATCACATGTCCATGCCGAATTTAACAGCACTGGATGCATTGCATATTTTCAGTAATTGCTTTGGCGGAGGCGATGCTCATTGAACGCTACCGTCCACGGTTTAGAACGATTTCATTTTTGCCAGGTGCTGTTGCTAAGCCAACACCTGTGGAGTTGTGTAAGGCCCTTTTGTGCGACTGTGGTAAATGTCTCTACTGCCAAAAACTGAGCAGGAATGCAAGAGATGTGCCTCATTAGCTTTTTCTTCATCTGCATTTTTTCTGACTTTCTACGTGTGCTTAAGAGAGAAAGAGAGAGCTTGTGTATTCGTCCAAAAAGCCCTCCAGGAGGAGGCGTACGCTCGTGTTTTCGTATATTAGTGAGTGTGCGTCCGCCATGTGCCTGTCTGTGTGTGACTGCAGCCCGCAGTACCTTCTAGAGGGACCTTGCAGCAGCACAAAGAGACCCTTGTCTTGAGGTGTCACAGAACAGTATGTATCAGACACCATATTAAATGTCCCCTAAGCATAGAGGAAGTCTAGCGAGGGGTGAGGCCTTGCCAGGGAGCCACCAAAGAGGCTTTTGACAGTGGCCAAAACAGATGGCTGGGAATGGGGAAACAAGGTCAAAGAACACCGAACACACTCTCTCCGCTCCTTTCTCCTCACTACATTCGATACGATTGAGCATCATCTGATGTTTGCCTCGCTTTTTAATTAAAATGGATGCTTTGGAATAGGAGCTTCGTTGTTTTCCCCTCAAAGGTGCTTAAGGGGGGAAGTAAAGATAAAAGAGCGGCTTTGTGTCTGGCCGCTGAATGAAAGGAACCACTGTGTTGACTGTTCGGAACAAGACCAATCAAAGATAACCTGTGTTTGAATGATAAGAGCTACACCGTTGGTTCAATGACATGTATCTACATGGAGGTTTGATAACTTGTGGTAACATGACCTTTGGGTGGTCCCATCGGTGTGATTATGCGTGCGGACCCTCTTACGTGTTGTCCAGCTCTATCTGCAGTAATCAAACGCTTTCCTGGTTCTTTACTGGGTGATTTGTGGGGTGCGATTATGATAGCGTTTCTATGCGTGTCGATCACAATAATGGAAACTCATTAGAATGGTTAATTTAGCGTGCTTCATTTAGTGCGCTTCTTTCCACGCTGTACATTAAACACAGCAAGAGCCTGTGAGAAATGAGTTGCAGCAATTACTAATGGTAAAATGAACGGCGTCCACGATTATACATCATTTATCCTTGTACACGTCAAATTAGTGTCAAATCAGTGTGCCTGGTGTTGTTGTTAACTCGAAATACCCAGTTTGTGAAGTTTTAACAACGAAAGCAAGATTTCATAGAGTGATTCTGACAGTAAGACGTATTATACATTAAACATGTACAGCTGCAGAACAAGGGTGACTGCTGGGACGCAGAGGGGTTGTAAGACTATCCCGTTGTCCTCTTACCGTGGAGGGCATGGCACAGGGTTCGCCTTTTTCTCTGACTGACATGAAAGTCTCAGGCAAGTTCAGCCATGTTGCCTTGATGTTGTCACTGAGATGAAATGTTGGGGTCAGCTCTTTGTGGGAGTTGGGTTCAGGCTCCGGCCCTTCCTCTTGCAGCTGTGCGGAGGGTTGTTGTCCGGAGCTGGTATGCTCTCAAGCTTGTCTATTGACGTATTAAGAGAAGTACAGCTAGGCCAGCTGGACAGACAAAGCACAGTAAATAAGACTGGCCTCGAGCCCAGTGCCCTACGGTACTGACAAAGGAAATCTGTGTTGCAAAAATTATGTATATTTTGTTAAAAAAGAGGAATTAATGCATTTAATTAACAAAATCTATCTATCTATACAGTTGAAGTCAAAAGTTTACATACACCTTGCAAAATCTGCAAAATGTTAATTATTTTACCAAAATAAGAAGGATCCTACAAAATGCATGTCATTTTTTATTTAGTACTGACCTGAATAAGATATTTTCACATAAAAGACGTTTACATACATACAGTTTTTAGTGAAAGTTGTTCATGATTCCCTTATTTGTCCTGAACAGTTAAACTTCAGCTCCTACAAATTCTTTGGTTTTTCAGCAGTTTTGTGTATTTGAACCCTTTTCAACAATGACTGTATGATTTTGATATCCATCTTTTCACACTGACGACAACTGAGGGACTCATATGCAACTATTACAGAAGGTTCAATTGCTCACTGATGCTTCAGAAGGAAAAACGATGCATTAAGATTTTTGAATTTAAAGATCAAGGTAAATGTAACTTTCCTGGGGAACATGTAAGTATCTTCTGTAGCTTCTGAACAGCAGTACTAAATTAAAAAAATATATATGATATTTAGCCATTATAAGAAAACTGTACACATCCTTATTCCATTCAAAAGTTTACACCCCTGGCTGTTAATGCATCAATTTTCCTTCTGAAGCATCAGTGAGCGTTTGAACCTTCTGTAATAGTTCATATGAGTCCCTCAGTTGTCCTCAGTGTGAAAAGATGGATCTCAAAATCATACCGTCATTGTTAGAAAGGGTTCAAAAACACGAAACTGCTGAAAAACCAAAGAATTTGTAGGAGCTGAAGTTTAACTGTCCAGGACAAATAAGGGAATCATGTATAGCTATCACTAAAGAAATGTATGTATGTAAAAGTCTTTTATGTGAAATATCTTATTCAGGTCAGTGCTAAATAAAAAAATAACAAGCATTTTGTATGATCCCTCTTATTTTGGTAAAACTGAGTCCCTCAGTTGTCCTCAGTGTGAAAAGATGGATCTCAAAATCATAGTGTCATTGTTGGAAAGGGTTCAAAAGCACAAAAATGCTGAAAAACCAAAGAATCTGTGGGAACTGAAGGACTTTTCTGAAAAACAGCAGGCAGTTTAATTGTTGAGGACAAACAAGGGACTCATGAACAACTATCGCTTAAACACACACACACACACACACACACACACACAGCTATGGATCATTCAGGTAACAACACAGTATTAAGAATCAAGTGTATATACATTTTGAACGGGGTCATTTTTATAAATTAAACTGTTATTTTCTCTTGTGGACTATATGTAAACATCTTTTATGTGAAATATGTTATTCAGGTTAGTACTAAATAAAAACTAACATGCATTTTGTATGATCCCTCTTATTTTAGTAAAATAATGAACATTTTGCAGTTTCTGTAAACTTTTGACTTCAACTGTTTCATCCATCAAATTAGCTAATGACAATTCCAATGTCAAAGTTTATGCCTCAGAGAATTACTTTGTGGTTTGTAGGGGCACTTAGAGGTTATAATAGTGACTGGCCATTGACCTACATTCAGATGTGCCAGAGGGGACCGTGCTGAGGCCCTGACATATCTGAATGCATGCTCTCCATGACCAATCAATAAGCCATTATCACTGCACTCTAAGACAATACACACTCTGTGTATCGTTTAGGCTTATGGGACACCAGCATTGGGACTCCAATATCATGCTCATGCAATTCGGTGAGCTTGGATGTTTTCCTCACCTAAAATACTTTTTTGGGCTTTCGGAGAGTAATTCTGTAATCCGGTTCCTGAGCGGTGTCACACTGAAGTGAGAACCAGGTCACTGTTATGACCAAAAGAAATCCAAAATCCCTCTAATCCCACGGCTGGCAAAGTACTTCTTACACCTGGCCTGATTTTTAACTGACCACTTAAGCAGTGCAAGAAAAGGAATTGGGTTAAAGGCAATAAACCTTAAACCTCCACACTTTACACACTGCTATCGCATTAAACTGCTGTTCCAATACTCTAATCAACTTACAGATGGCCCCCTCTGCCCTCAACCACAAAAACAACTAAACACAGAAGAATTTCCAGTGTTATCATCTGAAACGAGGAATCCCTGCGAGCCATATAGCGCAGCATAACCCAATTTTGTATATTTATATAAATACGGGTTGATGTTTGGTCTCCTGCATTCTCTTTGAATTGATTTTGTATTGACAATGTGGAGCTGGTCTTGGAATTCTAACACTGCTGCTCCCCTGCTGGATGGCAGTAGCGCTGCTTTCTCTACAGCGAGAGGGAGTTTGTAGCCCTATAAATACCACTTGCACTGTAGCTGTCCAGCACAGGAAGTAGGTCTGTATTAATGTCTTGTAAAATGTTGTGGTCTTAGTATGTTATTGCTATAAAGCAGCTGATGATATCATCCTATAATTGGCTCACATTTCTTTGTCTGTTCCTTAACATGATTTTTTTTATTAATTACACCCTTATGACTGTTTATATCATCAATAACCTGCATGTATAAGTCCATAAAATAGCCCATAAAATACGTTTTTTTTTTTGTTTTAGCTAAGTTTAAGGTTTGTTTGAAAAGAATTGTGCATTCTTTAAATCTAATGATGAGAATTTGAAAAGGATTCAAATTTTATTATACCAGCTATCAAAAACTCGAATTTAAAACAATAATAATTAGCCTTTTTTATTTTATATAAGATATACACTACCAGTCAAAAGTTTGTGAACAGTAAGGTTTTTAATGTTTTTAAAGAAGTGTCTTCTCCTCACCAAGTCTGCATTTATTTGATCCAAAGTACAGCAAAAACAGTACAATTTTGAAATATTTTTACTGTTTTATTTTAACAGTTTTCCCTTTGAATATATTCTAATTGATTCCTATGATTTCAATGCTCAATTTTTAGCATCATTACTCCAGTCCCAGGATCCTTTAGAAATAATTCTAATATTCTAATTTACTGTTCGAAAAACATTTATTATTATGTTGAAATCAGCTGAGTAGATTTCTTTACAAGTTTCTTTCATCATCATTTATCTAAAATAGAAATCTTTTGTAACATTATAAATGTCTTTATCATCACTTTTGATCAATTTAAAGCTTCCTTGCTAAATAAAAGTATTAATTTCTATCATTTCTTTCCCCCAAAAAATTATATTGTCTCCAAGCTTTTGAATGGTATAGTCAGTGTATAATGTTACAAAAGCTTTTTATTTCAGATAAATGCTGATCTTTGGATCTTTCTATTCATTAGAGAATCCATAATAATAACAACAATAATAATAAAAATGCTTCTTGAAGAGAAAATTAGCATATTAGAATTATTTCTGAAGGATTGTGTGTAATGATGCTGAAAATGTAGCTTTGATCACAGGAATAAATTACATTTTAAAATATATTCAAATAGAAAATAATTATTTTAAATAGTAAATATTATTTTCACTATTTGCTATTTTTTTAAATAGTAAATAGTAAATATATACTATTAATATTACTGCTTTTGCTGTGTTTTGGATCAAATAAATGCAGGCTTGGTGAGCAGAAGCAACTTCTTTAAAAAAAAAAAAAAACATTACAAATCTTACTGTTCAAAACACTTTGACTAGAAGTGTATTTGGAGTCATGCGCATTTAATTTTTCAGTTTTATTTTATTTTAGTTAATAAAAACGTTTTTATTTAGGTTTTGTTTACATTTTTGTTGAATGCTACAGATCTCCGTTGAGCTCTTATAATTTCCACCGATCCAGATTTTGTATTGTCATCTTTCTATATGAAAATATCAACAAACAAACCAATGAAAAATATATTAAATGCCTTGATTATCAGTGTACTTATATTTTATCCTGATAGCCAGCTGAGTTTGCATTATTCTTAAAAAATAAAGGAAACAAAAACACCTCAGGACGACCGTGTTCTCCCTGCTGAAAGTGAGAGCTCTGCTGTCAATCTGCGGCTGGGGTGTATGGTTTAGGGGGCGGGGCTTGTGTGTCAGTGTGGGCGGGGTTTCCGCTAAACTCTGGGTTAGGTTGATTCACTATCGATCATTGGGAAAAGACGGGGCTAGATTTCCTTGTGGCGGAGAAATCTGATGTGTAGGCAACATGAATCGGGCGATTGTGGGGCGCAGATTAATTTTAGCACGTTAACAGAATTCTTTCGGACTGATTACCTTCACCGAGTAGATAAACGAATACAAATTAAATAGCACTTTTTTCCCGTGCTCCAGGAAGAAGTGCTTTGGATCGGACTTGCCAAAATCACTACTTTGTTTCTCTTATGGACGGTTTGTATTCTCTAAAAGTAGTCGCGTTTTAAGAGCGTTACGTGAAGTTTGGAGAAGCGAGGCCCGATCTCTTGACCCGTGGAGTACTCTTGAGTCTCTCGGATGGATGGATGGGTATGGGGAGAGCAGGATCTTACTACCCCGGGGCTGAGCGCCTCATCTCTCCGGTACTACATCTACTAGTGCTGTGCACCCTCTCCTCTCTCACTCACATAGGTAAACACAGTCTTATCACTTTATGTATGTATTCATTGAACGCAAACATGTAAAATATACATTAGAACATGTTTAGAAAGTATATTTTTTCTTTAGGGGGCGTTCAGTTCTCGCTTGTATAAATATTAAATTAGATTTACGTGACATTCTGGTTAATATTCAGATAACGTTATGTCTTTACAAAAAAAAAAGTGGATTCTAGTTGTTTATGTGACAGTTTTACAGTCTAAGACTCTGTCCTTCATCCATGTCTTATTGCACACAATTATTGTAGCTTTATTTCCAATAAATAGTGCATTGATTTACGCTTCGCTCTTGCGCTTCACTGGATTGGTTGCTTTTAAAATGAAAATTAAGTATTTATGAGTTATCATAATATTAATTAATTTCGCATTGTATTCACGGGTGATTGAATGATTCGGTTTTATTTGTTGATTGCCTTTGTTTTCATGATTGCAGACTGTTTGTTGCTGTCAGTTGCAATAAGACTGTGATCATATTTGTTCACATCCATCTTGCCTTTGATCAGTTTTATTATTTTTGTAGTTATTATTTAGGTATTGATAAATGTTTTTAAAAAGAATGAATGCACTGGTCAGTTATAGTAAGCAAAAACATTTGTTTGTTTAGTTCTGCATGTATTTATTTACTAATCCAGTTGTTTTAGTGCCATTGACCAGTTTGGACAGTCCTAAATGGTTTCGTCGAAATTGGGTTGTCTTCTAAGCAGGATACTGTGAATACTACACATTTGGTGCCCTGTTTTCACTTGGCACCTTGTCAAGTGCTCCACTTTGGGTGTCCTGGCCGTAGACTGTGTTAATGCCATTGTGAATTAAGAGGATATGGAATGCTGCTGGGTGTCCATTGAGCAGTCACACCTTCATAATTAATTTAACATGGACCCCGGGCAGCCAGGCATTAGCCTACGCACTTCACTATTCCTCAATGAGGCAAAAAAAAAAAAAAAGGGAAATGGCTCAATCTAAATATGTGTTTTTTTTTTTTTTGTTTGTTTGTTTTAAAAAACATTGCAGGAAAAATTTGGAATAAACAGAATGTAGTGTTTGGAATAAACAGAAAGTAGTGTGACCAATTTAAGTGTCACTGTCTTTTTTATACTCTTAAATGAGTAAAGCTTCAGTTTTCTACAGCGGTACACTCTTTATTCTTTATTGTCATCCATGGTTCCATGAAGAACCTTGACCATCTATAGAACCTTTTAAATGCAAAAAAAGTTCTTTATAGTCAAAAAAGGTTTTAGTTTAAAATGTTCTTCAAAAACTGTTCACTGAAAGGTTCTTTAGGGAACCAAAAATGGTTCTTCTGTGGCATCACTGCAAAAACACCCTTTTGGAACTTTTATTTTTAAGAGTGTATGTTTGCTTTCCTTGCAGCTGCAATATACTGAAGTTATAATATAACACAATATGTTAAGATAAGTGATATATTTTAAATGGAAGCCTGTTTTAAGCAAGGAAACAATGTGGAGATAAGGATTGTAGGATTTAAGAAAACATGCATACAAAACTGCATGCTTGCTGTTCTTTGATTTCATCTTTGGCTATTAAATCTGGCTGTATCGTCTCTCAATTGGTTTAGTCCCAAATATACATCTACCCCTCGGTGGTATTTGATTGGATTATAATCTTGGCAGAAGCAAAAGACAGTTGCAGCTGTTCAGATTCTTTTTTCCTCTTTTTTCATCATCTTTCTCTCTCTGTCTTTTCTCTTGTCCAGAGCTTTATTGTTTAGTAATTTAATGATTTTACAGACTACTTGTTTAATAGATGCTTTTGTGGTTTACTGAGATAAATCTCACTAGTACTTACTAGAATGACTACACCATGATTTGTCTCATGCTGTTGCAAGGTTAGGAAATGCTTGAAGTTACAAATAAGAACAACAATTAAAGGCTGACAAACCAGCGTATTAAACCAGATTCCAAAGTTCAGTGCAACAGAGTACGTGCTCTGAATTTAAGGCTGGAGATGTCATTTAGACATTGAGTCTTGTAAACCCCCCCTTGCTTTCTCCAGATCTTCACGTTGACTCCTGGAGAAGGCGTGGGCCTGTTGACCTCTCTGCCCTGGCCAAATTCCACATCTTGAAATTTCACTCCGCACACACTCTTTGGGCCCCTCTACAGCTGAGAATGGCTGCTCAAACGGCCGGCCACCCTGAGAAAATATTTCCAACGACTTAATAGCAACAAGGGTGTGCACTGTGCTCGAAACGAGACCCCAGCAGCAGGATCGCAGAAATGAACAGAGCCTGTGAAACAAACAGTTTTCTCCATGCTGTGATTTGCTATGCTCTTCACAGGAATAATATGCACTGTAAAAGTTGTTTTATTAATTTTATAGTTCATTTACTTAGAGATATATTACGAAAAAATCTAATTTACAGTGGGTTTGTGTTGTTTTTTTTTTTTTAGGTTTTGCCTACCCCTTTAAATGAGAAATTCAACTGATTCTTATAGTAGATTTCTGGCATTTCAGGGCTTAGGTTTAACATTTGTCGAGACACTGAGACATTCTAACACAAAGTGTGATTTTTTTTTTTTTTCTCCCCCTCGTCTACCAGTACTAGCTTAGGATCTGCTGCCCCCAACTGGGGGTCCCCTAAGACGTTTCTCGCAAGTGTTTTGCACAGAGGATGTAGTGAGAAAGAAATAAGGAAAATCAATCGATTCTGCTCTTTTTATGTCAATTCAACTGCATTGGGTAACTCGCATGAGGTTTTAAGAGGATTGTCAGGTGAATTGCGTTTCAACAAGCGACCAAAAAAACAACTCATGTCCAGGACTGCTGTGAATGTGGCAAATTTGTCGCTTTACCTCATGCACTGAACGCTCATGTGTAGACGCTAGTCTATATTCACATGACACCATGTTCCTGACAAAATATCATAGAGCTAAAAACAGACAGACTTCATGACACCTCACACCATGCTGCTACAAGAAACAATGGAGGCACATGCGTTCGATGGGCGACGAGGTCACATATGGCCTCCATGAAAAGGCTCTCTGTTTCTCCGTGATATGTAGGACATACCTACCTAATACGGTTACGTGCCCGTTTACCCAGGTCACGATTCTTTATTTTTGAGCAAACCGCTGTTTGTTGGTCCTTCAGCATGGCTTGGTGCGCATCTGCTTCGAGCATCCGCTCGGACTATAAATGGGAATGTGCTGGAGATGGCTTTGTCTTGCATGCCTTGCCAAGTATTTGGGTTTTTTTGTTCTGGTACAGATGTCACTGGAGCCTTGCCTGATAAAACACAGCGGGAGGTGGATGAGAGCGGGGACTGCCTTTTTCCTCTCCCTTCCAGCCAATGTCTTTCTAGCACAACATCAACATGGCTTCAGCCAGGCTACCGTATTGTCTTACAGCGTGTTACTGAAACACAATCTAGCCCGTGCTTTGTCATGCCTCCTTCTCCTGCAGCGCAACGCGGATCGGCCGATCCGCTACAGCACTCCGCGTCATCTGATAATCAAATCAGATGCATTTGAATCCGCTGCGGTCGGAGTTATTGGCGTGGCAGGCAGAAATGGGTGGCCCTGACTGTGTAAGATAGAGTCATCACAAGCGTGTTAATGGAGAGGCTGCAGCCGATATCAGATTAGAACGGCCTCTCTCTGAGCTAATGCAATTGGGCCGCACTCAAAAGTGAGGCATTAAGACTCTAAGTGATGCAGTGTGGAGGCTGTTGTCCTTTTCTGGGAGATGTTGTTCTGGTTGTGCCGTGTCATTGGTGGCTAATTGGGGGGGCGGCGTGTGACGTGATGACAACACCTTGGGCGTATTTTCCGCAACAAGTGTGTATAAAACAATAAAAGTGTTACTGGGTCGAGTCCAAGCGAAGTAACATTCAAAACACTTTTAATTGTCACTCGTTGGCCACACCCTATTGACGCTTTGAGGTAAATAGCTGCATGTAGTTTGCATGCCATGACTCTTTTGTGCTTACTAGCACATGTGCTGGCTTTTTGTGGATGGCAGCAAGGCCAGAAAAGCCTCCTGCGCTCTTTTTCACATTTGAAGTGCCGTTTTATTTGATTTTATTGCGGCCATAAGCATTCTCCTTTGTAGATAACAGGAGGTTTCACACGCTTGTTGAGCCGACTGTTAATGTTTCTAGACCATAATGTAAAACACACATGGAGTCACGCCATGTGGAAATGCACAGTCCACTAGCACACCTTATTATGGTTAAGCAGTTTAAACTGGTTTATGACATGAGTCACAACAATAGATGCTAGGAGATTTTAGTTTGTGTTTGTGCTACTTTGTTTTTAGTTAATGTGCTCAACTGGTTAAGTCAGTGTTCATTTAAATGTCTAGATTGAAAAGTGTGCCAAGCTCTTTGCATTCATGTTGGTTTCGCAACAGTTTGAAACCGTTGCGTGTGGTTTTCAAGAAATATTTCAATTTAAACTATGTGGTGTAAAGTAAAACGTAATAACATAGTTTCCTTACAGTGTAAATACATACAAGTGTACACAAAAAGTTTTTATACTTTTAATATCATGAATTCATAAATAGAATTTTTCAAAATGCATAGTTATACTTTTATGTGACACTTTACAACCTGAACTCTCATTAAAAGGTCAAATTGTCTGTTATTTTATGAGGCTTATTGACCTTGAGACAGTCATGGATCCTTTCTATGGGCCATTTTATATATATTTTCATGCATTTTGCTTGTGCCACATGACGTAATTAGTTGCACCACATAACTCTGATATTGGTTATTTCAAATATGAATAATATTACATCAAAACTGCTTCACTGTCCTTCATTGTTTCGTTTTTTTAATCAGAAAAAATAATCAAACAGGTTGTCAGACTAGTCTTTTTTTACAAATTAATTTTTTTTAATGTTTTTTTTTCTTTGTTATGATATCAGCACAGTTGTATCAGACTGATATTTTTAAATAGATATTAAAATGAAATATAATTTAATTTAAAAAAATATACCTTTATACCATTTTTATAACATACAACATTTTACAACCTAAACTAACTGTCATTAAAAATTACAAGTTGTTGGATATTTTATGATCAGTCATGGATATAATTTCCCATTTTATATATTTTTTCATGCATTTTGCCTGTACCACAAGACTTTATTATTTGCACCACGTGACTTTGGTAAGTGGCTATTTCAAATATGAATAATATTACATCAAAACTGCTTCACTGTCCTTCATTGTCTTGTTTTTTAATAATAAATAATAAAAGAGGTTGTCAAACTATAATTTTTTTTTTACGAATTAAATTCTTTTAATGTTTTTTTTCTTTATTATGATATCAGCACAGTATCATGCTGACATTTTTGAAAAGATATTAAATGAAATAAAATGAAATTGAAATATACTTTTATAACATTGTTATAACATGACATTTTACAACCTGAACTGTCATTAAAAAGGTCAAATTGTCTAATATTTTATGAGGCTTATTGACCTTAAGACAGTCATGGATCCTTTCTATGCTATATTTCATTTTTTATATGTTTTTTTTTTTTTTTGAATGCATTTTGCTTGCAACACATAACTTTGGTAAGTGGTTATTTCAAATATGAATAATAATACATAAAAACTGCTTCACTGTTTTTATAAGAAATAATAATAAAATAGGTTGTCAAACTATTTTTTGTACAAATTAAATTTTGTAAATGTTTTTGTTTTCTTTATTATGATATCCGGACAGTTGTATCAAGTTTACATTTTTGAAAACATATTAAAATGAAATAAAATAAAATTGAAATCATAAATATACTTTATAACATGTTTATAACATATATTTTAAAGCCTGAGCTAACTGTCAAAAAGATCAAAATGTCTGATATTTTAAGAGCCTTATAGATGTTGAGACAGTCATGGATCCTTTCTAGGATATAATTTCCTTGTTTGTACCACATGACATTATTAGTTACACCACATGACTTTGATAAGCAGTTATTTCAGTAAAGAATAATACTGCATGAAACTGCTTCACTGTCCTTCATTGCTTTTGTTTGTTTTTTTATAAGAAATAATAATAAAATTGCTTATCAAGCTAGTTTTTTTATGAATTACATTTTTTTTATTGTTCTTTATTACGATATCAAGATATCATCAAGATATGTATGATTTATTTTTTTGTTTTTATTTTTCAAGTTCTCTCTCCCGGAATAATTTTTGATTTTCATTATTAATTAAATTGAAAATTCAATGTTATTTTCATCAGTACTATTGTTGTAGGGCTGGACGATTCATCAAATAGTAATTGAAACCAACAACCTCTTACCCATGTAAATATCCCATGTTGTTTTTGTTCCCTGTACCTCTCTAAACTTTTACATGCAGCGCCGCTCATTAATGTCAGTTGAAAAACAGTGGACCAATCAGAAGACCACAGAGGCAGGGCAAGCGTTGCAAGCTTTTGTTTACAGTAGCAGGATTGCATGACAGCTTTTGTATTTGATGGCAATGTGGCGGAAATTTTTTTTTAAATCATTCCTGAGCGCTAAGATGTGTTCTGAGTGAATGGCCAGTTAGAACCTGAAGTAAATACGTAAGAACACTGAGTGACAGAACAAGATCAGTGAGAGGACGATCACATACAGCAGTGATCATGGGTCAGATTCACATCTATGAGGGTTAAAAAAAATCATTCATTAATCGTAATCGAGGTAAAACATTCAGTTAATCAAGATTTTGATTTTAGGTCAAATCATTTATTGTCCAGCCCTATATTGTTGTTATATGTTTTTGTATAGTGGTTGCTTCTTAAGAAAATGTTGTATTATTGTAAATGATGTACTGAAATGACACTGTTAATGTTACCATGAATATACCCATTGTTGCTGATATGGCATTAAAAATATATAAATATATAAGGGAAGTTAGTTTTCTCAAGTGAAGATTCTTTATGTCGTTTCTTAGGTGAGAGCCAGGTCCAGACTCCACAGTGCCGTATCCAGAAGTGCACCACTGACTTTGTCTCTCTCACTTCCCATCTGAACCCTTCACTGGATGGCTTTGATACTGAGTTCTGCAAGGCGCTGCGAGCCTATTCCGCCTGCACCCAGCGCACATCCAAGAGCTGCAGGGGAAACCTGGTCTTCCATTCTGCCATGCTGGGCATCAGTGACCTCATGAGCCAGAGGAACTGCTCCAAGGATGGGCCCACGTCGTCTACCCATCCCGTCATCCCCATTGAGCCATGCAACTATCACAGCCGCCATCACCAAGCATTGCGGTCCGGGACAGGGACTGGGGCTCCAGAACACCCGCGACCAACCTACCTGTTCTGTGGCCTGTTTGGAGACCCTCATCTTAGGACTTTCAAAGACCATTTTCAGACCTGTAAGGTTGAAGGGGCATGGCCCCTCATTGATAACAATTACCTGTCAGTGCAGGTAACAAATGTTCCAGTGGTATACGGATCCAGTGCCACAGCAACCAATAAGGTGAGTTGATTTCTAGTTTATTTAATAACTATTTTGTCTTTTTTTATGTGGAGAATTATTTGTTAATTTCTTTAGAATATATGAAACTAGTGCTGCACGATTAATCGTATCACAATCACAATCGCGATTATATGACGGGAAAATGTTGCGATTATATTATTTTATGTTAGGCTAATTGTGTGCACTTGAGAACACATGCTTTCTGAGAACAGTGTGCCTATTTTCCGTGCTGCGAACAAAACAAAACAAAACAAAAGATTAAATAAATAAATAAAAATAAAAAGATCTGACAGTCTCTCAGTATAGACAGTGCACGTGTGGCGTTCATGCGTGCACGTTCACTTGTGTGCACAGCGCTGAGAGACCAGAACGAAGATGAGTGCCGAGGAGACTGATCTGGTAGGCAAAAAATACTCTACCTCTGTATGACGATATTTTGGATTTGAGATGAGTGACACTAAGCAGAGACATGTATTATGCAGGATTCGCAAAATTAAAGTTGCTACATCACGTGGCAATACAACAAATGTATATCAAAACAAAACAAAACATAAATACAGATGTGTTCGTGAGCCTCACGCCATATTATAAGTCTTTGTTTAGACATAAAGAAATCAAATTGTAGAATGCACGCTCAGCACCGCCGAGGCTTCCCGCGACAGTTAAAACGAAACCGAAAGTAAGACTCGCACGCGCACTGAAAAGCAATTTTAAGAGAGCGACTCCCCAATGCGTGCAAATTAGGCTACATGACATATCTTGGCTGTTATTAGCATGTAAGCTATAATAGGTTGTGTAGTTGTCTATAGCTCTGTATCATGCTTGAAAAGTCTGTCTCTATTGGCACTTTGAATATTAAGATAGTAGCCTACTTTGATTATGGCTGCATTTATTGTTTGCACTTAATAAGACTAAGAAAGAATTGTGTTGTTTATTTTTTGGTTATTTATACTGTTTTAATTTATGTTCAATTTGTGAAAAGAACTTCAGTTAAGAGGTCAAATGTTCTAGAAGCTCATAATTCATGAACCCCCATTTTGTGCCCCCAATACCATTTATTATAATCGCATTTGCATATCGCAATATTGACCTCAATAATCGCACTATGAAAATTTTCCCAAATCGTGCAGCCCTATATGAAACCATGATCCGCATTCACAGAAATAGTCCTTTTTAACATTTTATTTTACATTAATCACCAGTAGGTCAAAACACAAACCTTTTTTTTTGTTTGTGTAAAACACATGACGCAGATCATTGTTTTATATATTAAGTAATCGAGTAGATCAATGCACCAAGTGACAAAAGAGCACAGTGCATGGCTTTGTGGAACTACATTTAATTGTTTGTCAGAAGTGTCTCAGACATGTAACATATTTACAGTTGAAGTCAAAAGTTTGCATATACCTTGCAGAATCTGCAAGGGATCATACAAATGCATGTTATTTTTTATTTAGTACTTTATTTAAAACTTGATTCGGAATACTGTGTTGTTACCTGAATGATCAACAGCTGAAAAGGGTGAAAACTTTTTGAATTTGATCATAGTAATATCAGGGTACATTTTACTTATTTTGTATTTTGGGGAACATGTAAGTATCTTCTGTAGCTTCTGAAGGGCAGTACTAAATGAAAAAAAAAAAAAAGATATTTAGGCAAAATAAGAAAAATGTACACATCCTCATTCCATTCAAAAGTTTACACCCCTGGCTCTTAATGCATTGTTTTTCCTTCTGGAGCATCAGTGAGCATTTGAACCTTGAAATACACAAAAATGCTGAAAAACCAAATAATTTGTGAGACCCGAAGGACATTTCTGAAGAACTGCAGGCAGTTTAACTGTTCAGGACAAACCAGGGACTCATGAACAACTATCACTAAACAAAAAAGCACAGCTGTGGATCATTCAAGTAACAAACACAGTATTAAGAATCAAGTGAAAACTTTTGAACAATGTCATTTTTATAAATTCAACTATTGTTTTTTCTTGTGCACTATATGTAAATGTCTTTTGTGTGAAATATCTTATTCAGATCAGTACTAAATAAAAAATAACATGCATTTTGTACGATCCCTCTTATTTTAGTAAAATAATTAACATTTTGCAGATTCTGCAAGGTGTGTGTAAACTTTTGACTTTAACTGTGTTGCAAAAAAATAAAAGTGTTACAGTGTTGATGTTAACTAAAATTAAAATGAACATGCACCACCTAATTCCATTGTATTTACAAAAAACAGTTTTCAAAAAAATCTTCTTTTGTGTTACATAGGAGAGGAAAAAAATCATAAAGCTTTGGAACAACGTGTTTTATATTAAAATGTTGTTGCAATAAAGTTGAAGTAAAAAAAAACGTTAAAAACTAAACCGATAATTAAAAAATGTTGCCTTGACAATGAACCGAAATAAAATAAGTTGAAGTTGAAATTTTCTAAAGTTAACAAAACTCAACTGAAAAAACATATCAAAATTTATGCTAAAATGAAAACTGAAAATATAAAAAGAATCTATATAAAAACAATAAATACTAAAGTAACACAGGTCCATAAACATTGTACTATCACTGTTGTACTACATTTTCTTTACAGAATTTATTAATCTAGTTTAATGTGATCCATTTTTGCTCATTGTTAATTCGCATTAGTTCAAAATGTTAATGAAATGTTACAAATATGTTACTATTGGTAGAAATTAACATTAACCAAGTCAAAAAGATGCTGAAAATGTATTCTTTATTTTAGAGCTTGAAACTTTGAAGCTGAATTTGATCGTAGACGTATGAAATTGCAATTGCATTTCTAATAAAAATTTAAAATAATAAAAAAAAGTGCTTTCATGTTGTGCAATGTTGTACTGTTTTTTATCTTTGTTCGAAGTGTATGATCTCTCTATATATAATACTATATGGATAAGATTATCAGGAGGAGCTGCAGAAAGCAGATAAGACTTATAACTTTCAACTTTGACCAAGTATTCACAGGTGCAAGTTAAACAAAGCCAACAGCTCTAGTCTTATGACTAACACTTGTGACCGATGTGTCTGTGAAATTCTAATATCATTAATGACTGAATGAAGCCTGCTCTGTGGCATGACCCATAATAAGGTGACTTTGAAAGAAGCCTCTGTCTTCATTTTTCCAAGTGTGGGGCTTATAGACAAACACTCAAAGCAAACCCACTCACACACACATTTCAAATGCGCTGATGCAGAATACTGACTGCAGACGGCATGTTTACAGATTTTTATAACCTGAAATAGCTAGAAGCCTTTGAATATTACAGCCTGCATTCGTCAGATACTCGCTTTTTGTTCTCAAGTTAAAGCAGTTGAGCTCATCAGTGGACAGATGTGGCTTCAAATACTAAGTTTGGCCGCCGATGCTAATTACCTCTCGTTTGACCCCTTGACCTTGAAGGTGGGGAGCCATTATTAAACATTTGCAAGTAATTATTAGCACACACTGCTTAACTGAGGCCTTTTCAGCTGCCTCACCTTATGGCCAACTGGTCATCATTTTTCATCCTTGTCCTGTGTACAAAGCTGCTATTCATCCACCGCTAATGTAACGCCACACTTCTTGTTAGCCGGTGCTTTTGCTTCCCACAAGTCTTAGAGTTTCACAGTATAAGGCCTGTATACTGGCTGCATTTTATGACTAACACTTGAAGGGCGAAAGGGCTCGCTGATCTGTAAATACATGTAATATTCTAAACAACTGCTGTATACAGATCTTGTTTTATCACAATGAAGTAATTCTTGTTTCAGTCTCAGGCATAAAACCACTTTTGTCCTTTACAGGTGAATTATGTTATTATTTTCAGTGTTAATAAACAATCTCGGTGTAATATGCAGAGAGTAAAAGGGACATTTGTAGGTTGATTGCTCCAAAAACACTGTGGTGCTATCAAAACATTCCTCTGTTTGTTTGTGCATCTTGACCCGACCAACAGTGCAACATTGACTCAACCAATGGCATGTTTGTTTGTGGTGAGACTATCTATTAATCCAGTTGACGACAGATATGGTGAGAATTTAGGAAACTAATTTGAAAACAGTCAGTTTTGTCAGTTTTCCCATTTATTATTACAAATGTAGAGATTAAGTGATAATAAAGTAAAGGCCAACAAAGGAGAACCAATATTTTTAAAATGTAATCTTTTTCATTTTACTATTTTTTACAGATAAATGGCACATTTTGGTTGGTCTTTTAATTATTTAATTATAATAATGTTTTTATTGTTGCAATAAAAAATGGGACAATAATTAAAAATCAGTTAAACATATTTGTTATCAATTTTCATTTTTTATTGGGTTTACAGATAAATGGCACCTTTTGGTGGGTATTAAAAACAGTATAATTAATAATAATAATGCATGTTTTTTTTAGTATTATGTATAAAAAAGAAACATTAATTTTAAATCAGTTCAACATATTTGTTATTAATTTTCATTTGTTATTACAGAGATAAAATAAAATAAAATATAAAATAAAATAAAATAAAAACCAGTAAGTTCTACAGATAAACGGCACATTTTGGTAGGTCTTAATAACAGTTTTATTCATAATAATAATAATAATAATAATGCATATTTTTATTGTTGCAATCTCATGATCATTTAGTTAATAAAAAAAAATAAAAATTTTAAATCAGTTCAACATATTTGTTATTACAATGGTATAGATAAAAGAAAATAAAATAACATAACATAAAATAAAATACAAATTTAATTTTAATCAGCTTCTTTATTGTTCTACAGATAAATGGCACATTTTGGTGGATCTTAATAACAGTATTAATAATAATAATAATAATAATGCATGTTTTTATTGTTGTAATGTAGTATTTATTTAGTAGTGTAAAAAAAGAAACAATAATTAAAAATCAGTGTTTATATATATATATATATATATATATATATATATATATATATATATATACATTTCCATTTTTTATTACTGAGGTAGAGATAAAATAAAATACAAACCAATAACTTTTACGTTTTATCCTTTTGTTTTTCTTTTTCTTTTTCTTTTTTTGTGTGTGTCTATGGATAAATGGCACCTTTTGGTTGGTCTTAATAACAGTATTATTAATAATAATAATACTGCATGTTTTATTGTTGCAATCTAGTGACTATTTAGTTATTCTGTATAAAAATAAACGATTTAAAATCAGTTCAACATATTTCTTATAAAATTTCCATTAGTTATTACAGTGGTAGACATAAAAAAAAGTTCTCATTTTAATCAGCTTTTTTGTTGGGTCTACAGATAAATAACACCCTTTGGTGGGTCTTAATAACAATATTTCTAACAATATAATTTAGTTATTATGTTTAAAAAAATATTATTTTATTATTTAAAAATCACATCAACATATTTGTTATCAATTTCCAATTGTTATTACAGAGATAAAAGAAAAGAAAAAAAGAAGAGAAAAGAAAAGAACACCAGATCTTTTCTTCTGAACTGTGATATACATTGGAGTGAGATTATCGTAAAGTTCAAGCAGACTAAATAATTGGTAAAGTCCAACAGTCTGTTGTTTCACCAGAAGATCCAGTTGTGACAATTCAATAAAAAAAAAAAATTACAAAATTAAAAAATGGAAACATATGCATGGATGAATCCTTCACAGTAAGATCAATAACATGTATTTAAAAAGTAGATATGGTGAATATCCAATTCATGTCAACTTCAGTGTTTTCAGTAAATACTGGAGCTTAACTATGCTTTCTGTGCTTCTTTTAAGATCACAATAATCTTCAAACCATACCAAGAATGCACGGACCAGAAGGTCTACCAGGCCGTAACAGACGACCTTCCAGCCGCCTTTGTAGATGGCACCATCAGCGGGGGCGACAGCGAGACCCGCAGCATTTGGATCATTGAAAAGTCAGCAGGTCGGCATGTAGAGATCCACGCTGCGTACATCGGCGTCACCATCATCGTACGCCAGCAAGGCCGTTACCTGACGTTAGCTGTGCGAATGCCGGAAGAGCTCGCCATGGCCTTTGACGAAACGCAGGACTTGCAGCTTTGCATGAACGGTTGCCCCACGTCAGAACGCATTGACCAAGAGGGACATCTTCAGCTGCCCATGCTGGGCCTCCAGCAGGCCAGCTTTCAGCAGCAAGCGAGGGTCGAAGCCCAAAGGGGGGTGTTCACCCTCGAAAGCGCCTCCAGAAAATGCAGAGAGCAACTGGAGGTTAAGGACATCTATTTCCACTCCTGCGTGTTTGACCTGCTCACCACAGGAGATGCGAACTTCACCACTGCCGCCTACAATGCCCTGAAGGACATGGAGACTTTGCACCCCAAGAGGGAGCACTGGCATATTTTTCCTAACTCAGCTAATGGGCTGAGGCCGTTTTCATTGCTCCTCAACGCACTGCTGACCGGCTTCCTCATCACTGTGCTTTTATAATGCATACAGTGTTTTGATAACTGTTTCGAAGAAGAAAAAAGACAAAGCGAGACTGTAAAAAGTCAGTACTCTGGGTAAAGAGTACTTTGTATATACTGTCTGTGCGGAGAGTGAATGTTAGAGTACCTTCATTAGACTGTACATTTGGTGTAAATCATGTTTTCGAGAGAGCTTAATATTGTAGATTTTTGTGAGTGAATTTTTCGAGATTTCATGTTTTTTGTCCTCAGGAGAGGAAATCTTAATGGAAGCACTTTATTTTTATTTTATTTTTTTGTTTTTTTGCAACTAGAAAACTAAGGAAGCCCTTTCCAGCAACTACATTAAAAAAAAAGGTCATTGTGACTATTTATCGTACAGTTCCGACATTTTTTCTCAGAAATGTGAGATATAAACTCTTAATTATGAATTATAAATTCTGAATTGTGAGATATAAACTCGCAATTCTAAGAAATTAGGTCAGAATTCCATGATATTCCGTGAAACTAAGAATTGCCATCAGAATTGCAAGACAAACTCCCAAATTTGAGAAATAGTTGCAATTCTGAGAAATAAAGTCAGAATTGCGAGATTTAAAATCACAATTCTGATTTGTGAATTGTGACTTTTTTTTTCCCTCGGAATTGTGAGTTCATATCTCACAGTTCTGAATTTATAATTCGCAATATAAGATGTAAGACTGAAAAAAGACTGATATTTTAAGAACATACCTTTTTTTCCACCTTAAAATTGGACTTTATAACTCGGAATTGTGACTTTATATCTCGTAATTATGAGGAAAAAAGTCAGATTTGTGACTATATATCTTAGAATTCAGACTATTTCTCGCAAATTCTGACTTTGTAACTCACAATTGTGAGTTTATATCACAAAATTCTGAGAAAAAAAGTAAGAATGGCAAGATTTTATATCACGCAATTCTGAGAAAAAGTCAGATTTGTGAGTTTATATCATACAATTCTGAGAAAAAATATATATATTGCAAATTCTGACTTTATAACCCACAATTGCGAGTTTATATCAAAATTCTGAGAAAAAAATTGTTTGTTTATATCTCACAATTTTGAGAAAAAAATTGTTTATATCTCGCAATTTTGAGAAAAGAAGTCAGAATTCAGTTTATATCTCGTAAATTCTGAGTTTATAACTTGCAGTTGCGAGTTTACATCTCAAAATCCTGAGAAAAAAGTCAGAATTGTGAGTTTATATCACACAATTCTGAGAAAAAAGTCAGATTTGTTTGTTGATATCTCGGAATTCTGACTATTTCTTGCAAATTCTGACTTTATAACTTGCAGTTGTGAGTTTATATCTCAAAATTCTGAGAAAAAAAAGTCAGAATTCAGTTTATATCATGCAATTCTAAGAAAAAAAGCAGATTTGTTTGTTTATATCTCACAATTCAGACTATTTCTCACAAATTCTTACTGTTTCTTAGAATTCTGTTTATATCCCGCAGTTCTGACTTTATAACTCACAATTGCAAGCTAATATCAATTCTGAGAAAAAAAAAGTCAGAATTGCAAAAGAAAAAGTCGCAATAACCTTTTTTTTAATTATTTTTTATTATTGGTGGAAATGTGCTTCCATAGAAAACAGTGTTCCATGGAACCAGTGCTCAATAATCTTACCCTCGGCGCTTTGTCTATAATACATTTCTGTAGGTGTCTATACAAAAGGTATTTACCTCACCATCTTGCTCTGTAGAACCAACATTTTTCACAATGTGACTGGCGTAGTGATTGTGTGATAGAGGTTTAAAGAAGGACCATGTTGACTAGACTTTCACTTTATCTGTGTTTTTAGATTTTCAGTTCTGGTACTCAGCTGTCGAGTCACGTTGATCAGCAAAAACAAAGTGAAGAATTCAGGCGAACGCAGCAGACGTAGGTTGAAGTGCACTTAAGTCAGAAATTCAAATTGTGTTGTATTGTATTGGAAGGTCGGTCCATTTTAGAAATGACAATCAGAATTTCTTTTGTTTGGTACAAAGTCTACCTAATGTACAAACACGAAAACATCAATCCTGTAGAGTGCGTTTTAGAGACACCAAAATATTTATGCTAAAAGTTTCATCTAATTTCATAGTGAGTGACTCTCATTGAGTGAACTGGAAAATGGACGTTGCATAAGTGCTAAAGTGGGCCATGTCTCATTCCTAGTCGCACAAACGGACTTCTAGAATGGCTTCTCGCAAGATTACATTTATTAGCTTTGTCCCTTTGCCAAACAAATATTGACTGTCTGTTCAAAGTGTTAAGTTCCCTCACGTCCTTGTTTTATCCTTGACCAAAGATATGACGCAGACGCAGCACGCATATCAGATCTTTTGCCTGACCCTATACGTTTTCTTTTGCCAAAAACGATGGTGCGGTATTGTCATGTTCAGCAAGCCAGTGCCATAAATCCACTCCCCTGAAATCAAAAAATAGGCTCTGCAAGCATTTTAACAGTTATTCCGTCAGCCAGAAGTGCAACTTGAGCCATGGTTCTTTTGCTGAATGCACATCAGCAGTGATTTCATTCAGAGAGCTTTCAAAGCAAATGAAGGATATTCAGAAACACTTATGTCTCTATTTGCTTTGAGTGTGGCATTTGGCCTGATGGACACACAATTCATTTGACGAAATCGAATTGTATACCTTCTGGGCCTTGCTACGGAAGCCATGCCGACACTCCCGATACGCACGTTTCAAAACCAAGACTTGCTACTGTAGAGACATCATTGTTTAACTACTGCCAGTGCTGAAGAGCTGCTACAATACTGTGACAAGTGTAATCGATTGTATTTGGAACACTGGGAGTTGCGCAGGCGGTGATTGGCTGGATCCGAAACAGGATCGTTTGATTGGCCTAAATCAGTGTACAGTGGGATTTTTCTTTCCCCCTTGAAAACCAGAACAAGGCATCAGAGTGCAATTAACTAACTGCAATGGAAAGCCTTCATCCTGTGTTTTTGCATTTCGCATTTGATCTTGTGATCTCTTACTTTTGTTGTGAACATTGTTTTTGTGAAGAGTGACTGCTCAATGTTTATACTTAAATTATTTATGAAATATAGTGTCTTGTTAGAGAAGTTAAGCTCCATACTCTTGCTGTTGAAAAACGTTTGAGATGTGATTGTACTGCCACCTAGTGGGTCACCATTGTTACATCAGTGTTTTAGTATTGTACGGATGCTGTTTAAAAAAAAAATGAGAAAAAAAGGAAAAAAATGTGTTATTTAAAACAATAAATGAAAAATACATAAATGCACTGGCTTTAATTACTTTATTATTTTTTTGCACATTTGTGGTGTGATAATTAATTGCCATGTACATTTACATTTATTAATTTAGCATATGCTTACAGTTGAGGTCAAAAGTAGAAGTTTACCAAAGTAAGAGGGATCATATTTTTTATTTAGTATTGTCCTGAATAAGATATTTTACATAAAAGATGTTTACATATAGTCCACAAGAGAGAATGATCCACAGCTGTTTTTAGTTTTATTTTAATAACTTATTTTGTCTTTTGGGAAACAGTAGCTTCTGAAAGGCAGTACTAAATTAAAATAAGTATGATATTTAGGCAAACTAAGAAAAATTTACAAATCTTCATTCTGTTTAAAAGTTTTCACCCCTCTGATGCTAATGCATGGTTTTTCCTTCTGAAGCATCAGTGAGCATTTGAACCTTCTGTAATAGTTGCATATGAGTCCCTCAGTTGTCCTTAGTGTGAAAAGATTGATCTCAGTATCATACATTTCATACAGTCATTGTTAGAAAGGGTTCACAAAAATGCTGAAAACACAGGAATTTTTTGAAGAACAGCGGGAAGTTTAACTGTTCAGGACAAACAAGGGACTCATGAACAACTATCACTAAAAAAAACAGCTGTGGATCATTCGGGTAACAGCGCAACAGAGGTCATTTTTATAAATTCGGCTATTATATGTGAAATATCTTATTCAGGTTAGTGCTAAATAAAAACACCATGCATTTTGTATGATTCCTCTTATTTTAGTAAAATAATTGACATTTTGCAAATTCTGCAAGTTGTGTGTAAACTTTTGACCTCAACTATATATCCAAAGCAATGTAACACAGCACAAGTAGCAGTAACATCCAAAAAGTATCGTAGTACAACACTATAGCAGAGTTGTAACATGCAAACAATCATGTTCTTAGTTCTCTAAAGGCAAGTGCTCCTTCTGTAATATACACTACTGTTCAAAAATTCTGGGTCATTAGGGGTTTTTTATACATAAATTAATACTTTTATTCAGCAAGGACACATTAAATCGATCAAAAAATATTATAAGGACACTTATAATATTACAAAATAAAATAAAGGCTCTTCTTTTGAACTTCCTATTCATCAAAAAATGTGGAAAAATGCAGTTGTTTTCAACATTATTAATAAGAAAGTTAGCATGTTAGAATTTTTAGAATGATTTTAAAATGACAATACAGACAATAAAGTAATGGCTCCTGAAAATTTGTGAACTATTACATTTGGAAATATATTTAAATAGAAAACAGATATTTTAAACATTAATCATATTTCAGAATATTTCAGTTTTTCTGTATTTTGATCAAAATAAATGCAGCCTTGGTGAGCATAAGATAAAATATTTAAAAAATCTGACAAACAGTAAACTTTTGAACAGTAGTGTAATTAAAACAAATTGTGAACATTAATACTCCAAAAATAAATGCCAAAAATTCTTGATGAAGCTCTGATATCACATTCACAAATGCCCCAAAATAAAATGAAACAGTGTCTCAATCTTTAATACAGTGTTATGCACAATGAGAGAGTTTTATCAAAGGTTCAGCACTGTCAAGGTAGCTCAGCAGTGTCACATTCGTGGAAGCTGACTTGACAATGCATTTAAAGCTTTTGTTTTTAACAATGACCTACAAAAGCTGCTTGTAGTGCAGTGCATTTATTGTATTGTGTGCATGATGTGGTTTTGAGCAGCTATCTCACTCATCTGCCCACATATCGAAGCACCTGCGTCTTGTGGCGTGATGTTGGTCTGCAGCTCATCGAGGCGCTCATCAGCATTCCAGATTCTCATTTACATCAGCTGGAATTCCTCCAGCAGCACGTCCAATTAATTCTGACATCCGTGACAGTTGTTTTTGAAACTCTGCAATTTTGCAGACAAGAAATATGACAGGTTTCAATTTAATTGTGGAAAAGATTAGTATAAATTATTTCACTGCTGGCACTGCATATGCAGTAATATGAGCACTTACCACTTTATGACAGCCTGCACTGTCATCAAGACGTCGAAAATGGTTATTTTGAGGAGGAGAATTCTGAGAGCTTGAACCAATAATAGATCACTGTTTGTTCGGACGTCTGCAACAGTAGAAAAAAATGAGTACAAAACAAACTGAATTAAATTTTCAGGTTTAACAAATGTACCGTAGCCTACCTTCGAAAAAATAGCTTTGATGCTCCAAACACGTATCAAGCTTTTCTTCATCATCAGCCATTTCTGAAATGAACGCCGTATTAGTAGGCTACATAAACGCTTTACAATAAGGTTACTTTAGTTAATACATTACTTGACATTAACATTTAACTAACAATGAGTTTACAACATTTACACTGTCTACACCGGACACGACCGGAACCACTGATCTATATATAATGTATCTATATATTATAATCTGATTTATTATCTATATATTAATTCAACCATTATTTTACAATATATGTAAACGTGTTTTAGGTGAAATATCTTACTGGTCCGTACAAAATAAAAATTAACATGCATTTTGTATGATACCTCTTATTTTGGTGAAATAACTAACATTTAGCAGATTCTGCAAGGTGCAAGTAAGTTGACTTCAACTGTATATAATGATGCAATAATTGCAGAGTTTACCAATTGTTTCCATTGGGAATCCAGCATAATGTCTGTGAACGAGTTGATCAGAGGCTCTGTGACTCACAAAGCATGTGTACGACATCCATTCATTTGAGGGCACAGATATAACAGACATTGTATTCTGAATGCCACTGTGTCCTTGGAGTAAGTTAGAGACTGCTGGATTAATTCCTCTGGTGCCACTAGAAATCCAGGCAACCTCCAGCTCTCCTTGATGAATGTCATGGACTACACACACCAGGATGGTCAAGCCGCTGAGATCAGTCTTCAAATGAAATGGTGGAGATAAGATGGCATAAGGGACAGCACCTGATCCCACTTCAGAGATGAGAACAAAATTCAGAAAAGTTAGTTTAAGTATGCATAGGGTTATAAACATTTGGGGTCAGTATCACAGTTTCCACAAAAATATTACTCTTTTTTTGTAACATTGATAATAGTAAGAAATGTTCCTTGAGCCTCACATCAGAATATTAGAATGATTTCTGAAGAATCATGTGATGCTGAAGACTGGAGTAGGCCTAATGGCTGCTCAAATTTTAAAATATATGTATATATAAAATGGTAATATTTCAAAATAGTACTGTTTTTACCGGATTTCAAAATGTAATCAAATACATTGCTAAATTTCACAATGAATTACATGTAAATGGTAAGAAACGCTTGACTGAAATAGTATTTTCTTTATTTACAACATCAAAAAACATGAAGTAGATTTTTACAGTGAAGTATATATTTAAAAACAAACAACAAGAACAGCCCAATTAATGCAGAAATACAGTATTTGAAATTCTATGATTTAATGAAGTGCCTTGAGCTTTGTAATTGCTACGAATGTTAGTAATTGTGCTAGCTTCCCTATAAACTCTGCAACTTACTTGTAAAAAGCATGGTGGTGAGGAGGGTAGGAAGCATGTTGATGTTGTCTAGCTCTGTGAGTTCAGCCAGCCAGTGAAAAGGATTATCAAGTTTCAGTCATGTGATTTCACACCCGCCATGGAATCTTTCCATGGTTTGTGTTGGTCTCAGGGGAGCTGTGCCAAAATACGGTATGGCTGGGCTAAATTGAGAACACAAAGACTTGTGCTGCTGAACACGCTGATACACTTATTTTGGCATCAGGTTTCATTCATGGGGTAAAATAACTCACTTGCAAAACAAGCATATACAGTCTTCTTCACCTCATTGTCGCCACATTCATCATGATGAATTTCAGAACATTTGATGGACAAATAATGAAATTACATTAAATATGTTCTTTCTGGTGTGATGTGTTGTAAATACTTGTGAGAACGTAAAGTTTCCAAAGATACACACCTGTTTCATGGTGGTTTATTCTGTGGTGGGAGACTGATAATATCAACACCAACGGCTGTACCTGCTGCTTTGTACATCTGGATGAAATAAGACTGCACTTTCAAAGAATGTTTTGATCAGGTAAATGACAAAGGTTCTTGATCTCTACTAAAAGTCTTTGACATAGAACAAAAGTAGAAGTAACTGGACATTGGTCATTTTTTTGCAAATCAGATTCAAGTCTTTCAGAGATAGTTCACCCAAAAAGGAATATTCTGTCATTAATTACTCACCCTTGTGTCGTTCCAGACACGGACGATCTTCATTCATCTTCAGAAAGCAATTTAAGATATTTTTGATGAAATCTGAGAGAAATCTTTCTTACCCTGCATAGACAGCAACGTAATCACCACATTTAAGGCCCAGAAAGGTAACAACTTTATTCAAAACTTATTCAAGTGATACGTAAGAGAAGAAATTGAAAAAGCTATTTTTGTTTTCTTTTTTTGGTTGAACCCTTGATGTCACATGGACTATTTTATAAATGTCCTTACTACCTTTCTGGGCCTTAAACATGGTAGTTGCGCTGCTGTCTATGCAGGGTCAGAAAGCTCTCTAATTTCATCAAAAATATCTTAATTTGTGTTTTGAAGATGAACAAAGGTCTTATGGGTTTGGAATGACATAAGGGTGAGTAATTAATGGCAGAATTTTCATTTTTGGGTGAACTATGCCTGATGGAAATGAAGGAAAGGCTTGAGTCAAGTTGTAGTGTTTATAGGGAAGCTAGCTAGTACAATTACTAACATTTTTAGCAATTACACCGTTCAAAAGGCATTTCACTACATCATATTATTTAAAATACCATAAACAGTTTATTCGTTGTAAATTCGAAAATGGTAATAAAATATGACAAGAACTCAAGAGTTAAACACAAATTCATTGATAATGTCAGATAACTTTTGACAGAAAGGTATCCAACAAAACATGGTCAGGTCAAAGTGACAAATCAAATTTTTGGTCCCAATTTTTTATTAGTTTTACTGGTAGTGCTCTTTATGAAGAATTTTTGGGTATAATGTGTCACAGTTTACTTTATCTTGCTATCCTCACTTACATAAATAAACTATAGTGTCCTGCACACATTAGTAAAAAAATACATAAGAATATACTATTTCTACTTCAAAATTGCATGTTTAATTCAATGTGTTACTTGCTGTTTCTTTGTAATTAATTGTACAATGTACTAGAAATTTCTCTGTGTAAATTGTTTCTACACTGTACAGTTCAAAAGTTTGGGGTTGGTAAGATTTTTTATGTTTTTGAAAGAAGTCTCATGAGGCTGAATATACTTGATTGAAAAATAAAATAAAAACGGTCACTCTTTAGTTTGGGGACCAATTCTCACTATTTACTATTCACTATTAACTACAACTTTTTCCTCAGTAAACACCTAATTTGATATTATTAATAGTCTGTAAGGTAGCTGTTAAGATTAAGACCATCTAAAAATATGGTCATGCAGAATAGAGCATTCATATGTGCTTTATAAGTACTAAAAAAAGCCAATATGCTAGTGATATGTATGTAAAAAAGTTGGTTCTTTAAAGGTTCTTTACATGTAGTAACAGTTTTATTTAGATCCATAGCACCCTGAAGAACCATTTTAATGCTGAAATGGTTCTTTGTGTCAGAGTTTAGGGTTCTTTATTCCCGCCCTTTTGTTTTTCAAATCTGTAACTGTCAAAGCACCTAATTACTGAGTTTCTGGAGCTCAGTGATCCAACTACACAGACTATAAAAACACTCTCAACAGGTAAATTATTTCATTCTTAATTTTAAATACAAGTTTGACTTTAAAATCTGATTTCCAAACAAACATTCTTTTCTCTTCATTTTTTGATCACATGTACTGTGGGTGTGAGCCCCTCCATTTACAAAAACAAATGGAGGGAGACACATTGTAACTCTGAACTCAATTGTGTATTTTAGATGCATCACATCCTACAACTTCATCATCTGCAGAGAGAAACTGCCACTCACACCAAAAGACACATGATGGACTTTCATCATAGAAGATTATGAAAAAGCAGTATTTGACTAGAATTTGATCTTAATTTCACTTCTTAATTTTCTGTTTCTATTTTGTTTTACTTTAAGTATTTTTCTATGTTCAATGTCAATTATCATTCTGCTAATAACTGTCATTTTTGCAACAAATTCACGTCATTAAAAGAATAAACATACCTAGTTGACACATTCTGTTGTTTTTTATTTAAAACCTTAATAGACACTACAAGATATTGTAATACAAGGCAGATAGAGGAGTAAAAAACAATATTAATAAATAATATATACAAATAATATGAATAAACATAAATATATTAATATACTAATATTAATGGAAAATAAACTATCATTAAAGATGTTATTTACAACACAATTAAGGTCCTATACAGCATTTTCAAAGCATGGTTCTTTATGGAACCCTATGAAAAGGGTTCTGCTATTGTTACTGAAGAACTGAACCTGAACTGAAAGAACTGAAACTGAAGCTGAAGAACCCATTTCTGGTAGTGTTTAGCACCATTTTTCTTAAGAGTGTAGTTTTTAAGTAAGTATACCAAAATAATTATGCAGTATTACACAGTCCTTTTAACTTTGTTTGTTTTAAGATTATTCACTTATTATTGTGTTGAATGCAATATGTTTAGCTTATAATACTTTTTGGTTTAATTTCAGTTATAACAGGGCTTGCTAAGATTTTTTTCCAAACACATTTAAAACCTTATTATTTACTGAACAGCATGAAAGACCAAAAAGATCAGAAACGTCCTGTCATTGTCTCAAATCTAAAATATAACTACTAAATATTTTGCTAAGTTCAGTAACAACAGTGACATTATTATTAAAATAATATAATATTATATCATTTTATAATAATTTGTTATCATTGTTGTTGCTATATCCTATTTAGCTGCACTTTATTTATCTATTTATTTATTTTCTAAAATATAGAAAAACAACACTGACAATACTGAAATGTCCAAATTAAGAAAATATTTGTTGGCCAGTGGCTGTTTTTGTCTATTTATCATATAACAGTCAAAATAACAAACATTCATTGTTTTTGTTCTGTCATAGTACATGGCATGCGTGTGCATGTTTACTACTCGGACATGACCTGGCTGTTTGTACGTGTTGATGGCTGTGTAGGTCATTCCTCTCTGTCCGGTGGCTCGAGCCCCACTGTGTTGTCATTTGAATACGGAGACACAGCCAGATAGCACATGCTCGGCGGCTACTGCTGCAAACCAGGAAACTGTGGGCAGGACAAATAAAAGAGAAAATGAAAGCAGCCGACAGAATGATCCAGCTGAAATTCAGGTAAAGACACAACACTGAACGGTTAAAATGTGTGTATTTCAATAATGTTGTTAGTAGATGCTTGTCCTACTTTACAGAGACCACATCGTAGTGACACAAACACATGCCAGAATAGAGCTAAAGAGCTCGTACTGTATCACAGCAGATGTCAGTGTATTAACATGAACAGGCTCACATTACAGAGTGAGGTCAACAGAGAACGTATAGCATCGCTCAGTGTTGCCGTGTGTTATTTTAAGAACACTTGATTGTTGTCCTTCGTGTTAATTAGCATTTTTATCATTCTAACATGGGCTACAATGTCTACAGTGCTTTGTCAATGACACATGCACAGTGTGAAATGAAAAGTAAAGATGAAATATAGGTCATTTTTCAGTTAGAGTGGCAAATGTCAGGCAGAATTTGTAAATGTTTTTAGAAATAATAATGTATTTAAATTCTGTTTGATATGTTATATATTTAGTAAAATGAGAGCTTAAGGATATTTAGATGCTTAATTTTAGTCAAATACTGATGTTGATGCCTATTAGCAATGGTGCAAGCTACTAGCACAAATGCAGACTTTTCCAAAATGAAGGCTGCCCTGGTTTTAAGATCACAGGACATTTTGTAAATATTATACTATATGGAACTATATTTATTAACATTTAGATTAAAATATAAATTAGCGACTTAACACTACAGATTTTAATAAAATGCAACACATGAAGTTGTGAGGAATTTATGAAAATGAATCAGAAAGACTGAACTCACCATGCACCATGAAAAAAAGGTTATTAGGCAAATCCAGCGTTATGGATGTGACATTTTGTGTTATGAATGTGACATATAAATGCTTAAGGGAATGTATATGTTATACAGAACCATCTTTTTATATTTTAATAAAACCTTGTTGATAGAGTCTAAACATCAGAAAAATGACAGTCTTTGCAGAGTTTTCTATGTTAAAAAAAGGAAATAATCATGCGTTATGGATGTGACAGAAAGAGCAACGTTTTTGAGAGACTACATACTGTGTAGGATTTCTGTGAGTTAAAATGCACAAACTAGACGTAATAATACTAAACAAATAAAGAAGTGATGGCTCTTTACAGAACATATAATTTATTTTATTTTTTTGTGTGTATTTATAGGGAATATGTACTGTTATGGATGTGACAAGCCTGAAAATAGCACTTACCAGACTATGGGAAATCATTTACTAAAAAAATTTTTTTACCTTTGTTAAAAACTACATGGTAAGGTTTACCTTCGCATGGAATTACCCTATTGTGACTTTTTATCTTACAATTGACCCTTCTCAGGGCATTTGATTGACAGGCGATCTGACCAATCATAACGCTGAATGTGATATTTTGGTCAGCAAAATGGTGCGTTCATGTCTTTCTGCATTTGAAACAAGATACCTTCTCATGTTCATTCATGTTTATGTCATTCTATAACTAGGAAAAATGAAGGAAGCCGTTTGTGTGCCGCTTGAACTGAGGTACCACAGCGATTTTTGAAATAGCCACAAAACGCTATTTGTTATTTAAATTTCTTCAAAAATGACCAAATTTTAAAGCTGAGACTTTGTTTCATATCTAAAGTAACCTGCTCTGTCCTGCCTTTCGTCGTGTTGTCAGTTTCCTCTTTGCTCCAATGTATTTTTCACTGCATGAGAACATAGCGTGAGAGTGGATGGCTTGTCGGAGGTAGCAACAGTAACGAAGGGAGACAAGTCTTCACAAAGGGTCGTCTCAACCCAGACAGAAAAGTTAGATTTATGACATAAAAAGTCCCAATAATTGCACATACTGACAGCCTAAACTTTCTTATCTAGGTACTTTAAGCACACATTTTCAAAAAATGAGCATAACTGCCTCAAAATTTGTGTTTTGGGTATGGATGTGTGTAATTTACGTTATAGGAAAAAAAAGTCTCATCAAGTTATGTTTACCATAGGCACCCTCTCGTACATCTGTTGTTAACAAAGTGAAAATTAATGGAAAGTGTTGATTATTAAATTAAGAAATGCTCATGTTGCAACATAATTTCTTTTTACTGGATTTTACAGTGTTGCGCATTACAACCATTTACACATAATTCTGCTGAGTTTACAATGCAATGGCCAATCAGAGGCGTTCAGATGAGTCATCGCTAAAAGTTTTGTTGAGTGTGCGAGCTTGGTGGCTAAATTCAGGACTCAGGCCATGTTCACACAGCAACACAATACTATTGTCAGTCCTATATATGAGTACTTAATACGGTTACGTTCACACACCGTACGGTTATTTACAGTTGTGACAACCTGTGACTCACACCCGTAAATTTTCAGACTCAAAATCGCATTCTCGGACAACGCGCTCTGTTCAGTTCTCCAAACATACGTTAGCCTATTATTGCACACAGTCAGTATTCGAGACGCTGCTGTAAGCTGCTATGTGAACGGAACATTTCGAGACTCAAACCTGTAAGTAAATGCGGTTGTCAGTCCCAACTGACAGTGTAAACGTAGCCCAATTCTCTCATCATAAACAATGAAGTGCGAATGTACGTACAGTAGGCTATAAGTAAGATTAATTTCACGGTGTAGACAGCTTTAGTGCTTATAACGATAGTTTTGTTTTTTAGAGAGTGCTTAAACTCTATGTATACAATCTGTCACCTATATAATTTATTGAATTGAATAACCGTGGAAATTAAAATGTTGTAAAACTGTGATCACGTTAAATACAAATTCAGTCCTATTAAAAATATTTTATTAGCCTACATGACACCCATATTTGGTACTTGCCTAAATGACGGGTTTATGATGAATAATAGATTGCTTTAAGCCTTAATTTATCCTGAAGTTCGTTCACCCTCTAGCTTTGTGTAGGCTGATATCCATATTTGTAATGCCACCACGGACATTAAGTATATAAAACGTAATAGGCCTAAATATATATTCACAATAATTTGTGTTAAAAATTGTATATTAGTTCTATTTATTTCGTGATATATGCCAGGAATATTCTAATTTTATTAAACATTAAATCCCTCAAACTCAATTAAATATGTATTTTAAAAAATGTGACAGCGCACAAAATGTTTTCACACTAATATACAGTGATTTATTGGTAGTAAGTGCAGTAAAAACAAAGAACACTTTAATTATTTACACATCCCATAAGCATCAACTTTGCTTTTCTTTCCACAGGATACAGTGACAAGTTCCAACCATTCTGGAATGCGAAAGTGATCACCATCAAAATCAGCAATACCAAAAACATTCATTATGCATCTCTTGCTTGTAATCCTGCTCTTTCTGGAGTCACAGTTTGGTGTCCAGTCTTCTGACAGCAATAGTCCTGCTGGCGATAACCTGGCCACAAACGGCCTTCCTTTTCCATGGAGTAAAGTGCGCCTGCCAAACTACATAGTGCCTGTTCATTATCATCTGCTTATTCATCCCAATCTCACCACCCTGATGTTTAATGGCTCTGTGAAGATTGAAATCGATGTCAAAAACAACACCAACTGGGTGGTGCTACACAGCAAGAACCTTAAGATCTTTACCGCCACTGTTCTGGATGAGAACGAGGCCCATCTGTCAGACAAAGTGCTCTCTGTATTGGAATATCCTGCACATGAACAGATCGCCATCTTCTCCCCAAAGATTCTGACCTCTGGGGAAAAATACTTCCTGTATTTGGAATTTGGTGCACCGTTAAGTGATGGCTTCTATGGATTTTATAAGAGTACATATAAGACGAAAGCAGGAGAGACAAGGTATAGTAAACATGTTTGAAATCTGACATGACATAAATCATATTTGCAAAAACAACATAGAATAGATTGCAAATCATTCTTAATAATCAAACTGAATTTTCTCCCCTAAAGGGTCCTGGCATCCACCCACTTCGAGCCCACATCTGCCCGAATGGCACTGCCATGTTTCGATGAGCCCATTTTCAAAGCTAATTACAGCGTCAGAATAAGGAGGGGCCCGTCACACATAGCTTTGTCCAACATGCCATTAGTAAGCTCTACTTTATTAATGTACAGACAATGAAAATCAACTAAAACATAAAACAAATACATAAAAGATGGAATAACAGTTTGAAAATGTATTTCTTATTTTTTTATGTATGTCAAATTTTCTAAAAATAATATTATTATAATTATTAACAGTTGTACACTGTATATAAAATATGAAATTGTGAGCATTTTAATAATATGAAAAATCTTTAATAATAATAATAGTTAATATGGCATATGATTTGTATATGAAACCATTTAGAAAAAATATTTACAAAAATATCTAAAAAAAAATGTATTTATTTATTTATTTTATCTTTATCTGCTGTATCAGTATATAGCACCATTTGTTTAATCAAAATTAATGATAATGATAATAATCATTAGTAAACTGTTTAAAATTAAAAAATGTATCACCTGGAAACATATATATTGAACAAATATAAAGTGGGATAATTAGACATTTTAAAAATTTCTCTTAGAATTTTTATCTACTGTAGCTCCATTTGAAGAATCAAAATTACTTTAAAAAATATAATAACAGACATTTTTAAACCTTTTGAAATGAAAAAAAAATGTATCACCTGTAAACAAGTTGGAAAAATATATTGAACAAATATATTAAAAAACATTTAGAACATATTAAAGAACATTTTAATAATATGAAAGGTCTTAATAATAATAGTCATTATTATATATGATTTGTTATATGAAAGGATTTAGAAAAAATATTTATCAATTACATAAAGCATTTTAAAATGTTGAAAATATTTATCTTTATTTTATAGGAACAAACTGTGAAAATTGGCGACGGTCTTTTTGAAGACCAGTTTGAAGTGAGTGTGAAGATGAGTTCGTACTTGTTGGCCTTCATTGTCTGTGACTTCAGATCTGTTAGTGGGATGACTGCAACTGGAATTAATGTAAGTAAACTAGAGCTCAGAAAGGGTTATACAACATGAAGCAGAAACATGGGAACACAACAAGTTTTTTTGTTTGTATGAAGTTTTCATCAGGCTCTCGGGTGAGAAATGCATCATGAATAAGCAGTTTTTTCTTCTCCCAAAGATTTCTATTTATGCAGTTCCAGAGAAATGGCATCAGACGCACTATGCTCTCGAGGCTGCTCTGAGGCTTTTGGAGTTTTATGAACAATATTTCAACATACTTTATCCGTTGCCAAAAATGGGTGAGTGCATCTTGTATGTTCCTTACCTTTCCTTCCAGTGATTCAATGCATAAGTCATATGATGTGCCTTTGGATATTTACACTGTTGTTTATTTCATGTGTTCCAGATCTGATAGCGATTCCAGATTTCCAGTCAGGTGCTATGGAGAACTGGGGTTTGACTACTTATAGAGAGACATCTCTTCTGTACGACCCTGACATCTCATCAGCCTCCGATAAGCTCTGGGTTACTTTAGTGATAGGACACGAGCTGGCACATCAGGTTTTATATAAAACTCATTCTTAACCTCATCTGTGTTACAGCAGTGTAGTGCTACTCAATGTAACTCACTTTTCTGCTGTTTTTCCCAGTGGTTTGGAAACCTGGTGACGATGGAGTGGTGGAATGACATATGGCTGAATGAAGGCTTTGCCCGATACATGGAATTTGTCTCACTTGAGGCAGTATATCCAGAGCTTAAAGTTGTAGGTTCAAGCTTCAGATACCTCTCTGTCTCTCTCTTTAATAGAAGTTGTGTAATGTACAGCCAGGTGGTCATTATCGTAAACCCTGAAGGGTGATCAAGACACAAATATGTCACTGTGAAAGGGCTTATTTTGGGATAACAACTGTCTGAGTGTACATTAACACTTATTGTATGCAGAGGTACTTTGGTTAAGTAAAAAAAAAACCTAATCATTACTTCAATTAAAATAAAATATAAACATATTACAACTAGTTGCTTAGACAACATTTCCCATTATCATTTAGTTAACTTGATGTAGTAATATAACTAAAACTAAAAAAAAATAATATAAGGATGACTGGCCAAAGTAAATTCAGCAAAAAGGAAATAATTTAAAAATGTATTATAAATAAATTAATAATGAAATACTTCTATAAAATACCAATACTTCTATAAACAAATACTTCTATAAAAAAAAATAAAAATAAAAACTATATAAACAATTAAGAAAATAAACCAACATTATGAATCACACAAAAACACAAAAACTTTAACTAAAATAAAAATGAAAATATAAATAAATACTCCCTTACTTGGTCACACAAATATTTCTATAAACAAATACTTCTATATATATATATATATATATATAACCATTTTAAAAATAACTAAAACAAATTCAAATCACACAAAAATACTAAAACTTTAACTAAAATTAAAATGAAAAAATAAATAAATACTCACACTAATACTTCTAGACACAAATACTTCCATAAAAAATGTAGAAAAGCTATATAGACATTTTAAAAAACTATATATATAATGTAATGTAAATCACACAAAAAATACTAAAACTTTCACTAAAATTAAAATGAAAATATAAATAAATAAATACTTACTCACACCAATAATTCTATAAACAAATACTTCTATAAAAAAAGTAATAAAAACTATATAGTCATTTAAAAAAGTATAAATCACACAAAAATACTAAAACATTAAAATTAAAATATGAATAAATAAATAAGTACTTATTTATGTTATTCACAATAATACTTCTATAAACCAGTACTTCTAGAAAAAATAATTAAAACTATATGGACATTTTAAAAAACTAATGAAAGTTATGAATCACACAAAAAATACTAAAACATAAACGAAAATTCAAATGAAAATATAAATAAATAAATACTCACACCAATACTTCTATAAACAACTACTATGGAAACATTAATAAAACCTATATAGACATTTAAAAAAATAACAATAATTTAAAAAAATGAAAATCACACAAAACATACTAAAACTTTAACTGAAATTATAATGGAACGATAATAAACACTTACTTACGTATTTGCTTTCATCAGTACTTCCATAGAGTTTCGCAATGCTTTCTTTTGCATGTTAGGAGGACCACTTCCTGGACACCTGTTTCGGAGCTATTGGACGGGATTCTCTAAATTCATCCAGGCCAATTTCCAGTTTAGCTGAGAACCCTACTCAGATAAAGGAAATGTTTGATACTGTGTCATATGACAAGGTGGGAAAACACCACAGCAGTTTTAAAACATTCTCACCATTCTGAATTATTTTGTTCAATCGTATTCATCTACTTTATTACTAAATATTTTAGGGAGCATGTATTCTCCACATGCTGAGGAATTTCTTGACAAACGAAGGCTTTCAGAGCGGCATAATTCGATACCTTCGGAGGTTCAGATACAGCAATGCCAGAAATGAAGACCTGTGGGACAGCCTTATTAAAGTATGTCACATCTTCATCCACTGCATTTTTTCTGTCATACATTTATAACTCAGCATCAAAACAAAAACTCACACTCTCTCTTCGCTCTCTGTACAGACGTGTTCAGAGGAGGATTTTACAGCAGGAGAATACTGTTACAGCAGTACACAAGCCACTAAAAATGCGGTAAAGATGTCACATCATGAATAAAATATTCAATTTTTGCTATTTATAATTCACAGCACTCTATCAACACTTTCTAACACTTTCTAACATTTTCTTGCACCTTGACATTCTGACATTCTGAATATCTCTTTGTGTAACTTTTTGCATTGTAGTATCGTTTTGCTGGGGAGCATATAGACCTTAAGAAAATGATGTATACATGGACTCTACAAAAGGGCATACCGTTGGTCACGGTGAAGCGGCAAGGAAGGAAACTTTATATTGGGCAAGAGCGCTTCTTAAAGATAGTCCTGCCTAATGATCCCTCATGGCATTCACTTCAAGAAGGGTAAAACACTACAAAATCACATGGGTTCATTGTTTGATTCTGTAGTTCTTTGTCTTCTATGTTTTATAGTTATACCACCATTTTAAAGGGATAGTTCTTCCAAAAATGAAAATGATGTCATTAATTACTCACCCTCATGTCATTCTAAACCTGTAAGACTTTCGTTCATCTTCAGAACGCAAATTAAAATATTTTTAATGAAATCCGAGAGCTTTCTGACCCTGCATAGACAGCAACACAACTGACATGTTCAAGGCCCATAAAGGTAGTAAAGACATTGTTAAAGTAGCTACAAGAATGCTTTTTGTGCACAATTTTTTGCCCAGCCTTACTTATTTGAACCAGAATATACTGATGATGAACTAAGAGAGATGGACGCTCTATGTCAGAATGCCGGCAGTATAGGGGGTTTTGTGATATATATTGTCTGCGACAATATCGTAATTGTTGTTTCAACGATGTGCAATTTGACATTATCACGTATAATGCGAAAAACGAGTGCCAGCATAACGTTACGCTGCATGATGAAAGTAAGTACGCATTTAGAGTGCGTTCTTTTCCTGCATGATTTAGTCTATTAAACTACATTTAGAATGATCACAGAATTCAAGATATAGGGGCAGAAAATGCAGATATTGACATCATTTTATATAGTTAAACAATACAATACAATGACTACAAATGTGATATTGATTTTATACAACAGTTCAATGAACAAGAAGTTAAAATTAAAAGACTTAAGTTTTAGACAGCATATTTCCTGTTTTTGCTTAATTTCGCCAACAAAAAAACATATTTTTTTGTGTCTCTGAGCAACATGAAGGTGTTGAAGGTTCTGAATGAATCAATCATTTAAACGATTTGGTTCAATCGCAATGACTCACTTATTAACAGTGACTTACTGACACCTACTGGCGGTTTTAATTTCAAAGTATCTTTTCACTTTTAAAATAATTTCAAATATAGCTGCATTATCATGTGTAAATGTATCTAAATGCCACTTTATATGCAACTTAGTAACAGCCTAAATGTATTATTATTATAATTGACTGCTTAAATGTAAGAATTTGACTCAAAAGATGATGTACACTTTTAGAAAAAATGTAAAAATGCCCATAAAAGGTAAAAATCAATTTAAACTTTTAGGAAAAGAATAATTTGTATCACCGCTGTGGACTGACCACACAGAATATGAAGAATCTCAAAAACTTTAGTTAGTAGTAGTAGTCAGCACTGTAGTCCTTAAGCACAATAACACACACAACAAAATATTGTCTAATTATCGTTATCGATAAAATCCCAGAAAATATCAAGATATTATTTTTTGTCAATATCGCACACCCCTACAGCAGCACCACATGCATGTGTCATGATACTCTTGTGAAGTCTTTTTTGTTTTCTTTGCGGACAAAAAGTATTCTCGTAGCTTCTGAAAATTACGGTTGACCCACTGATGTCACATGGACTTTCACAGATTTTAATGATGTTCTTAGTACCTCTCTGGGCCTTGAACGTGTCAGTTGCGTTGCTGTCTATGCAGGGTCCGAAAGCTCTCGGATTTCATCAAAAATAATTTGTGTTCTGAAGATGAAAGGTCTTACAGGTTTGGAACAACATGAAGGTGAGTAATTAATGACAGAATTTGTATTTTTGGGTCAACTATCCCTTTAATGCAGTAAAAATATGCCTAATAAGACTTTTCATAACAGAAATAAAAAAATCTTTTCCATAGCTACCTGTGGCATATCCCTTTGACGTATAAAACAAGCCACTCTGACCTTGAGATCAAGCACATATTGACCACAAAATCGGGTAAGGGGGGGGGGGGTCATTTACACATTTATATGTTGTATGTAGAGGTAGCTGGGGCTTGTAAGTCTAAAGTAAGTCTTATTTTAATTTTTTATTTTTTTATTTTATGTTACCTTTTACATATTTGTTATGCGTTTCATAATTCGTTTTACTAAACTGCTTAATGGCAGGTTTAGTTGTGACAACTTATTTTATTTTAGTATTATTTATTGTCATTTATATTATTTCACTAATATTCTGAATTTGCTTTATTTTCATATTTCAATTTTTTAATTCATTTTCAGTCATTTTGTTATGTGCTTTTGTCATTTATTGATTTATTCTTGGTTCTTTATTTTTTAGTTTTAGTGGTTTCAAAAGCAACATTTTTGTTAATTTTCATCTAGCATTTATATTTTATTTTATTTCAGCTTTGTAGTAACAAAAATGTTTCTAATAGCTTTAGTTTGATTTTGAGTTAATAATAACAACCCCCATATAGTGTAAAAATAAATGTAGCTTTCTTCCTTGCAATATTCACTGGCGCAGGAAGTGTGACAACTAGCCCCAGTCTCCCCAACACTGTACTGTATACAGAGCTGGGTAGATTACTTACAAATTATAATCCGTTAATGATTCCAAATGACATGACAATATCGTACCATACTGACATAGAAATACAAATGAGTACGAAAATATATTTCATTTGTTGTTATTTACAACATGAAGTGCATTAAACATTATATTATGTCAAGATTTACCAAACTGGTGTTTGTGAAGGAACTGCAGGGGGTTTATGAGTTTAATGAAAAACTAATAATTAATTAAATCATATAAAATGTTAAATTAAAACTAACTATTTCAAAATAAATCAAAATAAAAAACTTTACATCATTTGTTCACCTGCATGTCATGGTACTTCACGTAAGTATATAAGGTAAAAGAGAAATTTGAATTTGTGCATTTTAATTTGTTTGAAAGACAAAAGCCTTCCAAAGACAGAAATAAGGGTTAAATAACCCACTAAGTGATCATTTAAATAAAAATCAACATGTTCATCAGTAGTTGATGCAGCGTTGAAACACTTCTTAAACCTGATTAAATGATTTATGTAAATCAGGGTCAAATGCTGTGTTTCCACCTGAATAATGACTGATCTTTGTGTGATCAATCACACAAAGATGTCCACAAAACTTGCATATAAACCAGTGGTTCTCAACTCTGGCCCACGAGATCCATTTTCCTGCAGAGTTTAGCTCCAACCTTGATCAAACTCACCTGCCTGTAACTTTCTAGTTATCCTATAGAACGTGATTAACTTGTTCAGGTGATGTTGATTAGGGTTGGAAGTGAAATCTGCAGGAAAATGGATCTCGTGGGCCAGAGTTGAGAACCCCTGATATAAACAGTAGGCTATTTTAGAAAGAAAAATTTAGAAGAGGAATTAGGGAGAATCAATAAATTATAATAATAATCTATTGCTATTGTGTAAATAATATGTAATCGTGTAATCCGCAAAAAATTAACTGTAGTCTGATTATTATAATATAGTATTTTAAAATGTAACTTAATCTAATTACAAGTTATTTATTTTTTGGAATCTGTTTCTGTAATCCAGATTACATGTAATCAGTTGCTACCCAACTCTGACTGTGTATTATTTTATATACCAATCTCTCAAACTCAGATGTGTTGACGCTGGATGAGGAAGTTGACTGGGTGAAGCTCAACAGTGACATGAATGGATATTACATTGTCCATTATGATGAGGAGGGCTGGAATGCCCTGACGGAGCTCCTGAGAGTAAACCACACTGCTCTGAGCTTTAAGGACAGAGCCAGCCTCATTCATAACGCCTTCCAGCTCGTCACGTGAGTTCATGTGTCGTCCATCGCTCTCATCAATGCAACTGATATGTGACCCAGGACAACAAAACCAGTCATACGGGTCAATCTGGGATTCATACATCTGAAAACTGTTAGGATAGGACTGTATTTGGCCGTGAAACAACTATTTGAAAATCTGGAATCTGAGGGTGCAAAAAAATCGCCTTTAAAGTTGTCCAAATTAAGTTCTTAGCAATGCATATTACTAATCAAAAATTAAGTTTTGATATATTTACGGGAAGAAGTTTACAAAATATCTTCATGGAACATAATGATTTTTGGCATAAAAGAACATTTTGACCCCATACAATATTTTTGCATAACTGTACTATCCTATGAGCTCATTTGTAATCTTACTACTTTTTTGTTTTGTATTATCCAGTGCAGGACGACTGTCACTAGACAGAGCTTTAGATTTGATTGGTTACTTGAAGTCTGAGAAGCACAATGTTCCTCTCCTGCAAGGGCTTGGGTATCTACAATCATTCTACAAGCTGATAGAGAAGAGAAACATAGCTGACATTACTCATAATCTGAAGGTATGACACAAACATTTCCTGGAGTCTAATCGAATTTACTGTCCTCATTCCTCCACATATCCGTCAAAGAGTCTTTCATTTCAGTAAGGCTGCTTGCAGACCCACCCGTTGAGTTCACATGAAATCCTCTGAGACTTCTTCGTCTGAGTTTATTTCATCTTGTTTGTGCGTATACCCACTTTTTGTCTGGTTTTGTCCTGCAGACCTACATCTTGCAGTATTTCAGAGATGTGATTGACAAGCAGTCATGGAGTGATGATGGGACGGTCTCAGACCGGAGACTGCGTGAAGAGGTTCTTTCTCTTGCGTGTGATTTTGATTATCCACCTTGTTTGGAAAAAGCTAGGCAGCTTTATAATAGCTGGGTGGAATCCAATGGTACAATCAGGTGACTTAGCAACACAGTATTTGTTTCTGCAATAACACAGTATACATTTTTATCATTTGAAATGATCATGGCAGTTGATTTCTTAAAAGCTGACTAGTGCTTTATAAACTATACAGCTTACCTACTGATGTGTCTGAGACGGTTTACATGGTTGGAGCTCAGGATGACAGCGGCTGGGCCTTCCTTCTGGAAAAGTATGGCGTGTCTATGTGTGAGACGGAGAAAAGCAAATTTCTCTCTGCTTTAGCAAGCAGCAAGGACTCTGAAAAACTAACAAGGTACATTGTTATCATCAGCACATTCAAAGTCATATGTATGTATGTATGTATGTATGTATATTTATACTACCATTTGTTAAAAATGTTTGTTTAATTAGCAACATTGCAAAGAAATTTACCAAAGTGACATTAGAGACATTTATATTGTTACAGTGTGCCATTCTACAGAATTGGTTCAGTGTTAGAGTTGGAAACATATTTTTCCACAAATTTCAAATGTATTTTTAGAAGGTTTTGGAATAGTTGTCCTCTCCCCAAATTTGTCACTACCAAAACACAGTATTATATAATTTTAAAAGGGTTATATTGACCTATTAAGATTTTGCTTACATCTACATTGTAAATCTATTTTTTTATATTTTATTAAAAGGTAAATCAATAACAATTATAATTGTAACAATATTTTAGGTGTGATTTATGAGATTTGTTGTATTTTGAATCCAACTCTTTGTAAAAAACAAAAAGTTGATCATACTGATTTCAAACTTAAAGGATTAGTTCATTTTCAGAACAAAAATTTACAGATAATGTACTCACTCACTCCCCTTGTCATCGAGGATGTTCATGTCTTTCTTTCTTCAGTCTTAAAGAAATTATGTTTTTTGAGAAAAACATTTCAGGTTTTCTCTCCATATAATGGATATGAATGGTGCCCCAAATTTAAACTTCCAAAGTGCAGTTTAAATCCAGCTTCTAACGGCTTTAAACTGTATTGACCCGGATCACAGAGACTACTGCGCATCGCAGAGGCGAGACAAGACGAGCATTTGCGATTAAAAAGTATATAAACTGTCAGTTTGTTTTGAAAATAATCGATCGTTTCGCTAGATAAGACAATTCTTCATCAGCTGGGATCATTTAGAGCCCTTTGAAGCTGAATTTAAACTGCATTTTGGAAGTTCAGATTTTAGGGCACCATTCATATGCATTATATGGAGAGAAATCCTGAGATGTTTTCCTCAAAAAACTATTTCTTTACGACTAAAGAAAGAAAGACATGAACATCTTGGATGGCAAGGGGGTTTGTACATTATCTGTAAATTCTTGTTCAAAAAGTGAACTAATCCTTTAAGGATTCGTTAGTTTGAATATACATTGAACCAAACGCTATCATAACATCTTAGTTGATAATTAAGTATACTTTATTTTTTACAAAACATCCCATAGTGACTGCACATTTCAGTAGTGAGAGTAATGTTTTGGTAGCGACCACATCACATTACAGAATTTTAACCCACATACTAAAACACTACTAAAACATACTAAACAGGTTAACATTATGCAATGCCTTGTCAGTCTCCATTTTCATTCATTCCTGTAGATTATTACAGCTTGGAATGGAAGGAACTGTAATAAAAACACAGGATTTACCTGATCTCATATACATGGTGGCCAGAAATCCAGTGGGTCATTTTCTAGCGTGGGATTTTGTGAAGAAACATTGGAATGAACTAGTAGAAAAGTAAGTGCAATCCACTACTTTTTTATTTAAGTTAAAAGGGTAGAATATAACATTAGCTGTGAATATAAGATACTTATGCCTTTATCAGGTTTCCACTGGGATCTTTTGGAATAAGAACTGTAATTGTTGGCACTGTAACTCAGTTCTCATCCACCGAGGAGCTAAAAGAGGTGGGTTGTTTATTTTTTGTTTAGAGGGAATGATCATCTGTGTTTTGATGGTTCATTTACAGTGTTGTTTTTCGTTCTTTTTTTTTTTTTGTTAAGGTTGAGAATTTCTTCAAGTCCATCACAGAGCAGGTATCTCAGCTGCGTGTCATACAAGTGGCCACAGAAAACGTGGAGAAGAACATTATGTGGCTCTCAAGGAATCTAGAGAGTATGCGGACTTGGTTGCAGAAAAGACTCAACTAAAATATGAAAAGAAGACCAACATTTCAGCCTTGTGTTATACTAGTGTTTACTAGTATAATGTTTTTTGGTTTATTAATCAGTATCAGAATCCGCTCAGAAACTTCACTTTTCTACTGTTGGAATTTTTAGATTAGTGTTTTCATTATTTTGGGTAACAGCGCATATAATGCATGATGTGTTTGCTTTTTTAGTTTACTTAGACAAAGAGGTTTAGAAACAGCTATGCCGTTCCAAACCTCTAATGGTTTTGTCTTGGTGTTTTTCTTTGCCTCTGTTTGGTCTCTTGACAGCTGTGCCACATTTTCTAACTAACGTTAATAGGACTCTGACTATTAATTAGTGGCACAAAATCATACTTGAAGCTGCTGAACATTATTGCACTGAATGATGTTTGGAATAAAAATAAATAAAATGTTTTATATAAGGGATGTTGCAACCGAGTCTATCCTAAAAGCAAAAATGTGTTCTTATGAACCATGACAATGACAGAAAATAGATTAAAATGAGGTATTCACATAAATTTTAACTTGTTAAAGGGACAGTGCTTTTAGTTTTAATTTACTGAAAACTATTACAGAAGGTTCAAAAGCTCACTGATGCTCCAGAAGGAAAAACATGCATTAAGAGCCAGGGTTGTAAACTTTTGAACAGAATGAAAATGTGTACATTTTTCTTATTTTGCCTAAATACCATATTTTTAAATTTAGTACTGGCTTGTAGAAGCTACATAAGAGACGCACGTGTTCCCCAGAAGACAAAATAAGTTAAATTTACCCTGCCCTGATCTTCAAATTTCAAAAGTTTTAATGCATCATTTTTTCTTCTGAAGCATCAGTGAGTGTTTGAACCTTCTGTAATAGTTGCATATGAGTCCCTCAGTTGTCCTCACTGAAAAGATGGATCTCAAAATCATACAGTCATTGTTGGAAAGGGTTCGAATACACAAACATGCTGAAAAACCAAATAATTTGTGGACCTAAAGGATATTTCTAAAGAACAGCGGACAGTTTAACTGTTCAGGACAAACAAGGAACACATGAACAACTATCACTAAACAAAAAAAAAGCTAACAAAACAGTGTTCAAAATCAAGTGTATGTACATTTAGGCCTATTTTCTCTTGTGGACTCTAAACATCTTTTTAATGTGAAATATCTAATTAAGGTCAGTGCTAAATAGAAAAAAACATGCATTTGGTATGATCTTATTATCTTACCCTCTTATTTTTCTAAAGTACTTCACATTTTGCAGATTCTGCAAGGTGTATGTAAACTTTTGATTTAAACTGTAAGTCTAATGTATCCATGTAGATAGCTAAGTAGACATACACGTGTGTGTGAGAGAGAGTTTTACTGTCGCTAGGAGTCAGTATTGCTTTATTTCAGTTCACAATACACTCAAACCAGCCGCAACATAGCTGCTAACAATGTACATAAACACATACAATCATTAAAATAATGATTTAAAAAATAATCGATATTTTTTTCATGAAATTACATTTTCTTTTTCATTTCCAGAGTACTTAAAATAATAAAAGACCCGTATAAAAATATCAACTGCATCAAGCCAGTTCACAATGGTAAAAACTGTGAGGGAAAAAAAGCCTAATATTAAATAAAACCTGTAGCAAACAGAGAATTACAAACTGAATGTAATTATTTGACACCTTATTATTAATCTGGTGATACTGTGGTTTATCAGTCCAGTATTGTGTCTGCTATTGGAACTTTTTCCACTGTATAATCCACATAAACAGTAAACTGCTGTTCTGAGTACAATGACCTGACTATTTATAACGGTTCCACTGGTGCCCAAATGTGCTGCACACTGCAGGCTCTTGAGAATACACCAGCCTATTGTAGTGTGTTTTCACAGACCCAAATTGTATGCATGTGATTGTCCAAATTGCTGAACAGTGACGCTATTACAGTTTATCTTGTTGAGCATGGCAGTCTGTCTTAGCGCATGGAACCGGCAAACCATTTAAATCAGCAGGAATATGGAGCTATTGGTATGAATTGATCTTTTTATGACCTCTTAATTATTTTTCAGATATATAGATTTGGTATTATTTTAATCCATTTTTAATCAAACCTTTGTACATGTTTAATTCAAAGATCTTGTCCATTTATATGTGTCTGTGTGATTGTATATACGATGTTGTCTTCAATGATAAAATAATCAATATGCCAGCCATGCAGTTCAACCTACTGTATTTCTCTGCGAGTGCAGAAGCAGTGGCGTCTTAAAGGGACAGTTCACTTAAAATGAAAATTCTGTCAGCATTTACTCGTTCCAAAACCCTGAGTTTCTGTCTTATGTGAAACACAAAAGGAGATATTAGACAGAATTAGAATGATTAGATAGATAGATAGATAGATAGATAGATAGATAGATAGATATTTATCTTTATCTATATATTTTACACTTGTCAAGAAAAACATTAAAGTCATCCGGGTTTAGAACAGCATATCCGTATGTCTAGTTTTGGATGTACTGTCGCTTTAAACGGCAGCTGAAGGGGGAAGTAAAACTCATGTCGCTTGTTTGACAGCAGTGATTGTCACTTTCAGCCTGTGTTCGCTGTTACATCGATAAACAGTGTGCAGCGATGGCTCAATAAACCGCTGATCGATGATTTTAATGCGGTGAAGTGAGAGAGGTGTAGATAAGGCGAACAATGCTAAGCTAGCACCAGTTGATCTGATGTGTTCCTGCGTTGAGTGAATGTGTGACTCTTCACCCTTTCCAGGAATAAATACCCACACTTTCAACTGAAACAAGATTTGTTTTCTACTTCAGACCTGCGTTTAAACATTTAAGCATGGAGTCGTTTGAAAGCGGTAAGGCTGCAGCTAATATGGACTATTTATTTGTATGCGAGGTCGTGCACTGCAAAAAGTTATCAGCTAACATGCTACCGCTAGCCGCGTCGCTATTTTAATGTGTAATGCATTTAGATCTCATCAAGTACTTTTTTCTGTAGTCTGATAACTTGCGTTGATCATGTTCCTGGTTATGTGTCATTGATTTTAGAGTTAGTTATGGAGTTGGTTTGGTTAAGTAAGCGAAGATAATATGTATGCAAAGTTCAAGCAGGCTAACAGACACATATGAATAACATTTAAATAGCTGTCAGTGCATCTGCTTCTTGGGCTTCAATATGTAAAAATAGGACCTCTGATTCAATTAAAATGCACCCGTGTTTATGAGGGGATGGAAATGTCAGTAAATCAGATCAGTGGTTTATTTGTTTTGGTAACTGTCGTTCACGTGATGTCTCTGCTGTCAGAATCAAATCTGCATTTGCCTTTATATTGCATTCAAGTCAGTTTATGTGCATCAGACTCAAATCTTCAAAGAGTCCCAGGGTTTATGTTTTGCACAAAATTTCTTCCCAATATTGGCAAGGTGACATTTGCTGCTTTGTGTATTTATGGTCTTGCTTCAGTTTGACAGGCTGGCGAGCTGGTTGTCACTTTTTTAGTACTGTTTTCACTTGTCTCCTAGTTTAGGTAGGCTAAGAGTTTCAGCCATTTAACTGTCACAAAATACAGTTGTCTGTTGTCTGACAGGAAAAAAAAGCTTCCGTAACTTGTTCTTGTTGACTTCCTGAATGAAAGTTTGACTGCTCAGAAAGTTTGGCTGATAAAACATGTCAAAAACTTAACTGGGTCTAATTATATATATATATGTGCTCAACCTACTGTCAAATTTGCATTTTTAAGAGACAAAAAAAGATGTAATATTATTAATATTGCAGCATCCACTGCAAACTCTGCTGAAGGTATGGATCATTAAAGTCAGGCAACACAAACCTGTTTAATGATTTAAAACAATGTAACTTATTTTGTTCAGGAAAAATGACTGGAAAAGTGTAAAAAATAAAAAAGAAAGTGTTATGTTCTGACAATTAACATTCTGGTTATTCTGGACAATTAACATTCTGGTTATTACAACTTTTACTTAAGGTAAAAAAAAGGCTTTAAACTTGAAAGAAATAAAGATTTGACATGTATCATGATAATTATAGATATCGACTGATATGAAAAAATGTATGTGATTAATTTTTTGGCCGTATTGCCCAAAAAAAACAAAACATTACATGCCTATTAGTAATGTATTGAGAATTTGAGAACCAAATGTACTTACCATGAAATCAAAATCAAGTCTTATTTTTATTGAATACTGTAATGCATTTACTACTATAAGAATTAAAAAATTATTATTATTTAGCAGTGTAGATTATTAATGTGCCCTCCTAATCGTTCATCAAAAACAACATGTTTGCTTAAAGGGATAGTTCACCCAAAAAAATAAAAGAAAATTCTGTCATTAGTTACTCAGCCTCATGTCGTTCCAAACTTGTAAGATCTTTGTTCATCTTCAGAACACAAATTAAGATATTTTTGATGAAATCCGAGGGCTTTCTGACCCTCCATAGACAGCTTCAGTAATTTACTACCATGTTCCAGGCCCAGAAAAGTAGTAAGGTCATTGTTAAAATAGTCCATGTGACATCAGTGGTTCAACCTTAACTTTATTACATGCGTTTGTCATGGTACTCTCATGAATGCGCATCAAAGACTGACAGGGAAGAGAAGAAATGTGTTGAAAAAAGTCATTATTTTAGTTTTCTTTGCGCACAAAAAGTATTCTCGTAGCTTCATAAAATTACGGTTGAACAACTGATGTCAAATGGACTGTTTTTATCAGTGTCCTTTCTTTCTGGACCTTGAATGTTGTAGTTGTGTTGCTGTCTATGCAGGGCCAGAAAGCTCTCGGGTTTCATCAAAAATATCTTAATTTGTGTTCCAGGATGAACGAAGGTCTTACGGGTTTGAAACAATGTAAGGGTGAGTAATTAATGATAGAATTTTCACTTTTGAGTAAACTATCACTTTAAAGTGTTTGCTGAATAAACTACACATTGTACTAAATTAAGGTGTTGCACTAACAGTAAAAAAAGAAGTTGAATTTCGGGAGTATTTGTGCAGCAGACCGAAGTTTGACCCCAGGTCAGCTGGTAGGATATCTTTGGTTTCAAGCAATGTGTTAAATGGTAATTTGATCACTGTTAACAAGCCAGTGCCTTGATTTGTTATTGAATTTATTTAGTCTAACAGTTCTCTGTTGAAGAAGGAAGTGAAAAAGGAGCAATGCTGACAATTGACTTTCTGCCAGCTTATTGAGAAATCTAATGAAGACAATAGTGTGAAATAGGTTGTGCTGTACATCAGTGATAGCCTGTGGTCTTGGGTGTAAGTTTTTACTGGAACAGTCTTAATGTTTGTCTGCACAGATGCATGAAAGCAGCTTTTCTTTTATCTTTAGTTTCACTTTCATTTGCTTTCTTCTTACTTAAAACACTAGTGTAGGCTGACTGCAAAATCACTCAACTTTTCAGAAAAGTTCTCATTTATTTTAAACGGCAGCACTCTTGTCAACAGGAAGCCTTTTCCACTAACTGTGCTTGTATTCACTCAACATTTTCTGTTAACCTACAGAAAGAGCTCCACTGCCTAGGAACATGATTGAGAACAGCATGTTCGAGGAGGAGCCAGATGTGGTGGATTTGGCAAAGGAGTCCCCTTCCTACCCCATCGACTCAGACGATGTGGTCTACGAGCCCCGCAGCTCGCGACTGTTAGTCCGTGGTCTTGGAGAAAACGACCTAGATGAAGACGAAGAAGATTACGAGTCCTCCGCCCGTCTTCTTGGAATGTCCTTCATGAATCGCAGCTCCAGTCAGCGCAGCGCTGCCTCGTCCTACACCCGACAGCAGCATTCCGGATCGTGTCCGAAACCTTCGGCTAAGACTATGGTGGTAGGTGTTCTCATCCTGGTGGTGGTGGCCTCCCTGTTTATGGTCATCTACTTTGTGCCAGGCTGCACTTTCACTAGAAAGGGCTGCCCGAAGACCAATTCGACCATGGACAGCATCTATCCCATTTCCACAAGCGGTGAACTTTTCCCGTGGACCGAGTTGAGGTTACCGCCCAGCGTGCATCCTGTGCATTATAATATTTCCCTTTATCCCAACCTGACCAGCATGACCTTCCAAGGCAGTGTGTCCATCTTAGTGGAAGTCTTGTATGAAACGAAGAATATTGTCCTTCACAGTTCTGATATGAACATCACCAAGGCCACTTTTGAAAATAAAGAGGTCCACGTTCTGGAGTACAAACCTTGGCAGCAAATCGCCATTAAATTTCCAGAGGATCTTAAGAAGGGACCATACGTTTTAAACATTAATTATGTAGCAAACCTCTCTGACAGCTACGATGGCTTCTACAACAGCTCGTATGTGGACACAAATGGTACAAAAAGGTATTTTGCAGCCCAGTTAATCTCTGTGTAAAATTCTAAATAGTTAGGATAAATTTGATTTAGCTGTTCAGCTTCAGTGTGTTGATTGACAGTTACTTCTATTTAGTTATGTCTTTATGCCTCTCAGACACATCCTTTAATTCACTCCATCTTTCTTCTAGAGTTTTGGCCGCTACTCAGTTTGAGCCCTTGGCAGCCCGCAAGGCTTTCCCTTGTTTTGACGAGCCAGCTTTTAAATCAACTTTTACAATTAAGATGACCAGAGAACGCAAGTACATCAGCCTTTCAAACATGCCCAAGGTAGTTTCATTTATTTATTTTTCTGCTTTTTTCATAATACATAAAACATCTTCATTGCTTCTAGTTAGATCACATGCTTTTTATTTATTTTATTTTATTGTTTTATTTTATCTAATTGAAGAGATGACACAATTTGTGTTATTTTTGTCATATACAGTATGTGTGTGTACATATATATATACACACACACATACTGTATATGATTAGATCACATACCTTTTATTTTTTATTTAATTTATTTGTTTAATTTTCTTTTTTTTATTTTATTTAATTGAAAAGACTACAAAATCTTCATTTGCTTTTAAAAGATTTAATTGGTATATATATATATATATGTAATATATATATGTGTGTGTGTGTGTGTGTGTGTGTATATATATATATATATATATATATATATATAGTTCACATTTATTTATTTTATAGCTTAATTTTCATTTTTTCTTTTATCTAATTGAAGAGACTACAAAATCTTTAATTGCTTTTTTGCTCATTTTATTGGTTATATATGGTTAGATCACATAACTTTTGTCTATTGTATTGTTCATTTATTATTTAATTTTCATTTTTCTTTTATTTTATCTAATTGAAGAGACTACAAAATTTTTAATTGCCTTTTAAAAATTTAATTGGTTATATATTTGTACTATTTTATTATTTGTGTTTGTTGTAATCATTTTATTATTATTGTTATATATGTTTTTGTTTTGATTTTGACCCTGTTTGCACGTTTATATAATATATCATTTTTGTAATGTTATCCTTTTTTTTTTTTTTTTTTCTAGGTCAATACCACAGATTTAAAAAATGGGCTTCAAGAAGATGAGTTTGAGGAAAGTGTTAAAATGAGCACTTATCTAGTTGCATTTATTGTAGCTGAATTCATCAGTGTCAGTAATAATGTCTCTAAAACTAAGGTATGTATTCTTCTCTAAATCAATGTCTCGTGTTGAATATATTATGGAATCATTATGGTGTAGTTTTTTTTATTTGTTTATTTATTTTCTCAAATGTTTTGTAGGTGTCTGTGTATGCTGTTCCAGACAAAAAGGATCAAATCCAGTATTCTCTGGACACAGCTTGCAAACTGTTGAAGTTCTACAATATGTTCTTTGAGAACGACTACCCGTTAAGCAAGCTGGGTGAGGCGCCTTTCCTTGAAGAAACTGTTTAAACAAGGATTATTAGATTCCCAGAATAGCTAGACATACACGCAACGTAAAAGTGCTTATTTCTGTGAAATGATGTGACCAAATGTCCTTTCAAAATCAATAGATCTAGTGGCTATTCCTGACTTCCTCGCCGGAGCCATGGAGAACTGGGGACTAATCACATTCCGTGAGACGACTTTGCTTGTAGGGAGTAATTCCTCCTCTATAGACAAGCAACTGGTGACCTCTGTCATTGCTCATGAACTTGCCCACCAGGTAATTAATAAAGCAACATTCGCATGACAGGGAAATAATAGTCACATTTAAATGATTAACAGCACATGATCTAAATGTTGGCTGCTTTTCCAGGATGTGTGAATTTAAGTATCATTTACATTCAGCTTTGATTACAATGTTGACCTATTCAAGATGTTTTTTTAAAGGCATAGTTCACCAAAAAATGTTAAGTTTTGTCATTATTTACTTACTCTTATGTTGTTCCAAAACTGTATGACTCACTTTCTTCTGTTGAACACAAAAGATATTTTGAAGAATGTTGGTAAACAAACAGGTCCTGGTAGCCATTGACTTCCACAGAACAGAAAAAAAAAAAAATTAATAGCCCCTTTCACACAAACAGTCTTTACTGGTAAATTACCATTAGTAGATTATACGTAAACGGTAAATTACCAGTATTGTGCTCTGGTATGATTACTGGTATGGTATCAAAACCTAAAAAATCATATTCTCAAGTTGTCTATTACAATACAATCTCTCTGAGACAAAAGCAGCTGCATGAATGTGAATGTTTGACACGAAAAAATTAAAACATCAACAAAAACACGGACTGTATATACCCCTCCATGTTTACAAACACAACACTAGGAAGTGTAGCCATTTAGAGGTAATTTCTGGCTAATGATGTCACATAATTTACTGGTATTTTGAAGGTGATGTGTGAATGGTGCTTTACTGGTAAAAACATGGAGGATCACTGGGGTGTAATGGTACACAAACATGACAGTTCATTACGTACCTCGGTTTTGACGTCACGGTGCAGTGTGGTTTTGGTACAGGAGGGGGAAAAATTGTTGTTTTTTAACGGTGATTTAAATAAATTGAATTAGAATTACATTTTTCTTAGGGATAAAAATTGACCTCAGCTTATGCTCTGAACTACAGTGAGCCCTTTTACATTACTATAAGGTTACATAAGGTTGTATGCAAACATGTAAATTGCACATAATGCAGTTTTTAAATTCATTTCTAAATTATAAAATTATTAAAAAATAAATACATTGAATAATTAAGACATGACTAACAGGAAAAGTAAAATTTAAAGAGAGTATAATCTAATATTCTGCAAAATGCTCTTCTCTAGACTTATTTTCCCCACTGAACTAACGAGCTGTGGACAGTGACGACTTGAATTTTCTGAAAAAAATGGCATAATTAAAAAAATGAGACTTTGTATTATACCATAACCTGTTTTGTTACCAACATTCTTCAAAATATCCTCTTTTGTATTCAATTCATACAGGTTTGGAGCAACATGATGGTGAATAAATGATGACAGAATTTTAATTTTTAAGTACTATCCTAAGATTTCACTCGAAATTCTTGGGTGAAGTAAATGGCAATAGTGATATTTTAACATACCATACATTATAGCCAAAGCTAACATAAATTATATGTCTAAAATAAATATTTGTCTTTCAATTAAATTGAAAAGGCTAGTCAGACATGCTGTGTTCATTATGTCATGTACTGTTTTTTTGTTTAGTGGTTTGGAAATCTGGTCACTATGCGATGGTGGAATGATCTTTGGCTGAATGAAGGATTTGCAACCTACATGCAGTACATGTCGATTGAAACTGTGTTCGCAGACCTTGATATAGTAAGTATTAAAGTCACTGCACACTGGGTCAAAATTTCTGGTCCGAAATTTTCACACGTTAAAAAATAAATGTAACCTCATGTTGTGTCAATCACGTTTACACACTGCCTCCGAAACTTTCGTCCATCATAACAAATTTGGATAAGGTTTGATTTTCTGCATTTTCACATCTGTAGCAAGCATTTTGATAGGAAAGGATGACGAATATGAAAAAACGCATACAAGAATTTCAGACTCGGTGTGCAATGACCTTGAGTCTATATTAAAGGGGACATCGGATGCCCGTTTTCCACAAGTTGGTTTATTCTTTAGGGTCTTTGTGAAATGTCTGCAACATACTTTGGTGTTTTACCTTGTCAAAAACAGCTCTGTTCACAACAACCCGTTTTGGTGCATGTCTCTTTAAATGCTAATGAGCTACTGCTTCCCGCCCCTCCTTTCAGTTTTTTTTTGTGTATTTGGTGGCGACAAGTTAGCATCAAAAACAAAACTAATCCCCTGTGTCCTCAGTGGCTTGGATGTTGAGGACTCTTATGTTCACTTTCACATCCAACTACAAAAAACCTGCATTTTTTACGAGACATTTTTATTGCTAAAGCTCAAGTGCAGAGAAAATGGCGGACAGCATACAACTGGCTGAGGGAGGAAATATGCTAATACGGGAGAGTCCGTCAACGGGACAAGCCCGTCGACTTTGAGAAACATGGAATCGAACACCCTAGTTGAATGTGTGTCATTCAAAATGGCTATATTTAATCATGTGTCTTTTATTTCCAGGACACTGAATTCTTAAATGTTCGCTTTAAAGCGCTGGGTAAAGATGCATTGAACTCGTCCCACCCAGTGTCTACTGTGGTGAGCACCCCTGAGCAGGTGGAAGAGATGTTTGACTCTGTGTCGTATGAGAAGGTACGTCATAAATTACCGGTTGCTTGTGAAGTGACTTTAATAAACCCTCTTTTTGGGTGCAATATAATGATTCGTCATTGAGTGTTATTGATTGTATAGCTATTCTCCGAAATTGAACATCTTTCTTGGTCTGCCTTTTCACGCAAGGGGGCTTCAATACTGCTGATGCTCAATGCAACACTCAAAGATGGAGAGTTTCAAAAAGGAGTGATTGAGTACTTACAAAAGTATAACCTATCAAACACAGAAAGTGAAGACTTATGGAACAGTCTTTCCCAGGTCAGACCTTTTCTTAGCAAGAGAATAGTGCATAGTGAGTGCTTTTCATTATTAAACAACGTGCGCTTTTACTTAACGATGAAGCAATTGAGCTATGAGCTCTGATGTTCTCCACAGGTGAGCGGGCAAAACTTAAATGTATCTGAGATGATGAACACCTGGACTGTTCATAAGGGCTTTCCTCTGGTCACAGTAAAGAGAAAAGACACTCAAGTGACACTGACACAAGAACATTTCCTTCTGAATGCTGAAAACTGCACAGACAACAGGTACTTTACTTCACTGGAACTGTGCACATTGATTTAAAAATGTATCATAATAAATTTGAGGGCTGTGAATGTTAAAAAAAAAACTGCAGTGGATGCCATGGGAAAGAATAGTCTTGTTTGTTTAAAGGATGTGAACGATTTAATTTAGGAATCTTATACTAATCAGAGTCGAAGTCCAATATTGATCTATTGAAAAGCAAGCTTAATGTGATTGTGAACTCAGCCTCTCTTGATGTTGAATGTTAATTGATTTACCTTTGTATTCCCCATACCAGCTTGTGGCATATTCCCCTGACATATGTAAATGACAGCTGTAGTCTTCTCAGCTCCTGCAAACAAGTGTTCCATCTCAAGGATAAAACAGGTGAGTATTGCCCTCAGGACGGAGTGTACTGGAATAAACAGATGTTTCCAACTACTGCACACATTCAGTAATATAATGTTTGCTGTTTTAAATCTTTTCCAGCCACGTTAACACTTCCAGGTCATGTGAAGTGGTTAAAGTTCAACTTCAGGAGTGAAGGCTTCTACATAGTGGATTATGATGAGCAGGGATGGAGGGACTTGATTGATGCTTTGAAGGGGAATGTGAGTGTCCTCTCCTCTAAAGACAGAGCAGCTCTCATCAATAACATCTTTGCTCTCTCCAGGTAAATCTGCATTTAAAAGAAGGTTTTATGTTATTAGACATGAGTTTAAAGCAATAGTTCACCCAAAAATTAAAATTCTGTCATTAATTACTCACCCTCATGTTCCAAACATGTAAGACCTTCGTTGGTCTTTGGAAAACAAATTAAGACATTTTTGATGAAATCAGAGAGTAGTTCAGATTCAGTAAATAAGTGAAAATACATAATATATGCTTTATCTTTCCTCCAGATCAGACAAGGTGTCATTCAGGCAGGTCTTAAATCTAATGGACTACATCAAAAATGAGACCGAGACGGCTCCACTGACTGAAGCTCTCCTCCAGCTTGGTCAGATCTACAGGTTGCTGGACAAAAGATCAGAGTTGACCTTGGCCTCTAGAATGATGGTAGCTACAGCTTTCATCTGTTGTAGTCAAAAAATGTATTTAATACTAAAACTTGTTTGAATATTTTTTTGGAATCCAATGTTTGCAGAGTTACATTAATGACCATTTTGGAAGTTTAATGGCAAACCAGTCATGGGATCTGGAAACGTCTGTGTCAAAGATGACACTTCGGTCTGCCCTGCTAGAGATGGCGTGTTCCCTTGATATCAATGACTGCCGAACACAGGCCAAAAATCTATTTGATCAGTGTTTGGCTCCCAACAAGACTTGTCAGTAAGTTTGTGCGGTTGATTGACCCTTGCCTGAATTTTTCTGAATTGATCTTGAAGGATTAGTTCACTTCCAAAACAAAAATTTATAGATAATTTACTTCTTGTCAGTTGTAAAGAAATTGTTAAGGAAAACATTTAATGAATTTTCTTCATATAGTGGACTTCTATGGTGCCTGCGAGTTTGAACTTCCAAAATGCAGTTTAAGTGCACCTTCAAAGGGCTCTATATACCTTTTAACCTCAAATGCTCAAAAAAAATGCTTGAAAAAGTTAGGTTATGTCTTATTTTCTCCTCCAACTTCAAAATCATCCTACATAGCTATTTTACCTTCTTTTGTAAAGGGTGCACGACCTTCTTTGCACGTTCACTTTGTTGGGACTGGGGTTGGGACTTCTGCAGCGATGTAGGATGATATTTTAAGTTGGAGAAGAAAATGAGTTGGGAGTTTTTCAACATACCCTAACTGTTATAAGTGCACAGAGTACATATGCGCATCACAGAGCTAGACAAGATGAGCATTTGAGGTTAAAAAGAATATAAATTGTAATTTTTTTTTTAGAAAATAACCAATCGTTTCGCTAGATAAGACCCTTTAGAGTTTAGAGCCCTTTGAAGCTGCATTTAAACTACATTTTGGAAGTTCAAACTCATGGACACAATGGAAGTCTGCTATATGGAAAAAAACCTGAAATGTTTTCCTTAAAAAACATAATTTCTTTATGACTGAAAAAAGAAAGACACAAATATCTTGGATGACAAGGGGTGAGTAAATTATCTGTCAATTTTTGTTCTAGAAGTGAACTAATCCTTTAATAAACTACCAACTTGTTTTCTAATCTTGTGATTTGCAAAAATAAGAAGGAAAGAGCTGTTGTCTTTTGTACTCCTTGAGAACAGAGGAACACCTTGTGATATTCCTTGTTGTTTTAGGATTCCCAGTGATCTGATGAGAACAGTCTTTAAAGTTGCTGCTCAGACAGATGAAGGTTGGCGTAAGCTTCTAGACATGTATAAACACTCCATCAATGACCCAGAGAAACGCAAGACACTAGAAGCTTTGGCCAGCACTCAGGATGTACGGAAAATCATTTGGTAAGGCTGGACAACATGTTCTGCTAGAGGGAAAATTCTTTTCGAACTGTCAGCACAAGCCACAAGCTTTACCTGAATTTATTTTGTTTTTTCCCTTTTAGGATTCTACAGAAAAGTCTTGATGGGAGTGAGATTCAAACTCAAGAATTTCCTTTGGTGATCAACACAGTTTGCAAGAACTTTGCTGGCTACCTCTACGCTTGGGATTTTGTGAAGGAGAACTGGGATAAAATCACTCAGAAGTGAGTGGTGAACTTATATTAAAAGAACACAAAACCTGGAGGATGAGGGTTACTTGACATTTTTAAATTCACCGACATTTAAAGGGAACCTTGGGTATTAACACTTGTATGGCTTAATGAAACGAAAATGAAGTCTCTTATTGAAATATGTAGTAGAAAAACCATGAAAGATTTATTTTGGGCTATTTCTGATGATGTGAAATGGAACTACTGCTGCTACCTGTTGCTATTTTTATGGCAACACAACTCGGGAAATAAAATACTGATACAATGACCACAGCTACTGAAAGAGCTTACAGGTGGTGATGGTACCACCAGTTTTCCCCACAAGGAGTCTAAACGTCCTCGGATATTGAGTGAATTCCACGCTGAGAAACTCCTTCAGTGTCAGTTTACATCCTGCCAGGATGGCATCTAGCGTTTCTTGTCTCTGCCATTTGTAAGCTCTGTCAGTAGCTGTGGTCTACTAAAAGCAGGCATCAGGGCTAAAGTGGAGAGAACAAAGATGTGGGTTTTTAGGAAGTTTTATTCATCCACAGACATTTTCCCAACCAAATAGGTCAATAGGTCACAGAGTGCAACCATTTCACGTCATCAAAAATAATGGCAAAATATCTATAAAACAAAGTGGATTTTTTAAATAACGTAAATCTTTCATGGATTTTCTACTACATATTTTTAAGACACATCATTTATGTTATATTAAGCCTTACAAGTCTTAATACCCTGGATTCCCTTTAATGTAAATACAATGCAGAACAACAAAGTAACAACACAAGACAATAGAGTGTGAGCAAGTGTTAAAGCATTCAGTGTACAATTTAATGTTGTCTCTTTTCCATTTTCTTCATGCAAGGTTTCCTGTTGGATCCTTTGCCATTCAGAGCATTATCATGTCTGCAACCAGTCAGTTTTCCACAAAAACTCATCTAATAGAGGTCTGTTCATCCCTAAAAAGGCATAGCTTTGATGAAATGAAAAGGTTTTACTTTGTGAATTTGTACTACATTATGTTTTTCTCGCCCAGGCCCAGAACTTCTTCTCCTCTCTGGGGACAAAAGGTTCTCAGATGAGGATCGTGCAGGAAGCCATTGAGACCATTAAGCTGAACATGCGATGGATGGACAATAACTTGAACGCTCCAGAGCTGGTTGTAGTTTGAGGAGGAGGAGACGGCTCCTCTCTCGTGCCTCTCTGTCCCTCAGGTGACATCACTGGGCACATGCAGGTGTGAGCGATATTACCCTCACAGCAGCCAGAGCCATAAATGTACAACGTTAGGCCAAACTCAAGACAGAAGGGCAGATTTACTTGGATGTAAAGGGCCGCTTAAAAACATTTCTTTTCAGGGCATCTAATAGGGAATTTTCCTGAGCGTTCCAGTGAGCTGTGAACTAGCCAGAAGCTTGCCCTAAAAGCATTTAGCCTTTAATACTAGCTTATGTAAATGAACAAGTCTGGATATTAATTGTAAAACATACGTATTGTCGTTTCTCCAAGTTCAAGCGAAATGAAACCGTACAGTCAGCATGTGATTTCCTGTGTCATAACTTTAGTGTTAGTTGCTGCTTGGGGAAGGCTAATGCGTCTTTTTGTGGTTCACTTGGGGCCCAACTTAGTATGTGTATGGCTCTGGCCTCAAGCACTATTTGCACTATTCAAAGATTCAGCTTGCTCAGGGCAAATCTGGTTGTTGTTGAAATATCAGGATGTGTTTAAACCCTTTTACTTAATGTCAGTGGCTACAGACCAAAACCTCCCAACAGTATCTCTTAAATATGCCCTTATCACGATTTGCCAAAACTAAAATTTAAATACTGAAATTATGCTACATTAGTGTTATCACAATCCCCCTTGTTCTGAATATAAATGTTTTATTTATATATGTGGAGGTGCATTTTTAATCATTTGCATAGTCTGCAATGCTTGAATCCAGCACTGTGTAAATGTTCTTGCCTTAGAAGTTTTCCATAACTTTCATCCTTTGCACAAGATGTGTTTTGGAGCTTAATTTAGAGTTGAGTGTGTATATTATGAGTTTCTCATGCAGGCTTGCATATAGGTAAAAGTTTGTCATTGGAAATATTATGTTAGCATTTCTAAAGCATTTAGGTGTGGATTTTATTTTGGGTTTTGCTATGCATATTCTGATGAAGCTGAAATATTTTACAGTTCTGTTGTTATACATGTATAAGAGGCAATGAGGAAAAAGCTCTTGGATTTGACATAGAAATACAGTTGAAGTCAAAAGTTTACATATACCTTGCAGAAACTGCAAAATGTTAATTATGTTACCAAAATAAGAGGGATCATACAAAATGCACGTTATTTTTTATTTAGTACTGACCTGAATAAGATATTTCACATAAAAGATGTTTACGTAGTCCACAAGATAATATATGAATTTTCGAAAATTACCTAGTTTTAAAAGTTTACATACACTTGATTCTTAGCTGTGTTTTGTTGTCTTCTACAGTTAAATGCCTGCTGTTCTTCAGAAAAATTCTTCAGGTCACAAACGCTCACTGATGCATTAAGTGCCAGGGTGAAAACTTTTGAACAGAATAAAGATACAGAAGGTTCAAATGCTCACTGATGCTTCAGAGAGAAACAAAATGCATTAAGGGGGTGAAAACTTTTGAAGTTTCAAGATTCAGCGTAAATTTTTCTTATTTTGCCTAAATATCATATTATTTTTTTCATTTAGTACTGCCCTTCAGAAGCTACAGAAGATACTTACATGTTTCCCAGTAGACAAAATAAGCTACATTTACGCTGAATCTTGAAACTTCAAAAGTTTTCACCCCCTTAATGCATTTTGTTTCTCTCTGAAGCATCAGTGAGCATTTGAACCTTCTGTAAAGCTGCATATGAGTCCCTCAGTAAAACAAAGTGAATTTTAAAATCATACAATCATTGTTGGACATGTTTCAAATACACAAAAATGCTGAAAACCAAAAACCAAAGAATCATGAACAACTATCACTAAACAAAAACAAAACAAACAAACAAAAAACACAGCTGTGGCTTATTCAGGTAACAACACAGTATTAAGAATCAAGCATATGTAAACCTTTGAACAGGGTCATTTTTATGAATTTTATAAATTATAAACTGTTATTTTCTGTTGTGGACTATATGTTAATGTATTTTATATGAAATATATTATTCAGATCAGTAGTAAATAAAAAATAAAATGCATTTTGTATGATCCCTCCTATTTTGGTAAACTAATTAACATTTTGCAGTTTCTTCAAAGTGTATGTAAACTTTTGACTTCACCTGTATATTTATTAGCTTTAGTTAAAGGTCACTATTGTCAAATTGCCACAAGACAAAAAAAGGGTCTCTAGAGTCACATCACTGATTGAGAATTGTTACATTTTTCTCTGGTTGCTACTGATTCGTACTCTTCAAGGATTGCAGGTTATTGTGTGTGTGATGTGTTTTCTTCAGATATTTTCCTCACAGATTTTCATGCTATTCAGAAATTGTTTTTGATGATTTCAAATGCTTTTAGTTGATAGTCACAACCTTGCACAAATGTAAACTCATGATACAGTCCACAAACGCACGCATTGTAAAACTGAGAAATCATCATGAGATGTTGCTGAGTGTGAATATTTTTTTATATTATTTTAACTCCATAAGTTGATAGCGTGTGAGAATCTGTGCTCACTGTCTTTAGCTCAAATGTTAATACACTTCCAGGGTTCCGATTATAACTCAGTGATTTGACCTCTTAAATGTCAAATATGACTGGTACATTGTAATACGGCTGGTACATTGTAATTATTTTGTATGTAGCAGTTGTAGTTTTGCTTGATCATAAGCTTTATTCATCTATTTGTGATAGAAATGAATAAGGACAACGGCAACACTGTTACACTGTAATGGACTCTTCTAATGTCAGGTTGGAGCGATGAATGTATTCATGTTTGTTACTGTGCATTTGTTTGAACACAAGTGTTATGATTGTAATTCCCTTGTATCTGAATTCATCTGGATATGGTTAATTAAACACAATGCGGAGTTCAATATTTAGTGTATCTATCCGTTGAATCTGTTTTCTGGAATTATTTAGATATCTTTGTTTTAGCTGAACCTCTTGATTTCTGTCATGGCCCTCAGGGCCCCTGTTTTGTTTTTTTCCGCTGCTGTTCACAAAAGAAGTTATTTATATAATGATTTATATTTTTTTTTCCCCACCTGAAATGTTACTTGTGCCTGTGAGAGAATGCATTTATGAAATGCTAGTTATTTTTGGCACAAAGTCCTGTCAGTAAACTGTTAAACTTGACAGGATAGTTTAAAGGAAAGATATGCTTGCTAATGAAACATTTGCGGTATTTTAAATGGCTTGTGAAAAACGATTCACACCTGAAGAGAAAAGGTGATATATTTGTTTGAAGAGGTTGCTGGGAAACTGTCTCATGTTGATGAACAATGGGTTTGGATTCTCTGTTTTTAGAATGTTGCTTAACAATGGAAAACCACTGACCCGTCTTTATATTAAAAAATAAAATAAAACCATTTTGTGCACAAATTCCACTAGTTTTCCTTCTAGACATTCAGTAGATGGCACTGTTCTCTAACTTGTTCTCTCTTTTGCCAAAGAAAAATTTAGTTGCAAGGATCAATGAAAACAACATCATGTGAAATAGACAAACTGTGACTGTAAATAGAAAAAAGAAAACTAGGAATGCATATAAACCGTAAAATATACACTACTAGTCAAGAGATTTATGTTTCTGCTCTCCAAGCCTGCATTTACTTGATCCAAAGTACAGCAAAAACAGTACAATTTTTAAATATTTTACTTTTAAAATCACTGTTTTCTATTTGAATGTATTTTCAAATGTAATAGTGATTTCAAAGCTAAATGTTTAGCATCCCAGTCGTAAGCCCCTCACATGATCCTTCAGAAATCATTCTAATATTCTGATTTGCTGCTCAAAAAAATTTTTTTATTATGTTGAAAACAGCTGAGTAGAATTTTTTTCAGGTGTCTTTGATTAATATAAAGTTCAAAAGAACAGAATTTATCTGAAATAGAAATCTTTTGTAATATTATCAATTATCATGTCGTTTTGATCAGTTTAAAGTATTCTTGCTAAATAAAAGTGTATATATATATATATATATATATATATATATATATAGGCCTATATATATATATATATATATAGGCCTATATATATATATATATATATATATATATATATAATTTCTTTCCAAAAAATATATGAAAAGAATTACAAAACATTATTTTAAATGGTAAAAATATTTCAAATTTTTAAAAATTCAGAATCTACTTTGGATCAAATAAATGCTGGTTCTGTGAGCAGAAGAGCCTTTACAAAAACATTCAAAATGTATTGATTTGTATAGTGACACGAGGACCCATCATGCTTTTATATGTTAAATGAATAACAAGCTTGTTAGTAAAAGAGCTTTTAGAATTCAGATTTGATTTAAGTGTTTCCAGGAAGCTTTGCATATGTTATTTTGAAGACTTAAAGTAGAGCACAAGTAGCTTAATTATCATGGAGCATAAATAAAGTAGGTCAGACGAGTATCTAAAATGTTTGGCATGTATTTGAACTATTATTTACAGGAAATAAATAATCATCTTTCATAATCATCGTGAATAAAGACCTCCTTTAGTGAATCAATGCATTTTTGTAAGAAAAATATCCATGTTTACAACGTAATAATTACTTTACTCTAGCTTTCGTTCACTGTTGTACACGGAAGCAGCTTTAGGTGGATGACGTAAACAACGTACGCTGTTCTGTATCAGCCACAACACAAGGATGCGCTGTTTTCGTTCAAATAATAAATAAATACACGTAGAAAATGTATCCGTGTGTTGTGGCTGACAGCGTACGTTGTTTACGTCCAGTGGATACTTTCCAAAATGGCGCTACGGTGACATAGAGGAGACGAATTGTTGACTAATGTCGTCATGTTCTCTTGCGTACTAAAAGTACTCTCGTAGCTTCGTAAAATTATGGTTGAACCACTGTTGGCGGATGGACTATTTTGACAACGTATTTCATATGTTTCTGGGCCTTGACAGTGTAATGTACTTGGCAGTCAATGGGACAGTCAAAAAGCTACCGGATTTCATCCAAAATATCTTAAATTGTGTTCCGAAGACGATCGAACCTTTTACGGGTCTGGAACGACATGGGGGTAAGTGATTAATGACAAAATTTTCATTTTTGGGTGGAGTAACCCTTTAAGGGGAGACACTGCAGGCAAAAACACTGTTTTTTCATGCACCTGTCAAGTTTGAGATTTTGGGCTTTTTGGTTTTTCAAGGGTTTTTTTTTTTAGAATAGTGAAAAGAAAACATCCAAAATACGTTGTTAAGTGTTTCTTTTATAGCTCTGTATCTATTTGTGTCAATACATTTCAGTTACAGTCAGGGCTCTAGACTCATTCTACCCACTGGTCGGTCTTTTGCGACTTTCTTAGCTGGTCGCAGCATATAACTTGGTCGCATAGCAATGTTTTTTATTTTTATTTTTATTTATTTTTTTAATTTTTTTTTTTTTTTTACCTGAACATGGGAATAACCAATGCATGCTGATAAACTTTCATCATAGTTTATAGTTATATATGGTAACGAAATTGGTTAACATTCTTTTTCATCAGTAATATATTATTTGATATTTGAATTTTTGTGAACGGGAGTTCCTTTTTTGCTACCTTATAAGCCTGGCTTCGGATGGTTTCGCTTCCAAATCGCGATCTTGTTGTCAAGTTTTACAAGAAAATATAATTGTCCGTTCGGCTATATCTATACACTTTTCACTTAGGACTAAAATAAAAGATGGATTCATTGTCATAATTAATTAAAAAGCAGAAAAACAATAAAACAGTAGTCTAAAATGACAAAAAATAGCTAAAATAATGTTTATTAACAAAAACGAATAAGACGAGGCATGGCATATAGCATACCACATGCTGTATATACCGACTAATACATTACAGAACGTAGCTAACACTGAGGAATCAAATAATTAAAAAAATATGTGAGGTAAACAGCAAAGATAACGGGCTTTTCAAAATGAAATATCATTTCATCAACATGTTCACCTCGTATTGTTTAAGAAGCGGTCTTTACTACCTAATCCTAATCCTCTGTCCGACATTTCCTCAATATTCGCGCTGTTTTTGCTGCGCGCACCTTAGCGCCGCTCATGCTGACGCGCAGAGTATAGCTCGCAAATCTGACTCTTGCTACAATGTGCCGCGGCTCTGCAACGCGCGATATATAAAACAGATGCTGTAAAAAAGCGCAAACCGTGCACTCGCACAAAATCCAATCAAATTTTAACTCGCACATTCTCTTTTTTTTTTTTTTTTTTTTTTTGTTTTTGTTTTTTTGAGAATGTCACATGTCCCCACCAATGTCAAAAACAAACCTACGACCTTGGTCTAGAGCCCTGACAGTTCATATTTTCAAAGGCCGTTTTTTCTCCTACATTGAGCTATAAATCTCCACTTCAGTATCACTTACACCAGATTTTACATATTTGTTCCTGCGTATATCCTGTGTAATCCTTTACAGAAGGTTTTGTTCATATATAATTTGCTTGATTTTATACAACATTTTATTCCCCCCAAAAAACATACTGTTTTCTAAGTATTTTCTGAATTTTGGAGTGGCAAAATTAGATTCACACCAAAATTCCCTCTGTAAAAACATTTGACTAATATGTCAAAAAAAAAAAAAAAAGAAGTATTTTGAAACTGACTTCATCCATTGTTTAGATTTTTGTACTAGAAATGTATGCAAATTATTGCATGTGTCATTAAATAATGGCTCATTATCAATGTACTCAATCAACTGGGTAAGGTGATAACTATTAGTAAATTTTTTTTACTCTTCACCTGCAGTGTCTCACCTTAACATTCCTTTATATTCTTCTTTTTAACATGAGTTTAATAAAGAAGAAAAACATATCCCTTGATCAGCTAGACTCTGTGTGCTGCACTTTTTTTAATTGGAAAAGCTTTACATTTACAGTACATTATATCCTTTGCTACAATGCAAAAAAATATTTTCGTACTCCGTATTTTTGTCTTGATCTTGATCTTTGTCTTGATCTTAAAAAGAAATTGCTCCTGAAGTAAATGTATCTTGATAAAAGAATTTTCATGATGGAAACCATATAAAAATACTATTCATTTTTGCAGTGTCTGTTAAATTTCTGTAATTCCTGTGGCCCTCTTCTGTAATTTCAGCTTCTCCCACACTGCTTGCCATTACAGGGCTGTAATTACTGTTACAGATACTGCTAAATTTCACTTTATAGTTATATGCTGGCCACAAGGTCAACTAGTCAACTTCATTAATGAGCCAGACATACTCTTTCCCCTGAAGATGACACTCTGTTTGTGGTTTTCAGTGATTTTAAAAACCACTAGAAAACCACAAGTGACTTACTCTCCTGGCCTTAATTAACCTTCAACAACTGCATGCAAAGACAGATCTCATCAACTGGATGTTTTAACTGTCTAACATTTTAACATCTCATCCTGCATCTACCTCACTGTGATCTGATTACACCCACATTTTATTTAAAATAAGAACTTAAGGTATGGTCACATTTCTGTTTGTTGGCAAGTTTTCATGGGCAAATCCAATCATTTACAGTTGAAGTCAAAAGTATACATACTGTACAACTTGCAGAATCTGCAAAATGTTCATTATTTTACCAAAATAAGAGAAATCATACAAAATGCATGTTATGTTTTATTTGGTACTGACCTGAATAAGATATTTCACATAAAAGATATTTACATATAGTCCACAAGAGAGAATAATAGTTGATAATTCATAAAAATTACCCTGTTCAAAAGTTTACATACACTTGATTCTTTATACTGTGTTGTTGAATGATCCACAGCTTTGTTTTTTTTTTGTTTTTTTTTGTTTAGTGATAGTTGTTCATGAGTTCCTTGTTTGTCCTGAACAGTTAAACTGCCTGCTGTTCTTCAGAAAAATTCTTCAGGTCCCACAGATTCTTTGGTTTTTCAGCATTTTTGTGGATTGAACGCTTTCCAACAATGACTGTAAGATTTTGAGATCCATTTTTTCACACAGAGGACAACTGAGGGACTCATATGCAGCTTTTACAGATGGTTTAAAAACTCACTGATGCTTCAGAAGAAAACACAATACATTTGAAAGCCGAGGGGTGAGATCTTTTTTAATGTGAAGATCAGAGTAAAATGTACTTATTTTGTCTTCTGGGGAACACGCAAGTATATTTTTAGCTTCTGAAGGGCAGTAATGAAAAAAAATATGATATTTAGGCAAAATAATAAAACTACACACATCCCCATTCTGTTCAAAAATGTACACCCCCTAGCTTAATGCATTGTTTTTCCTTCTGAAGCATCAGTGAGCGTTTGGACCTTCTGTAATAGCTGCATATGAGTCCCTCAGTTGTCCTCAGTGTGAAAAAGAGGATCTCAAAATCATACAGTCATTGCTGGAAAGGGTTCAAATACAAAAAATGCTAAAAACTTAAGAATTTGTGCAACAAATGTGAAGAACAGCTGGCAGTTTAACTGCAGGACAAATGAGGGACTCATGAACAACTATCATTTAAAAAAACAGCTGTAGATCAGTCAGGCAGAAACACAGTATTAAGAATACATTTTTTAGCAGGGTTAATTTTTGTAACATTTTTATAAATACAACTATTATTTTTGCTTGTGGACTGTATGTAAACATATTTTATGTAAAATATATTATTCAGGTCAGTACTAAAAGTATTGTGCATAAATAATTGTGCAGGGAACAGTGTAAAAAAGTCATTATTAATTGATAATTTGACCCTGTAATTTAAATGTAAAAAAGCTGTTGGTGTTTAAATACTGCGATCTGGAAATTGCAATGTTTTTGCAAAAATATATGCAAAGTCATTTATTTCCAGTATTACTGCATTATAGTATTACTGTCTTACATTACAGTTTACACAACTTGATCATAGAAATATCTAGGTTGTACATTAATCTGATGGAGTTCAGAACACATTGTCCCATTGTTCATCACATGTCAAAAGTGAAAATTGGCAAGCAAAGATAATGCCAAGATGACCTTGATGAAAATCAATGGCCATGTTTCCTTGAGGACAGAAATTAACTTTTAAAAATGAGAATTGCATTATATATATATATATAGTCATTTTAATTTTTTAATCATCTTGAAAATTACAGGATTTGGACCACTGTTTCATGTGGATCTAATTAGTGTGCTTGTAACATAAGAGCAGCGTATCTGAGATCTTTGGTAGCGCGTGCAGGAGATTTCAATCTTCGGATGGGTACTGTTATCTGATGAAGTAAAGCTATTTTAATAGGTGATCCTGCTGCTGCTGTTGACGCCACACAATCAACATCACATGATGGACTGTGCGGTATGCAGGCTGGGAGTTCAGCATCAGGACACAAGCTCCAGGCTACTGTGATTATGGTGAGGACTTTGAAGGACACTAGAAAGACTCATTTAAATAGAAATAAAAAGGCTAGAAAGGCTAATTAAATCGAATGCCTTTTTGTTATCTGCAGTAATGTGATCAGCTAGAGCTCTATTTTATAATACAATTAGGCATGCTGGTTGAAGTAATGTATAAAAAGTTTTAACGATCTGTAAAAGATTATTAGAAAATGATTGCGAATCCTGGCCCTGTGTTTAGGTATATGCATTATGTAATGATATATTATGTAAAAGTACTGTACATGAAAACATTTTGTTTCTACTATATTTTGTGTACAGTATACACACAACTGTAATATAAACAACTTTGTTAACACTGACAACTTCTGTTTGTTTTTTTTAAGAGGTCACTTATTGATATAAGTTTGAATATATAAAAATATATCAATTAAGGTTTCCTGATATTTCTTACTTTATATGTGCATTACCTAAATATCTGTTGAACATCATGTAATAATTATGGCTGGGTAAGATTTTTTACATTTTAATCAATTCTCATTTTTACAAAACAATATTGATTATAAACCCCAAAGACTCGACTAGTCTTGCCTGGTTTCATGAAATGAATGGAACATTGTAGCGCACCTTTTTACATGTATAAATAGACGAAGATATGTTAAAAGAAAAGTACAAAATACTTATCCTGTCTCATGTAATCGCTCAATCAGTGTTTAACCAGGGAAAGACGTCAGTATAACAGCTGGCAAACAATATGTCACGTAACATCACATTTACCTCAGGAAAAAAAAAAACATATTTAGAAACCAAAGATGGGTAATAACTGATTACATGTAATCTGAAAATTAAGTACTTGTAATTAGATTACATTTTTAAATACCCGGAACCAGACTACAGTCAGTTTTTATGGATTACATGATTACACATTATTTACACAATAACAATATTCATAATTTGACTCTCCATACGATGATTTTTATTTGAATTATCACTGTGTAGAGGTTATTTAACCAAAGGCTTTTGACTTTCAAACACATTAAAATGCACACATTCACGAACTTTTTTGTCATCTGATTCTCTTACCTAAATGTATTTACTTGAAGTACCTCTGAGTTTGAATTTTCGTTTCGAATCAAATGATTCACATCCGATTGGAGCGCTTCGAAACAGTGAATCATTTTGCAACGCAAAGTGATTCATAGTTTCAAAAAGCTCCGTTGATACCGTGTTCTTTGCTCGCTTTCTCTATATAATTTATTCGTTGTTTAAATAACAGTAGAAATGACATAATTACATAATAGGCCCAACTTACAATGTATTTATTAAATTGTGATCACGTTAGACACAATTTGTAAATTTTCGTATTAAAAACATTTCATGACATGACACTCATTATCTGGTACTTTCCTAAAAAGACGGGTTTATAATGTGCGTTGTTAACAGATTACACTATAATTAGGTTTTTATTAAACCCCCTGCAGTTCCTTCACAAACCCCAGTTTAGGAAACCTTGTCATAATATAATGCAGCTCACGCTGTTAATAACAACAAATGGAATATAGTTACTTTTTGAATGTTTATGTCAGTATGGTAGTTTGTAAGATTATCCTGTTTAAATCAATGTGATAAACGGGTTAGGTCAAAAGTAATCTAAAAACAGTCTGATTACATTACCTAAAATGTGTAATGGAATGGATTTCATTTCTAGCTACATTTTTTGTCATGTAATTTGGAATCAGTAACAGATTACAGTTTGTAAGTAGTCTACCCAGCTCTGTCAGAGACCATAAACTTATTAGTTAGCTAGAAAAATGAGAGAGAGGAGCATTTTGCTAAATATTTGTGTAATTCATTATCATTTTACTGTGCTTTAATATTTTAAATTTGAATAAATCAGTCAAGTTTTTATGACAGCCACCATTTAAATGTTTATATTAAAAAACAACTTCAATAATATAGTAGTGTATAGTACCAAATGACTCCCATGTGTTTTTTAGAGCATTAGTTGCAATATTTTTTCCTTGAGAAAATTTGCTATGTACTGTACCTGATGCTATATATCCAAAACAATCAACAGTGAATCGAACTGAATCAAAATCAGAACCGAATTACAAGCTTGTAAAGCATAATCAAATCGAATCGTGAAATTTTTGTCAAAGCCCAACCCTAGTAATAATGTTTGTTATTATGAAGTGATCCTACATTTCTATTTCAATGACCCTATCATAAAGATAGGTATAATGCTTATATTCCAAAGAGATACACATGCGACTTACGTTAAACAATACACATTTATTGGAATTTATAAAAGCTAAAAATAAAACACAAAGCTGCTACAGAAAGCATTGTTCATGAAAACATTGAAATAGTGCAGGGTATCTGTACAACAAAATACATTCTCATTTATCTGAAAATTAGTTACATCTAGAAAATAAAAAGTAAACTGCACCATCAAATAACAAAGTCATGATAGAAAATAAAAACAAAAAGTATTTGACATTTTATGTTGAAATCATAAATTGTATCTGCCTCCCTGCCTGGAAGCTAAAAGTGACTGTGACTCACATACTTGAAACGTGACGCGTTATTAACTGTATATTAAAACAAAATCCTTTCTTCCTTCCTATTGTGTGCAGTCTTTTTGTAAATGTCAAAAATGGCAAAATGATTCTTAGCACATTGAGGGTGATTTTAGCTATTTTTGTGTGCCATTTTCCTTCAGCAAATAAACGCCATGTGAACCATTTAAGGGAAATTTATAATTGAGTTAAATTAAGTTCAATTGCCTCTGCATTCCTATCTTGACTATTTTGTGTTGTTTCCTCTTGAGGAACATCCACAGTACAAACATCAAGATGCTCATGATCTTTTGCTTCCATTGCAGCCATTATTTCCTCTTTCGTCTGCTGTGTTTCTACATCTTTCTCTTGATTTTTCCTTTGTTTGTTGATTCGCTCCTCTTTCTTCATCTTCCAGAAGTATATCAGGTTTTTCTCAGGATATGTGACTTTAGCAAGAGGCAGTTTATGAATATTTTTTATCTCCGTAGTGATCAAAAGGAAAGTGAGGGCAGAGAGACAAAAGGGCCAGGTGCATGATGGGAGTCCAAACTGTTGAAATACCATGTAAAAAACATTTGAAATCACATACATTTTTGTATATTTATTTCATGTTCTGGGTTTATGATACCTACAGTAGACATCACATTTGCGATTGCCGAGCCGAGATAGGCACAGAAGAATGCTACGGGAAAACAAGATTGTAATTTCAGTGATTTGACCATAACTGTGTAATGATATAGGAAATTGTTATTACATAATCAGGAAAGAGAGAACATTTTCCACTTACCACAGGCCACAGCCAGAAGATGTGTCTGCCATGTGAGAGCGTAGAACATCCCACCAATGGCAATGCAGGCCAAAACACAGTTGTAACCCCACAGACCAAAGTAGATGCTCTGGAACGGCGCAGCAAGGGCAAGACCTGGAAGTCAGAGTAAAGGCGATTTAAAAGTTTAGTTCACTTCCAGAATAAAAAAATTCCTGATAATTTACTCTCCCCCACGTCATCCTAGATGTTCATGTCTTTCTTTCTTCAGTCAAAAAGAAATTAAGATTTTTGAGGAAAACATTCAAGGATTTTTCTACGCATAGTGGACTTCAGTGGTGGCCAATGGTTTGAAGGTCCAAATTGCAGTTTCATTGCAGCTTCAAAGGGCCCTACACGATCCCAGCCGAGGAATAAGGGTTATCTAGCGAAACGATCTGTCATTTTAAAAAAAAATTAAAGTTTATATACTTTTTAACCACAGATGTTCATTGGAAATGTCACCTGTTGACGTAGGTGGAAGTACCGACCCAGTGTTTACAAAGCGAACTTGCAAAGAAAGACTCCATTTACAAAAAAAGGTGAAAGAACGATGTCGGACGATTTTGGAGTTGGAGGAGAAACTAAGAGTTTCATCCCTAACTTTTTGAACCAAAGTACACAGACAAAGAACTAACCACGCTTTCCCAACATGATTACATAATGTGTGAAGTTGTGCAGAGCTAGTGCAAGATGAGCATTTGTGGTTAAAAAGTATATAAATTAGTGGGGGTTTTTTAGAAAATGGTTGATCATTTCAATAGGTAAGATCCTTATTCCTTGGCTGAGATTGTGTAGAGCCCTCTGAAGCTGCATTTAAACCACAATTTGGACCTTCAACCCATTGACCACCATTAAAGTCTAAGATATAGGGAAAAATCCAGGAAATGAAGAAAGAAAGACATAAAATATTCAAATACACTTGTGATCTCTTACCTGATACCATACCAACTGCTGATCCTATAGTTGCATGTGCAAATGTTATGGGTGAGGAAATGAACAAGGCAATCATGAATATTCCTCCTGTCCAAGGATTGTCACACCCATATACCTGTCCAATACCCACAGGGATTGAGCAGAAGAGCTGTAAAAAAGAACAAAATGGTCAAAAGTTTGGAATAATAATGATTACAGTCCTAAATTAGAATGATTTCTGAAAGATCAAGACTGGAGTAATGATGCTGAAAATGTAGCTTTGTCATCACAGGGATGAATTACATTTTAGTCTGTATTTCAATATATTTTCAATAGAAAAAGTGCTTTTAAATTGTAATAATATTTCACAATATTAAATTCAACCTTGGTAAGCATAAGAGACTTGATTTAAAAAAAAGAACTTTAATATAATAAACTTTTATGATATTTAACCGGCCTTATATGACTTAAAACTAGGTGACATTTAATTTGAGCAGAACATTTTGAATTTCCTGCAAGATTGAATTTCATAGTGTCGGTTAAGGTATCTTGTGATAAATCTGCTCTCTTCAGTAACATGTGACAGTAATCTAGAAGATTCCTAACCTTCTGCTGTTGCATAAGTGCATTTCCCTGTTTAGAGGGAGTGGCTGCTTATCAAGATGCAAATTTGAGACAGCTTTCCCTCTGAAATCTTTCATTTTGACCTCATTTTCACTTGCTAGCTCTTACCTTAGAATAATCCAGCTGAGACCATGTCAAGTTATGCATGGAAGTGCGTGGCTGAAAGAGAACCTGAGGGAAGTGGTGATTGTAGTGGCCTGTAGCCACCATATGGAGACACACTAGTATGTTAAACGGCAGGGTGAAAACAGGCAGGTCCCACCGACTGTTGATGGAAGCCAAGGCACTGGACACTATGGGACTGGAGAAAACAACACTTGTTAGGATTATATCATTTAGCAGTGAGCCTAAAGTAATGGTTCATAATCGGGGAAAAAAAACATTTAAATAATAAAAACAATCATGGAATCATGGAAAAGGAATGGAAAATATGAGTATATGAATGAGGAGGGTGTGAAGGGTGTGTGTCCAATCAGATTCATGCCTGCTAGGCAGATGGCTCATTTGCATAACAGAAAACTATGCAGAAAAAGACTAAACTATAAAGAAAAAGATGCATTAAAAACGATTAGTGCTGTCAAATGATTAATTGTGATTAATCGCATCCAAAATAAAAGTTTATGTTTACATACTATATGTCTGTGTACTGTGTATATTTATTATGTATATATATATATATATATATAAATACACACACGCATGTATATATTAAGGAAAAATATTTTAGATTTATATCTAAAATATTTATATTTATTTATAATCTAAATTGTACAGTATACAGGTGTAAATATATATATACATATAAATATATATATATTTTTTAAATATATACATGTATGTGTGTGTATTTATATGTACATAATAAATATACAGCGTAAACACACATATATATAGTATGTCAACATAAGCTTTTATTTTGGATGTGATTAATCACGATTAATCATTTGACAGCCCTAAAAAAGATTTTTGTTTACTTTCGTATAATAAACCTTTTTGGTAAAGTGTTGGATCACCACTAGATCTAAAATAAAAGACTAAAGTAAGTCTAAAGTAAAAAGTAAATCCGACTGGCTTAGACTAGTCAAAAAAAAAAAAAATCATCACTGAACTGTGAAATATGCCTTGTGTAAAATGCCAACCAGCATGACTAATATTTATGTAAACAAAATCAGATTTTAAAATCATTTTGTCCATACATAACCCCACAAGGAAAAAAAAAATAAAAGAAGCTGTTACATTTTTTTTTACATTCCTTTCCATATGACAGAACTCAAGTAATTCAATCATATGACTTTGACTTTGATGAGTTTTTGACTGACGGAACATTCCATGCGAGTATGTCGCAGTTTTGAAGAATCTAAATTCCTCACATTTTAATGGCAGCAGCTATTAAGTGCAACTAAGTGCAAACAGCTATTAGGTGCTATTTACATTAAATGAAAACCGCATATTTTCTTGCCGATATATGCTATTTACACAAGTGCAAATAGCAATATACTCTATTTACACTGTAAAAATAGCATGTTTTCAAAAATATTAGATGCTATTTATACTGCTTAGTGCAAGTGACAGATATTTGCAGTATTGTAGTACATTATAAAACAGTATGCAACAATAACATATTGAGTGTAAATGATCATTTTTATTTAAATTATTAAATGGATGTCACCTTGGGACAATGAAGCCCTCTATACACCTACCCCAGCCAACCCGATCTCATGGCAATTCATATATATTTTACGAGGTGGCAAATTTTTGCTAAATCGTATGTATTTTACAAGTTCCCCAAATTGTATGAATTTGTATTCATAAACCAGTCACTAGGGTCTAGATCAGGGGTTCCCAAACTTTTCAGCCCACAACCCCCAAAATAACAGTGCCAGTACCTCGGGACCCCCACACTAAAGTATACGAACGTTTTGCAAAACGGCGCACAAGCATAATGACAACACAAAGCAACACAACAGTCTTATAACCATAATATTATTTTATAGTTATTTACTCATTATTTACATTTGAACATTAATCTTGCCTAATGAGCTGGGTGGGCAACATGCTGGATTTTTATTTTTAATTCACCTTATATTTTTTATTTATTAGTAAAATATGCTATTTCTAATGCTTTAAAAATTATTTGATTTCTGGAAATCATCTTGCGACCCCTCCTCCTGGTCTTGCGACCCCCTGGGGGGTCTCGACCCCTACTTTGGGAACCCCTGGTCTAGATGAATCCTACTAAATCGTACAAGTGAGGTTGTGAGATAGTGTTGCCCTAACCCTAACCAATAAACACGTGAGGACTTTAGTTTTTACTTTTTAATTATTTCCTCATTTTAATGACAGCAAATGCCTTTCCGATGTGATCTGTGAAGTGAAAAGGGAGTGGAGCGAGTTTAGCAAAAGGCGAATTTGGGTTGACAACCTCACTCGTAGGTTTAGGGGCGGGGTTTGAGGTGGTAATTCGTACAAATTCATACAAATTTGCCACCGCGTAAAATACGATTTTCATTGACTCATCAATATTGCAAATTCTTGTAGTGTATTTCAGACTTTTAATACAAATCTATATTAGCAATGAATGAACTGAAGAACCAAGTGATGAACTTACCATGCCATTGACATGAAAATGTTGGGAAAAAGCAGCCACCAGTACCAATCTCCTGCCTTCGAGAAAACCGCCATCAGGAGACCAACCAAGATGCCGTTATATCCGTACAGGCCATTTGCGATCGCACCTCTAAGGGGAATACAGTATAACAATGAAATCTTGCTCAATATAATCAAACTGTAAATGCACTATAGGTCGCCATCTAAATACCTGTTTTGACCAAGGATGAGGGCTGAAATCGTAGCAAACAAAGTGCCAACAAAACCATTGAGGGCCCACCATTGGTTCTGCAGAATAAGCCCAGCAAAGATGACCAGTCCACTGAGAGGATTGTTCACAAACATCACCTGAGCGGCTCCCCGCAGCACCCAGTCCAAAATCTGAAGCAAGATAAATTGCCCTGAACAGGGTAAACAAGTGAAAGAACATAATCAGTACAAAGAAAATCTCCATAGAGGTTTGCACAGAAGTTTGAAAACAAAACTGTATTTATATTATGAAATAATGGTGGTGCTGCTACTACACTACTACTACTACTAATCTGCATATCAATGAGTGTGTGTTTTGTAATTATCAAAGGTCATTGAAAAAGAGCACACTACATTTGAAGTCAAAAGTTTACATACACCTTGCAGAATCAGCAAAATGTTCATTATTTTAGCAAACTAAGAGGGATCATACAAAACGCATGTTATTTTTAATTAGTAGCGAGCTGAATAGGATATTTCACATATCACAAATATGTATACCATATCACCATCACAAATAATGGTGAATCTATAAAAAATTACCCCTTTCAAAAGTTTACATACACTTGATTTTTAATAATGTGTTGGTACCTGAATGATTCAAAGATTTTTTGCTTTTTTTTTTTTACTGATAGTTGTTTATGAGTCCCTTGTTTGACCTGAACAGTTAAACTGGGGTGTAAACTTTTGGACAGAATGAAGATGTGTACACTTTTCTTATTTTAATATCATATTTTTCAGAAACTACAGCAGATACATATTTCCCAGAAGACAAAATAAGTTTAATTTAAAAATTAAATAAAAAAAAAAAATACTCAAAAGTTTTTTAAGAACAGCAGGCAGTTTAACTGTTCATGAACAACTGTCACTAAACACACAAAAAAAACCCTGAAAAAAATCAAGCGTATGTAAACTTTTGAACAGGGGTCATTTTTATAAATTCAGCTATTATTTTCTCTTGTGGACTATATGTAAATGTCTTTTATTTGAAATATCTTATTCAAGTCAGTACTAAATAATGCATTTTGTGTGATCCCTCTTATTCCTAAAGACAGTGTGAGTTTGTAGACTAAAAAAAGTGGTAAGCAAATCAACTAAATAACCACCTCGATCAAATTACCAGAACAGATTTAGACAGACACAAGTGTTGAAGTATCTCTGCTGTTCAGTCTTCTTCGTAGTGAAAGAAACTACTTGATTACCTCATTGTTTATTTTACACTCTCCTACTAACTATTCACTGCTGAATTAATGTTCTTGTTTTTACTTTTTTTTTTCTAAATTCTCTTCTTTACAGTTTAAGCTAGCTTGCTATTTTACCTTTCATCCATTCTCCGAATGCAGCCATGTCTCCAGCGATGTATGAGACCCATTTTATGAGTTTTTCTTTAAACTTCTGATGTGAATTTGGCCTTTCGGGTCCCTGCGGCTGCTGTTTCTTCTGGTCTGTAGTTTCACAGACTGGATTTGCCATGAGTGGTTTCAGCTCCTGTAAATGTTCACAGGTTTCATTGGTATAACAATGGTAGTGAGCAAAAACAGACTTTAGGATTGATGTTCTTTGCAGGGGGTGTTTATGTTCCTCTAGAGCAATCAGGACCGGATTTTCCTTTTTTTTTTTTTTCAAAAGACAAAAACAGGAAACATCTCACCTTTGTGTTTTGAGCGCTGGGATACTGTGAAGTTGAAGTGCTGCAAAGATGTTTGACATTCAACGAGCCACCCTTCAAATAAAAAATGTAATATTAGATATTAGATATAATTAATACACTGATACTAAGATTGCGAGAAAGACGGAGCAGATGTACCTTAGTGAGTTGTGTTCCAGGCATATATGGGGCCAGTTATAAAAGCAAAGAGATGCATAAAGTCGCAGCTCTGATGGTTTTATATTGTTGGGCTGCATAGGTTGCTCCACCTCTTTTTATGCAGACCTGATGCAGAAGAGTGATAAAGCTTCTAGTCATTCCCTCTGCATTCCTTTGATTCCGTTTGGTACTTGCTAAGTTGCTTAAACAGGTTTGTCATTAATTTAGCTTTCATTTCATTCTGATTAGCTGTTAAAATTCATAAAAACAATACTCTATGGCTTTAAAGTTATGAAAAATGCATTAGGTGTGATCAAAACGGTTACTGATACTTTTCTGAATAACTAAAACAAAGTTTCACACAAATATGGATTAACTCATTTGTACTTGAGGCAAATCACAGCTTGCCAATCAGCTGAGGCAAAAAAACAAAAGGGCCTTTGTTGTTCAGACCTCTACTGCCAGTTCTGTTGACAAGTGCACCTGTGAGACGTGACTGTGCCAAACAGGAGACCTGCAGGACAGCTCTCTTCAGATTTGAGGTACTCAACTGTTCAAAAGCCTGGGGACTAGCCTGTGTTTTTAAAATGTTTTTAAAAGAAGTCCCTTATGCTCACCACGTCTGCATTTACTTGATCAAAATACCATAAAACACTATTAAGGTTTATTATTATCATTCAAAATGACCGTCTTCTTTTTTATATATATATATATATTTTTTTTTTTTTTAAATTGTAACAATTGTATTTAATTTGATGTCATTTTAAAGTTCCCTGGGATGGCAAAGCTGAGCCATTTCTACAGTCTTATAATCTGTATCTTATAGCATCCAAAATGTTTGTATATGTCTTTCTTTCTTCAGTTGAAAAGAAATTAAAGTTTTTGAGGAAAACATTACAGGATTTTTCTCCATATAGTGTACTTCAATGGTGGCCAATGGGATGAAGGTCCAAACTGAAGTTTCAGTGCAGCTTCAAAGTGCTCTACACGATCCCAGATGATTAATAAGGGTCTTATCTAATGAAATGAGTGGTCATTTTCTCAAAAGAATAAAAAGTTAGTGCAAGATAAGCATTTGTGGTTGAAAAACATTTTTATTTATTTATTTATTTTTAGAAAATGACCAATTGTTTCGTTAGACAAGACCCTTATTCCTTGGCTGGGATCATGGACCCTTTTCAAACTGCAATTTGGACCTTCAACCCACTGGCCACCATTGAAGTCCACTATATGGAGAAAAATCCTGGAATGTTTTCCTCAAATGTTATATATATAGATTTTTTTTTTTCGACTGAAGAAAGAAAGACATGAACATCTTGCTCGACATGGGGGAAAGTAAATTATCAGGAAATTTTTATTCTGGAAGTGAACTAATCCTTTAACTTCAGAGAGATGCCTCCTGGGCTGTTTTTTTTTTTAAACATCATGTATCATGTAGGACATTTTAAGTACAAGTGAAGTGTGTTTACATTATATTGTAAACCAGGCCTATTGATACTGCAAATGATTGATTAATTTCCCCTAATTTATTTGTTTACATTCATTCAAATCATCTTGAAATCTTATCTCAGATTTACTGTGGTTTCCCTGAAAAAGAATTGCTCAATGGCATAAATAAATGTTGAAGTCCCAGCACACTTGTCTAGCTAAATGTTGCATAAATCTAAACAGTCACAGCAGGAAATACAAATGTGTGACAAAACAGTAATAGTAAATTAAGAAAAAAAGGAACTACCTGATTTCCCTACAGTCGTGTTGTGACAAATCAAACTGTTAGCATAGCACTCTTAGCTAGCATGTGATAGGACTTTCTATTTTTGCCATGATCTCAGATGGGAAGTCTAGCGGGACAAACAGATGTTTTACTGAAACTGTTGTGCAACATTTCTCTCATTCGCTACAAATGTACAAAAATATTTGTCTCATTTTAGTCATTCACTCTTCATTCGTTGATGTTTCCCACTAGGACAATGTGTTCACTGATCTATGCTATGCACTTCTAAAGTTACATACTTTATTAGTTTTTCTATATTTTCTGAATAATGTTATTATTTGTTTATTTCATTTATTTATTTGTATTATTTACATTTTTAATTAGACCATTTAAAATAGCAGATTCTTTGCATTAAGTGGAAATATTGTTCCATGCTATTTACAGTAAGTGCAAACAGTGATAGGTGAAACTAGGTGGGAATAACAATATTTTCTTAGCACAAATTATAAATAGTATTTTGAATCTTAGTGTAAATAGTTTCAAGGGCTATTTATACTTAGTGTAAAAAGTGGCAAATACTTTTTGCACCTTAGTGTTTTTTAGTACACCCAGTAGGGGTGTGCAATATTATATTCTGTGTGATCTGTTCACAGTGGTGAAAGAAATAAATCTTTTCCAATAAGTTTAAATTGATTTTTACCCGTATAAACCCATTTTTATCTAAAAGTGTGGCATCATCTTTTGAGTCAAATACTTGCATTAACCAGTCAATTAGAATAATAAGACATTTTGGCTGTAAACAAGCAAATTCAATCAGTATCAACAAAATCCAGCTTTGTAATGCAGAGGAAGCAGAAGCTGAAGTGGCATTGACACATATCTAATGCAGCTCAGATGGACATGGAATGCTTAATCTGCAGTTACAAATACATAAACAATGTTTTGATATTTTAGACATAAAGCGCGATTACTGATATTTTGAAATCATTTTAAAATGAGAATATACTTTAATTGTGAAATTACAACTGCCAGTAGGTGCCAGCAAATCACTGTTGAGTCACTGCGATTCAACCGAATCATTTAAACGGTTGCTTCATTAAGAATCTAAACACAGTCGTGTTGCTCAGAACAGTGCTGTGGCTGTGTTTGGAAGGATGGTTGGAGAAATAGAGCAAAAACAAGAAATATCGTGTCTAAAACGTAAGTCTCCTAATATTAACTTCTTGTTTATTGAACTGTTGTATAAAATCAATATCACGTGTAATCATGCAGATTTTTGGAGAAAATATGGCACTCTACGTGTGATATAGAGTGTTGACGGCACTGAATGTAAACAACGCCACTGAACCGAACGAATATTTTGCTTATTATTGCTGCTGAAAATAGTCAACTATTGTCATTTTTGGGCTGTACTAATCGGTCTGACATGGAAAAACATTTCCTATAAACATCCAAAAGTTATAACAAATCAAGGAGTGCAAAAAAACTGTCTGAGGAACAAAAGGTGTTTGGTCATACCGAATGCTGCTGATTAGTAAAGCTATCATCGAAGGTCCATAAGAGGGACAATGGTTATATTTAGTTATATTGTATAATATGCTATAATCTAATCAAAAAATAAGAATGAATCAGAAAATACAGATTCAGGTTGGTGAAATAACTCCCTATTCACCATGTCACTGCTCTTACACAAGTTTTCTTTCTTTAATGAATAGAAAAAATTGACTTACCCTTAGTGATGTGGATGAGTTTGTTTGTTCATTGGGACAGACATGCAATTGTTCAGTAGTTTTGACTTCAGTGTTGCTTGTAGAGAAAATACCAATCCATAATCCATAAAAAAACATTTCCTCCAGTAAAAAAGCCCATCCTCTGTTGTCCTCTCACATTAAAATTCACCAACATATTTGTTAAGAACTGTTTTTGCTTTTAAACAGTGCTTGACCTTTGCATATTTCTCTCCTGATTCAGACAAAACTTTTTCACTGGAGAAAGCAATATTATGGATAGAGGAGTACTTAAAATGTTTTAATGATGGATTTGTGTATTACAAACAAACACACTATTCATAGTTGTGGATTACTTGTGCATCATTGTGATGTTTTTATCAGTAGTTTGGACTCTCATTCTGACGGCACCCATTCACTGCAGAGGATCCACTGGTAAGCAAATGATTTATTGCAAATTTCTCCAATGATTAAGAAACAAATCTACAGACTATTTCTTGAATTGTTATTGTACTATTGTTATGTTATGTAAAAAACACAATTTGTTGAGTCAACCTAAAATAATTTGTTACCCTGCTGCCTTTAAATTTTAAGTTCAGTCAACTCAAATAAGTTTATTCAAGTTGAAATGTTAAGTTGTACTAAGTGACAACTAAGACATTCAAGTTGACTAAATTAAAAAATAGTTTGTTAAACTTAACAGCTGTGTTTGATACTCAGCTTCCTCAAAATTTTAAGTTGAATCAACTCAAATATCTAAGTTGTCACTTAGTAAAAAATAACATTTCAACTTTTTTAAAAAAAGGTTTCCCACTGTAAGAATGAAGCAGATTGCCAGTAACACCTGCAAATTTGGGGGATTTGAGTCATGTTAAATTTATTCAATGTTTATCTGTCTAGTATTGTATTTAAAACAAAAAAAAAAATTACCTATTAATTCTCTGCTCTTGGATAATATAAAGTAAATACCTTTAGACTATTATTTAAAACAAAATACATAATTTCACACAGGCCACTTCCATTTGTGGCTTAAAATTTTAAATTGTCAGTTATAAATGTGTGTATGTGTGTGTGTGTGTGTGTGTGTGTGTGTGTGTGTGTGTGTGTGTGTGTGTACAACAAAATGTTAAATTATTTTACCAAAATAAGATTTTAAGCCAGATTTTATTAAGATTTTTTTTTTTATTTAGTACTGACTTACATAATATATTTCACATAAAAGACATTTACATATAGTCCACAAGAGAAAATAATAGTTAAATTTATAAAAATGACCCTGTTCAAAAGTTTATATACGCTTAAATCTTAATAATGTGTAACAGTTAAACTGGCTGCTGTTCTTCAGAAAAATCCTTCAGGTCCCACAAATTCTTTGGTTTTTCAGCATTTTTGTGTATTTAAATCTTTTACAACAATGACTCTATGATTTTGAGATACTTCTTTTCACACTGAGGACAACTAAGGGACTCATATGCAACTATTACAGCGTGTTTAAATGCTCACTGATTTTCCAGAAGGAAAAACGCTGCATTAAGAGCTGGGGAGGGGGGGGGACTTTTGAACAGAATGGAGATATGTACATTTTTCTTATTTTGCCTAAATATCATATTTTTTTTTCATTTAGTACTGCCCTTCAGAAGCTACAGAAGATGTTTCCCAGAAGACAAAATACTGTAGTTAAATTTATCCTGATCTTCAAATTGATCTTCTTAATGCATTGTGTTTTCTTCTGAAGCATCAGTGAGCATTTGAATCTTCTGTAATGCATCTCAAAAACTCAAAGAAGCTGTACTGTAGTCATTCTACCCACCGCTGGTTATTTGGCTTTTTCAAGAAAAACTAGAACAAAACATTATAAGCAGAAAAAACAGAGGCACATTTACCTGTTGAGAACAGACCCAGAGTACTTTTTCCCATCTTTAAATGATTTTTCCTTCTATTTTTATCCTCCATATTCCCTGTTACCAAGACATAACAGCGATGATTGTAGAAAAATAAATGGTCACAAACAAATTACTCACATACTGAGAGATCTTCAAGTGCCCTTGGCAATGTTCTCTCTCTATGGGATGAATCACAACTGTAATAAAAATCCACTGAAATTACTGTTGTTTCTTGTACCTGTGGGAATGAAGACCGCCAATATCCTATGAAAAAAAGCAGGATGTAGGCTTGCTGAATTTTCATTGCCAAATATTTGATTGAATTAATGCTAAAGTTGTCTTCATTTCCTCCTTAAAACAAGATCCACAGCTCCACCTCCAGGCAGGACAGACGAATGACCCCTCACGAGGAATCTGCAGCCACAGAACACAGGAGGGCAGAAGAGGTACACTTTTAATGCTGGGATCAAGCTTGCGATTAGAAGTATGTTGTGTTTTCATGTCTAAAGCTACATAGGAACATAAAATGGTATTCAAAAAAAGAACACTAATTTTATTACCATCCTCTTTGGAAGGAAGATCCACTTTCCTGCTTTGTTTCTTCAAAGTTGATGGTTAATGCATTTCTTGAATTTAAGCCAAAAGAAGAGTATTAAAACAGATTGCCCTGCTTACAAATGTCTATTCAGTGAGTTACATATGTACAGATCAGCCATGCCTCAGGAGAACAGCACCACAAGACCATTCATCTCTGCATCTGTGTATTATTTTAATCCAACTAAAGTCAATTGAACTTGATACATCATGACATTCAATAACAGGAATGCAAGTTTTCATTTTTTAAGAGAGGGTTTTGGCAGGCAACGTGATGAGATTTCCATATGGAAGTCCAGCTTTAAGAGCAAACGCGATATTCCGTCCAGACAATTATACAAACAATAGGAGATTGTGGTTAATTTATAATTAACTTAACTTGCTTGTCATTTTTTAATGACTGGACATCAACCAATCAAATCTTTTTCATGTCTGACTCATGCTCAAAGAAATCAATTAATTGAAGAAAATGCCTGAATCCTGATTTATTTATTTCTTTTTTTGTTCTCAAAACCATCACAGTTAACTGAATTGAAAACACGTGTTGGGTAAACTGCTCTGCCTAATTTCTAACAGGCAATTTACGTATCGTGAAATGAGGAAAACATGCGCTTCTTTTTAATAATATAGCATGAAATACTATTCTGAATTTTGCCAACTGTCTTAAAATAACCAATAATTATTTGGGAGTAGGAAATGATGTTATAAATTCTACAGTGTTTTGTGGAGCTGCACATCAAAATGTGAATTCCTCTAGTGTCAGTTCCAGAGCACTGCGTCACAGTCGGTCGGACCACCTGCGCAAACACTTACGTTTCGCCCGAAAGTAGTAGTCGAGCTGCCAGTAGCCCTACCAGAGAATGAATAACACAGACTGGCAAATTTCTGCCATTGTATTGAAATTACAAGTGGCAACCAGTCCAACTTTATAGACAAAACTAGTGCACGGCAAGGTGAGTATAAACTCGTAAGAAGGTAAAAATGGAACAGACCTGAGGGAGAAATTCTGATAAGAGCATGATGTTCTCATTTTGTTTTATTATAACAGAACCTGGTCGAATTTTCCTTGTAAAAACAAGTGAAATTCATGTAAAGTGATTCCTGAACTATAAAACGCCCAAGTCTGCAATGGAAGCTAAATCATCTAGATTTAGTGATAGGAAATAGCTAAAAGTGAGACTGAAGTTCTTTAAGGTCAAGTCCCGAAGACTACATAAACCACAGGTGGCGGTTCGCAAATCCTTGTAATTCATGATACCATCTTTGACGGATCTGTCAAGTCATTAGTCAGTGTCAAAGGCGAGCGGAGCGACATCTACTCTCTCTTGTCTACACAACTGTCCCTACATTCCATATACAATAGGTTGGCTATATATGGCCAACTACCTTACTCACACTAGGATGCAGACAGCCAAAGGAGCAGAAGTGGTTTCCAGATGTTGACACAGACAGACAGTAATTGGAGTTTGTGATGGCTTCCAGCTGCCATGGAACACAGCCAGTGAATTCTCCAAAGGGAGTGAATGTTCTGTGCCATAACTCACACAGCAAGGTTTACAATAATAATAATAACATACTTTGCCATCTTGTGGGGGAAAAAAATGACATAGTGATTGCATTTTTTTTTTTTTTTTTTTTGCACCTAAAGCTCTGGAGAGACGTGTCGTGTGGACAAGAGCTGATAGTGCTGACCAGAGCAGTACACTTTTTGGTCCAAATGTTTCCCAATTTTAGAACAGCATAAGTTTTACTCCTATCTTAAGTCTTGGCATGCTTTATGCATTTGGCAGAGGCTTACATTAAGGTATACATTTTATCAATTCATGCATTCCATTAGAGCTGAACCCATGACCTTGTGTCATCCTCTGCTGTTACAGGAGCTATGGGAATCCAAATACACATTACTTGCTGTTCTTTCACAATATTTCACATTTAACATAGTATATAACATTCAATGATGCATGCAAACCCATTTTCATACATATTCAAGTTAATGTTGCAATGAAAAGCAAATCTTCCCCAAATGCTACGCTGAAATACTTTGCATTTAGTCCAATATTTGAAGTTGTTTAAAAACACCTACGGATGTTTTCTCCAGTGGTTTCTGAAAAGCATCTTGCATGACGTCTTTGAAAACACATCTGCTGTTTGCTTGTCAAAGTGACTGTAAGTGGCTATTTGTATTAGATTCCCCAACGGTCACAATGCCAAAATTCTCTTCTCAACATCTAATACACAAAGGACAGTTGTAGACTAATGCTGAGGGCAGGTTTAATGCTGCTCATATGCAATATTATGAAAAGGCTCGTAGACTTATACTTTGTATTTCATCTTTGACGTTCCAAGTAAAAGTCTATGCCTCTGATGCCACTGTATGATCTGATGGGTTGCAAACTTCACCTGGCCTGCTCCTCATGTCATTCCAAACTTCTTTAAGCCTGTTTTGATCATTCCAAAATAAATAAATAAGATTAAAATAAGAATTGAATATATAAATAATAAAAAATAGCTGAGATTTCAAAAGTAATCTCACAGTTCTGATTTTTGTTTTTGTTGAAAACTTTTTAAATTTGAAGATCAGGGTAAATTTAACTTATTTTGTCTTCTGGGGAACATCTTCTGTAGCCTCTGAAGGGCAGTACTAAATGAAAAAAAAAAAAAGATATTTAGGAAAAATAAGAAAAATGTACATATCTCCATTCTGTTCAAAAATTTTCACCCCCAGCTCTTAATGCAGCGTTTTTCCTTGTGGAAAATCAGTGAGCATTTAAACCCGCTGTAATAGTTGCATATGAGTCCCTCAGTTGTCCTCAGTGTGAAAAGATGGATCTCAAAATCATACAGTCATTGTTGGAAAGGGTTCAAATACACAAAAATGCTGAAAAACCAAAGAATTTGTGGGACCTGAAGGATTTTCTAAACAACAAGAGGCAGTTTAACTGTTCAGAACAAACAAGGGAATTATGAACAACTATCACTAAAATAAAAACACAGCTGTGGATCATTCAGGTAACAACACCGTATTAAGAATCAAGGGGATGTAAACTTTTGATCAGGGTCATTTTTATGAATTATGAACTATTATTTTCTCTTGTAGACTATATGTAAACATCTTTTATGTGAACTTAATTTTTTATCTTATTCAGGTCAGTATTAAATAAACAACATGCATTTTATATGATCCCTCTTATTTTGGTAAACTTCTTAACATTTTGCAGATTGTAAAAGGGGGATGTAAACTTTTGACATCCACTGTATAAGTGCTTCACATTTTAGTATTTGACAAAAGTAGCGTTACTAAATTTGAACACCTAGTTCAAATAAAGTGCAACATAGCATATAGGCTCACCAGATGTGTTATATTTTGTCATTTTTCATGTAGTCATTTGACAACACTGTAACATGTAAACCTGAAATGAATAAACACATAGTAGCGCTACACCTTCTAATCTGGCCTACTTTAGTTTGCACTGAACACGGGGCCTTGACGATTAACGCTGTAGCTCTGATTAATCACAAAAACCTGCGTTGTATCCTCACACTGGCAGTTTGAGGGGCAATGGTTGGAAACCCTTAAACCTGACATAGACCAGATGTTGGCAACATCCCCAGTTTTACTCTAAATGAAATGGCGGCAAACAGCCAACAACCTGAGCTGCTTTCACTATGAAATTATATGTTTACAATAATGTGCTATTGCTGGGGCACAGGAGTGCAGTTTCTCAAGGAGCGGGAAAATGAAACCAGCTGTGAATAGTCAGGAACAGTTTGGGTACGGATAAAAAATCTGAGGTTCTGACGGGTAGACAGAAGACACTTTTCATTAGTGTGGCAAGTTCTGGATCTTTAGGGTTTCAGGTTACTTTTTTTATTTGTTTGCTTGTTTCTTTCCTTATTATTTTCCTCATGCACTTTCATGCCCAGGATTTTTAAAGGAAGTTAACCAGAAGTATTAAAAAGCTTACAATTTTATTAAAACACACACATTAATTCATGTATTACTTATTATTATTATTGTATTATTATTAGGGGCCAAGCACCTATAGTTATGCCAATAACTTTTAAACCATAACGTTTAGAAGCAAAAATCTTTTTCCCTCTGATTCCTTGGCTCATGCCAAATCCACACCAAAATTCTAAGGGCCAAAATTTTTAATAGTTAAAAAAAATCTAAAAACCTTTTTCGAACTCATCCTAGGGCCCTATCATACACTCAGCACAATGCGCCACAGGGGTTTTTTGGTAGTTTCAACCATTTTTTTGCTAGTTTTGCTAGTTTGACGCTATATCTCCACAACACTTTAACAAAGACTATAGAATACCCAAGACTTATAGTTTTGAAAGAGGAAAAATGCAACGCTCATTATGGCCACGAAGCCCCGCCTTCTTAATGAAAGAGCCAATCATTGATTAGTAAAGTCAGGATGTCACTGCAGCTGCTGTTAGAACCCCGGTTGCTATAGAAACAGTCAGCGTTGTGAGAGGTGTGCTCAGTACTGCGCATGCGCACTGGCTGATCTAGCCTGAAAAATAAGCTTTTTTTTTAACTCTTTTGGAGCACAAGGAACAATATTTATGAGGCAGTTCTTGTCAGATATCATTGGTGATTTCAAATATCAAATTTAATCGTAAGCTTGGTGAACAGTTTTGGAGAATTTGATGTTTCTCACAAGAGATAGGAGATGCACTTGCATGCCCGAGAGGCGTTTCAAAGATGGCTGCCACGTGGAATGTCTTGCCTTAAAGGGACTTTGACTTTAACGTATTAAGACTAAACTTCTTGTGTGTTAAAAAAAACATAACATTAGGTTATCTGCACAGTTTTGGTGCCTAGTGGTCAGGAAGATATGAAAAATGTCTGTTTTTGCTTATAACTTCTGAACGGTTTGGCCAAAAATCACAAAACTGGTCTCTTCAGATTAGGTGCAGCATGCCGATTTGAACCAATACCCAAATGTCAGCCATTTTGGGCATCGACCAATTTGAATGTCATAAAATGCTATATTTGTCAGCACTAATAGCCTTGTGTCCCAAGTGCAAATCTCAACTCGAGGACCTTTCTCAATACCACTCTACTCTCTCTCTTACTTCGCTTCTTGTCTTCTCTACACTGTCCTATAACAATAAAAGCTAAAATGGCAAAATAAATCTTAAAAATAAAATGCTATATTTTATGAATTAATTCATATATCGTTAAGAAGTATGTGTCTTCTAGGGGTGCAACGGTTCTCGGTAAAGATTCGAACCGTCCCGTTCTCATCCCACGGTTCGACACGCACGTGGACCGCGGTTGCTCTGACCACGCATTTACAATACAGTTCGGTGAAAAAAACAATGCATAAAACAGAGTTCAGCTAATGTATGGTTTTAAATACGCCCCACGTGCGTTTCATGTGAGACTGCCGTCCAATCAACTCGCCCAGCCGGCACACGACCGACCTAGTTTGGTCATTATTTTAAATGCGTCATTATGCAAACACATGAGCGGAGTTCTCCCCATGAAAGACTCGCATGAAAGATCAACGTGCATCTTAATTTCTCTCCAGTACGGTAGGAAATCAAACGAAATTTGGATGATGTTAACCGTCTGACAAGATGATTGACAGGGCAGTTTAAACAGTGACAATATATACGTAACTAAGCAACAGAGCGTCTTTTAAAGACGCAGCTATGACGAAGTAGTATGTCCCGAAGCTTGCCTACTATTTTGCTACATACTCAAAAGTATGTAATTTTTCTTCACAAAAAGAGTACATACTTTTAGGGCATAGTATAAGTAGGCGAATTGGGACGCAGCGTGTGTGTGTGTGTGTGTGTGTTGCGGATGCGTAACGCTAATTGAGCCGCCACCCACTTCATTTAAGTCTGCTGTCTGGGAACATTTCAGGTTTCCAATAGAATACAGCAGCGATGGAAAAAAAAAGCCTGGACAAAACAGTGACTGTATGTAAAACGCGCGAGTGCCGTATGCTCAAGGCAATACGTCCAATATGACCAGTCATTTGCGCCGTCATCACCACGGTGTTGAAAGCGCTCGAGCACAGGTGAGACCGAAATGTTGGTTTTAGCAGGGATTAAAAACTGCTTAGAATTTTATTTTTGTAAAGAAGCCTGCTGTGATCAAGGGTTTAAGTATTTGTAACCCAATAAATATTTTATTTCTTCGAATTTGTCAGTAGCATTTTTTTCCCTAAACGCACACATACCGAGCCATACCGAAACCGTGACCCTAAAACCGTGATACGAACCGAACCGTGGCTAATTTGAACCGTTGCACCCCTAGTGTCTTCAGCTCCATGCCCTAAAGGTAATCAAAATGTTTTGGGGCAGCGCCACCTTGTGGTCAGAAGTTATAATGATTTTCCAAAAATGCTAATAACCTTTGCTGCATCAGAGACATAAATACATTTTTGAATAAAGTCGTTTTTTTGGTTTTCTTTGTGCACAAAAAATATTCTCGTAGCTTCATAACAATACGGTTGAACCACTGATGTCACATGGACTATTTTAACAATGTCCTTACTATCTTTCTGGGCCTTGAACATGTCAGTTGCTTTGCTGTCTATGCAGGGCCAGAAAGCTCTCGGATTTCATAAAAAATATCTTAATTTTTGTTCTGAAGATGAACAAAGGTCTTACGGGTTTGTAACGACATGAGGGTGAGTAAATAATGACAGAAGTTTCATTTTTGGTTGAACTATCCATTTGAGGTTTTAGGTGTTATGTTGTCAACCCAACCAAGATATAACTTTACACAGAAAAGGTTAATAAGCAATTTTTCACACTGAAATTATGTTAACATGTATATTGTTTACATCTTGAGGCTGTACTATTACATATTGGCCTCTTTTGGTTCTATTACAAGTAGCACACTGTAACCCAGATTTTGTCTTCTCTTAAATAAAAGAAGGGGAAAAAAGTCTAAATACATTCTGTGGCAATCAAAATGATGCCAAAAACGCTGTCATTTGGAGCTCAACTTGTAATGAACCTGGGATATTTCTTCGACGGTGCTTTAAAAAAGTACATGGAAAAAACCCCAGAGGGTTATATAATGTATTTGCTCAGAGAGCTCTTGAATCCAAAACAATAAAGAGAAGAAGAACTCAGTGCCCTGAAGTGAAGAGGATCAAATAAAATCAACACTCATCACTGTGATGGAACCTAAGCAACATAAACAGTAACGTATTACCTTCTGCCATGTCTGACTTCAGTGGCATTACATAATGTCACAGTCATCCACCGTTTCACATTCAATTAATTCTCCAGAGCGACTAAGGGTCAGTTTGCCTCTGGCAATCGGGTGTTAAGTGCTTTGCTCAATGCTAGTGAACTCTCACCAGCTCTGCAGTGGCATCAGACACTTCTCCCTAGCAGTGACAACACATCTTTAGTGCTAGAGATGGTATTGAGTGGCCACTGCATAGTCGTCCCATGCAAACGTATGAGAAGTTGGGAGAGTGAAGTGTTTCCAAAACAAAACAGACATGCGACACTAACATAACAGTGTAGTTATAATGTTTTAAGAGCTGTGCCGTAGGAAAAATGTCTCACCTCTGCGTCTGAGGACCTAACCTTTCAGATCCTCTCTGTATGTTTGGAAAGAGAGAGCCGGAGAAGGAGACTTGCGTGCTTTGCTCCAAGCCTCGAGTTAGCCTCACTAATTACTGGGAATAAAAGCGCCTTTTTACTAAACAGTAACCTGAGTGCTCTGCTGGGAGAGCTTTCCTGTAAGTAGCTCTCGGGAAGAGCAATCAAAGACTTGGAGTCACTGTGGAGAAACGAGGAACAAAAAAAATAGAAGTTACAAGAAAGTAAATCTCAAGTTCAAGTCACTGTGTCTTGCAGAAAAAATAGTACAAGGAAAAGAGTTGAACGTATGATTGATGGCTCTTTTAGAAGTAGTTTCCTTACGTAAGCAGACTGAAAAAGGGATGAGTGTTTGAAGAGTTTTGAAGATTTGAAGGAGGAATATTGGAAAATCCTCAAACTGAAATCACCTGGGGGCCACTTGCTGTATGAAGGGCAAATATGTTCTTCAGGGACCAGAGGAGCAGTTGTAGCACATACAAATGTTTTTACAGCTATGATTTTTAACAGTATTCAGTTTGCTAGTGCACAGAGTGTTTAAATAATTAATTGTAAAAATGTCATTAAAAACATAAATTAATGAATAATAATAATAATCTGAAAAAATGTATTATTATTATTATTATTTTCACATAATAAGCTTAATTTATTAGCATGTTTATTAATTAAGCTAAAAAGTTTATTTTCTATTGATATATGTATATATATATATATATATATATATTTTTTTTTTTTTTTTTTTTTTAATGAAGTCAAGGCTGCATTTATTTTATCAAAAATACAGAAAATAAACTGTAATATTACAAAATGTTATTACAATAGAAAATAATGGTTTTTATTTTCATATACTTTAAAATATAATTTATTCCTGTGATGCAATGCTGATTTTTCATCAGCTGTTTCCCAGGCTTAAGTGTCGCATGATCTCCCAGAAATCATTCTGATATTCCGAATTATTAGTAGAATTATCAGTTTTGGAAACAGTTGAAACCGCCAATGTTTTTTTTTTTTTTTTTTTTGGAACCTGTATTTTTTTTCTTTCAAGAACAACATTTATTCAAACTATAAATCTTTTCTAGCAATGTAAATCTATTATGTCACTTTTTATTAATGTAACAATTTATTCATTTCTTTCAAAAAAAAAAAAAAAGAATGAATAAACATTTACTGACCCCAAACTTTTGAACGGTAGTGTATATATATATATAGCATACATTTTAAATGTATAAAAAAATAAGATTTATATTACATTTTATTTAATTCATTTGTTTATTTATTTATTTATTTTTGCAGTATGAAAAGCAGTGAGTCAGCAATTATCTATGAAATAACAATGAAATGAATCAGTGTGTGTGTGTGTGTGTGTGTGTGTGTGTGTGTGTGTGTTTTGTTTTTTGTTTTTTGCACTATGAAATACACAGTGAGTCGGGAAGTATTTATTTATTTAAGATTTTTTTCCATCGCAAGCTTCAGATTATATTATATAGTGCATATTGTTATGTAATAGACTTCATTTATTAGCTCAATAATTAAGTCATATTTATCATAAGTTATATATAATAAATAAATGTTTATTATAATATATATTTAGTCAGGAAATATCTATAAATTAATAATTAAATTAATTTGTGTGTTATGTAATAAACAGTAAGTCAGAAATTATTGATTTATTTATTTATCAAATATTAATAAATAAAAAATATTTTCTTTTTTAATTGCAAGCTTCAAATTATTTTAGCTGTCAATATTATATAGTGTATATTATTATGTAATAAACCTTATTAGCTTAATTAATAATTAAGCTAATAATTGTATATTATAACAGTATGTATAGTTATACAGAATATGAATTAATTGTTTACAATTCTATTATTGGGAGAAATATTTATTTACAACATATAGCATTTATTTGAAATGTATTACACTGATTTAATGATTTAACTAAAAAAATGTATTTAATTTCAAGAAATATTAATTTGCAACATATAATTGTACAACATATGTAGCATATATTTAAAATGTGTAACATTTATTTAATGTCTAAATTTAAATTAAGAGTTAATCAGGAAGTTAATTAACTTGTTTTTTTGTTTTTGTGTGTAAAAACATAAAAACAAAAACATCCCGCGAACCCGCTCCTAAGTTCGGTTCTGAATCAAATGATTCGCGATACGCGCTTTAAAGTCCGGTTCTGAATCAAATGATTCGCGAAACGCGATTTAAAGTCCGGTTCTGAACCAAATGATTCGCCACACGTGCTTTGAAGTCCCTTTTTGAATCAAATGATTCGCCATACGCTCTTTGAAGTCCGGTTCTGAATCAAATGATTCGCGATACCCACTTTAAAGTCCGGCTCTGAACCAAATGATTCGCCATACGCGCTTTGCTATCCCGTTCTGAATCAAATGATTCGCGATCTGATTGGAGCGCTTCGAAACAGTGAATCATTTTGCGACGCAGTGGTTGATCTTTGCTCGCTTATATAATGTATTCGTTGTTTGAAATGAAATCGTTACAATTAATAGGACTAACTAATGTTTTTATGAAATTGTGATCACATTTCATGACATGACGCTCATTATCTGGTACTTGTCTAAAAAGATGTATAGCCTATATGTGCAATGTTAACAGATTACACTAATATTAGTTTTCAAAAGCATCCCCCCCTCTGCTTTTTTCACAAATCGCACCCTGTATATATATACAATTGTACGCTTCAGATTTTGTCTGTTGATCTTTTACTTGTATGGAACTCAAGATATTCCTTAAAAAAGAAAAAAAAATATTTTAATTTATTTAATTTGCAGTATGAAATGAATAGAGTGAGACAGGAATTATCTTTAAATAAATAATTGAATAAATTCATTAGTTTTTTTCCTTGTTTTAAATTGCAATAACAAAAATACAGATTCTTCAGATTATATCTATATTATATAGTGTATATTATTTTGTAACAAGCTTCATTTATTAGCTTAATTAACAATTAAGCTAATATTCATTCTATTATTACTTGTATTGAACCCAAGATATTCCTTAAGAAATTAAAATCAAACGAAACCAAACCAAAGTGCATAAGGAAAATAATTGTAGACAAACAAATAAATGTAACCTGAAACCCTAATAATTGAATAATAATCATTTAATATACTAATAGTGAATTATTAAATCAAATATTTAATATGTTTATATTATTAATAAATATATAAATATACTAATACACTAATAATATAAAGTTTAGAATATAAATGATGTATAAAGTATACTACAGTTCATAATATACAGTTTATATAAATAATTCAATCCTTTCTGTCATTCAGTGTACCCAAACTTTTTAATTTTTATTATTAATATTAAATATTTGATTAGATTTAAGGATAAAACATTTATGGTCGATGGTGAGCGTCATTAAACTATGTTTTGTGTTTCTAATTTGGTAGTTTGAGACTTGATGATCAACAAGCTTTACACTATCAAAGTCACCCAATTTCATTTCTGTCATGAACACGCACCTTTCAGTTTCACTCATCTTTACACATTCTCTGTGGTATAAAACAGTATTGGTGGGATTTTTAAGCATTCATCCCTATAAATCAAGATTTCCCCGGGGATAGAGAGATGGTATCATATTCTGACATGGAAATCAGAAATGGTGAGCGAGGGGGCTGTTGATGGGCTCTGGAGCGAGTGTGTTTTAAAACCCTCATCACGTAGTCCTCAAAACACTAACAGCTTCATTCGCTATCCAAATTGCTGCAAGTCAGCCTGTCACCGTAGCAACTGCAGCTGCTACCCTGCCAGTTGCCAATCATAAAGAATAGCATCCTTTGCGTCCTGCGACATATATGCACATTGTGAAGCGCAACCCAAATAGTAAGTGGTGCTTTGAGGAATAATAGTGGATGGGAGGGAGTCAAGAGGGAGGGGGGGCTACATTCAAGCTGAGGTAATTACAGGCAGATGGAGAGGAAGTGATTTGCTATAGAATATTTCTGCTTTCTACTGGGATTTTCAATCAGTTTGATGCAATACGTGTACGCAGGAGGACTCGCAGCCCTGTTTCTGTGCAAACCCTCAAATCTGAAGAGATGAAAAAATACGAATAATGAGAGGTTATGGGTCAAAATCATTTTACCGGTAAACCAGCATTCTTTAACCATCCGCAGTTAGGAGGGATTTATAGACAGAGCCAGTTTATACTGGAATTATTATTTTATTTAGAGACACTTCCTTACCCAATCTCTTTATTTCATACTGTAATAAATGATTTTTTTTTTTTTTATTATGATTTTATTATGATTCATTTAATTAATTATTAATTTAGAGGTACTTCCCGCCTTATTTTGATTTTTTTCATAGTGTTCACAGTGTTTCATTCTGTTTATTCCAAAATGCATAAATAAATACTTTCTAACTCACTTTTTATTTTATACTGCAAAATATTACAAATAAATAATTAAAATGTATTAAATTAATTATTCATTTAGAGATACTTACTGCCTTACTCTATTTATTTCATACAGCAAAAATAAATAAATAAATAAATAAATAAGAGATACTTACTTTTTTATACATCAAAAATAAATATTAAAAAAATATACAAAAAATAATAAAATAATTCATTTAAATATTAATTTAGAGATATTTCCTGTCTTACTCTATTTCATACTGCATTCCTGACTCACTGTTTATTTAATACAAAAAGAAACAAATACTGAAAATAAATAATAAATAAAACGGATTTGATTAGTGGTTAATTTAGAGGTACTTCCTGATTTAAACAGAGTTGTTTATTCCATACTGCAAAAATAACCAATTACAAATAAATAATAAAATAAATAAAGATAATTTTAATTAATTATTAATTTTGTGGTAATTTCTGCCTTACTCTGTTTATTTCATTCTGCATGCATTAATATATACTTTCTAACTCACTTTTTATTTTATAATGCAAAATATTAAAAATGAATAATAAAAATGTATTAAATTAATTATTAATTTAGAGACACTTCCTCCCTTACTCCATTTATTTCATACTGCATGCATAAATAAATAAATAAATAAGAGATTTATTTATGCATTCCTGGCTCACTATTTCATACAAAAGGAAACACATATTGAAAATAAATAATAATTAATACTGATTTGATTAGTTATTAATTTAGAAGTACTCCCTGCCTTTAAACAGAGTTGTTTATTCCATATTGCAAAAATAACCAAATATTAAAAATAAATAATTAAAGACCATTTTAATTAATTATTAATTTAGAGGTCTTATTCTGTTTATTCCAAACTGCATACATAAATATATAAATATACTACCTGACTTACTGTTTATTCCATACTACCAAAATAAACAAATAAAAATCATAATAATTATAAGTAATAATAATAATTCATATGAATTATTAATTTTAAATTATATATATATATATATATATATATATATATATATTAGAATTTATTAAATTAGTTATTAATTTAGAGACACTTCCTGCCTTACTCTATTTATTTTATACTGCATAAATAAATAAGAGATAAGAGACTATAAAAATATAAAAAACGTAATACAATTTACAAATATTTCCTGTCTTACTGTATTTCATACTGCATTCCTGACTCACGGTAGAGACACTTCCTGCCTTACTCTATTTATTTTATACTGCATAAATAAATAAGAGATAAGAGACTATAAAAATATAAAAAACGTAATACAATTTACAAATATTTCCTGTCTTACTGTATTTCATACTGCATTCCTGACTCACGGTTTCTTGTATTGTATATAAAGAAAGAAAGAAAGAAAGATACTCTCTAACCCACTGTTTATTCCATACTGCAAAAAATAAACAAATATAAAAAAATATATATATAATAAAATAAATACAATGAATTTAATTAATTATTAATTTAGAGGTACTTCCTGCCTTACTCTTTTTGTTTCATACTGCAAAATAAACAATAAAATAATTAAAATTTATTTAATTAATTATTCAGAGGTACTTCCTGCCCTACTTTGTCATACTGCAAAATAAATAAATACATAAACAATGATAAATATTCCAACCTTAAATAAATTTAAATTTAAAAAATACCAAATATATGTTGCAAATGGCAAATATTATATGTACTTGTATGTATTACATTGTATATGTACTTCATGGTGCACCTAAAATACATTTCAGATAAATGTCAAATGTATTGAACTATAATAATAATAATAATAATAATAATAATATTTAATTATTAATAAAGAATAAATAATAATAATATATATATATTTGTATATATGCAAAAATATACTTACATACAGGTGTGAAAATTATTTATTTTTTATAATTAAAATTAGTTTTTTTTCACAATATGGGATTTAATGTCTAAAATTAATTATTTTCAAAATTGCTTGACAGGTTTTATTGTGCAAGAAAATCAGCTGGAACAAAATCTAAAGTTTTATCTCCTTCAAGACAATTCAGTTTCAAAATGATAGATTGGCCTAAAATGATTATGAAAAGTAAGACTGATTACCCTTTGTCTATTGCTAGTTAGTGAAACTAGTTCTTAAGACAGTCTTAACATAGTGACTAATTTTATGCAACAGATGGTCAAGATGGTACCTAATAGCGCACATTTTACTCTAGCTGACATTTTACAGCATTTCAACAGTCGATGTCAAGATGTTGACAGCAAGCAGATGCAGTGAAGTACAGTTAGGCAACAGCAGATGACATTGGCTTGTTTATTTGTCTTTTTATAGGTATGTCAAGTCCTAGCTCACATAATTAGGGGTAACATGGCTGCGCTGTGAGCGACGCATAGCAGTAGTGCCACAGATGAGTCACGCCAACATGATTCACACAAACAACCCTCGTTATCATCTGCACCCCATTACCTCTAATAGCCAGACCCCTGTCATCTGTTTTCTATTTCAAAGCACAATTATGACTTTTCAACAGAAATTACAGTCTCACATTTTTCCGCACAACACATACTATTGACGAGATGCTGCGGCGTTGCAGACGCAGTACGCATTCACCAGCCTGACTCGAGACATTTTATTCAAGCCAAGTGGAGCACTGGAATATTTGGGCAGTTCACCCAGCTGCCATGGCAACAGGAATTTTACAGAGGCACAGGCCTATGGTTAGATGCTTTTCACTTCGCCTTCACCAACCAACGGCTGGGATTCGGGCCAATCCGTTTATCTCTACTATGCAGTCTTGTAATATGCAGTGAGAGCAGGACTGGATGAGGTGTAGCGCTTGATGAGCGGGGATTCCCTGTCCTAAACTGCGCATTGACACCAGTTACAGGTACACAAGACAACTGCGCAAACGTGTGTGCAAATATTAACGTTTAACACTTTTAACATTGCCTTAATACAGTGTTCGTTAAATCCTAAACATAAATTTGCAGTTCTCTGGTAAGTAAAAGAACATTATTCACCTTTTACCTGGGTAACCGATGCGTCGTCATGACGAATTTTAACTTCTGTTTTGTTGCTGTCGTCTTCCGGTATCCATAGAAATCCGTGTTAAACGAAGTAAAAAGATCGGCTGAATTAATTCAAATTTTTTAAGTATAACTAAATATAAAAACGTGTCCGTGTCCGGGGCTGCATGCCTTACATAAACGATGAAAATAAAATTAAACGAGCATGGCTTACACCGCTTTAGTTAAAACTCTGTGAAATAATAAAATGTTAAAATAACGTGTGCTCTTATCATTTTGTGGACAAAATGCCTTCCCCCGCTTGGGAGCTGTTTGCACTTTAGTCGCAATTTATGCACCGCCATATTGCAATACTCGGATGTAACAGCATGGATTGTAGTGATTGGTCATCTTAAACGATTAGTTCGTTCTGATTCATATTGTTACAAAAACATTTTCACTTTTGATCAATTTAACGTATCCTTGTTAAACAAAAGTATTCCTTTAAAAAAAATAATAACTGACCACAAATTTTTAAACAACAATGTGTAAAATATTGTAAAAAACAAATGGTTTGCTCAGTATGACTAAATGTCAGCAATTACACAAATAAGGCAAAGAAACTGAAGTGAGCTCTCGATAAATTCATTTATTATTTTTTTGCACAATGAATGACATGAACAAGATCGACTGTATTTTAAGTGCTCAATACTGCTCACCGGAGAGATGGCTGCACAAAATGAGCTTTACAGTAAGAAAAAGAAATAAAAAAATAAAACTACAAGATCATGAACGGCAAACATGACCAAACACATGCAAGCTTACATGTATGTACATATGTACAGGCTAGTACTTGTATTTATAAACATGTCTGTATACACCGTTACACAAAACATGAATGTGTATACATACATCCTATGTACAATGCATATGTCTGTGTATATCAGTATTTATTCTTTTCTATATACGTCCATTATTTGCTGTTTTTAATATCCATACAATGTACAAAATGCTTTATGAATTTAAAATCCATTACAAAAAAACATATCAAACAATGTATAAGATCTTATTCAAATCGAAATTCAATACTTCTCGACTTCTTCAAAATTGGTATGCATACAATCAAATCGAGCATGCAGACACACAAATCAAAATGGCCGTAAACACCATATGTATGAATTTAGAGAGCGGTAAGAGCTTCTGTTGTGTCCTCGTTAGGAATATTACTTTCGATTAACACTTCACTTGTATTATAACTTCATTAATAGCGATACAAACTAAAATACGACACTACATCTGGAGTGGATGACATTCTCTCGGTGACCTCGGTGATATTTACTCTGTAATATTGTCGTTTGAGAGCAGGAACATAAAAAAATACACTTAACTTCACAAGGCACCACTTATCAGCTGGTGGAGAAAATATATCTGGCATTTTAAAACCATACAAGCCGAGCAAATTTGAGCTGCCAGGCCTTGTTACCAAAGCCACGTTTGACTAACCTATTATAATCAATGTTTCAGAAAACTGCTACGGTGCACATTTAGTTTTAAAACATAGCTTTCGGTGCTTAAAGCACTAATAAAAGGTCAACATTTTTGGCAATGTTCGCAGGTGTTCAGCGGAACCAGCGCAAATGGACGCGTTCTACAAAAAAGGTCCAGCACGACTGGCTGAGGCAAATAGCTGCCGGCATATATTATTTTTATTTAGCTTTAACGCACTGCGAGTTATCGCGAGGACAGAATGGTTCACGGCCTGTTCGGCCACTATACGCCGATGTCCTACTTTGGACAACTGTGAGTGCAACATATTCTTAGGCATGATTCACGCAGCTACCTACAGATGGTCGACTATTTACAGGGGAACGATTTGTTGAAATGAACATTTGATTAAGGCTGCACTGCTTAGAGGCTGATTTCCCTCCCCTAGACAATGACTGGAATTGCAAAAGAAATGATAGTCAGTTTTAGCACTATTCAGACTTCAAATTTCAGTAAGACCACTTCATTTAACAGAAAGCTTACAAAAGAGTCGTTATGCGTCAGTCGATTCACAGCAATAACCTGATGCATAGTAAATAAGCGTGGATTCATGTCAACAACCCTGCGTGGGTTTGGTTAGAGAGATGTCTTCAGATGTACTGAAATCTATATAAATATATGTATATATAGTCAAAACGAAGCCTGCGAAGGTGTACCGAAACGACGAACACATTACAACCGGGGCGGCAAACTATATTATGTACATTCTCGACTGATATCTTGCCATTATGTGTTCCAGTACCTGAAGATGTTATGGATTTACAGACAAACATAAGGCACATTTATGGAAAAACTAACAAATGGAAAGCTATTCAAATTAGGACCACATTCAAATCTATCCTGATTCCAAAACTCCAATCGAAAACAGCGTAGGACACGTATTTGATTAACTGTGACGTCCTACGTTCAGGACGATCACCTAAATAGTCTTCAGTGTACATTCTGGATCATTTTCGCAATCCAAACGACAGACTAATCGACAGATAAGCACACCACCACACCATTCATAGTAATATACACAAGCAGCTAAACTGAAACCGAACTATCCTATGATACACGACTACACTGAAACTTTGGTCATGTGGATATCTAATACTGACAGGTATATAGACATACTATTATTGTTTAGTTAACAAGAGCAGGCACATTCTCGAAGAGACTCGAATAAGAACTTGATTTCGAGTCAGATAATAAAAAACATCGTCCAGATGCTTACTATTATTTAAAGCGAAAACCCAACTCTGACACTGTGTACAACTTCAGCCCACTCAAAACTTGTTCTACAAAAAAAGAAGGAAAAGAAATAAGTGCTTTGTTGGTTTTAAATGCAACCGTAGCATTTTTCATCAAGCCTGGGAGGTGTGTACGATGTCCTGTGTCGTCAACAAGCCTTCGATCTGCAGTGATTCCACTTCGTTAGGATTACGCGACTAAATATGTTTCGTTTTTTTTTCCATTTGAACAAGCGTTCTACTTCTATTTGGTTAAAAACAGAACAAAAAAACATTTCAAACTTTATATGGTTCTTGATTTGATATGCTGACAGTATAGGTAGATCTAAAATACTTTGAATTTGAAATGTTAGTAGAATATGTTGCTATGTACAGTGAAATGATAAGCCATCAAAACATCACTGAAAAGGGTTTCGTCCAAAAGTATTGCCATTAGTTCATGCCTGAAACACACCTGAGCGCAGGCAAGCGGATGTAAGCGTGTGTTAGCAGTGAGTTACCGGTGACCTGTTGTTGGAAATCAACTTCTGCCAGAAGATCTGTGCTTTGTGCTTGAGTGAAACAAAAAACGAGAAAGGAAAAAAGTGCACAGTACTGTCATTGAAGTTCATTTACATGTGCTGGTAGATTATGGCAAAAGCCATAGTTTTAACATCCTCATGGTTATGGGCTTTGGGAGAGTAAAAGTTCAGTTCGTCTCCTTGAGACCAATATAAAATGTGATAGAATCGTACAAACCGAAACCAGAGCTTTTTAGACCACGACCATGATCCAAATTCTCAGCGAATGCCCATTGAAATGTATCAGTAGAATTCAGATCAAAACAAAGTGAAAAAACGATACAAAGACCCAAGCACAAGGCTAACTCACAGTGCACTTTTCTAATGCGAGGTGAGAGTAGTTTCTTCTCTCTTGTTCCCTCTTCCTTTGCGGTTTGGCCGCTCGATTTGGAGCTCCGGCTGAACTTTGTGCCAGGGCTTGCCTCCTTGCGTGGACTGCATGTTGGAGTGGATTCTGGCCATGTGTACCACTGACTCGATGGCGTCTGTGATGGAGTCGTGATTGGAGAACTCAAGCTGAGCAGGAACCAGACCAGTGTGAAGGTTCCTCTTCCCAGGAAGATCCACACACTTTTCTAGAACTGGCATCTGACCCAGCAATCCCTCCTCGAGAGATAGCGGCTGCTTCCTCGGCCTCCCTCGGCGCCGCTTCACCATGTTATTCCCTGTCTTGGCCTGCCTCTGAAGCCTCTTGACTTTTAGAATCTTGTTGACGTGATCCAGGTTCTTCTTGGTGGTGAGGATCTTGGAGAAGGTGCACGCTTTTCGCATGTCACACTGGATCTCGTCCACTTCCTTGCGCTTGTGCCTCCTCTTGTATGAACTGGGGTCTGGAGAGAAAAAGACAAAAGAAATCAATGAGAATGACAAGCTACAGTTTTTTAATGGTTTGAAATACAACATCAGAAATGAATGTTTGGTTTCATTAACAGTTTTCGCTTCTTGGTAGGGATGCACAATATTGTCGGACCCATATCAGAATCGGATGATAATGGCTTTAAATGTAAATATCGGCATCAGCCCGATATGCCGATAAGAGGAATAACTCACATGTGCTCAGGGCGTGCTAGCAATTAGATCAGCAGCATGGCTTATTCTTGAAGCAAAGTTTTGCCCGAATGATGACTAAATTCTCTGTTTTTTGAACACTGCATTTAATATGAGAATGCACATACAGAATGATGCATTTGGTGTGTGACACAGTAAATAGTAATAGCACTTGCAGTAATAGCAAATGAAAGTAAAATACACAAAAAAAAATTTTTTTGACTGTTTATCATTAAATAAAGAAGTAACTGTCTTAAGATCATGAATATGTTTTGATTTGATGGTCAGAAGCTAAAGCTTACATAAAAAAAAAAAAAAAACATGAAACTTGTAAATTAAATAACTTACAGAATTATTATTATTATTATATAATATGTTAAATTTATGTTAAATATGTTACAGCTTTAAAAGATTTTCAAAATTTTTACAACTCTTTTGCTTTAGACCAGTGGTTCTCAACCACGTTCCTGGAGCCCCCCCAACACTGCATGCTTTACATGTCTCCTTAATCAAACACACCTGATTCAGATAATCATCTCATTAGTAGAAACTCCAAGACCTGAAATGGGTGTGTCAGACAAAGGAGAGATGCAAAATGTCCAGTGTTGGGGGGGCTCCAGGAACGTGGTTGAGAACCACTGCTTTAGACCATCCACAAATGTTAAATCTTAAAATAAAATGTTATAATTTATTTGTTAAAAATGAACCAAAATTAAAAATAATTTGCTTATAATTTCCACACAGGAGAGACTTGGTGTTGTTTCCAAACTAAAAGAAAAATAACTGCATCGGCTATCTGCCAAAATGAGTTGAAGCATATCAGCATACCGGATATCCGCAAAAATCCAATAATGTGCATTCCTACTTCTGGGACAACAAAATACTTGAGTATTGCCAAATTTCCCACAGTACTTATTAAGTGACACAGCAACATCACTAATACTGCACAAAAAATACAGCACAGTCGTGACTTCCAAAAAATGTCTCTAATATATAGACTACTTAAAGAAGCACACATACAGCTAGTTCACCCAAAAAGGAAAATTCTGTCATTAAGTAATTGCCATCACCTCGCTCCAAATCCATAAGACCTTCATTCATCTTTGAAACAGAAATAAAGGTATTTTCGATGAAATCTGAGAGCTTTATGACCCTGCATAGACAGCAAAGCAACTGACATGTTCAAGACCCAGAAAGATAGTAAAGACATTGTTAAATAATCGATGTGACATCAGTGATTCAACCATAATTGTATGAAGCTACGAGAATACTTTTTGTGTGCAAAGAAAACGAAAAGAATGACTTCTATCCCGTGTCAGTCTTCGACGTGTTTATGAGAGAGGATTTCATTATTCGTCAAAAATATGTTAGATCGCGTTCTCATCACAAACAAACTGCTCCAGGGTTCCTTTGAAATCGTGCCGAGACCACCTCTTCAAGAAGGTACACTTGTTTGGTCTGCTTTTGGTGCGTACCCGAGTGTGATTGCTGCATTCTCACCTGCCCAAACGAAGCGCACCAAGAGGGACAACGAACTCAATAAGGCAGGTGTGAAAGCACCCTTAATTTGTGTTCCGAAGTTGAACGAAGGTCTTACAGGTTTGGAACAATATTAGTAATTAGTAATTAATGGGAGAATTTTCATTTTTGGGTGAACTATAACTTTAAGGCCACTTATAAGAATACATTAACACCGCCTGTCTTTTAAAAAGATATTTAAAAAGTCATTAAAAGTCCTTTTGCAAGAATCATTTATTATTACAATTTTATCATCATTTGGCAACAGAATTGCGTTTGTTTGTTCCAAATATTTAGTCCCTAAAAGAATCATTAATGGAACTATTAAGGAAGTGGAATCGTTAAAGAGGAATCAGAACTGGAATAATGAAATTCTTTATGGCTCCCATCCCTAGCTACAATGAGACACTGATTGTGAAAAATGTGCTAAGCCAGTCTGGTAAACATTTGGCCAGTCGTTTGTTATAACATAATTGATTCGCACATCATCTCGCTAGCTGAAGCAGTGATATTTCTAAAGTAAACTCGAGACCCCAGAGTGAGTCATGACGTATGCAGCCAGACCGAGAGAGACAAACTTTCTTGTGTGCTTAATGATGTGACAATCCAATGTGTCAACACTCTAATTTGTATTAGCTGGTGTATAAATATTCCTGCATATACAGATCTGATGGCAATTGATACAGCCAAGCTTGTTGAGTCATGCCGTTTATCATTATCGGCTGTCAGTCTAACAGAGCGTGGCGTTAATAAGCGAAAACGTGAAAAATGCCCCACGAGAGGAGGAGATGGTGAAGCAACAGCTCACTTAACACTTGACATGTGGATAACGGCATCCGTGCACATAATAAGGAAACATCAGGATCCTCCCACTTATCAGTCTACCAGTGAATATAGCCAGTGTTCGCATTCACGATGAATAGATGCGTCTGTAAATGCGAGTAATAAACTATGAGGCCTCAGATACATTTGTGATTAATTTACTGCCTCTACACTTCACGTTGGAGCTTTGGAAGGAAGCCCAGACCAGAGGAAATGCTGGGTTTCTGGCAGCCTCGTTTGAAATGAGTTCAGACAGCCTAAAGCTGCCTAAAATGTGTGTTCCACATCTAAGATCTCTCCTGCACTCTTTTCATATCTCTGGAGAGGTCTCTTTTTCTCTTTTCTTGTTGATTGCCACTCCATCTGGTAGGTTTCCATGAAAACAAACAAGAGCTGTAATTGTGGAAGATGTTTGAGATCAGGGGCCTTCTATGCGTTTCCAGCTTTCTCTTAAGATGGTCTTAAGAGTGCACCTGTGCAAACCAAAAAACAGGATATGCTCCATAATAATTTGTCATTTACCATGGAATCTCTCATTTAGCATTTAAGTGCATTTTCCTTTCTAAACAATGCATCCAGATTTACCAATTAATATCATTCAAATGAAGCCCACCAGGGCTATTTTGGATGCAAGCTAAAGCAAAACAAACAAACAAAAAAAAGTGCATGGGTCACTAACCAGCTGTGCATGGGCTCCCTCAGCCCATTTGGTTTCAATAAAGTAAAATGTGTGCCTGACTAAACATGAGCCCTTCCCTCTCTGGCCTCAGTTTATCACTGGGAAACTTGCAGAGTCTTCCCAAGTGCCAACAAATCATTGGACAGAGACATTCATTTTCAAAGGGAGTGTCACAACTCATTTATTCCCTGAAATCTCTACCTGCATCCTGTGCACAATGTTTTCATTAGAGGCAGCAATTTATGGACTCGCCTCGCCGCTGTCCCCACAGCTCCGCTCTACACGGTAGTGGAGGCCTACTTCCTGTTGCCATGGCAACCGAATTCCACAGTTCAAAGGTAAGCGATTTACAAAAAAAATACAGTGGTGTAAGATCACTTTTTTTTTTTTTTGCCCCTGCAAATTCTCTAGTCGACTGTCAATGCAAGCTACTCATTTCATACACAAAATCCTTGTTAAGCAAATGTGGGTGCAGACCTGCTTGAAAACTCATCACGCACTGGCATTAGTAATGGTTTTAATAAGGGTTTTCTTGTTGGAGCACAACTTGTATGCAGTGTACACAAAGATGAAACGCTATACCAGTACGATCAAAGGGAAATCCTTTGTGTAATGCCTGTGCTAGCAAATTTAAGTTTTACGTTAAAGCCTGCCTTACTTAAAGAGGGTTTAGAGAGTTGAAAGATCTGTACATCGAGAGCCCCGTCAGAATTTCAATCCGTACCATATGTGCTCGCTGATGTATGATGAATTATTTTCAAGATCCTGTGAAAGGGTGGTATTTCTAATGAAGACATTTATTTACCATTTTACATCACCTTATTCTTTGTGCAATATACCTATGAAAGCCCACACATCATTAATTCTTAAAATGAAATGCATCATTACATCTAAGGGCGTTTCCTCTGAGGAGGCAAGGAAGGCAGTGTCTCCTCAAAATATTGGAGAAAAAAAAAAAAAAAAAAAAAATTAGTGCAAAAATAAAACAAGGCCAATATAACAAAATATAACAAAGAAGTGTATAAATCACTTGTTTTCTGAAAAAAAAAAAGTCCAACAGCGACACCAGCAGGTAAAGTTACTCTATTGAGTTTTTAAAAAAAAAACACCTAAAGCATGGGGTGAGTTTGGTGGGGGGTAATTGAGAATGAATGGAGAAAAGTCAGGTGAGAGGAGGCTAAGCCTCCATCGCGATATGATTGAACATGGCTGGTTATGTTTGGCTGTGATTGGTTAATGCAATAAATCATGGCTCTTGTGTTTGTGTGCGTTCCACATTCATAAATCAGTCTGAATGAACAATATAATGCCATTAATAGGAAGACTTATTTAAAAAATAAACAACTTAGATTGTAATTTTTTCAAAATATGACTGCATGAAAACAAGATCTGAGGGAGATTTTAGTGAGTTATCAGCTTTGTGAAATGTAAAGTTGTGTCTGTGACCAATATTCATAGAGTTGATGACATGAAAAATGAAAACATAGTCCAAAAAGTTCAAAGTTAACTATTAAAAAGAATAGCTGAACATAAGTTCACAAATAATACATATATTTTAAATTGTTACTGCCATTAGTTATTATTTTGGAATACATGTAAAATGCTTAAAAACACGAATCTGTCTCTCTTTGATTGGGATATATTAAAGTTAGGCAACAAGATATAATGCTTTTAGAGAAAAACATCTGCTCCAAACTAGACACTCCCATCACAATGATTAATAGCCTTATTACAAAAAAGGTGCTGTCGTCATGCCATGAATCCGTAGCAAATAGAACTAATTAATCGTAAATGAGATGTGACCTTAAATGCAAATTTGAGCGTATAAAAGCCCCATTTTTGCTATAATTTATTGCATGCTTGCTACAATGCCACTGGCAAAAAATGTGACTGCCATAAAAAAGCAATTCTGTCAAAACATGCTTATCTAAATCTGTTCTTTGAAATCAACACAGATGTACACTTAGGTGGGATGTATGTCATATTTCTCTGTTTAAGTACAACAAACTAGCTCTTTGAAGCATCGAGTTAATTCATGGAGGTGGGTGGTAGCAGGCAGAATGTGAGTCATCCTCATAGTTCCCCTAGGGGAGTGAAAATGTAATCTAACTGTGCCTAGGGCTTGCAATTCCCCTTCAGTGGAGTAGACTGGATTCATTAAACCTCTGGCTTCTCTCCAGCTCTTTTAACAAGAGGCAAGGTTTTTTATTGCATGTCTGTAGAATATAAATCAAAATGTGTGAATAATATATCTCTAAGAAAAAACCATTGGCAGGCAGGGGCGAAAAGGGAGGAAAGAGAAATTTGTGAATTATAGTTGTCTCCATCCATGCATTACACTTTGCTTGCCAGATGTACTGAGAACAGAATACAAAGTGTTCAGAAAGCACATTTGTTTCTCTAAATCTCGTATTTAATAGCAGAACACCATTTCACGTGTATCCAACTAATCACCGCTTGGTAAACTAAAATAATGTTCATTTATAACAAAAAATAAGTGAGTCGATATCTTGTGTCTTGTATCTGAATGCTTTTCATGGAGACGCATATATTTTTACCTGCTACAGCTGTGTTGGAGCACTGGTACATCTGCTCGGCCCTCTCTTCTCTGCCTCCTTGGAATAATGCCATACTTCCTTCTCTGTACGCCGCAAAGTCCTCCAAGCCATGCCTCCTGATGTGAACGCTAGAATCATCATCCCCTAAGTGCTGCCCCTTGAACGAGTCCAGCGACTGGTCCTGGCTGGCTCGCAGGCGCTCATGTGGTTGTCTAGTGCAGATGTTCAGGAAGTTGTTCAGTGTCTCTCCTCGAGTGCGTTTACAATGCTGAGAGTCAGATAAGGATAATGACGAGAGCGTGTCTACTTCAAAGTAGTTCCTGGAAGCTTTTGGCGAAGCATCTGTGCTTTGCTTGCCTCTTTGCTTGTCCTTTAGTTTGGACAGAGAGTTCTTCTCGAGTCGTTCATTCAAGAGGTTGAGGAAGGCAGGACTCTGGGTTCCGCTGAAGAGCCCGCCAAGGTCCTCCCTCTGTGGGACGTACTGATCCTCTTTATGTTTGTACTTGTGCTTGTGCTTGCGTTTGTGGAGGCAGACGCTTCCCAAACAGCTGCTTGAAGGGTGATGGGAGTCGTTCATTCTAGATGAAGGCATCTCATGTGGCATATTCTTCGCCCGATGTCTGCTAGGAGCAGCGAGACTTGAGGACGCACCAGGGTGGAACTTTGGTGGGGGGACTGGTGGCCTCATGAGAGGAGAGGCTGAAGGTCCAACCGCATGAGATAAGTACAAGGGTGAAGGGTACTGACCGTAATAGCCCATGTTTACCATACTTGTGGCAAGAGGCATGGATGTGTAAGGCATCGCGTAGGGTGCATAGTAGTTGCCACCAGGCACTGGGCAGCCAAACCCTTGAATAAAAGGCATCTTTGATATTGGTTCATTTGACTTGGCTGGCCGACCACGCCTCCTCTTTGACTTATCCGAGCTCCTGCGAAGATAGTGCACAGGGTCGTAGGGATAGTATGGTATAGGATAGTATTGGTCAAAGTTGAGACGGAAGATGCTGGGATAGGAATTCTCATGGTAGAACTTGTAGCTGCGGTGGGAGATTCGGAAGACCTGGAATTTGCCAACCAGCTCCTCGAGGTCAGCCATAAACTGCAGGTCGTCCCGGCTCTGGAGGGCCTTGCGTTTTCTCCGATGTTTCTGTTTCTTCAGGCTCTCCTGAGCGAAGAAGTTCTCCACGGCGACTCCAGTCACGCGCTTCTGGTAGTGCCCCCTCGCCGCTTTGCTTTTCGCCTCTAAAATGGCGGTCTCTGTGGCATCAAAGCTGCAAAGATCAAATGAGTATCTCCGGCGGGACGCCGGCCCTTTCTCGGTCTGGTCTGATGTGCTGTTGTTGTCGGTGCCAATTCCGCTATCACTAGGGATTGTCTCTTCACTGTGGGACTCACTAACTGGAGACAGGGTGACTTCTTTAATTGAAGCCACTTCGGACAGGTGGGATGGTGAGTTGGCCATTAGTCTCGGGGGAGACAGCTTCCAGTTACTGCTAAGCAAGCCCTTATGCGTTTTCGTGGGCAATGCACTGATAGGCTGTAGATTTGGCATTGTCTTCAGGTCATGCTGGCTGGTGTCCGTGGTGGCAGGGTGAGCCGTCCCACCTGCTGCAGAGTGAGAAGAAAGGGAATGCATGACCCTGGGAGAAGGCATTCCGGTTGTGGACGATGTATTAGAAGGCACTAGAGGGTTCTCAAATGGACTGGAAATAGGCAACGGGTGCTTATCACTGGCTTTGTGCTCATTTTGCTGGGTGTGAAGATCCATTCTGGGCTTCCTTCCCCGCTTTTTGCCTATGTAAATAGTCCCACGCTTGCTGACGTTGATTTGCTTGCCAAAACGGGCCTCGATTGTCGATGCCACAGTCGACATGGCATTTGAAACCGGAACACTGGACTTCAAGGCAAGATTGCCAGGACTAGAAGTGGTCAAAAGTTCATTCAAAATGCTCTGCACCTTGACCAGTTTCATTTTCTTCGTTGCCCTCTTTTTAAGGACACCTTCTTGACCTGATTTCTTGAGTTTCAACTGCTGTGCCGGAGGGGACTTGTTGAAGGCCAACTGCACCAATTTCGACATGTTATGCTTCTTTCTTCTTTTCGAAGTGCTGGAGGAATCTTGGGCGATAGGGCTGACAGGGCTTGTTGCGGTTCCTTCGTGAATCGTCTCCACGGTGAGTAACGGCTGTTTTTTGGGTCTGCCACGTTTCTTTTTCACTGGGGTAATGACTGTCAAACTGTTTGTGTTTGTGTAGAGCGGGCTGGATGGGGTAATAGGAAAGGCAGAGGGTGGCTCTTCAATGGACAGAGATTGATTCAAGTCTTTATGAGGAGAGGAGTTCTGGGACTTTAAATAAGACCACCTGTCCTTGACCTTTGATTGCCTACCCTCTGTTTGCTTGTCGGCATCAATCACTGATCTTTGTCTCCCAGCTGGTGTTTTCCTTGGCCTGTTCTGAAACATCTCAACATCATCAGTCATTGTCTCAGCACTGTCTTCCTCACTCTCCCGTAAATTTACACCAAATTGTTTTGGTGCACTGAATTCGATTTTCTTTGTAATTTTAGGTTTTGTGCTCCCTTGGTCAGTTTTATCAGTCTTCTCAGCTTGCTGTGTGTTTTGTGCATCAGATAACAAGTTGCTATCGTCACCTACTTTTTTGTTTCTTCGCTTTTTATTCCTAGATTCATCTGCATGATGAGTAGCACAGCTTGATGTTGTCTTACTCTCATCATCTGGCCTATTGCTTGGCTTCTCAGGCTCCTCTGTCTCAAATTCACTTTTATCAGTGTTGAATGCTTGTTTCCCCTTAGTACCGTCTTGATTTTCAGTATCTCTGTCCATCTTTTTGGCCCACTGAAGGCCTAAATTATGCGTGGTCGAGGCCTTTGTTGGGTCTTTCCTTCCATATTTACGTTTGATGTTCCCAAAAACTTGCTCAGTGACTTCCTGCAAACCTCTGTCTTTATTCAACGTGAACAGACTTGAGTCAGCTGGGGGACTCTTTACTGTATCAACCGGAGATGATACTAGTGAGTCAGCACTTGGGGAAGACATGGCAGAAGCAAAGAGACTTCCAGATGAACTGTCTGTGACCTTCTTAACTTGCAATTTTGAGAATGGGGTGCTGGCATCTGACAAAGGGCTCTTGTTGGTGCACGCTGATTCTCTTTTTGATTCTGGTTTTGTCCCGTGTTGCTCTTGGGACGCTGCATCCTCAACAGTATCCAACGGCTTTGTCCAGTCAAGGTGGTGAATGTCACTGCTTTTAGACTCATGCTTTGGTTTTGCGTTATCCATCATCGCGTTGTCAGTTTTATCCACAAGTTTATAAGGCCTCTCGTAGGTCTGAAATTGAAAGAGACACAAGGAAGACTTTAGAAAATGTCCAGCTCATACTAAGAAACATTTACACATGCTCATATTCTTACTTGACAGAGAAACATTCACACCCCATATAAAAAACTACAACTAGGAACCTACATGTTGTTACTGATAACAACTACTGTTTTGCTGCCAAGTTCTCAGCTTGTGGGCCACACCTACTGAAAGCATATAATACTGTGCACCATTGTGCAAGCCTTTGAGACTTGTGGTTTGGACTGTTAGAAATAACGTATTGCAAGATCAGCACTTGATACTAGGATATGTTCTGTAAAGCCATCCTGTTTTCAAAGCCAACAGCTACAGGCGGTAATGAAGTTTAACCACAGTTTTGTTTTTCAGCAGGTCAACTTCCATTTCAGAGCTCTGCAGCTGAGGCTAAGACAGTCTATGCTGCGGTTTCAGATTAGTTTACATCTGGGGTCCCAGTGTTTTCAACAGGCTCACAACAGGAAAGAGACTAAATGCAAAATGTACCTTTAGAAAATACTTCTTGTACCTATTGATGTTACTGCATTAAATGAAAGAAGAAGAAAAAACTGCTAAGAACCAGCTTAAAGGGCTTTAAAGAAAGCTGTAGGAATAAGCTGTTACTTTGGCACTCACACATCTGATTACATCAGTAGAAGATAATTTAGTCTCCTGGAGTCTGGTTTGTTTGGGTCAGAGCACAGCGAATGAAAGGATTTCTTACATAAACCAAAGAAATGCATGGAAAGACAAATGTGGGAAAAGAGTTTAGAAGAGTTTATGTAAGTGCCCTTGAATGATGACATCCTGGAGTGATGAAAGACCTGTCTCCAAACAACAGTGAAAGTGAGATGAACTGAGTTGAACTATATACCACAGAGAGAGAGAAAGCACATTACACGTACAACTGCATCAATTGCTTGATGTAAAACTCTTGTGAACAAAACCAACTCGATTTTTTACATTTTCTGAGGAAAATGTGAGGTACTTGTCCTTGTAAGCAGTTTCTAAGGTGTTCTGATGTACTAATGCATGTTTGCTTGTACATGTGCTCTGACCTATTGAGCCTGGCAATGGGAGCTCAAACCTGGCTTGTAACTTTCCCAATTCTGTTTCACTCTCATCACCCCCTAATTTTCCAGTTATCCACTGTTGATTGTCTTATTAATTTATTGCTCTTAAAACTAATTTGAGAACCACATGAGCTACCTTTGACAGTTTAAATGACCACAGACAATTATGCAGTCCATTGGCAAACCTTAAAATGGTGACCTGCCAACCTCTCACACTATTTGGAAGCAATTTTTTTGTTCCTCCTCTAATCAGCCAAGAGCAATGCATCACTTAACTCCTCACCAGCTCTTGAAAGAGCCAGGGAGGCAAGACTTTTATCTGCAGTGCACAGCCCTCACCTAAGATCTCCCAGCATGCTTTGGGAAGACTCGCATGTGTGCGTGCGTGTGTTTCAGGAGTCATCCCTCAGCCTAATCCTCTCCAATATCATTCAATCAGTAGTTTTTAATTAAAGGGAAGCAGACATTAATGAGGGATCGCGCCTCTGCCAGCCTTGTCCTTTTTATTTCCCCCATCTGTGAGAAACTGCATCACCTTTCAGATTGCTAATCCTGTAATCCTATGAGGAATTTGCGGTCTCCCCCGGCCCACAGGATACAGTCTCCGCTGTTGAATGCCAAGTCTCCTGGCCGCCCTTTAATTTGCCTAAATGGCATTATACCCCCCCCTTCTCTCCAAAACAATATCTGAGGGATATGGCGTAACCTCCGCATTGAGGATGTCAAAGCTACTCACTGAGAAACTTAATATCTGTCTAAGAGAGCGAACGGAAAGAGCTTTCTCAAAACCAGGAACTGTCATCTTCGTAGTTTGCCTGTCATATTCCATTCCTTTTACTCAAATAAACACTTTCAATTTGTAATCTGACATCAGATCTGGGTAGTAACTGATTACATGTAATCTGGATTATGTAATCAAATTCCAAACATTAAGTACTTGTAATTAAATTACATTTTAAAATAGTCTCAATCAGACTATTTTTTTTACATGACTACATATTTACACAATATCAACAAATTGTTAATAATTTACTGGTTCTCACTAAATCCTATTTTTTTATCTTTTACATTCTCCTTTATAAACTCCTTATATACATTCAGAAAGTCTTCCAGTTTTGTGGACATTCACAAATAGACTAGTCAGTCAGGTGGCGACACAGAATTTGACCACTGATTTACAAAAATCATTTCAGGTTTAAGAAGTGTTTCAGCAATACATCAACCACTGATGGACACAGATTTTTATTTGAATTATCACAGGTTATTTAACCATGTATTTCTATGTCTTTGGAAGGCTAACATATTAAAATGCACAAATTAGTATAACCTAGTGTATGTGACCCTGGACTGCAAAACCAGTCATAAGGGTAAATTTTCTGAAGTCATCTAAAAGCTGGATAAGCTTTCAACTGATGTATGGTTTGTTAGGATAGGACAATAGTTGGCCAATCACCTTTAAAGTTGTCCTTAGCAATGCATATTACTAATCAAAAATATATTTTTGATACATTTATGGTAGGAAAATGTACTAAATATTTTCATGGAACATGATCTTTCTTTAATATCCTAAAGATTTTTGGCATAAAAGAAAAATCTATAATTTTGACCCAAACAATGAATTTTTGGCTATTGCTACAAATATACCCCTGCTACTTAAAGAGTGGTTTTGTGGTCCAGGGTTACATCTTTACTTGAAGTAACCCTGAGGTTTTGAAATAAATATCTGAATAATTATATATCACAACTGCACTGTCATTGGTTGTCAGACATTGGTTATGGTCACATGACATGCAGGTAAAAAATATATATTTTTTTAGTACATTTTTTTTATTTGATTTTAAATGTAACTTTTTTATTATTTAATTCCCTCAAACCCTCTACAGTTCTTTTCATGTCAATATGGTACAAGATTACAGAGTTAGGTCAAAAGTAATCTAAAAGTAATCTGATTCTATTACCTAAAATGTGTAATATAATTGATTACGTTGCTAACCACAATTTTTGTCATGGATTACAATGGTAAGCAATATCCAGCTCTGTCCGACATAAGCAAGACACATAAACAGAGTTCCCTTTTAAATAACAAGTGTCAAACATACAATTCAATCAAATTAAAATCAGAAAAAGATAGAAAGAGAGACCTTGTTCAGCAGTTTTACATTACAAATATGCCATTGCTTGGTGTAAATACACCACAGAATATTGTGTCAATGTGTTGACAGTGAGTCCCTCACCAGATAATAAAAATCTCTGCAGTCATAAATGACTTATGAGCCCTCTAATGAGCACTTCCTATCTGTTGTAAACAGAGCAGCAGTTCTGGCAGGGCCACTGGGCAGTCTGGCGCAGTAGGCACCAAATCCTGGCGGACACCAGTGCACTCAAAGCCCAGAACTGCAGGAGACGAGTCAGTCTCAGACCAGATAAACAGACAGGGAGAAGGCAGCCGAGATTACAGAGTCCCTTGCATGATAATAAGCTAGGTTTGGCATCCTCACGGTGTCCTCCATACCCCCTCTTCCCCCCGTCCGTTTTTTTTTTTTTTTTTTTTTTTGGCTAGCTCTTGTTGCTCTCTTCATTTTTTCCCCCCTCCATCACTGCCATGGTAATTGGCCAGCCAAAACCTCATTGGCCTCTTGTGTGTTTGGTAACCATGGGATACTGTGAGTCAGAGCCACCGAAAATAGACAGAAACGCAGCAGGCCAAACATGCAACTTTGCCCGACTGATACCCGGCCAAGCTCGCTCTACCCTCCACTAAATCCTGCCTGTCCTGGTGCAAGAGCTCACTGTTTGCCTTTCAGACTGACAGATGAGCAGTCCACGAGTCTGATGCTGGATCAACACAGCTTGGCGTGACTCTGGACGTTCGGACACTTCCAAACGTTGACAAACGATGCAATAACACTCAAGCAGCTTGTAGAAGCACAAACTGCAACCAGCACAAACGCAATATTGTGAGGGGTCTTTTCTTTCCTTCACCTCATCCCTGCAATCCCACAAGCTTTTATAGTTCGATTAACATGACAGCAGGTCAGCTTTGTTTTTTGACGAAACGGCGGTGTGCTAGCCACAGGGCTAATTGGTCAAATTACAGCCTTTGTAACAGGTCTCAGTAACACTTTCGGAATTGGTTAGTGAAAGCCAGCTCTGACTTGTTAGACAGCCCTCATGCCGCGGTGGCCTTGGGTAATATGACACCCGCTTGAGGACAACACACACCTGGATAGAGTGTCAATCACCTGATCTGGAAAATGTAGCTCTAGTTACAGGACTTCAGGCATCTTTGAATCCATCCTAGGACGGTCAAAATACTAGGATGGTCCACTAGTTTGACACAGCTGATTCTCAAGTAGCAAAGTCAATAGAGATTTTTTTTAACCACATATTTGACTGCTTGTCACAAATCTAAAAGACTCAATAATGTTATTAAGAGTGTTTTAAGTGCTTCATAAAAGCTTGTAATAGCAATTTCAATTAAGCCTCATGATATATCAACAGATCAAATATCATTTTAACAAAACACACTTCATACAAGCAGCCTGCATCAAGTTACAGTGGCTTTTCCCTCATTGTCTCCATGTGGACACACACTGCTTCCACTTGAAGTATATTTTGCTGTGGCTTAAAATTGTTAAGGATATGTGACTCAGGACCACAATGTATACGTCTTATATTTGATTGATGTATGGTTTTTAGGACAGGACAATATTTGGCTGCGATACAGTTATTTGAAAAACTGGAATCTGAGGGAGCAAGAAAAAAAAAATATTGAGAAAAATCGCCTTTAAAAGTTGTTCAAATTAGCAATGCATATTACGAAGCAAAAATTAAGTTTTGATATATTTACAGTACGAAATGTACAAAGTATTTTCATGGAACATGATTTTTACTTAATATCCTAATGATTTTTGGCATAAAAGAAAAATCGATAATTTTGACCCATACAATGTATTTTTGACTATTGCTACAAATATACCTGTGCTACTTAAGACTGGTTTTGTGGTCCAGGGTCACATATATTTCTGAATTACGTAGGATATTCAATGAGAAATAAAATGCTTTTATCCAACTTTACACACAAGTCTGTTAATACCCATATTTTCCCCATATTCTGTTTTATTTATTTATTTTCCATTTTAATTTTTCTGGATTCCATTTTAATGGTTAAATTAAACTGTCTAATTAATTAAAATCATGAAACTTATTAAAAATTAATTTATTAAAATTTAAACAAAAGTTACATTAAAGTACTTAATTTTTATTTTTACCAAATTCTATGTTTTCCAATAACTTTCTGGACTGCATTTTAATGGTTTCATCATATTTATAATAAGGATGTCTAATTAATTGATATTTATTTCTTTATTTTTTTAAATACTGTGTTGTACTGTATTTACGTTTTTCTGGTAATTAAATTCTAATTAAAACTTTAAGAATTAGTACTATTGTTACATCAAGCAATATATTTGTCTCAGTTTCTTCAAGTTAAACCAAACTTCTATTTTGACAGGTTGCTGTGAAGAAATGGCAAAATCCTTATGCTGTGACTCTAACAGCAGTTCTAGAGATTATGTTTGTGTTCATGTACTCATTTTGAGCCGGCAGAGACTGAAAACACGTAAACGTCACACCCGCTTCAGTATGTGTGTAGTTAACGAACCACAAATCTGTGCCATTCATTGACACATCCAAAGTTTGGCAAATTCTGTGACAATCTGCGTTAAACATTAAATTGCATTTTTATGACTAGATTCTGCAATTCTGTCCACGTTTTTCATATCACAGAAAAATCATAGAGCTCTACTAACAGCTATTTGACTATCCACAAGCCGGTGACATCAAAAGAACTTGTAGATTGAAAGGAAGAGCAAATTGTCCAAATTGGAATAAAGTTAATGAAGACTTTTTTCATGAATCTTTCACAAATAGCTCAGAAACACGCATTCAAAAATAAACAGGCTCCGTTATTTCATGTTGACATTAAAGTCACACAGTATAGTTGAAATACAGTCACTGTACATAATATCTAAAAACGAGTCAACATCCGCTGATCTGCTGCTTTCTGAAAAAAAAACATTTCTCATTAGCAGGTAAGAAATGGTTCACGATTAACTTTTGGTTCACGCCACCATCGCTCTTTGCTAATATATCAGCATTAGCATGACAATGAGCTATTTGACAAAAGAAACAATTAGCAGCCATTTCAATTTCGCACTCTCTCAGTCTAATGCTTTCAATGTTGAATTAGACTGATTGGAGGAGAGGGTCAAACACAAACGAGCCCTTCTCTCTCATTGGCTACACTGCAGCACTCTCTCATCTCTTAATTTGGCTTTTAATACTATTAGCCTCCGTAATCACCGCAATTGGCTTTAAAGTTCCAGTCACGCTGTGTGTTTGTTGGTGTGGGGAATAATTAATTATGAGCAGTCCCACCAGGCCCTCTGAACTCATCTGCCCTGCTTGAACTGACTGATTAACAGACCGTAGGCAGCAACGGCAGAGCGCTCAATCTGCCGCTAACGTATAAGAGATAAAACTGCCAGCGTCGCCGGAGAGATAATAAAAGAAAGTATCCCGACCACCCTCCTCCCAGAGCACGTCTATCGGTTGCCACGATAGCGACGCATGGTATTTTTCCCTCGTCACAATACGTGCAAGTTCCTCCATCTTCAAAGAAGACCCATCTGGATGATGGCTGTTCAAAAGCGAAGAACGAGAGGAAAAGATGGGCTCATTCTGAGGCCCATTACGAAACGTCAACGGATACGTTAAGCTGCTGCCTTAACAATGCATCTGGCACAAACTAAATAGAGCGCCCAGTTTGTAGCAGAGATGCCGCATGAATACGTGAATGGATAATGAAACATTTGTGGCAGTTTAGAGGCTGAATAGAGGATAATAGGACGTAGCAGCATTCTGATGCCATCCATGAGCCAGATGCCAACAACCGAAGACGCTCGGATTCTGGAAACATCTGTGTCGTTTAACGGTGGCTTTCGAAGCCAATCCACTTTTAACAGCAGCTCAAGTGATAATAAGAAATCCATTGAGTGCTGCCTTACTGGTTCATGGCTATTGTGTGGAGAGTCACAATGACAGATAGACTCGCAATACACAGACGTTTACCAATGGATTTATTATTAAGTAGCGGAGTGTGCCGGCTCTAAAGGCCTGGCTGCTCTATTCCTCAATGTCTTTCGTCGCCAAAAGAGAAATATGCAGATTCACTGGTCCTACGTGAATGCTGTATAGAAACTGTTAATTGAATTCGAAATATTTACCAACAGAAAGGGGCTTTTCGTCCCTTCTTAAAAAAATGAGACAACATGGCGAGTGGGACGTCAGTAAAATGAAGTATCCTCCACCTGCACTAATGAGAGCAGTCAGCAGGGGTCATTAGCAGGAATCATACAGCTCCGTGACTAATGTCTTTCCACAGCTGCGTTCAGTCTGCAACTCTCCTCTTCAGGGTTTATGACTAACCTCCATATGTGGCATAAACAATGTTTGTTTACCGCTAGAGTTAAAGAAATGTGCTTCGCAATAACAAGGCTAATTAATTACACCTAAGCTTTATTGGCTCAATGGTTTATACATACTTTTTTACCGTTTTCATTTACTGCAGATCTGCATTTTTTTTTGGAGAAACATGAGAAAACACTGATGATGCTAAGGTGGTGCTGTGTGGTTGTTAGCATTATGCTAAACAAAAGTTTGGGGTTGGAACAATTTCTTAATTTTTAATCACCAAACTGGCATCAAAAAATACAATAAAAGCAGTTATATTGTGAAATATTATTCATATGATCAAATAACTGTTTTCTTTTTTGAATACATTTTAAAATGTATTTTATTCCTGTGATGCAAAGCTGAATTTTTAGCAGTCATTACTCCAGTCTTTAGTGTCACATGATCAGATGTGCCATTTAATATTTTTCTTGAAATTGTGAATTGTGTTCTTTTAAGAAAAGGAAATTCAAAAGAACAGCATTTATTCAGAATGGAAATCTTTTGTATAAATATAAATATCTATATTTAAAGGATTAGTTCACTTCTAGAATAAAAGGTTCCTGATCTGATCATTTACTCACCCCCCATATGATCCAAGATGTTCATGTCTTTCTTAAGTCAAAAAGAAATTAATGTTTTAGAGGTAAACATTCCAAGACTTTTCTCCATATAGTGGACTTCAATGGGGATCAGCGGGTTGAAGGTCCAAATTGCAGATTCAAAGAGCTCTACATAATCCAAGCCAAGGAATAAGGGTCTTATCTAGTGAAAGGATCTGTCATTTTCTAAAAAAATTAAAATGTATAAATTTTTTAACCACAAAGGCTTGTCATGCACTAGCTTGTTGGCTCCCACTGAAGTCTGTATGGACAAAAATCCTGGAATGTTTTTCCTAAAAACCTTAATTTCTTTTTGACTGAAGAAAGAAAGACATGAACATCTTGCATGACATTGGTAAGTAAATTATCAGGAAATTTTAATTCTGGAAGTGAACTAATCCTTTAATGCATCCTGGCTGAATCAAAAGTATTAACTCCTTTTTAAAAAAATCTTACTGACTCCAAACGTTCGAAATAACAGATCTCTTTAACAAACCACATGATTCTGCAGATTAATATTTAGGGTGAGGGGTTTTGAAAACCTCCTAAACCAAAGTATGAGCTGTAGTAAGTGCACTGTGACCCTACATTGTGATGTATTTCAGCATCATGTAGTTGACGCACTTTGTGGCACATAGCCAGAGGTCATTATGTCATCACCCCAGTGCTTTCAGAAAATCAATCAGTCTCAGACTGTTTACAATAGATCATTTCCCTAAATCCCCTTATCCAGATGAAGAATTCCTCCATTTGGCATTTCTAGTGTTTGTGGAATGCACCACAGGAATGAGAGAGTGTTGCGGTGGTAGAGGTCTGGGGGGGGAGACTGAGGGGCAAACGCCTGATAAAAGCCTCACTTCCATTATCTTTATTAAAACCTAGACTTTTACTGTAAATGGACATTAATGCAAATATGAGCTGAATGTTTTCTGCTGGTTGGAGCTGGTTGGAGCCAAGCTATAGCTAGGTAAAACGTTCTTGATCGGTATATAGATGCAAGGGAGCTGCTCACCTGCCTGATCATATATAGTCAGGCTGAACACCATTAGCGAGACAGATAGTAAATCACCAACTCTAGCCATGTAGAAAGACACAGATTAAAACTCTTTGTTTTGATGATTAGTGTGCACTAATGTAAATATACATATGACAATATGTACCTTTTCAAAGAAAGCAAAATCGTTGCTAATTCACTGTATTAATCTTCTATATGAATCTTCTTAGATTTTCTTAAAGGGATAGTTCACCCAAAAATTAAAATCTAAATGTAAAATACTTAATACGAAATGAGCAGCACAATTACCAACAACCAACACTAATGAAATTACAGACATTTTAAAATCCCATTTTATATGTTATTTGCTTAATTCACTAAAATCACTTAAATATTAATCAATAAAATCAATAAAAACTAATAAAATGTGACATAAACTGTCCCATAATTGTTTTCTTATCATCAAATAGTAGTAAAATGTAATGTACTCTACAAGTCAAAAGTTTTTTAATGTTTTTAAAGAAGTCTCTTCTGCTCACCAAGCCTGCATTTATTTGATCCAAAACACAGCAAAAGCAATAATATTGTGAAATATTTTTACTATTTAAATGAACTGCTTTCTATTTTAATATATTTTAAAATGTAATTCATTTCTGTGCTCAAAGCTAAATTTTCAGCATCATTACTCCAGTCTTCAGTGTCACATGATCCTTCAGAAATCATTGTAATATGCTGATTTGCTGTTCAAGAAACATTTATTATTATTATTATTATTATTATTATTATTATTATCAGCAATATTTAAAACAATTCTTTTTTCAGGATTCTCTGATGAATAGAATTTAGAAAATAGAAAGCATTCATCAGAAATAAAAAGCTTTTGTAACATTATACACCATTCAATAGGTTTGGAGTGCGTATTTTTTTTTTATTTTTGTGGGGGGGATAAAAAGATGAAAAAAAAAAAGATAAATGATGATAAAGACATTATGAATCAAAAGATTTTTCTGAACGTTCTATTCAAAGAAACCTGAAAAACATAATAATAATAATAATAATAATAATAATAATAATAATAAAGTTTTTTTGAGCTGCAAATCTAAATATTAGAATGATTTCTGAAGGATCATGTGACTGGAATAATGATGCTAAAAAAATCTTTAAAATCACAGGAATAAATTACATTTTAAAATATATTCAAATAGAACATAGTACAAATATTTCAAAATGTTACTGTTTTTGCTGTACTTCGGATCAAATGAATGCAGGCTTGGTGAGCAGAAGAGACTTCTTCATAAAAAAAAAAAAAAATAAAAATCTTGCCGTTCAAAAACTTTTGACTGGTAGTGTATTTTTCAAGTTGATCTAGGCAATCCACATGTACAGTTCCAAGCATGCATCTCTGACAACCAAAATTTCTATCAGCAGTTGCAGTGATTTGATGACCAATTGATGATCCCAATTAGCGATTAGCTTTATCTAGAGGGCGGGACTTATTATTGAATCCCACCCTTTCAATGAAATCTTAGTACAGCTTGCAAGTTACAAGTTACATTTACGTCACACCTCCTTCATGATTTTAGAAAGTGAACTTTGGGTTAAAAACTGAGCTCCACTAAAGAAAACAAGATGCCTTCAAAAAACAAAAAATAAACTACCAAAACTAGAGAATAAAAGCACCCTTGACATCTCCCCGTTTACCTCTCTCTCTCTCTCTCTCACACACACACACACACTCATGTGTGCACAAACACACACACACACACACACAGACTAGTTCTTTGCAGCCCTTTATTTGGCAAAACGCCTGGTGGCTTGAGTGTTTCATTTTTTTCCTGTGTATAGGTCCGGGCAGATGTCCAGAAAGGCCTCGGCACAAAGAGGCCGAGAGAGGGAGAGAGGAGAGGGAGATGTACTAAGGAGAAAGGACAGAGCAGAGACAGGAACAGGGAGACGAAGCCCCCCAAAACTCCCCTTTTCTTTCATAACTATTCCCTCCAAAAACTGTGAGTGATTGATATGATCCTCACACGGCTCCATTGGCTTTGAAACAACCCTACACCCTCCTTTCTGCCCCAGTAAACCCAGGCCCTGCCCTCGCCCCCCCCTTTCTGCAGCGGACCACCCTACCCTGTGGGAACAACGCTGGGGAAGAGCCGTCCCCCTCCCGTTCTCCTCGGTGGACCCCCTCGGGTTCCATTGAGAGCGGAGCAGCCCTCTCTGATCTGGCCTGCTTTGTGTGACAGGCTGACAGGTCCAGAGCAAACAAACAAAATGAATACTAACACCCCTTTGTGTTCGCTTCCCAACGAGCGGCACTTAAGGATCGGGGGGTGGTGGTGGTAAGTGCAGCCCCGGGAGGGATGACAAAAGGAGGGGGGATAAGAAACTCTGGACCCTGATAGCACACAGACAAAAATACCCCCCTTTTCCTCCAGCGGGAATAAAGAGCTCCATTTAGCGGGCCCGTGGGCCACAGCGTCTCAAGGTGCGTCTGGCCTGATGTGTGTCACAGGCTGGACAGTGGCGGGCCAATAGCCTAAAAGTCTGTTCCCTGCACACATTCACAGCCCCTCCATTCATGACCTCTCGAGTGGCGCGCTTTCATTCAAGTGCTGGGAACAAGAGTAAGACATTACACGGCTCAGGGCTTGTGCTGTGTGATAAGTTTATTCTGAAGCTCATAAGCGCATAATCATCTCTAAATATTACAAGCAAGGTAGCACTAGAGCGCAATTGGTTGGTTGTCTGTACAACATGTGACAAACACTTCCTGGAATGAAACAGATTTGCACTACATATCAAAAGCCCCTTTCGAAATCACACACATGATCGGTGGAAGAAATGCATATAATGAAACGTTACATTTCTTTTGTGTGCGAAATTACCTCAATTTTCTAGCAATAATGCGGGTAATAATACGTTCGGTCGCTGCTGGCTCGTTTCACCTTGGTCTTAAATGGTTTTGCATTTAAATGACTCAAGCAGATGTTCTGAGACAAGTTATCACTGCCAAGACCATGACAGACAACTGGGCCCAATAAAATCAATGTTTTTTTTGTTGAAAAATAAGATGATGGCTTGTATTAATAGTGGAATCTGTGCCTCAAGCTAAAGGAAGGTCAAAATGCTAATATTATATTCAAAGCACCATGCACTGTTATGTTGTGCACCAAGGATGATATTTTAAAAAAAAAGTCTTTGTAATTTTTTTTTTTTACAAAAGATAAGATAAGATAAGATAAGATAAGATATTCCTTTATTTGTCCCACAATGGGGAAATTGCATTTAGCAACAGCAGGAGTACAATACAAAAAGAATACACACACTATAAACTATTCTAATATGAAATAACAAAAAATAAACTCTCTATCTATATATATATACAAAAATATATACAAACAAAATTACTAGGCCAAACTAAATACAATATACATAAATGGCTTAAATAGTGCTAAAGCATAAATCCTAACCCAAAATGGAAGTCGAACGGGGCAAAAACATCACTGGACCTAGCAGAGTATGATATACATTATATTGCCAAAAGTATTGGGACACCCCCTTCTAATGAACAGGTTTGACTACTTTAGTAATTTCCATGATTACTAATCTTAATGTTTCAGCATATAATGATATTCTAGGGAACTGTGTCCTTCTAATTTTATAGCAAAAGTTTGGACAATGCCTCTGTGTATAAGGCAATGTTCATAGAGAAATGTTTGATTCAGTCAGTGTGGAAGAACTTGACTGGTCTGCATAAACCACCTCTGGTGTGACTTTAAAAGCAGACCTTGAGCCAAAAACTCATCACCAAACACCAATGACTACATACACTATATGGACAAAAGTATTTTAGAACCGAAAAAGCACTTTCAAAACTGTAGCAACAAAGACAGAAGCATATTTCATGTATTTAAAAATTGTCTTTCCATCTCTGTTGCTTCAGTTTTGGAAGTGTCTAAAATGACTGTACCCATATGCGCAAGTCATTGGTGTTGGTCTGAGTTTTTGGCTCAAGGTCAGCATTTAAAGTCACACCAGAGGTGTTCAGCTGGGATTAGGACTTGGCTTTATACAGACCCATCAAATTCTTTCACACTGACTGAATTACAAAAATCAAACAGATCATGCTTTCACTGCGTGATTTAGCCTATTAAAATATATTCAGAATTCCCCCAAAATTCAAGATAAGGGGGCAAATATGTCTCCATGTGACTTTTATATGTCTGAAGACTGATGTTTTTCTCCAAATATCAGCACGATTGTACATGTGTTTGTACATTGATTTGATAAACAGTTCAATAAACAAGAAGTGACTTACATTTTAGATAGTAACAAAAATAGTGTCAAACAAAATGAAAATACGTCTCTGAGGAACACACAACAGTGTTTCGTTACTGAATCAATCAGCCGTTTGAACAAATCGGTTGAATGAATGATTCAATGACTCACTCATGCAGTGATCTGATGCCACATACTGATGATTTTAGTTTTTATTTAAAGTATTTTATTAAATGTTACCTGCATTCAATGTCCTGCATTAAACAGTTTGTGTAAATGCATCTAAATGCCACGTCAGATACAGATTCTGTGGCACCTCTGCATTGCAACAAGAATTTTGTTGATACTGATTTAAATTTAATTGCAAACAGCCATTAAATAGTAATAGTGTCTTAATATTTCAATTCACTGATTGAATTTAAGAATCTGACACAAAAGATGATGCATACATTTAATTAAGTAAAAAAAAAGGACTTAAAGGTAAAAATGCCCATAAAAGGGCAAAATCAGTTTAAACTTATTTGAAAAGTTATCAGCCAGGGGTGTAAACATTTTAGCAGAATGAAGGTAACATTTTTCTTATTTTGCCTAAATATCATATTTTTCATTCATTTTCATTTGAAAAGAAGGAGAATGAAGAAGATGCTTACATGTTTCCCAGAAGACAAAATAAGTTACATCTACCCTGATAATCAAATTCAAAAAGTTTTAATAAAAAGTTTCGTCTAATTATCGTTATCGACAAATTCCAGAAAATATTGATTTTATTGATTTTGTCTTTATCGCATCCCTAACTGGACCTGACTAGTATATAACTCTATAAGTACAAAAGAATAATATTAACCTTATGCTGCAGGAAACACTGCTATGATTTCTGAAATAATTAATTTGTAAAGGAACTTGTATGATGTATTTGAGGGAACAACATAAAGAGAGGTTTAGGAATTATCTGGTAAAGCAATATCCTGAAATGCTTCAAATATAAAGAATGGAGGTCAGCTTTAAAAAGTTTCACACAAACGAGCAGTGAAGGATATACATTTCTTAAAAAGTCATTTAACCGCAACCCATAAAGATCCACAGGCAGAACGAGAAAGGGCCAGGCAGCCATTTTAAGAAAAGGAAATGATCCGAGGTCTGTGAGATTCTGGGTTATTTCAGTTTGTGGAAATGCTTCAGGCACCAAAATGTCAGGGTAAAAAAAAAACAACAACAAAAAAAAAAGAAAACTCACAGACTTGATGGAATGTGTTCTTCACCACAAGCCAAACACTGTGTAATTAACACAACGTGATTGCAGAAGCATCATAGGGAGCAATTTAAAGCTACCGTCTTTTTTTTCACGCACCGCCCCTGTGGGATCACTTTACTCCATTGAGAGAATAATAAGAACATCAGTTTCTGGAGGTGAAATTCCTTTCAATCAAAAATGGTACTTTACAGAATCTAGGCTGCAGAAATCCATTTCTAGACAGACTATCTGTTCCAGAGGGCTGCGTCTGATCACATAGCAGGTTGGTAGTTACTTCTGAGCAACTGTGCCAGCTTATTAAAAATAGCAACCCAGACACAGTGGAAAAACCTGCCTCTACCTATATTTCTGTAAAACTCCAAAAGCATAACTATATATGCAATGTACAGCAGTTTTTAGTGGAAATAAACACTTTTTGATTACCAGGAGAGATTATTAACTTAATAAATACTTATTTTTGCACAGTTCTTTGTGCATTACTATGTTATAACCCTCAAAACCCTTGCAAAAAGTGCATGATTTGTAAATTTAATACATTTTGATGTTTGCAGCACACAACCAGCTACATATTTATGGCTTTTCTGATGCATAGTAAACTTGCTCAGTACCCCACCCGGTAGAGCACTGGATTTGCGTTAAAATGGTATGGCTGCCTCAGAAAATGCAGTTTTATTTCACGTTTGCTTTTGTTAACACTACTGTTAGATTTAAAGTAAGGTTTAGTGTAGGTGTATACATTTTCCAATGCATTAAAGGGATAGTTCACCCAAAACGGAAAATTCTGTTATTGATTACTCATCCTCAAAACCCGTAAGACCTTTGTTCGTCTTCGGAACAAATTGAGAGATTTTTGATTACCCTGATTTGATTTTTTTTACCCTGCATAAACAGCAACAAAACTAATCACGTTCAAGGCCAAGAAAGGTAGTAAGGACATAAGGACATAGTCCATGTGACATCAGTGGTTCAACCATAATTTTATGATGCTACGAAGGTCTTATGCATTTGGATCGAGATGAGGGTGAGTAATTAATGACAGAACTTTCATTTTTAGGTGAACTATCCCTTTAAACATTTAGCGTACCTCACTGGACATTTGATTTTAGAACTGACGCAACACGTACAGCAACACCTGAACACGTTTTTCAGTGCCACCCACTGGACATTTCACTTTAAAGGAGTCACAGAAAGCCCAAGAAGCAATGTAGAGTCGCCAAAATGTCACTACAGACATGTTTTTCACAAGCCTAGGTTGTAAGGTAGGCTGCATTTCCCCCCTTAAATCTTTGCATGTTCTCATAAGTCCTGCTTTATGAGATCAAATGACTTCTGCTTAGATTGATTAAATTTTCTACACCTGATCTAGAAATAAAATGTCTGTGGGTTTAGTTTTGGCATGTAACTCTGATAAAGATAGAATGATTAGTCATTTTGGCAAGAAAGAAAATAGGTGAATCCAACTGGTCTTAATTTAGAAATACTCTATTAGAGTAGATGGGCAAGAATGGCATTAGATTTTCCAACATGTTACTTTCCAAGCCTTCGTTCAATGATGCATTTCATTAGGGCTCAATGACAAATCCGGACAGACACAATAATGCCTTCAAAACTCTAGTAAAAAAAAAAAAAACACTTGGCAGTACTCCTACAGCCCAAACAGGACGAATGGTGAAAACTGGGGCACAATAGCTTAAACCAATAAAAAGGATTGCTTAGTTTCAATCCTTGAGTTACTGAACAATGGCTGCTTTGTGACAGTGAGCACTTGGCTCCCAGGCAGCTGTTTTTCCACTCGATATCGATCTAACCCAAAAAAGAAAACCCAAAAAAAGCACCTGTGCATTGGAATACAGGACAAGAAGAGAAACTGCAAAGCATATCAGAGCTTGAATCTGCCTCCACAAAGCACATCCATGCAGGTACAAATGATCTGAAGGGAAAGTATCATATAGTGATAAAATCAATGACCCCAACTTCTCAAAAGCGCATTAATGTATGGGCAGATCGATGCTAAAACTGCACAGTCATAGTTTAAGTGCCTTCAAATGATGACCCACAAGCCAACTGCTCATCACATTTCATAATCATGTTTCCAAAGCATGAATGAATGCTAGCTGACACTTAGAGAGGAAATAACCTTGAAAAAGCAGTGATAACAAATAGCACTATGCCACACTTGACAACATAATGTATTTTAGTCTCACTTAGCTAAACATTTGACTGATCAGTAAAGTCCACTTTCAGGGCTCTAGATTTTAAAAAATGACTTGGTAGACAATGGCTGCTCAAATTAAACATTTATGAGTCAAAAGACTTTTTAGTCTACAGAATTGCTTGATACAGATGGTTGTTTAGAAGTGCTTCAGTTGATTAAGTACACAGCTTACTGTGAGCAATTCACTGCGAGTCTAACTCCAACCATTACCTCGCAAACAATTTTGAGTCTATTGAATCGTTTTGAATGACTGAGCCAGTTCAAAAGAGTCATTTGTTCATGAATCGGAAATCACGGTTTTGCTCGCAGGAAACATTCTAAAGTCACAAATAACTAAAGCCATCTCACAAATAATATCTGGCAAATCTGCATATTGATGCACGCAAAGTTTCCAGACTTTTGCCAAAGGCAAGATGATTTTAAATTGTGCAGTCTTAAGCCCTGACTTTTCACAAGTCTGTTTGTCAGAAATGCAAAGCAACAAATCACGGTTTGTTTTGTTTTCACACCTTGTTTAAGGGTGGGGTTATCTGAAATGCTTCATATCACAATAATAGACCGTGGGAAAACACTTGTGATTGCACAACGTGTCAGTTCACAACCAGCTGTAAATATGTGTAGACTTTAAAGATTGGGTTTACCAATTTTGAAACAATTTCTGTGTAGTCTGCACTCAGTTATCCCTGTTTATCTGTCAAGAAAAGTCTGCTAGATACAGTAAAACGTGTTATTTAGCATCATCTGGGAGACTTTTGACAGCTTCAGGGCTTTTGTAAAACAGATCAAACATTTTTGTATTCCGACAGACAGTCAGATCATCAAAATCAAAAGTGAGTTATGGTTGTTAAAGTTTTTGGCAAAAGTAAAACCACAGGTAATTTTCTCTGTTTTCTCTAGTCATGTAGCACCGATTTCAGAATGTTTCAAGCCTTTCTACTGCATAGACAGACAAGTTTTCTAAATCCCATCTTGTCAGCGGTAAATAATCCCTTTAAAGGGCACCTATTATGCAAAATCCACTATTACATGGTGTTTGGACATAAATGTGTGTTGGTAGTGTGTGACCACAACCACCCTACAATGAAAAATAATCCACCCACTCCAATCAGTCTCATCAGACATGCCGTTTTGATTCTCTGAGCAATGTGACATCACATTGTTTAGGCTCCGCCCACATCCGCTGACTGCCAGACCCTCAGCAAATTGTGTTTGGTTGTATGCTGTTGTCCATTTTCTCCACACTCGTCTTTAGTTTCTGCCAACATCTAAGCCACTGAGGACGCAGTGGATTACTTTTATTTTTGAAGGTAATTTGCCTCAAAATCAACCTAAATTTGTTTATGTCTGGGGAGTGAAAACGTTTTGAATTTGAAGGGGAAATTTAACTTATTTACATTTTTGGGAAATATGTAAGTATCTTATGTTGCATCTGAAGGGCAGTACAAAATGAAAAAATATAATAATTAGGCAAACTGAGAAAAATGTACACATCTTCATTTTGTTCAAAAGTTTACACCCCTGGCTCTTAATGCATTATTTTTTCCTTCTGAAGCATCAGTGAGTGTTTGGACCTTCTGTAGTAGGTGCAAATGAGTCCCTCAGGTGTCCTCAGTGTGAAAAGATACATCTCAAAAAATTGGTTGGAAAGGGTTCAAATACTCAAAAATGAAAAACCAAAGAATTTGTGGGACCTGAAGTATTTCTCTGAAGAACAGCGGGCAGTTTAACTGTTCAGGACACTAAACAAAAAACACATTCAGGTAACAACACAGTATTAAGAATCAAGTGTATGTCAAATTTGTATAAATTCAACTATTATTTTCTCTTGTGGACTATATGTAAACATCTTCTATGTGAAATATCTCATTCAGGTCAGTACCAAATAAAAAAAAATAACATGCATTTTGCATGATCCCTCTTATTTTGGTAAAATAATTAACATTTTGCAGATTCTGCAAGGTATATGTAAACTTTTGACCTCAACTGTACTTGTAAGTGCCTGAAACAAGACTCAAAAAGAACATCTTTCAACAACTTAATGCCACAAACCTGGTAAACTTTTAGTACATAGATTAGCTTTTCTTTAGTAGCACTCATAATGTCATCCTGGTATAACTGGTAACCTTAAACAACTTCCAGGCCAACTGTTAAAAAACGCCGGAAGTTGCATAACATCCAATCAGATTGGAACTGACACTTTTTGCCAACTCTTGCCAGTCTAGTATGCAGCAAGCATCAGACAGTAAGCGAACGGACAGTGGGCGCTCTGTGGGTGTGCCGTCTGAGGCTGAGACTATTTTCGGCTGAACATTTGTTTAATGAGCAGGATCTTTACTTGTTTGCCGTCACTTGGATCCGAGAAAGGAATGTTGCAAATAACTCAATCCTCTTTTCAACCTAGAAATGGGTAAACTCAACTCAACCCAAACTTTTATTATTCTGCAGTTACGTGTGTTTAAAAATACTATTAAAGGAGACCTGTTATGCCCCCTTTTACAATATGTAATATAAGTCTCGGGTATGAATTTGGAAGCAGAAACATGCTGTTTTTGTTCAAGTCTCTTTAAATGCAAATAAGCTGCTGCTCCCCACCCCCTTTTCCAGAATAGGGCTGTGCCTACAGCTCGTACCTCAGATACTCTGCTAAAAAACATCTGTTTGGTTTTGATCATTATGTTTATCGAACAGAAATCATGCGTTTTTAAAGCCATATCAGTTTAAACATCTGATATAGGGTTTTCTCAGAGCTGCTGTCACAAATGAGACATATGAGTGCTAAACTAAGCTCTTTCATGTCTTATTGCGCTTAAACTGTCAAATACACACAAGTGTATGTTATAAAATTCCTGTGGAGTAACAAAAACAGTTGTGTCTATGTCTGTGAAGATAAACAGCTGGTAAAAAAAAAAAATCACGTTTATATTAGATCTGTGTGGCAGCAGGGTCATATACAGTAAATAAATAAATAAATCCACTGCTCTCTTGTCTCTTCTGAGGCTGGAACTTTAAACAGTGTTCTGTGCTCGTCTGTGCAGCCAACGTTAAAACAGTTAGTATGCGTTGCTCAAACTTATGCCATGGTGTTAAAACTGGTACATCGTTGTTGCTTGCGAAAACAAAATGGCGGCGTCATGGGTGGAATTGTGCAGATTAGAGGGCGGTAATATTATAATGCATTTTTTTTCACGTTTTCTGGGTTGGTAGATGGACCAGGGACCCAAATATCGCACTTAAACATGGAACAAGTCAGAGTTTCATGATATGAACTACCATACACTAAAATTTCTCTCTATGGGATCCATTTTCTTTCAAGATCATCAAAAGATCAGAAGAACATGTTTGTTGGTTTACTGTACTTTCACCTGAACACACACGAACAAACCACCTTCACACACTCACACACACACCTCCCCCCACCTCCCGATGCATTGAGCGTGTGGGTGAAAGGTCACAGTAAAGTAGCATTCCACAGAGAGTGAGACACAGCCCTGTGAAAAGAGGAGAAGGGGGAAAAGGGGTTTAGTGTCCCTAATCCCACAAGAGACTGGAGGATTTGCAAGGACACCCAAACCATTCCCGGTGAAAAGCTACGGTTAACAGCTCACCCGCAGCTCCCACGGTGTGTGTGTGTGTGTGGGTGTGTGTGGCAAAACGTTTTCATCCACTGGAATAATATCATCTTCACACTGGTCATAAGTGCATGGGCACGTTGATTTGATTTGGAAACCACTGCAAGGCTCATCAGATGCTTTGATCGCCCTGAGTCCAGGTTCACAGGCACGACTGCAGTTTCTCATGAGCGGAGCGCGGCCTGTGGAATAAAGGGGCTCTTTCATGGCTCCAGGCTGTTTGAGAGCCACTGCATTGGTTTGCTCTCCCTGTTTTATCTTCACAATTAGACTGACACTGAATACTCTGAAGGGTCACTCCTGGTGTCACACTAACAAAATAGCCAACACAAACACCATTCTCTTCATTTGTCCACCATGCTTTAGGCCCTTCTCAGGCCTCCACAGTAATTGTTCATCTTTGAGGACAAATCCTGCATATTAAGTACTTGAATGAGAGTATTCATTTTCTCTCCCAGACAGAGGCTGCTTTTGTAGGCCAGTTCAGAATGTCTCATGTTTTGGTGACATATTGCTGTCACTGTACATTATATTTGTCTGTGCTAATAAGTAAAAACAACGCTTGATATTGTACTGTGGGCACAGCATGTCAGTAACAATTAGGGATGTGCTAAACTACACATTCTCTTAATCAACCAGTAAGGGGGTTGGCTGAACGATTAAAGACTTGTCGGACATCAGGGTCATGTCTGATCAGTTTCTTGTGGGGCTTCGTACAGGACGTGTTTTGTTGGACTGGAACAGGTCCTGAGGCACATTTCAAAACAGATGAACTGTTTTGAACTTGACATACAATCAAGACGTTGGGCGACAAGACAAGTCCTCTGCATGTTTAGGCCAATACTTGGAAAAACAGTGCCGACTGAAACCATAAACTTAAGAGAATTCAATAATGTAATAGATTTTCAAGAAACAATCAAGCTAATTAATTGCTAATGTTATATTGCACAGAATGATAAGAATATGATCCAGACACAAATACAATTGTATAACACAATATTTTAATAGTCTATTTGTTATCATTATGAAGTTAATTAACATGAACAATTCATTCATAAAATACATAATAATAGTAAGAATAACAATGTTAATTTATTATTAATTATACTAATTATAATAAAGTTAATTAACTATTAAACAAAACACTAACATTATTATTGGTATTATTATTATTATTGCACATTATTTATTAACAATAAGTATTAAAATAAATAAACTACTACTAATAGTAATAATTGAATACTCTAATCTTTATCATTATCAATATTTAATCAACAATTAATTCATATACATAATAGTAGTAACACTTTAACAACAACAACAAACTATTAAACAAAACACTAACATTATGATTATTAATTCAAATCATTTTAACAATAACAATAAATAAACTATATTACATTATTATAATATTACATTATTATTATTATTATTATCATTATAAAAAACATAATACTAAATAATAATAATAATAATAATACTAATTCCTACTATTGTTGTTGTTCTTAATAATAAATTAACATTATTATTGTTAATAATGTCATTATTAACAACAAAAAAAACATTATTATTATTATTATTATATTGTCAATATTATTAATTATTATTATGTATATTATGATTCAATTGTTAATGTTAATTAACTATTCATAATGATAATGATTAGACTATTCAATTATATTACTATTAATAGTTTATTATTATGTTATTGTTAATACATAATAATAATAATAATATTAATAATAATAATACAATAAAAAATATTATGTTAATTAACTATTAAACAAAACCTTATTATTATTATTATTATTATTATTATTATTATTATTACTACTACATATTATATTCATAATGATAATGATTGGACTATTCAATTATTATTACTATTAGTATTAGTTTATTTATTGTTAATATTTATTTATTGTTAATATTATTATATTGTAAATCAATATTATTATTATTACTACTACTACTACTACTACTACTAGTAGTAGTAGTATTTATGAATTACAAATGATTTATTTATTGTTAATAAATACTTCATAAATACTTTATAGTAATAATAATAATATTGATAATGTATTATTTTATTATTATTATGTGAATTCACTATTAAACAAAATGAACGTCGTTATTATTATTATTATTATGTATTATTTATTAACAATATTATAATAAAAAATAAATAAAATACTACTGTTAATAATAATTGAATCGTATATTCATTACCATTATGAATAGTTAATAATAATAATAATAATAATAATAATAACAACTATTAAACAAAATACTAATGTTATTATTATTATTATTATTATTACTACAAATTACTTATTAACAATAACTAACTAAATAAATAAATACATTATGAACAAATGAATGAATGAATGAACGAATGTACAACAGTACAAAAATGATCATGTAAACAACGTGGTACATTAATGTTTATAATTATCATGTAATAACAAGGTACATTAAAGTTTATAAATATAAATCATTCAGTACTTTGGTATTAAAGCACCACTGAACACTGTAACTGCACCATGGTACAACTACAGACCATTCTCATAAGAGTAACAATAAAAAAATGTAATAAAGCGTTTCAAATTTACACAGATCATCCACATATGTCAGTCTGAGCTGACCCTGTCTGGCACAATTAATTACTACGAGTCTGTTAAGCTGGAAGAGGGGAAGAGAGGAAGCGAAATGAAGAGATGCTTTGTGAAAAGGTATCTGGGTCCGCTAACATGTCAGTAGCAGGGACAGGGAGCATCTCCAGCAGACAGCTGATGGGTCTGATCACATTTCACTGACAAACTCAATTGCGCGTCGAGTGAGATCTAATGAAAGTCAATATGCCACATGGCCCCCGTGGCTATTCTGTCCACCCGCCAAGACCCGATATCACTCATTTATTCAGTATATTTCCAACCGTACCTCCATGCAGTTTTGGGTTCCCAGGTGAAAACGAACTCCCAAGGAAAGATGTGGCAGCGCTTTACAGTGTTCATTTAGTCAGAGCAAATTAAAATGATTAACAACACACCATTTTTAAGATAATGAGTCTGATAATCACATGCTAACATGACTTTCTAGCTGATGACAGAACAATAACCTGGTCACTGACAATACAGAATTGACGGACTAGTTCACCCTAAAATGAAAATTCACGAGTCATCATTTACTCATCTTCATGTCTATTACAACAAAACTTTGACACTTCAAAATGTTTATAAATACACTGTAAATGTTACAGAATTTGACAAATTTGAGATGAATTAATCAAAAATAGGTTGGTACGCTTAAATCAAAATCCGATATGGACTATTGTCTGTGAATGTAATCTTGCAAAAATACTATTTAAATATGAATCTTACAAGTCTGTGTGTGAATGAATGGCGCAGGCGCGTGGTTTCGTTTGCTACACACATACTGAAGCGTGCGTGACACTCACTACGTTTTCAGCTTCTGACGCCTCAATATATGAGTAGATGAACAATAAACAATCTCTAGATCTGTTCTAAGACTGGCTTCCTAAGCATTTCGCCATTTCTTTAGGAAAAATAACTAACCATCGTATCGTATACAAACAGAAACGTAAAGGTCTTCGCAGCAACCAGTCAAAATAAAAGTTTAGCTTAACTTGAAGAAACTGTGACAGAAATATATTACTTAATGAAATGATAGTACTACTACTACTACTAATTAATTATTATTAATTAAATATGCTTTTGAATATTACAATTTAATGAAACCATGAAAATTTTTTATTTTTGTTAAACGTTTAATAAATTGTTGTTAAATTGTGTAAGTTTCATGATTTGAATGAATTAGACATGCTTTTTTATTAATACCTTTTAATTTAACCAATAAAACAGTCTACAACAATTAAATGGAAAAAAAAAACAGAATCCAAAAAATTTATACAGAGAAGAAAAAAAAACAGAAGACAGAATGAATGGATTTGGAAAACAAATAAAATTGAATTTGGGAAAAAAATAAAACCGATTTGTTTGCCCTATTTGATGAAGAGATTTAATTGATTTTAATATGAATCAAATATGGTACACAAAACATGGTTGCTTGATATGTGAGAGCTAATGAGGTTTGTTCTTGTGTTGTTGTTCTTTTTCTGTTTGTTCTGGAACTTCAAGTGATGTACAAAGACGGAGAGATTATTAAAAATTGCTTTATTTGTGTAAATTTATGAAAACACAGGTAATAACTAACTATTTAAGTATAATACTATTAGTATAATAGTTTGTCACGATTCCTTGATTCAGTTCGAGTACTCAACTGCAATTTGCCCGCTTTTGAAGTAACCGGCAAAATACCAGAAATCAATTTTTTATAAACCAACGCAAACAAAGGAGAATACATCAGTACCTTTCTCAATATGCTAATTGTTCATATCGATTTCAAAATAAAAGCTCAAACCCTCACTCTGAGTTTACACGTTTTGATGTCATATTCAAGAAATTAACTGGACATTTGAATTAAATGTTGTTTAGTCAATATTAAACAAGGATTAGATTGCGCAGTAAGGCTTAAAAACAATTATCAGGCTGTTGGCGCCCTCTACAGGCCTTTGTTATAAGGCGTAGTGTACATTAGTTCTATTGTTTATAATACATTATGTATTTAGGGGTGTGCAATATATATCGTCTGCTAAAATATCGTAATTGTTGTTTTAACAATGTGCGATTTCACATTTTCAAGCATATTGCAAAAAACAAACAAAACACAGCTTACACACATAACGTTACATTACGTGATGAAGTCTAGTAAGTATGCATTTAGAGTGTGTTTTTTCACTGCATGATTCAATCAATTTAAATGTATTGAGAATGACCACATAATTCGAGATATGGGAGCAGAAAATATATTTATGGGAGCAGTATATATCATATATTCTATCATTTTATATAGTTAATCAATATCATACAAAGAGTGTCGTTTTTTCCTTCAGAAATCAGCATGACTATAAATGTGATTTTATACAACAGTTCATTAAACAAGAAGTTAATATTAAAAGACTTAAGTTTTAGACAGCATATTTTCTGTTTTTGCTCAATTTCGCCAACAAAAATCATTCCAAAAACAGCCACAGCACTGTTTTGCGTCTCTAAACAAGACGTGTTTCGTTCCTGAATGACTCAACCGACTGATTACTCGATTACTAAAATAATCATTAGTGAGAGCCCAAGCATCCAATGTCACAAAGATATTCTTTGTTTCTTGTTTAGCTAACTAGCATTAGCAATGTTTAATTAAGTACAAACACAGAACAAAAAGCGAAGCCAGTCAACTGCTACATTCTCACTCACCAGACATGAGGTTTCCCAAACCTTCATAATCCTAACCAACATACACACGAGAGGCTCTCTGAAATCACCAGCCTCACTTTATTGACCAAATCAAAGGCTCTCACAGGAGAACCTGTGGTTACCAAAGGCAGCTGCCCCGCAGGCTTCAGCACCGGCAGGAAACACACTTTCACAGCACACAGGCCTCGGCTTCTTACTGGGGACCCAATTAACAAACCGCTGTTAGACTAAGGAGACACCCACTCCGTGCTCTTCTGCAAATGTTTGCTATCATATTCTGACATTTCTTCAGGGCAGTAATGGTTCATAATGTCAGCAAATATGGTGTCATTTGTGTCATTTCATTTTGGAGTGCTCCTATACCTCTTCCAAAGGCAAACAAAGCACCTAAATACAAACCTGTACTGAATGCTAAGTTCATGCAGCTAGTAGAACATGGTGACACCAAGGTCTATATAATACTTCATTTCAAAGCCATTTGCTTGGCTAAGACCAATTGAATGATTGAAAATGTAAATAAGTCGACCTATACGTATGTTTTATACAAACACTGGAGCTTATAAACATAGCAAAGGCTTGTTGGGAACGATTACCGCTGCACCGGCAGGGCAGCCAGCTATTAACGCACTGAGGGTCACATTCATGAGACGCCCCAGAATACTGACACGGTTTTGTTTTTCAGATCTATCTTGAGAGCCGGTGTGCTGAGCTATGAGGTCAGTCTGTGCCACTCAGAGAACTGATGCAGTGAGAAGGTCTCAGACTTCTGATGAGCAAACAAGTCCACTGCAGTGAGTTAAAGGGGCCTCCAAACACCAGGGGACACTCTAGACATCTGTATGGATACACTGTATGTGTCACAGCCAACACCATAAAGCAATCGTAAGTCATTCATTTTCAATCAGAGTGAGCGCTGTAGAATAAAGTTGTTATTTTTTGTTTTCTTTGTAAACGAAAAGTATTCTTGTAGCTTGAAAAATTATGGTTGAACCACTGATGTCACATGGACTATTTTAACAATGTCCTTACTTCCTTTCTGGGCCTTGAATGTGTCAGTTGCACTGCTGTCTATGCAGGGTCAGAAATCTGTTGGATTTCAGCAAAAATATCTTAATTTGCATTCCGAAGATGAACCAAGGTCTTACAGGTTTGGAACGACATGAGGGTGAGTAATTAATGACAATGTTAAATGCAAACATCAACTAATCAAATTAAAACAATGACATGTAGTTTAGAGAATGTACTGAAATCATCTAAGTAAACTGATTTTTAAGGTTGAATTACTCAAAAACAATTGCTTTAAGTAAACATTTAGTAATAAAATTAAGAACAAATACTTACAAAAAAAAAAAGAGAAAAAAAATAAAATAAAATAAAATACATTTGGAAAAAAAATGGAAAGTTTTAGATATTACTTCTTAAAAGAAAAAAAAGTGTTTGTCTCCAAATTTAAACTACTGAAACTACTAAAGCTGTACAGACAAAACTGAAATTAGCCTTTGGTTAATAATAGAGAGCAGCAGGTCTAATGCACGGGTCTATTTGTGTCACGTCTGTTAACATCCACTTAAGAGATTTCTGGGCATGTTTACAACATACACATACAACTGTGAGCATTAAAACACAGCCGTCCGTCTCGTGTACAGAATTAAGTTGCCACCCAGTGCTACTGATACTTTAGGGAAACTGGTATCATTATTGTTTTAACAATTAAGCTGACTTCAGTTGACAAAAATATCATACTTTTGACATTCATCTTAAAGGGATAGCTCACCCAAAAATAAAAATTACCCCATGATTTCCTCACCCTCAAGCCATCCTAGGTGTATATGACTTTCTTCTCTTAAAGCTCTTCCAAGCTTTATAACGGCAGTGAATGGCTGTTGAGATTTTGAAGCCCAAAAAATCCATCATAAAAAAAAATACTCCACACGGCTCCAGGGGGTTAATAAAGGCCTTCTGAAGTAAATCAAAGCATTTTTGTAAAAAAAAAATATATATATATATATATATCCATATTTGAAACATTATAAACCGTAATAGTAAAAACTGTCGTACACGTTCACGAGAGAGTGGCGTTCCAGCGAGTGACACTTTGCTTTTATGATGGTTGGATGGACTATATATCTGGACCACAACTGAATGCCATTATAACGCTTGGAAGAGCCAGGACTTTTTTTTTTCTATAACTCTTGATTGTATTCGTCTGAAAGAAGAAAGTCCTATTATACACCTATGATGGCTTGAGGGTGAGTAAATCATGGGATAATTTTCATTTATAGGTGACTTGTCCCTTTAACATAGCAGCCAAACAGGAAGCGCAACTATCAACCAAGAGTGACTTGGCGACCTCATGCGACTGGATTGTTGTCCGTCTGGGTGCCTCTTAATGCAGAGGATGTAGAAGTCTGGTTGAACTGTTTTCTCATCCAGGTAGTGCACGGGTCACTTCCTGTTATTTTGGCACCCCAATGGGCTGATATGGGATAATGGGCTACTTCATGACAAACTCAGGCAAAGTTCCCTCAGAGCAAAGTCTAATGTGGGAAGCCTTATAAGCTGGCTGACATCAGGAGATTACAGGGTTCAAGACGGGATCAGGATCAATGAAGAGGGACTTAAGTCTCGAGTAACACAAAAGTGTGCACAGAGCACTCAAGTGTGGTGGCTTTAGGAGGATGGAGTCCTTTTTACACAGTGCCTTGCTATGACTGGTTCAAATTCAGGGGCAGGAAGGGGGTACTCGTACACGACTAATGGCAGTAATCGTCACATAAACAGGCAACATGGTCAACGTGAATCTTTGTATAGTCTACATTCACAATCGCATGTGCAAGCCACAGCTCTCAGGAGGGTTCGATTGGTGGGTTAGCCAGTTAATTTCCCTTTATACGACAGGATATACAGCTAGTTGCGTTTGTTGTTATAAAATCTGGCGGCCATATCCACTGTTGCTCCCCCTACTGAACACAATCCCCATTGAGACGGCGTGAAAAGTGGTGATCCGTGTAAAATAAATCCACTCCTCCTGAAAACACCAATAACATTACAGTCCGTAACCCTGTGCCCTCCCACATTCCTTGGGCATTTCTCTGGTCCCAAAACTGTAATTTGACATCTGGGCAATATTAACGGAAACTGTGGCTAAACAGGCTTTTTTGTTCCACGGAGCAGTGATAATAAACACTGCTGATCTGGAGTTGGCTACTTTTAACCCTCATGCTCTATTAGTAAAGTAATAAAGGAACAGCTCAGGCCAGGATGCGCACTTTGATGTTCTTCACTTCACTTTTTATTCCTAAAAAGGGAGAGTTTTGGCCAAAAATGAAAATTCTTTAAAACGTTTTTTCCAAACTCATTTGACTTTCTTACGTGGAATATAACATGGGAAAACAGTTGATGTTGGATTTTCATAAAATGAACATGTAGCATCTGTCATCATTCAAAAAAGTCCATAGTCTCAATTATCAAGCCGTTTTGATTTTCTGAGCAGTATGACGTCATATTGCTCAGGTCACGGCCGTTGATGGACTGTCCCGTATTAGCATAATTTTTAAAAATAAGAGTCTTCAATTTTCCCTCAACATAAGAGCCACTGAGGAGGCAGTGGATTAGTTTTGTTTTCGATGGTAACGTGCCAAATACACACACAAAAAAAAACCTAAGAAAGGGGCAGAGTGAGCAGAGTTCATTAGCATTTTGGAAGCTTTATTTTTAAAAATGTTGGTAAAGTTTTAGTTCACTATATGCCTACACTGCATTGAAAAGAACGGTGATAATACAGAGTCTAATGTCTTTTTTTCTTCAAACATGTTTGAAACAAACAGCTATATAAATGACGACAAGTCAATTTTAGTCATTTTAACCTGCCAATTAAAAGATTTGTTCACTTTCAGAATAAATATTTACTGATAGTTTACTCACCCCCACACCATCCAAGATGTTCATGTCTTTGTCTTCAGTCTAAAAGAAACTAAGGTTTTTGAGGAAAACATTCCAGGATTTTTCTCCATATAGTGGACTTCAATGGGGATCAACAGCTTAAAGGTCCAAATTGCAGTTTCAATGCAGCTTCAAAGGGCTCAACACGATCCCAGCCAAGGAATAAGGGTCTTATCTAGTGAAACAGTCACTTTCTAAAAAAAAAAAAGATATCATTTATGTACTTTTTAACCACAAACGCTCATCTTGCACTAGCTCGACCTCACGCATTAGTATTAGGAGTACTGACACTTTGTGCAAATAAAAGTCAAACGCCCTTTACAAAAAAACTTAAAACAATGATGTCATATTATTTTTTCAATTGGAGGAGAAAATGAGATTTTTTCCACCGAGCTGCACCTTTTTGAAATGAAGTACACAGACGAAGAACTAACCACGTGTGACTTTTCCAGTGCGTAAAGCCATAGACCCGCATCGCAGAACTTGCAAGATGAGCATTTGTGGTTAAAAAGTACACAACTTTATTTTTTTTTCGAAAATGACAGATTGTTTTGCTAGATAAGACCCTTTTTCCTCAGCTGGGATCGTGTAGAGCACTTTGAGGCTGCATTGAAATTGTAATTTGGACCTTCACCCCATTGATCCCCATTGAAGTCCACTATATGGAGAAAAATCCTGGAATGTTTTCTTTAGAAACCTTATTATAATATGTATTTGTAGTTACTAAAGAACAGCAATGGAGCAAGAAGCTTTGCTTCACTCAGTCACTGGCTTTCAGTCAGGTTGATCTGAAGCAAATCAATTAACTGACATACTTGAGTTAATTCAGTTAAACTTCAGTTTTAAAGCTCTGCTTATCCCAAAACATTGATGCAAGGTAACTGCTGACATGCACAGGCTACTATTTCGTAAAGTTGAGATGTCATGCCTGTCTTCCTCCTATCACACAATTCAATTTCCAATCAGTCTAGAGACCGACAGAAAAGGTTTTACCCAATTTACAAGGCTTGTGAAATTATGACATTGAGTATGATTGTAGCACAGAATGATCTACAGCAGTAGCCCTCAACTGGTTTGTTCAGGACCCAAATTGTACATTCAACATCAAGTGGTGATTCAACAAAGTACCAAAATTATTTACAGCACAAAATAAAATGTTGATGGATTCACGCTCTCAGCAACAAATAATTCAATACCCAAAACACACTGCGGTCAGCACAAACCATGTTTATCCTTAATACAACAGAACCCGTATTTAATGTTGTCTGGGTCATATTTTCCTTTAACTCTCATAGCTTTGTTAATTCCAATTAATTATGACCCTGGACCACAAAACCATTCATGAGAAATCTGGAATCTTAGAGAAAATCGCATTTAAAGTTGTCCAAACGAAGTTCTTTGGAATGCCTTTTACTAATCAAAAATTATGTTTTGATATATTTACGGTAAGAAATGTACAAGTTGTCTTTATGGAACATGAACTTTACTTAATATCCCAATGATTTTTGGCATTAAAGAAAAATGGATAATTTTGAACCATTTTGGATATTGCTACAAATATACCCATGCTGCTTAAGACTGGTTTTGTGGTCCAGGGTCACAATTATCCAGGGCATTTTCCCTGTTGTCCACAAGCCAAGCCATCATAACAGACCTGTGACTAGTTAAAAACCACTGACCAAAAGATTAAAAACCTTTCAGAATGTGAAGCAATCTGAATGACCATATGACCAACTTACTGACATCAAAGTTGAGCAACAAGCACACTGATGATACTGCAGTGAAAGGTGAAGCTTGCTAATGTTTTAAGGAGAAGATATGTATACAGTCCGCCCACAGCACTGGCATATGCACAGCAGAGGGATTGTGAGCGTGCCATGAGAGGCCTTGAAACAGACTACCACATACAGCCATGGGTAAATGATATTCTTTGTGTGTACGCGAGGCATAGCGCTCGTAACAGAAATATTCATGGATTAGATGTGGCTGGCAACAGTCTGTTTATAGAAACCACCAACCAAAAATGTAAAGGTCTCACCAGGGGGGAGATTCCAGTTGTCTAAACCCTGACCCGCATCTGTCTTACAGAGTCAACACAGCTTTACTAGTATGACTGCAAAGTGTTCAGTACTACCAACACATTTGACTACTTACGTAATGCAAAGATGTATTTGCAAATGGAACCTAGTGAACTCCTATCTGTTCAGACTGTTCTTAGATGCTCAGTGTATTTCAGTTTAACTTCACAAGTAAAAGTTTCAGTTTGGTGCGTGTCCAAATTGGTGTAGCTTTGTTAGCTAAATGGGCTCCTAATTTCATTTCCGTACAAGGCTGCTGGCTGATTCATGCTGTCAAATCATTTGCACCAGGCTGAAATTGGTTTCTCCCCCTCGCTCACACTCAACCCATCCCCCAGAGCGGCCTACCGACCCACCGGTTCACTCCAGGTCAAAATATGGCTATCTACTCAAATCTAAATCTATGTCTTGTTAAAGACACCGGTATCATTACAAAACCACACTCTTAATACATGAATGTCATTGGTCTAGGAAGCATTCCTAATGTCGATAGCTTTATTAGAGACCGGTAGCGATGTCCACTGCCCTCGGGTCTGGGATGAACACATGCAATGGCAGAGTGCCTGAGGAGGAGGAGGGTTAGCCTGAACAGACACAGAGGGGCAGCTGGTCTTTCGGCTGCAGTAAATCATAGAGACTGAGCCCAAACCCAACCCCCACACCTCTCCAAAGGAAAAAAAAAGGAGCTCTTGCAGCCCAGTGGTCCAAAAAACAAAGACAGGGACCACTAGCAAGCAGCTGGTGAGAAGAGTAATCTGACATAGTTTCACCTGGGACCAAAGCGCCTCAGTGAGAAGTCACAAACCTACTGAAATTAAAATACTCAAGGTGTGGTCACATTAGTGAAATTTAATGGGGAAAAATGGTTTATTGTCTATTGTCAATAGTGTATAAAGCACCATCAGCTTTTTGAGAGTCAAAGCAGTGAATTGGCATGACCAACTTAAAGCCAATTTGAAATGACTAGATTTTTACCATGAAAATGTAGGTGTCCGCACCTAACATCGGATGCAAAATTTACTTTTACATGGTGTTTGCATATAAATGTGTCTTAGCAGTGTGTGAACACAACCACCCTACAATGATAAAATCCATTCACTCCTTTTTTTAACACCAAAAAACCTAAGCCGTTTTGATTTTCTGAGCAGTATGAGTGTCATATTGCTCTGCCATTTTCTTCGCACTCGAGCAGCTGAAGCTGCAACAATGTCTCGCAAGCAATGCAGGTGTTTTGTATTTGAATGTAAAAACGGACATAAGAGTCTTCATTTTCACCCAACAATCACAGCAACTGACAATATAGTGGATTAGTTTTGTTTTTGATGGTAATGCGCCACTGAATACACAAAAAAACAGAAGAGAGGGGTGGAGTGACCAGAGCTCATTATCATTTAAAGAGACATGCACCAAAACAGGTCGCTGTGAACAGAGCTGTTTTTGATAAGGTAAAACAAGTGCCGTTTTAAACATCCATTAAGTATGTTGCTGACTTTCATGAAAACACTAAAGAATTTAAAGCAAACACTTTGTTACCAGTGACTGGGACATTTCTTATACTGGTTACACAGAACCGGTTCTCACACTCAACAGCTGGGCAGAACGCAACAGAACAGAAGCGGCATTGTACAAATGTGTTGTTAAAGGTGTGAGCCAAGAAAATGGTGAGATGTGATGCAACGGCCAAAGTGTTCGTCTAACATGTGCATAAAACAACAAAAATATTGAAAAATAGGCCAATAATATATTCTGTGTGAAGATGGACTAACAAAATTGTTTGCACAATAGATTGCTGTATACTGTAGGCAAGAGCAGCTTACTGTATGTTCAGTGATACAGAAAGAAACAATATTTTGACTTCCAAAGTCACTATTTGTCTATTTAACACTTTACGCATCTGCCACAATCATTAGTAAATCTTCAAATATTGGTTTTAAAAGGTACACTACCAGTCAATATCAGATTTCTGTTTTTAAAGTCTCTTCTGCTCACCAAGTCTACATTTATTTGATTCAAAGCACAACAAAAACAGTAACATTTTTAAAATAACTTTTCTATTTGAATATATTTTAAAATGTAATTTATTCCTGTGATTTCATCATCACATGATCCTTCAGAAATCATTCTAATATTCTGATTTGCTGCTCAAAAAACATTTATTATTTCTTTTAATGAACAGAAAGCTCAGAAGAACAGCATTTATCTGAAATATTTAGCTTTTGTAACATTACACACTATACCATTCACTATACCACCCTGAAGTCAGTGTATTATTTTTTGTTTTTAGTAAAGAAATTTGAGAAATTGATACTTTTATTTAGCAAGGATGCTTTAAAGACATTTATAATGTTACATAAGACTTCTATTCATCGAAGAATCCAGAAAAATATATATTTTACAGTTTTAAATATCGCTAATAATAACAACAAAAATGTCTTGAACAGCAAATCAGCATATCAGAATGATTTCCGAAGGCATTGATCAAAGGAATAAAAATGTTAAAATATATTATAATTGAAAGCAATTATTTAAAAGAGTTCAAATATTTCACAATATTACAGCTTTTGCTGTATTTCGGATCAAATAAATGCAGGCTTGGTGAGCAGAACAGACTTCATGTTCAAAAACACTGCAAATCTTACTGTCCAGAATCTTTTGACAATAGTATTTCTAATTTTCAATTTAGCAAGAACCAGTACCAGATAAGACTCCACTTATCTACGAAACGATAAACTTCTCAACACAGCTGCTTCCCACTCATTTTCACACACACCGATTAGACAGTCCCTAAAATGAACAACAGTAGCTAGAGTACTAAATAAAAGAAGTAAAACCACATTCAGGGACTTTTCCCTCCTGTGTGTCTCCTACACACAGAGGTCACTTTTATTTGACTGCTCAACTGCCCACAATTTCCTCCCCGGTCACCATCGACACTCCCCCAATGACAAACAGCTTGTTATAAATACCTCACATCAAGAGGCTGAGGGAGTCACCTATCGACTTCAGCGAGAGATGCCGAATTAATTTTCCGGTGAATACACTGGACCGGCTCCTAATGATTACGGTCTCGTATTAAAGGATGACTCCATGGGTGCTGGGTAATGAAGCTTTCGGAGCAGGGCTTGTGTGACAGACAGATAAGAGAGCGGCCAATGCCATTAGTACATAAAAACCGGCAGCCAACAGGAGGGCCGGGGTTTGGACGCTCTTAAAAGGGGCTTCCTTATCACACCTCACAGATACTTAAATGGATTTAAACCTGAATCCAGCTCACGCCGATGACGAGATAGACGAATGCGAAGCTTAAAAAAAGGTGACGCTGGCAGTAAAGCAAGGAAAAGCAAACAACGTGCCAGTTTATGTGAGCCTATATTTCTTTTGATGTGATTACTGTTGACTCTACATCACTGGCAACTATGGTTTGGACACACGGGCCAAAAGAAAATATGATACATATGTCAGTTGGACCGGTCCGTGGCAGTAGATCACTTGGGTGAGCTATGCATTTGGGAATGAAGGCCAGACTTTTGGCGGGTGAACGAGTGCTAGCTTGTGTACACAGACACAGAGTTGATGGGCTGTAACCCTGAGTGATGAGCCTGTGTGCGTGCGTGTGTGTGTGTGGATGTTGAGGTGTTGAAGTGATACATATTGAATAGAGTGAGAGGAACTCACACAGGGGGTTTAACCCAGAGTTTAATATAGGTCTAACACACACAGTTTCCAGGTCCAAACCTCTACTCGTTTCAGTTGAGAATGCCATCTCAAGAGCCATTTCTGAGCACTATTTTTTCACATTTAAAGTGAAAGCTTTATGCCTTTAGGCTATTATATATTGACACAGTATCTGTCAAATAAACTAAAACCAAAATCTCTTCATCAAGTCTGTTTTCACTGCATGTTTTAAAACAAAGTGCACACACTGTTGAGGCAATCAGCTTGTGATCCAGTGTTTTCCACACCCCAGAATGGCTCCGTTCACAGTGAATGCAGTGAACTCGTTTATTGCACGTGCTGTGAGTTTAGCGCATGTTTGGGGACCCAACGGCCACCAGTTAAGCTTTATTTTTACGGCAGATCACTAAATTCATAGTGAGATGCATTTTTGTAAGCCTGTTTTCACTGAAGCTAAAGTTTTCTATCAAAATAAAAGCTCTACTGCCGTTTCTGGCAAAATAAAAGCATAAAAGTGTATTATGAATTGCTGACAGTTTCAATGGGTAACACTTCTGCAGTCCAAATTCAAAATATCTCTTTCAAGTGTAGAAAGTTGGAAAGTAGTATTGTAATTTCCCTATTGTAGTGTAAAGCAAAAAATAATATACCTATGAAATATAAATTTATTTTATTTATTTATTTATTTTGCAGTGCAATTGTTTTATAATATATGGCTATTACTGTCATAGGAATAACAACAATATAAAATTGTTGTTATTATTATTATTATTATTATTATTATTATTATTATTATATACTAATTTGCTTGGATGTAATTTAGACTGAGACAGTACATCACCACTAAAAAGGGGGTTGATTCCCTTTGAAAATTCAGGTACAAGTCAATTCACTGACTTTTTTCTGACTCAAGTTTTCTTAGTTAAGAACATGGGTTGGAGCTCTTACTTTTGAACTGTCAAAGAGCATTAAATAGAATAATTTAACTTTTAAAATGTTCAATCTTTCCAATTTCTTTCCAATTCTTCATTTGTCCTTTTTAAAAATATAAATTGCAATAAATATTGTATTGTGGACTTCATATTGTGATATTATCATATTGTGAGATTTTGATATTGTTACATTCCTATTATTTAGTAAACCGATTTTCACTTTAATAATAAAAAATAAACAAATATATATATATATATATATATATATATATATATATATATATATATATATATATATATAAAAAGGATGCTTTGTTATAGCTTTTGGAGCAAGGGTGCCGTCTTGCAATACCACAGCATGTGACGTCACAGGGTTGGTTTGCTCCATTGGCCAGTAAAGTAATACAAGCATTTCTTTACTTTTTGAACACAAATAATTTGGCTTTAATACCATAATTTAAATGAATATCCAACATCAAACGGTTTTGATTGTGGAATCCCAAATATTACTTTCATATTTGCATTACACTGGCTCGTTTACCACTAGTGGTATGTAACCACATTTTCTGTTCAACTGCACATACAATTGGCTTACCGCATTAACAAGACACTAAAACTAACCATCTTTAAGATCAGGCAAGAGCTGCTTCCTTAAAAGTTTATAATTCTCACTTTTTATGTCTTGACAGTTCAAATATTAACGTGTTTTAAGACATTCAAGCGCAAGACAGCATGAAAGAGATGTCAATGCGGTACCGTGACAGAAAAAACAGCTTGGACGGCATGTATGACAAATATCATCATAAACCGGTATTGTTTCCGATCCGCTCTTCACGCTAAACCATTAGGTTCAAGACTTCTTCAAACGTATCGTTGTTACTGCTCGTTCTCCTCACCATATCGGCTCAAAATGCATAAGCAATTGGGCTTATTATGAGCTCAAGAGTCCTTTCAAGCTTGCCTTTCTTCATTTCAAAACAAGCGTGTTAAAAAAGTAAAGAAATGCTTATTGTTATCTGCCATTGTCACTTTATCTTCACAAGTCACTTTATCTCTCATACATTTCTATAATTAATGCCACTTTATTTTTTACTTGACTCTACTGAAAATTTTTATTTTATATATATATTTATTTATTCTGTACGTAATTGTAATTTACTTCTTATGTTATTGTTAATGTTACCTGTACACTCTCAGAAATAAAGGTACAAAAGCTGTCACTGGGGCAGTACCTTTTCAAAAGGTACACTTTTGTACTTATTAGGTTCTAATATGTACACTTTAAGTGCTAGTATGTACCTTTAAGGTACCAAAATGGACCTTTTTGGTACAAACATGTACCTTTTGAAAAGGTACCATCCCAGTGACAGCTTTTGTACCTTTATTTCTGAGAGTGTATGTATCTAGGGTTTGAGAGTAACGCAATTTCAATTCTCTGTATGTATGTACTGTATATATAGCAGAATTGACAATAAAGCAGACTTTGACTTTGACTTGACTTTTTTATATTGCTTTACTGGCCAATGGAGCAAATCAACCATCATACTGCAACATGGCTGTGCCCTTGCTACAAAAGCTATAACAAAACATTATTTTTTCTTTAAAATGGTTAGATTAATCATGTTTGTTATATATATATATATATATATATATATATATATATATATATTTTTTTTTTTTTTTTTTTATTAAAGTGGAAATCAGTTTACTAAATAATGTAACTGCTTTACTCCCACTTTAAGCTAAGCTTTTAAAAGCTTACAGTCTCCAAGATCACAGTGTTCAGACACCAAGATTTTAACCATTCATGAGAGATGAATCACTGTCTGGCCATCTGAGATTTCAGTTTGGAGATAAAGGTAAGGATCATGATTTTTCAGGGTATTACAGCACACCGCAAGTTTGTTGTTTGCTTTTCGCACCTGGCTAGGAATGTAACAGTATCAGAATCTCACGCTAAGATAATATCTCGATTATGAAGTCCACAATACGATATTTATTGTGATATTTTAAAAAAGACAAATGAAGAAAAAGACAAAAATAAATTTTTGTCAATTTTAAAGATAAATTATGCTATCTGATGCACTTTGAAAATGACATATTTCATAAGTATATTATTTTGGCTTTGCACTACAGTAGAAAACTACAATACGTCTTTCCTAATTTCTACACTTGAAAGAGATGTTTTGAATTTGGACTGCAGTAACGTTACCCATTTAAACCGCTAGCTGTCAGCAATTCATACTGCACTTTTAAAGCGTTTATTTTGACGGAAAATGCAAAGAGCTTTTATTTTGACAGAAAACAGGCTTACAAAAACGTGTCTCACTACAAATCTAATAAAGTGCTGTAATCATCAGCTGCGAAAATAAAGCTAAACTGGTGGCTGTTGCGTTCCCAAATGCATGCTTAAGTCACAACACATGCAATAAATGAGTTCACTGCATTCACTGTGAACTGAGCCGTTCTGAGGTACGGAAAACACAGGATCACGAGCTGATCGCCTGAACAAAGTGCTTTGAAATGCCCAGTGAAAACGACTTGCTGAAGGGATTAAGCCATATTGTGCTTTCGTTTTGGGCTTGTTAGACAGATACTGTGACAAAGAATAAAATCCCAAAACTTTTAAGATGTTTTATGTTAGAATAAGAAGTTGAAATATATATTTAAAAACTACGCTTTTTGCCTGGAGAACCTATTGTTTCATAACATCATGTGACCACAATGATATCAAGATTTTAATAATATTGTTACATCCATACAATGATCTGACAGAACATCTGGACCTGGAAACTGTGAGACGTCAGACTTAACAGGCAGATTGCTGGAGGTCAAGACCTTTATAACAGTCCACACAATAGACGAACAGATTACCGAATGTACAAATATATAATGAATGGGCCATGCTAAAAAAATAATGAGAATTTGTGACAATGAATAGAGTATTATCCAAAAGACTGTAGCACCTAATGAAGGCCCAAACACAGATGTGAATGCTGAAAAAATAATCACGGCTGATTGAACGAAATCAGTGGAATAATTTGACGTACAGCAGTGTTGTCTGATGCTGACGGCAGGTCCTCTGAAAAATATTTTGCCGCGCACAAAGGCTTAGCGGCGAAGTCAAGTCCTTCCCTTAATTACCTGCTATTGTATCACACGTCTCCCGCCCATCCCCCGCCGCAGTAGGGTCCCATTTTAACCAGGCTCCCCATATGCCCCGGCTCACTTGTTGGCCTTTCCTCTTTGCCACCATCTGGCATATTAGTTCAGCCAAAATGAAAAAAAGAAAGAGCCAGACACAATGAGACAGAGAGCTAGCCCATCTGCTCCCTGCCAGACTCCCCAATCATTACTACACAAAAGCTGCATTTACCCTGCTACACAATCCACCGTTTTTAAACCTCTTATCCCCTCCGCTATCGACGCTCGGAGAGGAAGTCATCCTTCAACCTGATTGCGGACGTGTTTTCTTCGAGCAAACTTAGAAGAGAAAACGTAAGGTAAAGCATGGCTGTGTTCGGCCCCAAGAGCTCATCTTGACAGGGAAAACGATCCTCTCGGCCCCCTCGTCAAGTCAGGGAAGTCTCGCTCACACTCTCCCCTGACGAACACGCACCGATGAGCATGCCCGCTCCGGCGGAAATGGCTGACAATCAAAGTGTTGTCGTCAAACACGGAGCAGTGACGGGGCAAAGATCGCTGCCGTCTGGCCCTCAGAGAGCACACGCTCCAGCATTGATCCGCCTTCTATCGGGCTTGTCATCACAATGAACTCACTACTGTGTTAAACCACAGGGGTGATACTGGATACAAATACATTATAGACTTAAAGTCAACTGGGCTTCGGTGGACAAGTGCCTACAGCTACTAGTATAGCGTGTGCATGAGATATAAAATGCCCTTAAGCAACAAGTTGGGTTTCAGCAATTGATTTTTAACAAAAATGTATAAACTGTTCAAGACAGACCTACCATGAGCTCTGAGGTTGTCAGGTGATGATATTTGCTTCTGAAGAAGCCAAACGTCAGTGTGATTTCAAGTTCATCTTTAAAACATTTTCATGTAATTGCCAATTTCCCTATGAAGAACTACAATATCCTCAATCCTTAGGTGGGCAGTGCCTTGAATCCACCAATCAGAAGTCTGTCACTATAGAAACAAGAACCACATCAAAACTGCCCCTCCCATAAAGCATTATCTTGTGAATACATAACCAAAATCGGTCTCCCCACAATCATAGATAACTGTTTTTTTTATACAATATACAATTTACAATATTTATTAGCTTATATATATATATATATATATATATATATATATATATAATTTATGTATTTATTTTATATATATATATATATATATATATATATATATATGTATATATATATATATATAAATATTTTTTTTTTTAGACAAGTATAGTATAAATTAAATTTCATTATGTATGCTGTAATTTATATTTTATTTATATTTTATTATACATTTTATATGGTTTTATATTATACTTATATTATTATATTATATTATATTTATATTATATTATTATTCATTTATTTAGATGTATAGAAATATTTATATTTAAAACATTTATTTATATTTTTATATTTTATAGTTTTAGAATATATATTATATTAGACTGTCCTTTACATTATTTAATTTTTAAATTCATCTTTTTTTATTTAAAGTATAGAGAATTATAGTATAAATTTTATTTCATTATGTTGCAATTTTTATTTTATTTGTATTTTTAATGCATTATTTTTAAATTATATATCATATTAGACTGTCCTTTTAATGTTTATTCAGATTTATTTTTATTATTTATTTATTTTTTATTTATTTATTTAGATATATTACATATTTATACTTAAATGTCTATATATTAATAGATTTATGTTGTCATTTGTTTTATTTTTATTTCATATTTTATTATATATTTTATATAGTTTTATATTATATGTTTAATATATCTTATTTTTAATTTTTTAGACAAGTATAGTATAAATTATATTTCATTATTTATTTTGTCATTTATATTTTATATAGTTTTTTATTATATATTAGATTATTATTATTCATTTAGATTTTGAAATTATCTTTTATATAATACAGAAATATTTACACTTAAATGTCTAAAGATCAATAGATTTATGTTGTCATTTATATTAGATATTTTATTAGATATTTTCTATAGTTTTATATTATATATTATATTAGACTGTCCTTTTTAAATGTTAGTATTTTTTTATGTATCTTTTTTATTAAGTATAGTATAAATTAAATTTCATTATTCATTTTAACATCAATGACTTTAGACGTCATTTATTGTTGAGTAACCATAATTATTTTTGAAATTAGAATCTTTCATCGGGTTCTTCCCAGTAGAGAATATGCTTCAAAACAAAGCGGGCTCTCACTGTCATCATGCAGAAACATTTTTTACCAGCCTTTTAAAATTTGTTCCCAGCATTTTGTTCTCATCAAACTAAATGTTTTTCCTCAGAGTTTGGTACAGAGGAAAAAATAATAGATGCCATTTGCCTCTAAGTCTTAATGGAAACGCCAAACACAACGTGTCCTGACCTCTGCATATTCAGACCGCTTAATTGCACATCCAGACTCTGTGCTTTTACAACGCCAGCGAGAAGCCTGCGATCTATTTCTGGCTGCGTGGTCACACTATTGTGTGGGTGCAGAAAACTTCTGCTGCATTAAACTCATTTTCCAGCAACGCAGCCCACGACAACACTTAAAGTGCAAAACAGGTCATCAAGTGGAGTGAGTGGAAGAGGACGTCTAATCCATACGAGGAGCTCGAGTTAATTCATCAGAGTGCCCCGGCGTTCTGATTACATTAGCAGGGGGAAAAAAGCTTGTTGCCACGAATGGAAGACGCAGCGAGCAGCTGTCGCAGTCCGAGAGGGCTGATGTAAGCCCCTATTCTCAGCGAGTCCGGGCCGGTTTCAATTACGCACTAACCCCTGACCCCACGCTGCTTGTAAGCGAGAGATGAGAAGAGGTGCTGGGCTTGACGCCTAAGCTCCAAACAGCAAGGGCAGAATGGGATTTGGTGGCTCTAAATGAGGAGTTTGTGGCACTGTCCCTTCTCCAAGTGAATGGGATTCCATCTGTAGTGTGTTTGGGGGATGGGGCGCTTGCTTTTCTTTGCCTTTTCGGAGCTGTTTTCTATAGACACGGCTACACTTTAGACGGTGGCGTGAGGCCACCTCTTCTGTTCTTCCTTCTGCCCCTTTTGACCCTCTGTCTGTGGTCAATGTGGAGATTGCCAGAAAGAGACAGCTGCACTCCAGGCTTCCCGCCTCAGTTCCCTGTTGCTCTTTGAGCCTTTCTCTGTTTTCCATTGATTTCTCCATCGCCCTCTCCGCTGCGCGCGTATCTGCCGCTTTAGAAAATTTCATCTCTGCGGGGCGGACGAGGGCTAAGTTTCCCAGCCCGAAAATAAGGGAAATTCGAGACCCTTGGCTTGGGCCTCGCGGCAACATTGTCCTTCCTCTCCAGGCACAGAGAAACCCCTGGGGAAATCAGATAACACGCAGCCACATACAAAATTCAAGGCCGATAATCAAACCATCAATTGCTGGGATCAAGTCAAATGCGTTTGGCAGACGTGGACGGGCTTTTAAATGCACATCACACGAAACGGCAGGCGCTGCTCTTCCATTACACTACAAATAATTCATACCCTAAGAGATTACTGTAAAGATTAAAAGATACGAGAGCGTTTCAACGCCAGAGATTCCACACCAAACGCGATCAATTTGAGCCTGCGGTGCGTGCGCTGAAAGATGCTGATGCTGGCAGTTCCTGCTCTGATTCAGTAAGCACAGATTTTTCTCCCTAATTATGGTCAAATTACAGACTCTGGCTGCGGGATCACCAGCCTCTCCTCTCGCTCTCTCCCACAATCCTTCATTCTTCTGCGAGGACGGGGAAAATGCGACATATCTGTTTTGAAAACTTGATGGAGCACGCTGTGGTGAGCTGAAAGTGTTTACTAAAAGGAGCCATTTTAGCGGCTCACATTTTCATGAACTCACACAATTTGGCAGAAACCTCTGCATCTCCCTTTGCAAAAAAAAAAGTGTCTGACTGCAACATTGATGGTATCAAATAGCTGATAAATACCATGGTATTGGATGATTACCATTTTCATGTATTATGGTCTTTACTAAGGAGAAGTCGGTTGTCCTAGCTTTGGCTTTTTGGGATATTTTAATTTTTAGTAATTCGCAAGCTGACAACATACTATGAGTTGCAGTGTCGGGCAAATCCAGCGTTAGAGAATGTATGTGTTACCAATATATCGAACCATCTGTTTGTATTTTAATAACTTAATGATAGAGTCTAATATCATCATAAAAATATCAGTCTTTGCACGAGTTTTCTATGTTAAAAAAAGAGGAAATAATCATGCATTATGGATGCGACAAAAAGGACAGTTTTTGAGAGACTACATAATTTGTAGGATTTCTGCGAATTAAAATGCACAACAAATAGAGAAGCGATGGCTCTTCACAGAACATAGAATTGTTACTTTAGTTTAATTTTGATGTGTCTATTTATGAGGAATAGGTACTGTTATGTATGTGACAAGCCTGAAATTAGCACCTACCAGACTATGAAAAATCATGTACTAAAAAAAAAAAAAAATGCTTTAAAAACTTTAAGAGAGACCTCACATTTTTACAGTATAGTAAAAACCTTTGGTAAAAACTTTATGTTTTAATGGTTAGGTTGACATTTGCGGTAATCATCTGCCATGAAAATAAAGCATAACTGGTGGCTAAACTCATAGCCCAATAAACGAGTTCACTGTAGGGGTGGGCGATATGGCAAAAATTTCATACCATATATTTTTTTTTTCCAGAAATATCACGATTCACGATTTTATCACGATTCTTTGTCATGTTGGTTTTACTATTTTGCAAATTGTCTGAGCAGTGCAGCCAAACCAATTTCCCTATTTTAAAAAGCAAAGCATTAGAAGGTAACAAAATATTAAATAAAAAGAATGGCAGATGTTCAGGCCAAAGTGGGCGAAGATTGAAATTGTTGTCATTATTTTATCTTTGTTATTAAAAAAATTATACGCAAAATATACAAATAAAACAAACAGTTTACATTTTTTAGGTGTATTTAGACTACTATAAAACTATAAAAATAAAACACTATATACAAATATTATACATTGACTCTTATTAAAGCAACTGTATTAAAGTTCTTCAGTCAAGAGCAGTATGTGAATTTTCTTTGTGTTGTTTTATTAGCCTACCATCACCCAAAAATGACAATTCTGTCATCATTTACTCACTCTTGAATGTTTTTTAAACTCAAGTTTCTTTCTTCTGTTAAACATAAACTTAATTTGAAGAATGTGGGTAACCATTCCAAAGTATTTAATTTATTTTTCCCCACTATCAAAGCTACTGTTATCCACATTTTTAAAAAAATCTTCTTTTGTGTTCAGTACAAGAAAAAAAAAAAAACATTAATAGAGGTTTGGGACTACATGCGAGTGAGTAATGTTTTGGGGTGAACTGTCCCTTTAATGACAATCGGCAGCATGTTTAGTTCTGTCGCTTTAAGAGCTGCACGCATCTAATATACAGGCGTGCATCCATTTTTCTCTCAACTGTTTACTTTCACTTTAGACATAACCAACAATGAAATCGATACAGTTTTGCTATCACAATACCACAATATTGATAATACAGTACACCCCTACTGGATTGATATGGATTTCTTTTGCAATCTCTTTAAGAACATTGAGCATAAGAGCATTTTGGGGGAATGGGCTTTGACCGAGCTGTTCTGTCAAATTATCGCAACCAGGTAACGTGATGAAGGCATAGCTAGCTAACAAACTGTAGAGTGCAGTATCTAACGATAATGACAGTAACTCGCGACTGAGCAGGTAAACAACTGATGCTAATGTATTCTAGTTATTATAGTGTTGGGAGACTAATGCTCAGTGCTTCAGTGCATCATCGAGATATCAGGCCCGCCCAAAAGATCCCGGACACAAAAAAAAATGGTGAAAAGTCCTTAGAGGTGGTTTGGAGAGACACGAGGATTCAGTTTTAGGTGAACTAACCTTTAAGCTTTTGAAAATGAGTCTTGAGACCTCTCTTTATAATCACACTGAACTTCACTGTGAATCATTATGAAATGCACCTGATCAGGACTAGATGAACTCAAAACCAGCCTTAATACACAAGTCCATCTTGTGAGCTAGGAACTCACCAACTAGTTAATTTGGAAAACAGTCATTTGGCACATACCTAGCATTTACATGGTACTCCAAGAGACTTTTTAACAACAGCAATGAAAACACATTGAAAAAACATGAAATTACCATGCCCAAAAATCATTCTGCTCATACCATTCTGTTATCCCAAATAAAAAAGAGTGTGTCATCTGACGTATTCAAAACAGGCCCTTTACACTGACTAAGATATCTGGACCACATGTAAGTCAATGAACTCTCTGAGTCTAAATGCCACAAAAGGTTAATGACTAGCTGTTACGTTACTCAATGGCACACACTGGACACACTTCATTTGACAAGCAGCCAAAAAGCTGACAGCCCAGAAAAAGCAATTGTGTCATCTAGGCCCAGCATTAACATGATTTATTTTAAAGAAAAAAATTGAGAATATGAGCTGGAAAGCTATAATTGCCATGACAAAATGTAGAAAAATACTTGTCCAAGTGGTTATAGTAGCTAGCTAAGCTAGCCTAACGTCCTTAGTCAGATGCCATAGTCAGTTTGACAAAAACAAGGCTGGACGGGACAGAAGTACAATCTGTTCAGAGACTAGTAACTCAAAACATTTACAAATTCACACAAGAACTTCAACTAGCAAATGGATTATATAGGAATTTGTTCTTCTCATGTCATAAAGACACAGATCCAATCTATTTTTCCTATTCTTTCCAAATGTTTTTGTCCACCAGAAGCCAGTTTCTGTCACTGAACAAAAAGTAATTATGACTTTCTATCTCAATTCTCAAAACTAAGTTTATGTCTCGCAATTCAGACTTTCTTTTCCAGAATTGTGAGTTTGTTGTTTTTTGAAATTCCGAGTTTACATATCGAAGTTCAGATTTTTTTCTGAATTCATATTGAAAAGACACCTTATTCTGTGGACAAAAGGATCAACCTGTAACATTTGTTCAAGAAATGTTTCATATGTACCTCTATCGAAAAGATATTTTCAGTATTTCATCAGCTGCCAATGGCTTGATTTCACTGCCAAATTCAATATGCCATCTACTATGACTAAGGTCCATACTGTCTATACCCATGATCAACACAACAGTGATCACATGATAAGAAAACAACAGCATTTCGAAACACTGATAGTGACACTAACCCTTTTTCTGGGGGGTCCTTTATCTTCGTCCTTCCCTCCCCTGACACCCCTGGCATGCTTGGCGGTCTTCTGCTCTCCTGGCTGCTTGATGGTAATGCGGATCTCAGGAGGACAGATGTAGTTCTCCAGATTCTTAGGAGGCTTCTTGGCCCTCTTGGTCGTTTGTATCTTCAACTTCAAGCTGCCTTCAGAGAAACTGGCCTCCTTGATGGAGAACTCCTGCTCCTCCAGCCCATCTGCCTGCCCCCATCTCTCACTGTCTGCATTAGAAGTGACATCGATGTCCTTCCCCAGACCGAGGTCTTCGTCCTCTTCGTGGTCCTGTTGCTCTCCAGGTAAAGGGAGGCTCTTTATTGGACTAGCGAGGAGACCCACCTCACTGAGATCTGCTCTGTTGATGGTGGTCACAGTGGAGAAGAACTCCTCGTTTCCTTTGGGCCGGGCCGTTCGGGTAAGGTCTCTTTGCTCCATCTCGAAGCTTGGTCCAAGAATTAGGAAGCAGAGGGACCCGAAATGGGCAGAGGGACACCGGTCCAGGTGATTGAGTTTAATCAGAGAGGGATGTGATGGCTTTTGGCTCTACTGCTCCCGAAATCTTACAAATCTCGCTAAGGTGGAGTTTTTCCCAGGTGAAACTGAAAGCAGAGTGAAAAAGAACAAATTATTAGTTAATTAAAATGGTAAACGTCTGCATACATGTCCAGACACGCCAAAACCCACGTGAAAAAGACATGGAAAAAGTTGTTTAACCACATCACATTCTCTTACATGTATTCTAACCAGACATGACACATTAATAAGGCTAAACCCCATTTCTTTCAGGATTAATCCCAAGATTTTGTCGTCCTAACCAGCTGCAACAAGCAATAAGTTACAAAACATTTTGTTAGCACTTGGGGTGCGTCTAAATCAGCTCCCTAGCTCCCAAGCTCGTGAATTAGTATATTGTGTACATGAATCTAGTCACTGGTATAGACCCTGGCTCACTACACACTGGGACAGTGATTACCAGTGTTCCCTCAAATTTATTTTCTTTCTGACCAAAACTTCTCTGTATTGGGCAGACTTTTCGGCCACCTGAGCAAAAACATTCTTTATACCAGAACTGTACAGCGTACACACAAGAAAGTGTATAACTTTTATTTTAATGTGCGATTTATGTTTGATTTGACCCTTGATGTAACTAAATGATGTACATTTTAGGTTACCTGAGAAATCATTTACAGTATAATACACTGCCGTTTAAAAATTTGGAAACAGTAAAGTTAAGAAGTTTCTTAGGCTCATCTATTTGATAAAAAAAATGCTGAATATTATTTCACAAAGTAATATTGTGAAATATTACTGCAATTTAAAATAAAAGTTTTCTATTTTAATGTATCAATGCTGTAAACAGTACTTTTTTGGGACCTGTGATATTTTTTCCAAGATTATTTGATAAAAAGTTATTTACTGTTTGGGGTCAGTAAATTTTAAAGAAATTAATACTTGTTAAATGAATAAAAATTGATAGTGAAGACTTGTGTTTTTAGAAAAGATTTCTATTTGGAATAAATGCTGTTCTTTTTGACTTTATTAATCAAAGAGTCAAAAAAAAAAGTATCACACGTTCCAAAAAAATATTAAACAGTTTCAACACTGATAATAAACCAGCATATTAGAATGAAACATCATGAAATATCATGTGACACTGAAGACTGGAGTAATGATGATGAATATTCTACTTTGCTTCACTGGAATAAATTATATTTTAAAGTATATTAAAATAGGAAACAAATATTAGAAATTGCAATAATATTTCACAATATTACAGTTTTTTTCTCTATTTTTAAACAAATAAATACTCTAGATGAGCATAAGAGAAAAAACAAGGAAGAATCGAGTATTCCACATACACATTATACACATTATCATGCGTATCACATTATCATGCGTATCTCGTCAGTAATGCCGGTTCTGTGATTAGTCGTAAATCTCATTCACGTGTTTATTCATAAAGCCGCGTTTACTACCCAGAGCCGTAGTTCACTGATAAGCTACGCAAATATCGCCTTCATTATCGCAGGCGATACATATCGATAATGCACGCGAAACTGCGTAGCTCGTCAGTAAACTACAGCTCTGGGTAGTAAACGCGGCTGTATGAATGAACACCGGAATGAGATTTACGACTAATCACAGAACCGGCATTACTGACGGGATGTGCATGATATCGCGTCCGATTATCGGCACAGCCCTAATTTAAACTGAGATCTGCAAGTTAAATATAAAAAAAGTAAATTCTTATATAGTTATCTAAACATCTCTATGAAGTAGTTTGCAAAATACACTTGTGTGTGTGTGTGACAGTAAATGTCTCTGAAGGTTTATAAATGATTTACCTTACAAATTTGATAAAATAGCACACACTGCATTCCCAGATGAACGTTATTATAAACCCAAACGCACAACAACATGCAGAGGAATTTGAGACGCTCCACACAACTAAATGATGTGTAACTGTTAGCAGCATTTACTGTAAACGCAGTCGCTCTGAGATGCACATACTTAACCTACATGCATGTAAATAAAGCGCATATATTAAACCTTATATTTAATTGAATCGTAGCATGTGTTCTTTAAGGAACACTGAATTTTACCGTTTTTGAATCCATTCAGCCGATCTCCGGGTCTGCCGTTAGCACTTTTAGCATAGCTTCGCATAAATCATTGAATCGGATTAGACCATTAGCATCTCGTTCTAAAATGACCAAAGATTTTCTATATGTTTTCTATTTAAAACTTGACATATAAATCGTATACAAAGAACAACAGGAAATGAAAAGTTGCGATTTTCCAAGCTGATATGGACAGGAACTATACTCTCATTCCGGCGTAATAATCAAGGAACTTTGCTGCCGTACCATGGGTGCAGCAGACGCAATGATATTTCACAGCACCTGAATTATAGTGCCCAGCTATTTTACTATTACCTTAGTGGCTTAGTGCTGGTCACATTGGAAGTTACCTAGCTGGGGACTATTTTAAGCTGCTGCACCCATGGTACAGCAGCAAAGTTCCCTGATTATTACGCCAGAATAAGAGTATAGTTCCTATCCATATCTGCCTGGAAAATTGAAACACTTCATTTTCTGTTGGTCTTAGTACACAATGTAACTACAGAAGAGTCAAGATTTAAATAGGAAAAGTGTCAAAAATATTTGGTCATTTTTGAACGAGATGCTAATGGTCTAGTCAGATTCAATGATTTATGCTAAGCTACACTAAAAGTGCTACTGGCAGACCCAGAGATCAGCTGAATGGATTCAAAAACGGTAAAACTCATCTGTTTAACTCTAGGGGAGTTGGAAAATGAGCCTATTTTTTTTTTAAAAGTGGAGTGTTCCTTTAACCACATATATGCTTTATTATGATTTTGAAATAGGTTTAATAGGTGGAAAGCGCTACTTCCGGAATTTTGCTGATTACTCGACAAAGGCAAAATGCAATCTAGGATTCAAGTGAATTTAAATATATTTTTTAAACACTTCAGTACATCAGACCCGGTGTATAGTGATTAAATACTTCCTCAGGACCGTAATACCCATTTAAGTGGGCAAGGTGAATTACTGAACAAGACAAATGTGTCTTTGTTAAACCACCAATTAATCAGGATCGGGGTTTAAGCACACAGTCTTCAACCCGAAACAGTTGTACCACTGGCTCCAGGCAAACTCCCTGACACCATAATTACATTGCTGACCAGCTCATTTGCTTTAGTGGTCAGTTGAGTAAGCCTAGTCACGGTGTGAAAGTCAACAAATGAGGCCTCTGGCCCAGTGATAAACACTTTCCAGACATCAAACAGACCACAACCTGAATGACCACAGACCTGGAAAAGCCCAATTAGGGTTGAATATAACACCTCCACAGCATCAAATTGGGTATTGAATGAATTCAGCATAATTTTTCAGGATACCGGTGCTCAACATATCAATTACATCAGGGCTAGCAAAATTCGAAACAACTTGGTCTGAAAATAGTTCTAAAAAGTGCTTTGATTGGCTCAGACTGATGACATACGGATGTTATGTCATACCTATGTCGGTGTCTGGAGACACACAGAGTAGATAAGCCTGACAAAACAAAGTTGACAATAGCCAGAATGGTGGACAGTGGCAAATTTAACACTAATCCTTGAAATAAGCAGTTTCTATTTCTGAGAGGAGTTCAACACTCCATTCCCCAAGCGTCAGGCGCATGATGTCAGTATTGATGTATATCGACTGAGGGTTTGGAGCGTTGAGCTTAGTCTCTCATCTGCTGTTGGCTTGTTGTCAGACAGAGCTCAGTGTCATTTACCCTTTCAACTGCCAGACAGGTGACAGATGAGAGGCTACTGAAAACAACGGCAGCTATCGCAAGACAGACTGGATCCACGCTAGACTAAACAGCTCTATCTATCCATCATATCATGACAGTCAAAACGGCATGATTCTCATTCCAGCCCATGCCCACTCAAACACAGCCATTCACAAATCCTCAATGAAGCCCAGTTGTTTATATCTTACTTGTCTATACCTCTGAATAGTGTCCCAATGCATCTTGGGTGTTCTAGCTATTTGGCAAACGGACTAAAAATATGTGACGTAATGCCACAATGACCACATACACACTGTGGCTATAAATGATTGTCACTCTTTTTTTAAGGGCTTAATCCTGTTCTGCACAAACACAGTTCAATATGAAAGCCTGAGACAGCCTCAAAGAGAAAAATATAGAAGAATAATTGTGTCTTTCTTTATGTTTTGTAGTTATGAGTTTATTTCTCATAATCATGAATTTATACAGCGTCTTACAATTTTGACTGTATTTTTTGTAATTGTGACTACATTTCAGTTAATTGTAATTTTATTCTTTGAAATCTCCTTAAAATTGTGAATTTTTCTTGCACAATTGCCACTTCATTTTCTATAACAGTCATAATTATGACTTTATTTCTAATAACCATGAATTTATACAGTGTCTCACAACTGGGAATATATTTATTGTAATTGTGACTGCATTTCACTTAACTGTAACTTGATTCCTTAAAATCACTCTCACAATTACCACATTAATTGTTCCATAACAATGACTTTATTTCTCATAATTATAAATTTATTTCTAATAACCATGAATTTATACAGTATCTTACAATTGGGACAACATTTATTGTAACTGTCACTACTTAATTGTAACTTTATTCTCTTTAAAATTGTGAATGTGTATCTCACAACTGCCACTTCATTCTGCATAAAAGTGACTTTATTTTTCATAATTATGACTTTATTTCTAATAACCATAAATTTATACAGTATCTAACAACTGGGACAAAATTTATTGTAATTATGGCTACATTTCACATCTATAAACTGAATTTATCTCTCACAACTGGCACTTCATTTTCTGTAGTGACTTTATTTCTCATAATTATGACCATTTCTAATAACTATGAATTTATACAGTATCTTTCAACTGGGACAAAATTTTTGTAATTGTGACTACATTTCACTTCATTTTCTATAAATTGTGAATTTATCTCTCACAGCTGCCACTTCATTTTGCATAATAGTGACTTTATTTTTCGTAATTATGACTTTTATTTGTATTAACCATGAATTCATACAGTATCTTTCAACTGGGACAAAATTTATTGTAATTGTGACTACATTTAATTTCATTAAAAATATATATATTTTATATATTGTGAATGTATTTCTCACAATTATCACTTCATTTTTCAGTTTATTTCTCATAATTATGACTTTATTTTTAATAACCATGAATTTATACAGTATCTTACAATTAGGACAAAATGTACAGTAATTGTGGCTACATTTTTCTATAAACTGTGAATGTATCTCTCACAATTGCCATTTAATTTTCCATAACAGAGACTTTATTTCTAATAACCGTGAATTTATACAGTATCTTCCAATTGTGACTATATTTATTGTAACTGTGACTACATTTGTCTTTATTCCGTAAAAGTGTAAATGTATATCTCACAATTGCAACTTAATTTTGCATAATAGTGACTGACTTTTATTTCTATTAACCATGACTTATATACATCAAAATGTTAAGATACTGTATAATCACAATGGCATTTAATTACCGCTACATATCTATTATTTTATTTTTGTAATTATGACTTAATATGTAACACCTTTTGTGCTACTGACATTAAGAATACCTCAAATTGGGTTTGTTGAGGTGTGGTGTGCTATTAATTTCCTTTACTGCAAGTGTCCAATCATAACACCTAGAAACCACCTAGAGCAACCTAGAACAACCTAACAACCAATTAAAACAAGTCACTAGCACTAATTCAGTCAAAAATATCTACACAATATGGATTAAACTGTTGGCATTCATGTTTTTTGTTTACAAACAAGAGTCATTGTTTTTTCTGTATGTACACACTACTATTCACATCCAGAAGTAAATAAGGTCATTCAAGAGCCCAGTCAATAATCACTGCGTTTTTTGGTTGTGCAAGTGTAATCCATACACTCACAAACATAATGCCCCTTACACAATACTAAACCCCAAGACCCAGTTTATGTAACAGAAAGCCCTGTCTGGCAGAGTGGGCACGCTAACTGCACACTAATTGTGTAAGAAAACAGTCGGCTCATAAACAGGTTTATTATTATCACAAATATGCCCGGGGCAGACCGTGGGTAACTACAACACATAAAGCAGTTCTGTGTCAGCAGCGCTGCCTGTGGCAGACTCAAAGGGGGGGATATATTCAGACACTCATACTCAAGAGGCTTTACATACTGATCTGCCCTCTTTTCTGCTGCATCTCAATTAAGATGATCAGAGCATCGGGGGGCAATTATCTGAACGAATTCAACTAGATCAGCTCAACAAAATCAGCTCAACTGGGTTAATGATGACATAGTGTAAAAAATTCAATCAAACGCCTTGCGTTTTAATAAGCTACTGAAAAGTTCACAATGAAACTGTAATCAGGGCTTAAAAGAAAGGATAATAAGCTGACCTGGGGCTGGCTGAAAGAACTGCCAAGTCAAGACAGTGCTCTTTTTCAAATAATATATTTAGGTATATAAAATCAATAACAATGGGGACATGAAGAAAAATTTTAACTTGAACCCTGGTTTTAATACAACAGTATATATTGCTAGCAAGTAAAGATGTATGTCCTGGACTTCTTCTTTCAAAGCCTGTGCTCTAAGGACTTTTTTGAACTGACACAATCTGTAGTCGGGTGTCAAGACTGTCTGCTGTGGTGAGAGGATTCCTCTCTGTCCCAGTCCCTTTTAAGGCCATGAACAGAGAGCAGGCTTGAGGTAGACTCACAAATAGCCTTGCCAAACAACCATGTGCTCACACTTTGTTGAGATCCTGTGGTAAACACAGAGGAAACTCTAAGTAGCTGTATCATCGTCTTTTTGATACGATACCAAAGGGATGCATTTGCAATTTAAACTCATTTGAAATTATAAACATACTTTAATTCTAAATCGTTTACATACGTTTTCAACAGCCACAAAAACGGCCTTCTATCTTATTCTATGTTAAGCAAGTACTTGCGTCCAATAAATGGAAGATCTTATTGTGAACATTTTTTTTTTTACCTTGTAATTGTTTTTAAAGGTGACATATCATTAAAGTTTTTCAATGTTCAAGTGCTTTAATCTGGTATCCAGTGCATCTACCAACCCAAAAAACATGAAAATGGACAACCCAGTAACTTTTGGTAAGCCTTTTTCTGCAAGCAGGTGAAAATTAGCAGCTAATTGTAGAAAGTGGATCTTATAATATTACCACCCCTTAATCTGCACGTTTCCACCCACAGCATCGCCATTGTGTTTTCGCAAGCGACAACGATGTACCAGTTCTAACGCCATGGCAAAAGCATGCTAACTGTTCTGTCATTGGCTGCACAGATAAGCACATAACACTATTTAGAGTCCCAGCTTCCGAGGAGACAAGAGAGCAGTGCATTTATTCATTTATTTACGGTATATTACGCTGATGCCACACAGATCTATTATAAACTTACAAATTCTTTCCCAGCTGTTTAACTACACAGACATAACTGACATAAACTTGTGTGTATTTGACAGTTTAAGTGCAATAAGACAAGAAAGAGATCTTAGTTTAGTACTCACATGCCATGTGACAGCCACTTTCTGTGCACGTGCTTCAGATGTGTGCGATCAGAAAACCGTATATCGGAAGTTTAATATCAGATGTGACTTTAAAACGCATGATTTCAGCACAATAGTCATGATAAACAAAACCCAACAGATGTTTTTTTAGCAGAGTATCTAAGTTAGGAGCTGTAAAGTCACAGCCCTTTTCTGAATAATAATAAATGATCAGTGGGGTACTTTGAGCTGAAACTTCACAGACATATTGTGAGAACATTTGAGACTTATTGTAAAAGGGGACATAATAAAAAAACATAAATGGATGTTGTGGTGAAAGCAACAAACTTCTCTCTGGTGACATTTGTTGAACTTCTCCAATCATTTAGTCTACTTAAAGGGATAGTTCACTAAAAAAAAAGTATATTTTAACATGATTTACTCAACCTCTACTTGTTCCAAACCTGGATGATTTTTTTAATTCTGTTGAACACAAAAGAAAATATTTAGAAGAGTAACCAAACAGTTGCGTTTTTCCCATGCTATATTGAAGTCAATAGCTACTGTCAACTGTTCGGTTACCAACATCCTTCAAAATGCCGCCTTTGTGTTCAACAGAAGAAAGAAACTCATACAGGTTTGGAACAACTTGAAGGTGAGTAAATGATGATAGAATTTTCATTGCTTTTTTGATAAACCATTACACTCAGATGTACAACCCAATAAGGAAGAAAATATCTATCACTACTTCCTTTTCACTGCAACTTTAACGACCAAATAAAAAGTGCAGTAAAATAACTGCAATATTTACAGTGTTGCTATATATATCATAAATACCGGATATACCTCCCAGCCTAATTGTATTGGCAAGAAACACTTGTCAGTTACATTTCCCATAGTGCTATAGGGGCTCTGAAGGACAGAAGTACAATCCGTTCAATGTAATTTCTATCAACAGGAATTTTTTGGCAAGACATATTTTCAGTGTTTTGTCAGCTTGAACGATCAAACACCCATGTACACAGCAGCACACCATATTGAACGGACTGTACTTCTCCCTCACAGACCGATTTTCGTTTGTGTTAAATCAAATAAGGCGTCTACTCTGGCTAACATCAATAGGCCCCTCAGAAGTGGCACGGTTGACACATGCCCTGCAGTTCTACAAACGAAAGGAAACTTCGCAGTCCCAGGCCACATTTGTTCAAGACAGACATCAATTGTCATGACACGGCTGAATTACACACTCTATGTGCCGTAGATTTGGCCGGCTATGCAAAGTATATTCTACAACAGCGGTGGGACGTAAATAAACACTCACTGGTTGCGTAAGGTTAAAACAGAATTAAACCGAATGTGTCTGCTGTCTAAAAACCATGCTTTCTTTGCCAGCGCCTTGACCAGATGCAGTCACAGTCAAACAGGCTGACCATGATGTTAATTTCAATGCCAGTTAGGAAACCTAGTTTCTTGAATGGCTGTGCTGTCAGAACAGACAACGCTAATGAGAAAAGGTGCTGAAGTACATGAGGGACATGGCAGAAATGATTTTTACAATCCAATCACCTCAAAAAGAAACAAGTAGGCTTGCAAAATAAACTAAAATGGAAATCACAGCTGCCTTGTGTAATTACTAAGCCACAAAAAAGCTAATTAAACAAATGTACTTTAAAACATACTGTATACGTGCACTCTTTGTTGTTAGTTACTACACAGAGTAGTATTTTTATTGGCAGGAGACTGTGGGCAAAACACAACTCAAGTGACCGCCGCCTTAAACACAACAAAACAGTCCTACATTAGCAACTGCTGCTGACATTTACCATTTTCACCAGTTTGCACCTTTCCAAAGCAAATCTATGAGGATCTGTGTGATACAATTTTATTACATTTTATTTAAGGAATGAAGCATCAGAGGAAAACAAAACCAGTCTTAAGTAGCACAGGTATATTTGTAGCAATAGCCAACAAAATGATTGATTTTTCTTTTAGGCCAAAAACCATTAGCATATTAAGTAAAGATCATGTTCAATAAAGATATTTTGTAAATGTCCTACCGTAAATATATCAAAATGTAATTTTTTATTAGTAATATGCATTGCTAAGAACTTCATTTGGACAACAGCTTTTTGCACCTTTAGATTCCAGATTTTTAAAAAATCTTAGCCAAACATTGTCCTAATATCCTAACAAACCATACATCAATGGAAAGCTTATTTATTCAGATACTGAAATAAAACTGACCCTTATGACTAGTTTTTTGCTCCAGGGTCACATATTTATAGTGATAGTACCCTAGTAAAACTGTTCACTTCATGTGCAAATGTAAGGAACAATACTGTTAACTTTCTAATCAAGCTTCTCTTTTGTCAGTTGACTGCAAGAAGTGTTTGCCCCGATTCTGATTTGCAGTGTCTGCAGTTTTTAATCAAGTTACTCTGTAAATAAACATTGTATTTAAAGGATAGTTCACCCACAAATGAGAATTATGGCATCATTTACTCACTCTTGTGTCGTTTCAAACCTAAATGACTTTCAATCATCTTTGGAATACACATGAAGTTATTTTATCATCCTTTTTGTCCCTCCATTCGTTTCAGAAGATCTTTATGAACTTTTTGAGGCATCAAAGTTTTGGTGAAATGGACTTTTAATGGAGGATCAGAAATCATTCAGAATTTATTAAAGGGTTCATGAACTGTGGTCCACTTATAATGTTAAAAAACTAAATGTTTAAGTAACAGGCTGTTTTCTGTCCTGTTTTGACCCCCCTCATAGAAACACTCTGCTTAAATAGGTGTGACGCATTGTAGATTCTGAAGTAAATGCCCACTGTGACTGGCTAACAGTTGTGTATGTTTGACAGCTTACATCCTTCATAGATGGATGCTGCTGTGATGCAGCGAGATCAAAAACGTTTCTTTCTGAAAATTATGCATCGAATTGTGTCTTGTTTGTAAATGAATCTGCAGTAAAATTAGGTGAACAAAAGACCAAGTTCTTACTGAAGCGACCTGGATCTTCATTAAAAACTAAGTTCATCCACTCTTTCCTAATGTGGGGATCAGATGCAAAGACTGTACAGCATTTTGCTGTCTTCAGAGCAATCTTTTTTTAAAATTTCAGTACCGACTGATATCGCTGTTCGTACTTTTGACAACACTATTCCACAACCTCTCATTTTGGCATGATACAGGATGTTTTTATAGCACAGTGACTTCTTATATGTCAAAAGATGAAGTGAATTTTGGTTTCTCAGTTCATGACCCCTTTAAAAAAAAATCTTATTTTGTGTTTTGAAAGATGAACAAAAGTCATACAGGTTTGGAACGACATAAGGGTGAGAAAATAATGGCAATATTCATTTTTCGAGTTTAGATAAAAATGCTTAGCAATGTCACACTTTCTTCCATTCCATAGAAATAATATCCAGTTACTTCATAGGCATATTTTAGTGAAAACCACAGTGTTCACAGAAATCACCTGCTTATTCCTATGGGATGCTGTGCTTGCCTGAATGTAAACAGTAATGAAGGTCAGTTTGGAGGTATTCAATGTTATTGGGTTTTTTTTCCATACCCTACTACAGATGAGAGATGCTGTTTAAGTGTTTTTTTTTTTTTTCCCTTTTGTGATTTTACCTACTTACTGAGGGTCAATGTTTACCACAATGTGGTTCAAATCACAACTGGCATCAATGCATAGATAAACATTTAAATAAGCATTTCCTTTACTGTACTAATAGATGAGGTTTGATAAGGTCTGACTGATTAGCACTTCGAATTAGACTACTGACAACACTAGCGAGATATCCATCAACACAATCCCTGGTGCCTGCCATCCCGAGTAACTGAAACACATCTGATACCGTCCTTCTGCAGCAAAGTTTCCAAATGTGCAGCCAATCCCACTTGAATTCACAGAAAACCAGCCGCCCTTGTCTTGTTTTCTTCGATGACAAAAGCAAATGGATTTCTGCCAAAATGTAAATTTCAAACTGAGTAGAGATCGGAATTTCGACCGCAGCAAAAACAAAATGGCTGTAGTCAAAAGAAAAGGGAAAAAAATGAAACGGCCCTCCTCCCCCTGTCGCTTGCTGCCAAAAGGTGTTCTTGTTCTGATATTTGGTTTGGAACGGCTGCCAAAAATTAGATATGTCCTTGGATATCTCCCTCTTTCCTTTGTCTCCTGTCAGGACTTGGCTGTCCTCCAGTGCAACTAGCCATAGCCAGGAACAGAGGGAGCTCCATTCACACACATAAACATCACTTTGGATTTATCCTTTGCTCAAATACTGTGGTTCTTTTGTGTAATCGTATACTCTGTATACAGATACAATAGGTTTTCTGGAATCTTTTTGTGGGCAAGCGCTCCATAAGTAGATGTGCTTGTGTTTTGATAAACGCGATCGGTCTCCTCATCTGACCTGGGTTTTTCCATTGGCTTTCTATGAAACGATGAAGACTTCTCTTCCATTCTGAAACAACTATAGAGTTATACAGTCATACTCAGAACTGCAGCACTCAAATCAAGATTTTATAGCATCCCAAAACTCCATAAACCACAAAACTCTGTTATAACCTCCATTTCTGACTGTACACCAGTTTAAGTATTTCATAAGGCCTCAGTGAGGGTAAAGGTTTAACCAGTGCTTTCGACCAAACTCTGATGCAACCAAAAGCACAGACTTTCCTTAAATTAGACTAAATGCCAGATTTGCATATTCCCCTTCAGAACTTCAGTATTTGTGCTAACCGAAGCATAAATATTGAGAGCATGTCTTTATTAAACAATCATTCATGCACTCTCATGTCTTTCCAAATCTGCATGACTGCGTAGCGCTGAAACTCTATTGTAATTGTTAGAATGGCCAAGGATCAGCAAAACTGATTGTGCAGACCAAACCGTAAGTTATGGAGACTTGAAACTTGGAGGGATGGTAGTACTCACATTTTGCCTCTGAAACTATTGCTGTCAATCAAATCATTTGATAAATGAAATGAAATGAAAAAAAAAAATTCTTTTGTTAACTAGTCCTAGGATTTTCGCTCAATCTGGGAAAAAAAAACACTGCAGTGCAATTCTCTGGACTCTCTATGTCAATATTGATTAACAACAATTTGAAATTTATCCTTTGGCAAGCTATAACGGAGCCGTTTAGAAAAAAGGCCTGTCCAAATATACCCAAAACCCATAAATCTTCAAGAAACCTGGTGAGAACATGCAACAGGTGATTCTAAACAAGCATGCAAAGTTTACAGAACAAGATATTTTCACCAAAAAATTAAAAAATACGAAGTGCTGAATCCCTAGTGTACTTGTTAGAATGGCCAAGGATCAGCAATCTCCACGTAAAACTTGTTAGTAAAACAGACTTGAAACTTGGAGGGATGGTAGTACTCACACCGTCTACAACATCACCAAAGCTCACCCCAACTGGCCTGACGGGGGAGCTACAGCAATCAAAAGTACAAAACTGTTCATAACTTCCAAACCGTTCATCGGAGGTTGGAATCCTTGGCTCATGCCGGACTACACGCACGCCTCGGATTAGTACATCACCAGGCGATATTTTCGGGTATTTTGCATTTTTTGAAAAACCTACTTTTTCAAACTAGTCCTAGGTTTTTCGCCCAGAAACATTCATTGAAGAGTGAATATCAATAATTATAAAAAAAGGTTGAACTTTCGACTCTTTGTCGCAAAGGGACGCCAAAACGTTTAAAAAGAACATGGTCGCTTTTATTAAAATGGCTAAAACTTTTGAACAGAATGAGATATGAGATACACAACGCGTATGTAAGAGCTGAATCTGAGGTCACATGAAAAAAGTTGTGGACCTTGGCCACTTGGTGGCACTACAAGAGGGAAAAAACAAAAACTGCCATAACTGCACAACCATTTGTCCTACTGATGTGAAAATGGGTATGCACAATCTTCGTCCAAAGTTCCACAAGTGTCTTTAAGGATATTTGCATATCGGAGGCTGATCAGAACGAAACTTGGTGGGCCTGTTTGACTCACGGCCCTAAAGGTCTTTGAGAAATTTGAAAGAATCGGCCACTGGGGGAGCGATATTGCATTTTTCAAGGGCGTAAACGATTGTATTTTGCGCAATTTTCACACATATGCACATTCGTATCATATGATAGACCTTCCGAACAACTTTGCCTCTAGAACCACTGCTGTCAATCAAACAGTTTGTTAAATGAAAAAAAAAACTAGTCCCAGGTTTTACACTCAATCTGGGAAAAAAAAAAAAAAACACGGCACTGCAATTCTCTGGACTCTCTAAGTCAATAATTATTAAAAAAAAACATTTTATTTATCCTTTGGCAAGCTATAATGGAGTCGCTTAGAAAAAGGGCCTGTCCAAATATACCCAAAGCCTATAATTCTTCAAGAAACCAGGTGAGAACATGCGACACGTGATTATAAACAAGCATGCAACATTTTAGGGAGATCGGACCACAGCTGGTGCTATAACATTGAAAAAAAAACATCATGTTTCTATGGCAAATGACCCGTATTGGCCAAAAAATTTTAAATCATTGAGTTAGGTGCTTACAGACTTGCTAAATAATATCTAATGCTGCAGCAATATTTGTAATTATTTTGGTAAGCAAACAAGTTACCATTGACTTCCATTGAAACATTTTGCAAAGCAAACCCTTTATAGTATGAGCATATCTTTTGTCTTGGTTTCAGTCTCCTAGAAGTTGCGTCAAAATTAAAGTTGGCATAAAATAGTAGTTACAGTCATCTTTTTTTTCTGCCGTGACAAGCTCCTTGCAAGAGGAAAATTTTATTTATTTTCAAAACACAGTACAATGTTCCATTAAAAATACAATTTGTCCCCTACGGATCATGATGTTTCAATCCAAAAATGCTAAAAATCCACTCAAAAATCCACCTGGTCATAATAACTCCTCCCCTTTCTGCAATTAACCACAGATTTCAGCCAATCAAATGATATTAATCTAAGATCTGATGGAAAATATTATTAAATACTGAAATCCCTTTTAAATTCTCGTTCTGAATAATATCTGATCTTGGTAAATGTCAGTGAAGATTAATCTGACCATGACAGATCAGATAGGAAACCAAACACTTAGCTCAACAGTTTCATCATCGCCACCATCACAGACAAAACGCTGATGTGTCTCAAAACCTAGTATGACTCCTACTTGACAGAATTTTTAGGCAGCACAGGACGGTCAGTTGCCAACAGACACTGTCTAGGTAGACAGCTCGCTAGGTTTTGTGACACATTCAGTCTGTAATGAGTAAGAACACTAGCGACATGGAAAGCAAGCCTACACGGTGGCTTATAGTGGAAATTACTATAGGCGCTTGACAGTGCAAACACACGCCTACTCTCTATCAGCGGGAAACTGATGCATGGCCGCGATTACAGTAAATTACGCTGAATAATGCCTCTTCTTCTGAATACACCACTATATATATCAGATCATACAGCACAGGTATTCTTCCAGTGTCGCAAATGCTGCTGTGCTTCAGGGTGAGTTAGATAAACATTCACCTTTTGTAGTCTATGAAACTGTTACTCATCAAGTAATGATGGATATGTGAATTTAGGCTAAATTCAACTAAATTCTAGAGTATTCCGTATAATAAAGCAGACTGGCGGTAGTCCACTTTTTTTCCCTGAGGTTAAAATGGAGCTCTGCAGTTTCTCTGCAAGTGCTTCACCAATCCACAACAACCCGGTCGGTTTACTCATTTTAGTTGAATTACAGCTGTAAGATAAATAAATGGTAAGGTTATAAAAATGACATGCTGAAATGGTGGTTAAATGCGCGCAGAGGTACAAACTCACCCATTTCTGAAGCTCCTTCTGCTGCTTAAGTCTACGAGAGTAAATCCATCCACTAGATTATGACAAGCACTTTACAATCCCTCAAACTCAAGCAAACGGCGTTTTTATCGCTTTAAAATGGCGTCAGTCGCAATCTCGGGTGAGATTTGTTTTTGAAAAGGCAAAACATAAATGAAGAGCGGTCGATTGGCGATCGATCAGCGGAGTGCGTCTGCAGATTCAGATGAAATGTGGATTGAAGCAGGAATATGGTGTACAGTCACAGCGCTGCATTGCTTCCCTCTCAAATCATCAGACTCGGGGGTGGAACGAGCCTTCCCACTGCGGAGAAAACAAATCTGCTCTTACGATCCTTAATAATATCCAAAGTCCTGCGTTAGATGGCACACCGGAGCCGAGCGGTCGTGCAGGGCAGATATCCAGGGATATGCAGACTCTGGCGTTCCCGTTTCTGGACGTGTTTGATCGGACTTAAGCGAGTGTGATGTGACTCTTGCCGGACTCCCGCAGTAGTTTTTGATAATGATCGGTGTGCTCTGCTCTCAGCAAATGCTCTGAGTGACTGGCCCTGCTGATTGCTCTCCAGCGCCCTCTACCTGTAGCGCAAAACTCATGTTTGTCTGTTTGTTTGTTTATTAATTTATTTAACATTTGTCTATTCATCTATTTTTCCTTGCAGTGCAAAATATGTGTTTATTTATTTATTCATTACCACATTCATTGTTTGCTTGTAGCTCAAAGCATGTATAATTATTTTTTTATTTGCCTGTTTGCCTCTAGCATAAAATGTTTGTCTGCTTATTTATGTAACATTTGTTTATTCATCTATTTTTCCTTGTGTTTTATTTATTTATTCATGTTTGTTTATTTGTAGTTTATTTGTTAATTATTATATATTATTTATTAATTATTTCTCTAATTATGTTCAATTTTTTTTATATATTTTTATCTGTTTGCCTGTAGCACAAAATATTTGTTTTATTTAACATTTCTCTATTCATCTATTTTTCCTTTTAGTGCAAAATGTTTTTTTTTATTTATTTGTTTCGTTTGTCTGTTTATTTGCAGTACAAAAGTTTATTTGTTAATTATTAATAATTATTTGTTAATTCTTTTCTAATTATTAATTACTTGCTTGTAGCTCAAAGAATGTTTGTTTATTTATTTATTTTTATTTGCTTGTAGGGCAACATATTTATTTGTAGTGCAAAAAAAATTATTCATTTTTTCTGTTAGTTTAAAATATGTATATTTACTTATTTATTTTTATCTGTTTGCCAAACTGTTTGTTTGTTTGTTTGTTTAACATTTGTCTATTAATCTATTTTTCCTTGTAGCAAAAAATGTTCTTATTTATGCTTGTTTCATTTGTTTATTTGTAGCACAAAAAAATGTATTTGTGGATTATTAATGATAATTTATTAATTATTTTTCCTAATTATTTTTTTATTTTTCCTTTTATTATTGTTTGCATGTAGCTCAAAATATATTTATTTATTTTTATTTGCCTGTTTGTTTGTAGTGCAAAATATTTATGTATTTGTAGTGCAAAAAGTTATTAATGATTACTTAATATTTGTTAATTGTTTGTTAATTAATATTTTTTCTGTTTGCTCAAAATATGTAAATTTACTCATTTATTTTTATCCATTTGCCTGTAGCACAAAATATTTGTGTTTCTTTTTATGTTTGCTTGTAGTGCAAAATATTTATTTTTATTTAGTTAAAAAAAGTTTACAAATTATTTTTTGTTTGCTTATATCTCAAAGTATATAAACTGATTTATTTTTATCTAAGTGTATAGTTAAAATGTGATTGTTTGTTTGCTTGTTTGATTTTGATTGAATGATTGATTTGTAGTGCAAAACATTTATTATTTAACAAGCATAATATATCCTGTTTTTTGTTTGTTTTGTTTTGTTTGAATGCACATTTTTCTGTTATTGTAGTATTTTATATCTACTATACTATCACATAAACCTGCATTTGTCCTTGACATTTCCATTGTTGTTGTTTATATGCTCAAGCCAAGACTTTATTGATTTTCAATATTCATCCATTTAGCACATTATAGTTTGTTAATCTTTTAATCACTCAGCAAAATCATTATATATCATGCAGTCTGAATAATTATGAATAAAGCAGTTCACATATAGCCTTTTTTGTATTCATCTCTCTCAAAGTGACTATCAAACTGGCAGACTGATAGTCTTTTTTATTTGGCATAAGTCAAACTGCTTGTTACACACACACACACAAAAACTTAAATAGTAGCACATACTCAGACTATATTTGATTTAATATTTAATAGTGAACCGTCATCACTCATCCCCCACATTATTCACCTCGTTTGGCCTTTAGACAGGATGGGTGTTTATATCTGAGCTGTGTATTGATTGAGAGAGAATGTAATGACACTCGGAGACCTCTTCAATATAGAGGTCAGCATCTGCTCCCTTGATGGCCAATCAATGTCTCGACTGTGTTAGTAAATAGCTCTCATTGGTCAACCTCGAAAATCAATGACGCTACCGATTATTCAAAGAGGTTCAATGATTTTTCTAGTGGAAAAAAGTTACCATGGATACCACATGTAAAGAGTTTAGAGGTTTAGGGGATGTGCAGTGACATTGAGTATAATAACAGATCATTGAAATCATATTTTGACCTAGATATATGCCTGTCTCAGACATTTGTAAAGAATATATAATGTAAAAACAAACAGTGAGAGCGAATACTGAGTTACAGATGAGTTTCAGATCTGTGAAGAGGCCGATAGGTGAGAGATTTTGATGTGATGTTTGTTTCTCACACTAATATGTGGTTTTAGTGTAAGTTCCACCGCAACACTTGAGCAGGCATGTTATATGCAGAGTCTGAGTAAGCAACAGCTGTTGGTTGCAGAATAGCTACATTTCCAAGTGGGTTACCATTGCTGAAATGAGTTTCATCATTCTAAGTATATTTCATGGACAGCTTGGGCGTAAACCAATTCACAAATTTTCATTTTCAGAAGAGACTGGTTAACTATGGTTTCACTAACTACATTTGAATTGCAAAAATACCTATGGATGTCAGTATTAGCCCATGATAAAACACTTAAAAACCTTTTAAAAGTTTCATTTGCAGTTTCACAATTAGCCTATCGTCCTCACCTGTACTTCAGAATGACTGTTCAGACTGAGTGTGATAATCTCGTTCTCATTTTTACTCAACAACATTGTAGTCTCTGCCTGCGCACTATTAAATCTAGTTGTGAAATGAATAATCATAGGCTCCACAGATAAGACTGGGGAAAACATTTGTTTCTAAGGTACACAAGTGTTAAGATCTCTCTTTCAAATAAAAAAAAAAATCGAGATTGAGCAGTAAATGAATAAGTTTGTCCATCGTAGTATTCTTCAACGCGGAAAAAAGCATATAGAGAATGTGAAGCTGACGTCACGCCGCGTTGAGTTCGAACTGCTTTGTTTTTCCGCCATACTGGGAGGATCGCGCTGCCATTTCGTTTAGAAAGTTTAGAACAGTATTTTGATTTTCTGCCGCGTCTGTGAAAAAAATATCAGATTGTATGTTAATCATGCTGCATCGAGAATTGCAATAGTAACTCCATCGTTCTGAGAGAGAACTGGACAAATGCAGTATGTTTTTTGCATTTTCTACATAAAACACCAAGGGCAGTAGTTCGTAGAGATGGCCAGAAGATAGTAAATCTATTAATAAATGTCACAGATTAAACCCACTGCCTGTCACTCAATAAAAGGATCACATTGCTGCATGTTTTTGAAAGTTTTGGTATTGACTGGTTTAATTAACGTACCAACATCTTTGTGAGTATGACTCTAGTCTTGTGAATGAGCAGAACTTGAACAGAAACACTTCATGTGGCTTAAATCACCAAGACAGTAATAAAGACAAAATTGTAAGGCATAATATGTGCAGATACTTGTTTGTATCTTGTATCTTATACTTGTATCTTGTATACTTGTATGTGCAGACAGAGGTACCTACATGAAGTGGGGGCCCCAGGCAAAATCAATCAGTAAGGCCATTTTTATTTTATTTTATTTTTTATTTTTTGGTTAATGTATCTTTGTTACCTAGTAAAATGTAAAAGGAAAATGTGGACAAAACACATCTAACAGTATAAAATGTAGAGACCTGCACTTCCTCGGGAAAATACCACGGAACCCGATTCAACAGAGTGCGGCGTGGGGCAAAATTTGACGGGTGAGTGCGGGCGGGTAGAGACTCGTGTGTGTGCGGGATGCAGAAAAATAAAATGATTCGCGGGACTCCCGCAAAATAGAAATATCTAAACATAAAATATCTAAAAATAAATCAATTGTTATTCATCTATTGCACAAAAGCAGCAAGAACAACTAATATATCTTTGTTAGCATTTTCAAGCTGATATTAGTCAGTGAATTCTCGTTATTTATTTTATTATTTAGCCTAATAGTTATTTGAATCAAGTGCCAATTCTAAATAGGTATTTATTGGATTATTTTATGTAAGTTACATCAGCAAGTGTTTTGGCGAAGCTCAAGAAAAGAATGTTTTGTTTAGCAATGTATTTGCAGTCTGTGCGTTTCTCTTAATGAATTTAAGCACAATATCAAACGGAGAAAAATATATTTCTCATTTTTAATTAATTAATTGCTCATTGAAACAACAATGATTAATACAAAAATGTATTTGTTATATTTGTTTTGGAGTGGAATGTGTGGGCAGACACATAAATTGATGCCTATGCTTACCTTTACAGTTTATTCCTAAATTGTGCAAGCTCAGTTTCCATAGGAATTGATTAAAAATGCTCAGGTCACGCGTTATGCTCCGCTCTAGATCATGAGTTGTTTTCTAATATCACCGCAACGATGCGCTGCACCTGTTTGAAAAGGGCGGCCGAGGCGGCAAAAGCATAACCGGTGTAACGAAGGAGGGGGGATGGAGAGATGTCGCTGCGTGCTATATACATTCCTTTTGGTTTAAATGGTCGGCCATCGGGGGCCCGCTTAAGATGCGGGGCCCCAGGCATTTGCCTGCCTTGCCTGCCCCATTGCTATGCCTCTGTGTGCAGATATGAACGCAGCGTGTTTATTTACACGTTAAAGGGTATATAAAATACACAGTTTTACCTAATCTCATGTTAATCTTGAGTACCTACTGCATCCTTAATATCTCAAAAAAGTCTTTAGCTTTATCATATTTATAAAAGAAAAATACAGCTTTCCGATTCTCTCTGGAAAAAGCCCAGCTTCTGGAGGCGTGCCGCGGGCAGAGCTAAGTTCGACGAGCAGTAGCGCCAGGGTTGCCAGGTTTTCATAACAAAACCCACCCAATTCCTACTCAAAACTAGCCCAAAAGTAGCCCAGTGTCGTTATGAGGGGGGTCTCCCATTAAAAACTGCGTTCTGGGGGGTAAAATACACGTTTTTTGGCGGGATTCCCCTGGTAAAATTAGCATTCCAGGGGCTAAATATTACGTTATTGGGGATTCCGTGGGAAAACCACAGACTTGGCAACACCGCAACACGCTCTGTTTGCCAATAAAACACAGACATTTGATGCCGTTTCACTTACCATCTGCAGTTCTGAACCATGCTGGGACCGCTCCATCTTTCAGTATCAAAAAATGTGCAAATCCAACGTCGAACTGGGCATTGTATATGAAACGTTCGTCAACAAACACATATGCAAAACTCCATTGCTGCCACGGGAAAAGGAACTGCATCCACTGTTCACGTAACGCTAGGTTCTTCGGGAAGCTGAGCAAAGTTATCTTTGCCTTACAACCAAAACCACACTTCTTTAGAGACATTCTTCCCGAGTGAATTCCTTGCAGCAGTGCAGCCGAATGAAGCACGTTGATGGGCGCACTCTTTCTCTCCTCTAGTCAACGTGAGAAAGGGAGAAATGCTCATATAAGGAGTTCCACCGTCGTCCACGTCATTAAAGCCACGATCGGAAAAAAAAAAACAGCCGAAACTTGAGATTTTTGGGCACAGAAATTCTCTGTCATTCGTCCAAATATATATATTTTTTTAACTTTGGCCATGTTTAGCATGAGAATCCAACTCTTTAACACTGTAAACAACTTTGAATACATGAAACACCATTGTACCCCAAACGTTTTCCTTATGCACCTAAACAGACACCTAACCACACCCTAATCCTTCCCCTTACCCTATCCCTAAACATAACCCCACCCATTAGTTCACACAGAGGTGGAGCTGGACATCCAGAGAGGGGGAGCTGGAGGTCATTTAGGTCTGCAGTGAGTACTACTTGGGGAAAAAAAAGCGTATGGACGAGACTTCTGGTTCATTAGTTGCTATAGGGAAATAATGAGAGGAATAGCAACGTGCAGTAAACGGTAAAACTTTTTGTACTACAAACCAGTGTTTATAATTAATATAATACATTAAAATAATATGGGAAAATTATGGGAAAAAACGAGTTTTAAAGCTAAAAATAGCTGGACGGACATGAGACCGGAAGCCAGACCCATAAAAGGTGAAAAATAAGGTGGATAGAGCATATTTAAAAACAACATAAGAAGTTGCTGTAACCCTTGCAAAATATACAATATATATATATAGAGAGAGAGAGAGAGAGAGAGAGAGAGAGATTTTTTATTATTATTAAATTAAGAAATTAAAGAAAGAAAGAAAGAAAGAAAGAAAGAGAAAAAAAGAAGAGGAAGGTACAATTTTAATTGATTTAATTAAAGGAAAACTGGCTTAAAACCGAACAATTGCAACTTTAAACTGTATTAAAAACTAAGCCCAATGAATTAAAATCTGAAATTTGTCTTACGCCCAAATGTAGTTCAAGTATTATAAAAACAAAAAGTTTAAGCCCAAGACCCTCCTAAGAATTTCATTGCTGCTTTTAATGAGTGTGACCATGGAACACAAATCCATACATAAGTGTCAATTTTTCGAAATTGAGATTTATAAATAATCTGAATAAATAAGCTTTCCATTGATGTGTGCTTTGTGACAGTATTTGAATATCTGGAATCTGAGGATGCAAAATGTGTGTATATTTAAGTAAACATATGCAAAAATTAATTTGATTCCAACAACTTTTTGTTTTGTTACAGGTATTTTGCTTTATATTCAGAGCACTGACTTTATCAAACAAATGTGCTGCATCTCTCATTTCAAATGAGGCCAGTCTGATACAACTGATACTAAATGAGTCACTGATGTTTCTTAAGCAAATTACTGGCTGTAGTTTAAAATCTTTACTACTTAGCACTATAAGATTTAGTTCTCATCTGTCAAAAACTCACTTCTTTACTATTGGGTGGTGTTTTCATTATATACCCCACCAGAAATCATTCTGTAATTTGGGGCCATTGGGTTTAGCAGCAGTTAAGAAAATTTATCTGATGGGGTTAGTGCACAAAACCACAAATGTGTTTATCAAAGTCAGAGGAAGTGGGCGTCTTCATAAGAACAGAGCTTGTGCTAACCACTTCCTGTTGAGATGGGAAACTTTTGATGGCGATAGAAGGCGTACAGTAAACAAGTCAAACAAAAAGGTATCTAAGGGGGGTTTTAGGTTTTAGAAGAACAACCATGTAATAATTACACCCTTGCACAGTCTGTTCAACTTATCTACTTGTATGATCAAGATACCAAAAAAAAAAAAAAGAAAAAATGTGCAATTATATGATTGTCAGTAAAAGAATAACAGTGCAGTCACATGCTGATTGAATATTCTTTGTGAACTAAAATCTAAATATGTTTCTGACAGTGTTAAGTCTGTCTTTGTGTCTAAATGAGTTTTGAAGACATAACACTTTAATAAATCTACAAAACTGGAAGAACACATCCTCAGAAGAATCAGCAGTAATTGTTTCGGATTTATGATCTGATGTACATTTCCCCCTTTCTTCATACACTGTGAGAAAAATAATGCAGAGCAAGGGCAAACATGACTTAATTTGACTCAGTATTTTCGACCATAATGGACATGACTTAAGTTAGATTGTTTTTTAAACTGGATACCAATTTGTTAGTATTAAGTAACTAGGGCTGTTTATGAAAATGCAAGTAGTGCAAAGGACAGGAGACGCTAGAGCGTTTTTTTTTTTTTTTTTTTGCAATGACAACGGCGCCCTCTGCAGGAATCAATTGATAGATTGATCTATTAATGTTATTATTGATAGATTGATCTATTAATGTTATTATAGTGCGACATCGATTTGTGGTTACACTATGAAAGTAACTGTTTAAAATGAATCATAACGTAAAGCGAGAAAATTTGGCTTGTAAATAAGGATATTCTAATGAAACAATTCTTCAGTGATTCTAGTACGTGGGGTACGTAGGGGAGCTGCAAAAGACCTTCAATCATTGAGAATTAAGTATTCAAATACTACATTTTCTGAAAGAAAAAAAAAAATTTACGACCCTAAATTCATTGTCCGTTTATCACCTTTTTTTTGTCACAAAACTGCGTTATAAAAAAATATTTTTTTGTTGTTGATAAAAAATTTTAAATGATCAAATTATTACAATCGATAAAATAATTTCTACATTTTTAAATGGTTTTAAAATAATATTAAAGTATAATATTAATAATATTGCAGCATCATATATATATACGTATGTATGTATATATATGTATGTACGTATGTATGTATATATATATATATATATATATATATATATATATATATATATAGATCGCCTTTAAATGTGTCCAAATGAAGCAATGCGTGTTACTAATCAGAAATGACGTTTTTATTTGTTATTGTTTTTACTTATATATCCTAATAATTTTTGTCATAAAACAAAAATCAATAATTTTGACCCATTTTGGCTATTGCTGCAAATATACATTTGCTACTTGAGTGGTTTAGCGGTCCAGGGTCATATATGATATATCTACACAGCGAAGCATTTTAAGTCCGTTTTACAAATGGGACTTTTATTTGACCCGGAAGTATAAATTGCTCTTTAACACTGAAGGAAGTGTGCCATCACAAAGAGGAGTTTTAAAGTTGATATCATGGCATTAGATGTGAAGTCCAGAGCCAAGCGCTATGAAAAGCTGGACTTTCTGGGTGAAGGACAGGTAAACGACATAACTTTGAAATTTCTGAGCTGTCGTTGTTTGCTTTAACAGAGCAGCTCGTATTTTTTAGTCTGTATACTGCAGCAGCTCTTGCAAGTGCATATTAAACGTACATTTTATTAACGCATAGTTCCATTAATTCATTCTACCATTATCTTAAAGTTTGCCACTGTGTATAAAGCAAGAGACAAAACCACGAACACTATTGTTGCTATTAAAAAGGTAAGAAACCCATCACATTTGAACAAATTCGCTTGTTTCAATATGTTGCATTGGGTAGTGTAAGATTTTGTTTTCATCATTCTTCACTGCCTTCATGTTAAAAGCTGAATTTCATGTTTGCAGATAAAAGTGGGGCACAGAACAGAAGCCAAAGATGGTGCGTTTTGGATCTAGCTTTATTTTGGTGTAATCGTTTTAATTGGGCTCTTACACTACATATGTTTTGTTATCCAGGCATCAACAGAACAGCTCTTCGAGAGATTAAGTTGCTGCAAGAACTCAGTCATCCGAACATTATTGGTGTAAGTCGTGTCTGTATTCACATAAAACTTTGATGCACTGTTGTTGCTTATGTGCTAATACTGACATCAGTGAACCTGTTTTCTCTCTCAGCTCCTGGATGCTTTTGGACACAAATCCAACATCAGTCTTGTCTTTGACTTCATGGAGACAGATCTCGAGGTGATCAGAAAGCAATGCACTTGGACATTTACTGTTTATCTCACTGACTTCAACAATCTATCACAAAGTAAAACCATTAACAGCTACAAACAAGTCCATGTCAACACAATATAAGCATGATGTTTAACTGTGTGGTCATCGTTCTTAATAAGTAAGCAGTTGTGTTATGGTCTGTTTCAGGTGATCATAAAGGACACTAGTCTTGTATTGACGCCAGCCAATATAAAGGCATACATCCTAATGACATTACAGGGTCTGGAATACATGCACGATCACTGGATCCTACACAGGGTGAGACACAGAGATATCTGCTCCATGTGTTTTTACTTGTGTACTTAATGAGCAGTAAATCAGCATATTAGAAAGATTTCTGAATGATCATGTGAGACTGGAGTAATATTAAAATATAGCAATTTTAAATTGTCATAGTATTTTACAGTATTACTGGTTTTACTGAATTTTTGATTGAATAAATGGTCTTGGTGAATATAAGAGACTTCTTTTTAAAGCATTTTTGAAAATCAGACTACTCCAAACTTTTGAACAGTACTTGAAAATTCCTTATGAAAATTGCAACTTCCAGTCATTGTTAATGCCTTTTTTTTAGGATCTGAAACCCAATAATTTGCTACTGGATGAAAATGGAGTCCTGAAGCTGGCTGATTTTGGTTTAGCCAAAGCCTTTGGAAGCCCGAACCGAGTGTATACACATCAAGTTGTTACAAGGTTTGTAGAGGCCTTAGATTATTCTCTGTTGACCTTTTACACAAGTACTTGGCTCTTCTTTATTATGCTATTGTTTCATTTATTCATGTTGCATGGTATTTCTTAGATGGTATCGTGCCCCAGAGCTGCTCTTCGGTGCCAGGATGTATGGTGTGGGTGTGGACATGTGGGCAGTTGGCTGCATTCTTGCTGAGCTTTTACTCAGAGTGAGTATCTGACTTTACTGTTACTGTTTGTAAAACCATTTGGCTGCTCTGAATACCTGTAGACCCTTTTCACGTTTCCAGGGTTCTCAAGTGAAAGCTTTCATAATTGGGTACACTTTTATAGTGGTGAACAGAAAGGCCTAAGTTTTCTTCTTTTTTGCTCATTTTGGGTTTATATGAGGGGGGGAAAAAAGATTTGTGAGTTATAAAGTCACAATTAGTTTAATTTAGTTTAGTTTTTTTTTTTTTTTTTTATCCAGTGGGAAAAATAAGTTTCCAGATTGATTAGACCATTAACTTGTTTTTTTTTAAGAATTATCTGTTCTTGTTTTGTTTTTTTTTTTTGTTTTTTTTTTTATTACAGGTGCCATTTTTAGCTGGAGATTCAGACTTGGACCAGCTGACAAAGATATTTGAAGCTTTGGGAACACCAACAGAGGAGACATGGCCTGTGAGTTGTAGTTATCTACTAAACTTGAGATTAAGGAAACATCAGTGTTCATATGACAAATATTTGAGGCTTTGAGATATCCATGTGATTATATGAGGTTGTTTCCGTGCTGTTTGTTGTTTCAGGGGATGTCCAGTCTTCCAGACTATGTGTCGTTTAAACTATTTCCTGGCACGCCATTGGAGCACATCTTTAGCGCAGCTGGCGATGACCTTCTGGAGCTCCTGAAGGGATTATTCACCTTTAACCCCTGCACGCGCACTACAGCTTCACAGGTGCCAGTAACTGGGTTGCAGTTTAATCTTAAAGGGATAGTTCACCCAAAAATTTATATTGCCGTTAGGGCTGTCACGATTCGATCCTTTGATACCTTTTGCGCATTTTGTCAGTAAAGCCGGTTCTGTAATGAGCGGTAAATGCCATCAGGTGCGTGAATTCCCATTCAGCCGTATTTACCACACAGAGCCGTTGTTCACTGACGAGCTGCGCAAAACCACATTCATTATCGGTGTAGATTTGGGCGGCTAGTCAGTGAACAACGGCTCTGTGTGGTGACCCTGATCATCGTGACAGCCCTAATTGCCGTCAATTACTCGCATTCATGTCATTCCAAAATCCAAGAGCTTTCTGACCCTGGCAGGTTAAAGATCCAGAAAGGGAGTAAGGACATTGTTTAAATAGTCCATGTGACATCAGTGGCTCAGTTGAAATGTTATAAAGCTACAAGAATACTTTTTGTGCACAAAAATAACAACTTTATTCAGCAATTTCTTCTCTTCTGTCTCAGTCTTCTGCGCACATTCGTGAAAGTACCACAATGAATGCATACTACACTGGCTATTGTATCAGCAGCACCACGTGGTACTCTCATGAACGCTCGTCAAAGACATTGTTGAATAAAGTCGTCATTTTTGTTCTCGTAGCTTCATAACATTAAGGTTGAACCACTGATGTCACTATTTTAACAATGTCCTTACTATGTTTCTGGGTCTTGAACGTGGTAGTTGTGTTGCTGTCTATGCAGGGTCAGAAAGCTCTCGGATTTGAGTAAGGAGGGTGAGTAATTAATGACAGAATTTTACATTTTGGGTAAACTATCCCTTTAATGCTGAAAGATGATCTGCATTAGACAGTGTCTGGATGAATGGATATTCTCTTTCTAGGCTTTGAAGATGAGGTATTTCAGCAATAGACCAGGACCAACCCCAGGCCCACAGCTTCCCAGACCAAACTCCTCAACAGAAGCCCTGAAAGAGAAAGAAAACCTGTTGATTGGAATCAAGAGAAAACGTGACAGTATTGAACAGGGTAAATAAAACTATGTAAAAATACTAAATAAATGCAGCTGAGAGTTTATATAAAGCTCGGTGATAAAGGTCAGAAATTAACTTTTCCATTAAGGGGCAGTATTTGCCACCCTGAAATTGATTTCCAGAGGCATTTTTTTGTGAGGGCAATGTTTATAATGACCCTATTTTTATAATCGCCATACTATGTTAAATACTTAAATTTACCCAATTACTTTAATATTAATCACTTATGCTACAAAATTCTGCACTGATGAGCAAATTTGCAAGCGTGCGTGGTTAATAGCTCTGCCGTTTTCAGCGCTGTCTAATCTAAGCGCTTTTGATTGGCAAATGCATTCCTAAGTTCAACAGAAACAAGTTTGATTGGTTATAAGATTCAACGTTGGCCAAAATGCGTAAAGGCAATCTGATTTTGTGTGTGGGCGAATCTAGATATGATTCCATGAATTGACACTTCATATTCACATTTCAGTTTAATCGTGACAGCCGTAATGCATTTTAAGCATTTTTTGCCCTTTTGTTTTCAGTTTATTGGGGCATTTTTGATCATTTTGGTGGCATTTTTGCCACAAGCCCTCGTTAATTTCTGACCCTGGTAAAATTCGCACATGGTCTTTAAGCATATTGAAACCCCAGATAGTCATGTAAACGATGTTATAAACTTGATTTTTATAATGGAAATGGCATTAAAGATTAAAATGTAAATGTTTTTTTTCCTATTCCATTTCTCAGGTACCCTTAAAAAGAAACTGGTGTTCTGAGTGACTTGGATGCTGTTTTCTTCCACTGTGGTCCTGCATGAATGGCAGATGTGCTGTTTAACAGCACATTTAACAGAGTTACGGAATTAACATATTTATATGTCATTAGTTGAATTATTTTTTTCAATTATTTTTTTATGTACTTCAAGAAATTAAATTATACAAAAATGTAGTTTTGCCTCTTGTCTGTTTTAATTATGCACCTCACCCCCATTTATGCCACTAGCGTATTTATTTGTTTTGCTTTATTGCATTTACAAAGCTTATCCACCTTTTTCTTTAACGCGGAAGTAAGCCTATGGGTGAGACTTCCGGTTCATTATCTGCTTTAGGGAAGTAACCAGAAGAATAACAACGTGCAGTAAACGGTGAAACTGTTTGCACTACAAACCAGTGTGCTCATAATTAAGATAATAAATTAAAATATGGTAAAACGCACCAATTTGCAATATCAAGCATTAAAACAAGCATTTTTTAATAGCTAAAAGTAGCTAGATACAGATGAGAAAGGAAGCCAGACCCATAAAATGTACAAATGGCTGCCGCACTCTTACAAGGAGAAAAAGGCAGGTACAATAAATAAATGTTTTTGCTTTCTTTGGCTTTTTAATGTAATTTTAATAATGATGGTTTAAAATAACATAATATTTTTAATTATAATAATGTTATATTTTTAGTAAGTAATCCTTGAGAGGATTTGGTGTGATTAATTTCCTGAAATCCTGGTTAATCTTTATTTCCAAGCTTTATTTAGTTTGATTAGTCTGAAACTGCATCTGTAGTCCTGAGGGAGGTGCTGTTGTCACAACCCTGTCTGTAACTTCTCTCTTCCAATTGAGTTTGTCAGTCAACTAAACTGGCTGTGATATGCTGAGAGTGTAATGTTTACAGACAGAATTTCAATAACCAAAGACCAGTTAAAAAGAATGATTACATAAATACGTACTTTTTTATTCACCCCAGTCACTTGCAGACAACATCTGTTTTCAACTGTAACTTGCATTTTTTGCAGATGGTGTCAAACACAGTGAAGGAAAGGCATCAATGCCAGCCAACCGGAGAACAATTCCAAAGAAACCCCCACCCATCAACCAGTAACTTATACATGTAAACAAAACAAGTCAAACCGCATTTTTGCCATAATTTAAAACCGCGATGTCCAAAATGGAATAACAAATAACGCACATGATATAAACGTGTTTCCCTTGTTCCCGTTCCCTAAATAAGACTTGGTCCGGTCGCACTAAAAAAGCCGTTTTTCATTGTCATTGTGGTCGAGGGAATTTGAAACCATCACATTATGACGATAGCGGAAGTGATACACGATGATGATTTTATTTGATTTGGATGCGAGGTCAATACTGAATAAACAACAAAGCACCACTGTAACCCAACACTGATCTGTGATTTCGCATCTATCTAGGCCATCATCTCACAGACATCTGTACGCAGACTCGGACAGCTCTTGTCTTCTGCTCGCACACGTCACAGTCTATTGTGAGCGGCGGTGCGCGTGCAGGGCAGATCGCGGGAGCGCGACACCACAGAACACATGAACCACGGTCGCGTTATTTAGAATCTCAAGAAGCGAGTATTTAAACTGGATCAGTGTGTGTAAAGAAGGATTTGCCTCGTTGTCATCATGTGTGAACCGTGTTGTTTGTCTCAGGTGAGTGATGCATTGACTGTACGGCATGTAGAAACATCACCGTCTTTATATGAATTGTGAACCGCGCGGAGCACAAGGGTTTCTCCTATTTATTTATTTTTCTCTGTGGCGTTTTATGCTAATGCTCTAGAAAAAGTTTGATAATAAAAGTTCCGTTTTTATCGTATGTGACGGTGTTGTTTGTTAATACGTATCTGTCAGTTTCAAGTATACAAGCAGTTTGTTCCGAGTCTCTTAACAGCTGTGAGTTCTCTATATATTAAATGTGATGTACATCACCGTTTCATGAAGATTTGTTTAATTTGTTAAACTAGGTATTTTTTTCTTTTAAAATCCGTAATATGACTATAAAAATACTAAAGAATATGCTGTTAAAACATTAAACCAGCCCAAGATGTTTTGATAGTTTCCCAGCCTGGTCAAACTGATATGTTAGGTGATTTTACAGTATTTTGGTACATTTTCAGCCTGAATCCAGCTACACACGTTTGGCTTGGCTGAGAAACCAGCATAAACCACCAAAGACCACTAAACCATCTTAGGCTGGCTTAAGTTGTATTTTATTAGCACGCTAATGCCTTTCGCTGACTTTACAGGGCTGTTTTTTTTCCATCAACTCTAGTGTCAGACTTATCGGTTTAGCCAGTATTTTATAATGACTTTCTCCAACGGTCAGGAAATTATGTCATCAACCATGTTTTGTCCTCCTTTTGTCCTCATTTCATTCTGGTCAGGACAAATATGTGGTCCTGCCTGGACCACAAAACCAGTCATAAGGGTCATTTTTTTAACTGAGATTTATCATTTGAAAGCTGAATATAGGTTTCCATTGATGTACGGTTTGTTAGGACAATATTTGACCGAGTTACAACTATTTGAAAATCTGGAATCTGAGGGTGCAAAAAAAAAAATCTAAATATTGAGAAAATCACCTTTAAAGTTGCCCAAATGAAGTTCTAAGTAATACAATTACTAATTTAAAATTACATTTTAAGATATTTATGGAAGGAAATTTACAAAATATATTCATGGAACATGATCTTTACATAATATCCTAATGATTTTTTCCATAAAATAAAAATACTAATAATTTTGACCCATGTGATGTATTTTGGCTATTGCTACAAATATACCTATGCTACTTCAGACTGATTTTGTGGTCCAACTTCACAAATGTCCATATCTATATTGTTTCCAGCTCAACCATATCAAATCTAAATAAAACAGACACCCCACCAGGAGAGACTTCAGGTCTAGATGTGGTAAATGAGTGACAGTGTAATTGTCTCCTTCAAGTTCTTCATCTACTAATTTCTCTGAGGGCCAACTCGTCTTGTAGCCTCTTTGTACGTGGTGGGGTCTGCGGGTGGTCTTTTCATTTCCTGGTTGGATCCATGTGGCTGCTTGTTTGCATAAGATTAGCAGTGGAAAGAGAGAGCTTGCAGTCAGTGTTCAGCGTCAATAGTGTTGTCTCATTAGTGCTAAGCTTGTCAGGAGCCAATGGCCCCACAAATGTGTGGAGTCAGGGGGGATTGGCATTGCATAGTCTCAGTGTTTGTTAACTAATTGCTATCTTTAGATAACCCGCTTTGTTTAACTGTTGATTCCGTTTTGACGGTATTTAATTCCCTCTTTACGTGACAGTGACAGTAGCATTTAGCAATCAGCAACCCACATGACAACACTATATTCACAGTGCCTTCAGTTGAAGGGATAGTTCACCCAAAAATAAAAAAAATCCTAGGTGTATGACTTTATTCTTTCAGATGAATACAATTGGAGTTATATTAAAAAAATCCTGCCTTTTCCAAGCTTTATAATGGCAGTAAATAGCTGTTGAGATTTTGAAGTTCAATAAAGTGCGTCCATCCATAATAAAAAGTGCTCCACATGGCTGAGGTTATTATATGCCTTCTAAAGCGATTTGTTGCATTTGAAAGAAGAAAGCCATATACACCTGGGATGGCTTGAGGGTGAGTAAATCATAGGGTAATTTTCATTTTTGTGTGAACTGTTGCTTTAATTGGTTGAAGTCATGATGCTGTTATGATTTCAAAGCAGTTAAAGTGGCAGGTAGGATGGTCAGATTTGGCATTTAAAAATGTAACTATAAACCTCTATAACTGAGTTTCATTTCAGAACAAATAGATAGATAGAAGATATTTATAAGAGGTTTGTCTGTTTTTCTCAATGAAATAAAGGTAAATGGTGTCCAAAACAACTTTGGGGCTCACTGACCCTAATGGAAAAAAATGTTTAAATGTTTTAGGATGACATTAGGTTGAGTAACTGATAGCAGTTGGGTATCCTGTCCTTTAAAGGCCTTTCCGATAATTTCATTGTGTTGTGTGTGTGTGTTTTTTTTTTTTTGTGTGTTTTTTTTGTAGACTTGCAATTGTACTGTACACTAGTATGTAATTATCAATTTCACAATGCCTTTTCAAAACTCTTTTACATTTTTGTTGGAGGTTCACACTAATGATAACTGTGAAGATTCTGTTTATTATAAGCACATGCTGCAGTTGTGTCGTCTGCCACTTCTAAGCGTTCAAGCTCTTTAAAGCTGAATGGATTCTGATTGACGGTCAATGTTTTAATCATTCATCAGATGGGGACAGAAAAAACATTCTGAAATTCATTCCAACAAAAAATCCCAGTTACTGTTTTTAGCACCCTTTGTCATCACAATTACAGCTGCAGTATAGACTTCCTAATTCTCATACAATTAAAAAGATTATTAAAGGGATAGCTCACAGTTGACACAAAAATAAACATTTGGTCTTTAATTACTCACCCTTATGTCATTCCAAACCCAGACATTCTTTCATCTTTAGTCAGCAATGTTACTGACATGTTCAAGGCCCAGAAAGGTAGTAAGGACATTGTTAAAATAGTCCATGTGACATCATTAATGTTATTAAGCTATGAGAATACTTTTTGTGCATCAAAATAAAAGCTTAACTTGAAGAAATGGTGACCAAAAAAATTACTAAATGTAAGGATAGTACTACTAATGATAAAATTAGTATTAAAACATTATTTTTAAGTCATATTTACCACAACAATGTAAAAAAACAGTATTTCAAGTTTTTAAAATGAAACCAAAGAATTAATTAAAGATGCTTTTGAATAATAAAATATAATGAAATCATTAAAATGGAATCCAGAAAATGAATGAAAAACACTGAAAAAAAGTATAAAAGTGTAAAAAAAAAATTTTGTATGTTAAACTTTTAATATATTTCTGTTAAATTGTATAAGTTTCATGATTTCATGAATTGCAACATGCTTTTTGTTTTATTATAACTTTTTTAATTAACCGTTAAAATGGAAAAAGAGGGATTTGGAAAAAAAAATTAATTTGCGAAAAAAAAAAAAATCAAACTGATTTCATAGGGCCCTATTTTTGTTTATCTGAAGTCATATATCTGGAATGCCATGAGGTCGAGTAAATGACAAGAGAATTTTTGTAATTGGGTGGAGTATCCCTTTGAGAAGCCTGCTAATAATTGTCAAGATGTAAAGCAAAATATCATGTTTTGTGACATGCTGTTGCGTTCAAAATTTTCTCAGCTCTCAGAATCTTTGTCTTGTCCTGCTGGGAAACATTATGGAAATCTAACTGAGATATCTCTGTCAGATGTCTGAGCATGAGTCATATATGACTGTCCTATGAATCAGCCTAAGAAAAAGGGGGTTTTATTGCCTAGTAAAATTGCACTGTGAAAACATTAAAGTCTGAATTACAATTTACTGTTAAAGATCTGTTAATACAGAAAGCGTAATCATTATCTTTCAGTAATGAATGAGTGGCACACTGTTGTGGAACAGGCCTTGAGGTAACTTTATTTGTAAAATCTGATTTGTCTAAACACCCACGTGAAACTTGCAAAGACATGTAGCATCTTCATTGTGCTACTCTGTTTTGACTGATGAAATATGAAAATGACTGAAGAAGACATCACCATAATAGGCCAAAACGTGTGTACCCCATATCCCATCATCCTGTGAGCTTTTTGTGGATTTTTACACGTTTCTCAAATCTCCACTTGTGAGTTTTTTTTTCTTCTAGTGAACTGAACTGAGGCATTTGTGGCAGGACTATCTGTGTTGACTTTGTGGGTAGCAATGAGAAATTCTCACCCTTGTGAGTTTCACACAACCTTTACGCATCTCTTTACCTCTCTGACTTCCTCTGTTACCATCGTGTAGGGTGTTTACTCTTGTCCCATGAGCCTTTGGTTTACTCTGTATTTGCAACTGAAAAAGCTGTCAAGCAATCCCCATCCATCCATCAATGTAGAGCAGTGCGATTCTAGCAGGAAGGTTTGACTCTTCAGTGTTACTATGGGTACTCTCCGCACTGGACAAAAGAGCACTTTTTTTTGTGTACACTTCAAACAGTGAAGTAATACATTTTTGCCTCAGCTGTACAATTGCCTGGCTAGCGGACCCACAAAGCAGCTATTCATGGCATGGAGACTATAGATTTATTGTCTGCTGAGTTTCGAAAGTGATAGTACTTGAGCTCAGTGGAACATATCAGATTACTCTATTAATGTTCTTGGTCATTTGTAATATGCACCACACCAGGGAACAGTTTGATCTCTGATTAATTACTTGTCTTGTCAAATCAAGTCATCTGGTGGAGAATTCCTAAAACTCTGAACCAGGAAAATGTTTCCAGTAACGGTTTAGAATAGCAAACACATTCACTATTAACTAAGAGTGTTCATTGAATAAAATCCTAATTTGCTGCTTATTACTAGTTAGTAAAGTAATTGGTAAGGTTAGATATGAGGTCGAATTAAGAGATCTTAAGTATGGGCATGCAGAATTAGGCAATAATATGTGCTTTATAAGTACTAATAAACAGCCAATATGCTAGTAATTTGCATGCTAATATGTTAATAGTTAGAATTGAATCTTAAAATAAAGTGTTACTGTGTTTCCATGCTCATTTTATTTGACAATTAATACAATTACAGCAAAGAACTAGAATAGAGTTATTAAAATTCTTTTTGAAAATATAAATTCTATGAAATTCCATTAATTAAAGAGATAGTTCACCCAAAAATGAAAATTCTGTCATTGCTTAACCTCGTGTGGTTCCAAACCCATAAGACCTTCGTTCATCTTCAGAACACAAATGTATATATTTTTGATTAAATCTGAGAGCTTTCTGTCCCTCCATAGACAGCAACGCAACTGACACATTTAAGGCCCAGAAAGGCAGTAAGGGCATTGTTAAAATAGTCCATCATTTGTTCAACCGTAATGTTATGAAGCTATGAGAATGATTTTGTGTGCAAAGAAAACAAAAATAATCCTAACAGGAAAATGTTTCTTTGCTCATCATTTTATTTGACAATTAGAGATGGAATTTTAAATGTTTATTCGAAAATGTAACATTCTATACAATTCAGAATTTAGCCAACAGTTCCATTATTACTATTTTTTTTTTTTTATTTATTAAAAAGCAAGTCTAATTAGCTGAATTTATAAAACATACTTTCCAAATGGACGAAATGTTCTGTGCTCATTTTATTTGACAATTTATGAAACTACAGAACCTACATAAAAAAAAATAGTTATGATGATTTGAACTCATAGTGAAACCAAAATTTATTCAGACGCCTTCAACATTTATCCTATTATCACAGTTCATTTGCTATAATTTAGAAAATGGTGAAATCTGACATGAACTTAAACTTAGTTAAACTGTGTCAGAACAAATTCTTCTTTATAATGTCAGATGACTTTGATAGAAAGCTATGTAGTGAATTATAATCAACCAAAATTATTCAGACAACTGTTAGTATGACAATTACCAAGCAATGCTTAATTTTGTTGAGTCTGTGGTGTTAAAAGGTCGCATTAGCACTTAAAGAAAGCACACCTAAGCAAAACATGGTCAGGTCAAAGTGTCTGAATAATTTTTGGTCCCAAATTTTTAGCAGTTTTACTGGTAGTCCACTGTATGAAGAATTTTTGGATATAATATGTCACAGTTTACTTTATTTTGCTATCCTCACTTACATAAATGAACTATGGTGTCTTGCACCCACTAGAAAAAATTAACATAAATTATATCTGATTTCTAAATAATTATTGGTTTGACTGTATTACTTCCAAAATGTAAAAATTTGTGTTGTACTGTCTTGAGTTAGCATTTTTCCTCAGTATAAGCCACTGCGGTTCAGTCTTATTGTGCGACTTTGACTGGCTTACTATTGTTTTGTTTTTTTAATTGAAGGAAGTAAAAGTTGCTGTTTTTAGAATGCTACAGTTCTGTAATAGCTTTAAGATCCTTATTTTCTGGTAACGGTTGGCTTTTGTGCTGAGCGTAAACATGGCGGAACTACAAACCAAGAATCTGTTTGCTAATGCACAACATATCTCCAACTTTTTTATGTAGTTTTAAAGAGCTCCTCCACAAACTTCTGAGGAGTTTCCCGGCATGAATTGTTAAGAAAACAATGTCCAGGTTATTGTCCTTACTCGTAGGCTGTCACCTTTCACCCAGACCCCTGTTGGTTTGGAGTCTAGGGTTAGAGAAGGGCTCTTTGTAGGGGGTTGAGAATTGTCTCCAGGGCAGGAGATGGGGGATGGTATGTTTGTGGGAGGATGTAAACGTCTGTCTCATTCGACCAGTGTTGACCAGCGAGTGGGACTCCATGGTGCTGTGGAGGAATGGAGCAGTCTTGGGTTGGGGTCGTACATGCTGACCACCTGTTGTCTAGAGAGGGTGATGCGTCCTCTTGATTATTCTGTCTTGTGACATAGAACTGATATTAGGGCTGTGCAGATAATCGGACGCGATATCATGTGCATCTCGTCATTAATGCCGGTTCTGTGATTAGTCGTAAATCTCATTCACGTGTTCATTCATGCAACCGCGTTTACTACACAGAGCCGTAGTTCACTGATAAGCTACGCAGCTTCGCGTGCATAATCGATATATATCGCCTGCGATAATAAAGGCGATATTTGCGTAGCTTGTCAGTGAACTACGGCTCTGTGTCGTAAACGCGGCTGCATTAATGAACACGTGAATGAGATTTACGACTAATCACAGAACCGGCATTACTGACCAGATATGCATGATAATTTGCGTCCAAATATCGCACAGCCCTAACTGATATGCTGTTTGCTATCAAATTTATGAACATTAAACTTCTAGAAGATAAGCAGAGGACTATCAGCATTTTTGTCATGATTTCTTAAAATTTAGGTGGTTAAAATTAATGATCCTATTAAAGAGAGAGTTCACCCAAAAAGGAACATTCTGTCCATAATTACTCACCCTTATGTTGTAGGGCTGGGCAAAAAAAATCAATCTTTCGATTAATTGTTTTTTAAAATGACGTTGATTCGCTATTGATTCTCAAAAGCTGCAAATCAATCTTTTCCTGCATTTATTTCACCAAACATTTTACAACATCAAGCATTTGACATCACGCATAAAGGTGCTATGATTTCCGCAATAAATGAATGAATGTCAAATGGCGCGACACTGTTTTGTTTACTACACATAATAAAGCGTGGATGAGGTTTGTGGCGTTTTCAGCTTCTGCCGTCTCTCTATACGATCTGATATGAACACACAATATACTTCATTAGCATTTTACTGTTTAATTTGAGAAAACTACCGTCATATCATATTCACAGCAGCTGCAAATTCTTCACGGCAACTCGTCAAAATAAAAGTTTTGTTTAGCGTTAAACTGTGTCAGAAATATATTACTAATTAGCAGTCTTAAGACTTAATGTAACAACAATGCTACTACTACTAGTAATAATAAATATAAATAAATCGTTATTTTTAAATAAGTAATATCATTTGTTAGTTTGTTTGTTTTTTACAGCAAACTTCTATTGTGCAGCACTTTGTTTGCCAAAAAGTAAAAGGGTTTAATTTTCATTTGATCAGGATAAATTAAATTAATGTTTTACACCTTCATCTGATTACCAAATAAATTAGGATGTACATTTTATAGGGCCCTATTATTATTTAAAAAAAAGACCCTATACAAAAAATAGAAGAATAGGTTGAAAACATAAGCCTGCGGCTTTTAATTTCTGATGTTAACTGTTAATTTTTAAGAAATATCAATAGCATTTGTATTAAAACTATTTTCACTGAATGTAATTAAAAAAAATTGAGAATCAAATCGAATCGAGAGATTGAGAATCGATTTGGGACATCTGAATCGATACACAGTCCTATTATCTTGTTTCCAAACCTGTAAGACATTCGTTCATCTTCAGAACACAAATTAAGATATTTTTAATGAAATCCAAGAGCTTTCTGATCCTGCATAGACAGCAACGCAACTACCACATTCAAGACCCAGAAAGGTAGCGAGGACATTGTTAAAATAGTCCATGTGACATCAGTGGTTTAACCGTAATGTTATGAAGTTACAAGAATACTTTTTGTGCACAATGAAAACTAAAATAACAACTTAATTGTAAAATAACAAACTTGTAATTTTTCTCTTCCATGTCACCATCCTCAGAAATTATTGAGAGTACATGCATAACACTGTAATCTTTATTTAAATAATTGTGCATGAGATAGGATGATGGCAACAGAATAAGACATAATAAACTGATAATTATATTATATTATATTATATTATATTACAAAATTATATAAGTGTTTATAATTGATTAATTAGAAATACATAAGTTTGTTAACTAAATTGTTTAAACTGTAGCTTACATATTAGTAATGGTGTAAACGCTTTAAATTAAATATTTTAATAACATTTTAAACTTAATTAGTTAGTATTAGTTTTGCAACATTTTTGGTTACCAACATTCTTCAAAATATCTTTTATGTTCAACAGAAGGAGGAAATTCATACAGTTTGGAACAACATTAATGATGACAGGAATATTAATTTCTGGGTAAACTATTAATTTGGAAGTATAGAAAAGTATAGAAATTAGTGTGTGTTTTTGAGAAAACAACACATATTAACTCCTTCCATTGTAGGTCTAAATATCTAAAAATCTAAATATATATTTTAAGAACATTTTAAACTTTTATTAGTTTTGCACCATGTATTTACAACATCCTTTAAACATAAAAGGATGAAAATTAACCATCCTTTCTTAACCAGCCTTTCTTTTCTTCTCTGGTTGCATTATCTTGTCTAGAAAAGATTAAGGGATTTCCTGAAATGTCTAGAAACATTTGTACTGATACTGTATCTACTCAGTCTGATCTCAGAGACTCGTGTTATGTCTGTGTCTTGCGTCATGTGAGTCAAGCTGCTTCATAGTAACAGCCCAGCTGTACTACTGCTTACAGCCAATAGGGATGAGGCATGTGTGTTGCTAAAGGGGATAACTACCAATAAGATGTTCACAGCCCACCCAATGCATTTGCTCAGTTTCACAATACATTATAGACTTGTATTGTTTTATTTCAGCTGAATAATTTCTTAATCTTAAAAAGATTGTGTTGTCTTTGCCCTTGGTTTACAGTAACAACCATAATTTATACTATTATACTATACTAATTAAAATCCATTTGTTTGTAAGTCATTGTAATGGTTTGGAAACTGTTATTATTATAACTTGCATGTGTTTTTTTTCTGCAGCTGGCCTGCTGCTGTGGATCGGCCGCCTGCTCCCTGTGCTGCGGCTGCTGTCCCAAGATCAAACAGTCCACCTCGACACGCTTCATGTACGCCCTCTTCTTCATGTTGGTCACGGTGACCTGTGTCATCATGATGTCCCCCACTGTGGAGACAGCAATGCGAGAAAATGTGAGTTTGTTCAGAGCTTCTCCGCTTGCATTTTTCAGTATCAGGTTCCCTAATATACAAAGACCATTAAATCTGGCCTCAGGTCAGCAGCATCCCGTCTTTCTTTTAAAGAGCAGGTCATATGGGTTTTCAAAAAATATCTTATTTGCAGTTTGTAACGTAACTATCCTTAAATGTAAACGGTTTGCAAAGTTGTTAATCAAAAAAAAGTGCATTATACATAAAGATATTGTCTCCCAAAAGAAAGAATTGACTCTGAATCGCCTCAACAAGTCATATTTTCGAATCTTCTGCCAATCACCGATATACGTCACTGGGTAACACATTAGCATAATGCCTGCAAAATACGAACACCTTGTTGTGTACTTTTATCTTCATTGGCTTCTAATCTTCGTTATTTGGACTAACAAGTGTCTCCGAACCACAACATGTAAGTACAATTGATACGATTGGTATCTGTTTTTTTACGCTATATGTGATTGTATACCTAGTACAGCTTTAGGTTTCCAGGTAAACCACGATAATACGGTCTTACTGAAATAGTGTCAAATAATGTAGACTGTTGTTGTTCTTATTACTTCGTTTAATATTGAAGAATGTAATTTTGATTTACAAACTGTGTGGTTTCATCAGTTAGTCACGTTAGCACTCGGCTAACATATCCACCATTATTGTTTTGTTATGCGTTTACATTTTAGCAGCTAAACTTTAGCTGCTGGCATGATTTGCTTTAAGTGTTAAACAAAATGTTTTTATGTCATTATTTAATTTGGATTGGAGCACTATTGGAGCACTATGTTTTATGTAAAGGTGCTCAGGGTTGCTAGATTTTCACAACAAAACCCACCCAATTGCTACTCAAAACTACCTCAATTGTGTTTTGAGGGGGGATCCCCCATTAAAAATCACATTCTGGGGTGTAAGATACACAATTTTTGTCAGGGGTTCCCCTGGTAAATTCATATTCCAGGGGGTAATATGACGTTATTGACGTCGCTTCAACTCGCCGAGATCAAAAACATCCACGGACTTGGCAACACAGATGGTAGCTAACTTGCTCAATTACTCCTCTCTGTGCCAATCACAACAGGCTTGGCCAGCTGACCAATCAGAACAGAGTAAGCTTATGGAAGGGAGGGGTTTACAGACATTACACTCAAAGCTGGTTCGAAGAACTGTTTCGAAATCATTGACAAATGACTCTATGTGTAAATGTAAATTTCACTTCATGAAAATAACAATGTTTTCTGACCTACCTGTTGTAGGGGATTCCAACACAATATTAGGCCGCTTTAAAAAAAACACATATGACCTGCTCTTTAACACAACTTCGGATGTTCATAATCTTCATAAAGCTGAGGATATGATCAGTTTATGTACATTTCACGTTGCCACTTCTGTTGAACTGAGGTGCTACAGTGATCTGTCACTCCACCTAAAACAGCGCATTAAACAAAAATGGCATTTATTCTTTGAATATTGTAAAAAAAATAATTGACCTTATATCAAAAGTAAGTTTATTGTGATTTATTTGAATGGAGGTGCATAACAATGTTCCGTTCATTAACTGAAAACTGGCTAGACTAATCGATTCTTGGGATTTAAGAATCAATATCATTTTGTAAAAATGAGAATTGATTAAAATTAAGAAATCTATATCTTTCACCCAGCCCTAGAACAACATGTCCTCTACTACCTGGACAGATCTTTTTAAAAGCAAAGGGACATTTGCAGCATTTGTAAAGACAGAATTTATGCATTCATTCATTCATTAAAGAAAAGGTCAATAGAGGGATCAAGGGTTTATTTGCAGGCAGCTAGCCCATGTTATTCAGACAAACACAAAGAAGAGCTACACGACTCTTCTGCTTCAAAGCATTGCAGTAATGTAAGACAGAGTATCAGAGCTCCATCATAACATCTAACACAGGAATTGTTGCACACTGTATAATAACTCTTTCACTGAAGCTGTTTTGTTTTTCTGTACTATACAAAAGCGGTAACTGAATGCACTTAAAGGCGCTGGGTGTGTAACGTGAGTTTTTTTTTTTTTTTTTGGTTTTTTTTTTTCCCCTCTCAGCACCACAATGAGTGCTTACTGAGTAAATGCCATGAACATAAAAAACCCAGACACTAAAAAAGACCAGCATAGTTGTAAAAACGCTGCCTCTCAGTGAGGCACAAAAGAGCTGCCACTCAGGTGTCTAAGACATGAAGATTTACAGCTGTTGAAGGTTTTTCACAAATAGTTTTAAGAGGACTTGAAATATCCTCCTGGTGGTCTTTCGTGGTTACAACACGGGGACAAAGCAAATTCTGAAGAACACCTTACTTTATATTATATGATGGCCCATGTTATAATAATAGCAGGGCCTCCCAACATTGTAGCAGGCCTACATAATGTGCAGTGCTGGAAACCTAAATGTATTTTAGGAATTGACCAGTGCCCTGTAGTTTTTGTCCGCTTTCTCTTTAAAACCACAATAGAGAACCATAAATACTGGTTTGAATCCGTCTGGCTTTTTTTATATACTTGCAAAGAGAAACCATGGTAATACAGTGTTTTTGGGCATGTACAATGCTAATACTATAGTTTTCAGTGCAGTGAATTTGAATATGCGACCCGTGCTGGAAAAATGGGTCAGAATGTGCATGGTCTTATTTTGAGCTAAATGTCAGTTTTAGTCAAATTGTAGGTCCTTTTCCAGCATTTCCAATGCTCCAAATAGTAATTAACTATCTAAAATTATATTTATTTGTACGTTTTCTGAAAAGAGTACCTTTTCTTTGCTCACTTCTGGACAACTGTATGTCTATTGTTGCATAGTGCAGCATTCCAGCTTTTGTAACTATTCATATCAAAATTCTTGATGACGCAAGTCCAAAGCGATGAGATATGATGTTCAAACCCATGAACCCTGATGAAAACAAAACAATTGTCCTGACTGACAATTGCAAAGTTTGTGCATAAGACGACCCCCTCAGAGAGCGTGCAGTCTTCCTATAAAGTACATTATTGTGAAATATGTCTTGGTCAGATTCACACAAACATAATCTGTTATGTCTTACATGAACATTTAGTTAATGGTTGGGGAAAAATCTAATATATGTGTAACATTATATTAGATCCATGCCTTACAGTAGGTCTTAGTATAGATCTGTCTCAGTGTTAAAGGAACACTCCACTTTTTTGAAAATAGGCTCATTTTCCAACTCCCCTAGAGTTTTTGGATCCATTCAGCCGATCTCCGGGTCTGGCGATAGCACTTTTAGCATAGCTTAGCATGAATCGTTGAATCTGATTAGACCGTTAGCATCTCGTTCAAAAATGACCAAATATTTTCGATATTTTTCCTATTTAAAACTTGACTCTTCTGTAATTACATTGTGTACTGAGACCGACAGAAAATGAAAAGTTGTGATTTTCCAGGCTGATATGGATAGGAACTATGCTCTTATTCTATACTCTTATTCTGGCGTAATAACTTTGCTGCCGTACCATGGGTGCAGTAGGCACAATGAATTTACGCGGCACCTGAAAATAGTCCCCAGCTAGGTAACTTCCAACGTGACTAGCACTAAGCCACTAAGCTAATAGTAAAATAGCTGTGGACTATATTCAGGTGCTGCTTAATATCATTGCGCCTGCTGCTTCATTTCTTTTCAACTAAATAAAAAATAAGACATGAACATCTTGGATGACATAGGGGTGAGTAAATTACCAGGATGTTTTAATTCTGCAGTGAACTAATCATTTAAGGTGTGTTTCTTGGGTTTAAATTGATCTTTTGGTGTGCCTGAATGGGTGTGTTCACAATTTGGATTTAGTTTAACTTTAGCCTTGCCCTGAAGCAACTGCAACTATTCTGTTACTCAAAATGTAATTGTATTCCTCTTTTGTTTTGTGCTTTCCCAGATTCCTTTCTACACCGAAATGTGTGATAAGCTCAATGCGGGGGAGAACTGCAGTACCCTTGTTGGCTATTCAGCCGTGTATAAAGTCTGTTTCGGCATGGCCTGCTTTTTCTTCTTCTTCTTTGTGTTCACTATTTGTGTGCGAACCAGCACGGGATGCCGGGCAGCTGTTCACAACGGGTAAGTAGTCGACCCAAACACTTTTGAAGTGGTATTTACACTGGAAACAGTTCTTGTTCCTCCTCTGCTTTGCTCCGTGGCCCCTCTGGGCCTAGGTTCACAGGAGCTATAGGGACCACCATGCATTGTTTGGGCTGCTGCCTCCATCTGTACGCCCCTCCTAATGCTCCATTATTCACCCACAACCAAAGCCCTGAATAGAGGTATTACTTTAAAGCTCTGTCCAGAGGAAATGGTGCTTTGAGATGAGCTTCACCCTCTATGAATGGAATGGTTTAGCCCCACATGAGAGCACTTCATGTTGCAATAATCGGATCTTTGTGTTGTATGCAAATGCAGGGCGAGGAAGTATATGGCTGAACTCGTTGTATGCAGCTCCATCCTGCTCTGCACATTCATACAGGCTTTTAGAAAAAAACAGGCCCAAATCGCTCAATAAAAACCTCATTTAGATCTTCCTGAAACTACCCTGTGATGACAAACTCACATAGGTAAACAGGAAATCCTATACTAGATAGCAAGCACTCAAACTCTCAGAATGAAATGCTGTAGAAAAATATAATAGTAAATATTTAGGGTTGCTGGGATATTTAATTTAGCTTGAAAGTTTCTTATGGTCACTAAGGCTGCAAAAATACGGGAAAACAGTAATATGACAAACGTGATAAATAGAAAGTTTTAAAGAAATAGAAAGTTATTTGCATGTCGTTTACATACACCTTACAGAATCTGTAAAATGTTAAATATTTTACCAAAATAAGAGAGATCATACAAAATGCATGTTATTTTTATTTACTACTGACCTGAATAAGATATTTCACATAAAAGGTGTTTACATGTAGTCCAAAAGAGAAAAAAAATTGTTGAATTTCAAAAAAATGACCCTGTTCAAAAGTTTACATACACTTGAATCTTAACACTGTGTTGTTACCTGAATGATCCACAGCTGTCTTTTTTTGTTTAGTGATAGTTGTTCATGAGTCCCATGTTTGTTCTGCACAGTTAAACTGCCCACTGTTCTTCAGAAAAGTCCTACAAATTCTTTGGTTTTTCAGCATTTTTGAGTATTTGAACCCTTTCCAACAATGACTATGATTTTGAGATCCATCTTTTCACACTGAGGACAGCTGAGGGACTCGTATGCAACTATTACAGAAGGTTCAAATGCTCACTGATGCTTCAGAAGGAAACACGATGCATTGAGACCCGGGGGTGAAAACTTTTGAAAAGAATGAAGATGTGTACATTTTTCTTATTTCGCGTAAATATTGTATTTTGTTCATTTTAGGACTGCCCTTCAGAAGCTACAGAAGATACTTACTCTTAATGTATTGTGTTTCCTCCTGGATCATCAATGAGTGTTTGAACCTTCTGTAATAGTTGCATATGAGTCCCTCAGTTGTCCTCAGTGTGAAAAGATGGATCTCAAAATCATACAGTCATTGTTGGAAAGGGTTCAAATACACAAAAATGTTGAAAAACCAAAGAATTTATAGGACCTGCAGGATTTTTCTGAAGAACAGCGGTCAGTTTAACTGTTCAGAACAAACATGGGACTCATGAACAACTATCACTAAACAAAAAAAGACAGCTGTGGATCATTCAGGTAACAACATACATGCAACATGAGCAGTTTTTTTTATTGAAATTAGATTGTATAATTTAGAAATTTAAAAAGAGCATGGTCTATTATTAGCTTTGTGAAATGATACTACAAAAACAGCAGATGGTCTGAATGAGAACGCAGTTTTACTCTCTGACAGCAGGTGGTGCTTATGGAACAGCAGCAATACAACATTAATTTGGTTGCTGCTGTAAACAAAGCAGCGCTGCTACTTTAATTTGCATTATACAGAGGCAAGATTAAAAGAAATACCATATAAACTTTTTCTGAGGATAGTCAGTTCCCCTCAGAGATACATTCATATAAACTCCCACCCCCAACTGTATCGCGATTCATTTAACATCTCAACCAATTTGAATCGTTGCATATTTGTATCGATTTTCAGCCAGCTCAGGGTGTATTATTACATCCCTAGTACAATGAATTAATTTTTAAAAAGGGTTTTCTTTATTCACATACCATTGTTCTCAAACGTTATGAAAACCCATGTCTTGCAGTATATTGTAAAGCCAGACTGCCAGTTCAAGAAATGTTTTCTTTATTCAAAATATTATGTCTTGAATCAAAATATTATGTCTTAAATCAACAATGTCTTCTGTTTCATTGCAGGTTCTGGTTCTTTAAGTTTGTGGCTTTGCTGGCCTGCTGTGCAGGTGGATTTTTTCTCCCAAATCAAGACAAGTTTTTAGAAGGTTTAGTATGATCAGTTTTCACATACTTGTTCTCTTTTTATTACATTTGCTGCTATTGTTTTCATGTGCTCTAAAAGGCTTGTAAAATATTTTTGAAAGATTTTACTGGGAAGTATTGAGACTTTCCTGGAAAGTTTTATTATTTCTGCTTTGAGCCTGCAGTGGTGTTGAGATATCTCCCTTAAATGTCCAAGAGCAACACAGTTGATCTACTGTGAGCATCTTTCTGTGGTTCATCAACTCCAGTAACTCAAACAGAGTCTTCCGCTCCTTGGATCAATGACCTCATGACTACACACATATTTAGATGTTGCACAAGATCTTGAGTGTCATACTTCAGATTAAACCCTACGTGTTATGAAAATAATGAGATAGAGAGATTGGCTGAATTTAATTCCTTGAATTAGCACATTTGTTTTAATGGAAGTACATCTCAATTCTTTTCATAAACATACTGCAGCGATTCCATAGTATAGCATGCAGTTTTTTATCATTGAGATACTAATATAAATAGTTTTTTTATATATATTTGAATTATTTTTACATTTTCATATTTATTTATGTTTTTAGTAATATAGTTTTTGTCTTTTCTATTTTATATATATATTGCCGTTTAAAAGCATCAGTAAGATTTTATGTTTTAAAAAACATTTTTGCTCATCAAAGCTGTTTATTTGATTGAAAATACAGAAAAAACATTCATTTTTTCCTTCCTTCTATCTTTGAACGAAATTAATACTTTTATTCAGCAGAGATGTTTTAAATTGATTAAAAGTGACAGTAAAGACTTTTTATTGTTGGAGATGTTTATTCTATTTTGAATAAATACTGTTCTTTTTAACTTTTTATTTATCAAAGAATCCTAAAAAAAAGATCACAGGTTTAAAAAAAATATTAAGCAGCACACCTGTGTCCAATATTGATAATAAATCAGCATGTTAGAATGATTTCTGAAGGATCATGTGACGCTGAAGACTTGAGTAATGATGCTGAAAATTCAGCTTTGATCACAGGAATAAATTACATTTCAATGTATACTAAAATAGAAAGCGGTTATTTCACTTTTTAATAATATTTTACAATATTACTGTTTTTTTTCCATATTTTTGATCAAATAAATGCAGCCTTGATGAGCACAAGAGACTTCTTTAAAAAACATTACAAATCGGACCGATCCCAAATTTTTAAACGGCAGTGTTTATGTAGGTTTTTTTTAATATACGTTTTTATTTCAGTTCTAATTATTGTAGTACAAGAAGTTAAACTCAAAGAAATAGAGAAACATTTTTTTGGTAATTGGCCGAAATATAACATGTTTTTACTTATTTTATTTCAGTTAACAATTATTTATTGTTAATAAATATGTGTTATATTTTAAAACAACCTGTTAAAATGTTGTAGTGTTTTCATTTGTAATGCATTACCTCAAACATTGCTCAAGATAAATGGTACTAAAATGGTTCCATGTTTGCGTTTAGAGTATAAATAAAATACTTAATTAGTTGTTTTCTGTGTGCCAGAAAAGTTCATGTACACTTTTATATTAGCTCAGGTGTCTTGTTTAATGATGCATGCTTCCTGATGTGTTTTCAGTTCCTGGCTTTTAGCAGAAAGCAGTGTTTGTTTTGTCGTACAGTATTAGCCAGAAGGAAAGGCCTTTGACTCATCTATTTCTTTTTTTTTCTTCTTCAGTATGGCGCTATGTCGGGGCTACTGGAGGTTTTCTCTTCATCATCATCCAACTGATGCTTCTCGTTCAGTTTGCCCACAGATGGAATCAAAACTGGTGAGCCTGAAGTGTAGTGCTTCCAAATAACTGTCTGCTTTTCCTTTCTTCCCTCTTTTCATTCACCAAGTGGAAAACTTGTTAGGCTTTTGGAAAAGTTCTCTAGGACTTTCCATCATTGTATCCAAATGTTGCTTGGTATGTAATTTGAATCCCCGCAACTGGAAATCATTAGGTCTGGGAATGAAGACTATAGTGTAATCTGGCGGCATTTAATTTCCACTGTCAGATAGGTTGCATAGCTGCCAGCCGGGGTGGTCTTAACATTGAAGGGTTGAAAGGTTTGGGGAAAGTTTAGGTACACTTGCTACTTATTTTAGTCACTGGCACTGGGGTGGACAAGGTGTGAAGTACAAATCACACGGATAGTGTGAGTAAAGACGGATACTCCCACAACCTCCAGTTTCAGCAACAAGCAGAGCAGGTTTTATAGCAGTACCCGTGAAAGCATTTTTCAAGACTTGAAACATCTCAACTGTAAGGCAGTCGCACTGAAAGAGAACAGTAAAGCACAGATTTATTTTTTATTTTCTTTAAGCGGAGCTCTCTCAGGGGTGTGTTCATAAATAATGTGTGTTTTGGTGGTAGAGTATGGTCTTGCGTTGCGCTGTTGACATTATAGGGAGGAGAAAGAGAATAAGTAAGAGGTTCTTGGCTGCTCTCCAGTCTGTGGACAGGAAACCCATGGTAGAGCTCAACGTGCATCACAGTTTCCTCTCTGCTCTCTGTCAGCAAATTAAAACCTCAGCACAAAAGAGCAGAAACATCCAAGACTGTCATGGGGAATGTTGTAATACATGAAATATTGGGGAAATTAGAAGTAACTTAAATTTGACCTCCCTTTGACTTTTTTTTTTATTGTTATTATTTAGAAGTAATGTAAATCAAAATACTAATTTAAATAAAATTATATGTTTTTTTATTTAAATATATGTATATGTTTTTAGGTTTAAGTTTTAGTGCACATACTTAATTTTTATACAAAGTAACTAACATTTAACATTTTTGTGGAAACTATGATGCATTTTTTAATTATTCTTTAATGAATAGAAAGTTTTAAAGAATGTTACTTTTACAAAATATACACTACCACTCAAAAGTTTTTAGTCAGTAAGATTTTTAATGGTTTTTTTTTTTTTTTTTTATAAAGTCTTCTGTTCACCAAGCCTGCATTTATTTGATCCAAAGTACAGCAAAAACAGTAAAATTCTGAAATATTTTTTACTATTTAAAATAGCTGTTGTCTATGTGAATATATTTTAAAATGTAATTTATTCCTGTGATTTCAAAGCTGAATTTTTAGCATCATTACTATGGTCACGTGATCCTTCAGAAATTATTTGCTGCTCAAAAAACATTTTATTATTATTATTATTAGTAGTAGTAGTAGTAGTAGTAGTAGTAGTAGTAGTAGTATTATGTTGAAAACAGCTGAGTAGAATTTTTTTCTGGTTTCTTTGAATAGAAAGTTCAGAAAAACAACATTTATCTGAAATTAGAAATATTTTGTAACATTTTAAATGTCTTTATCATCACTTTTGTTCGATTTAAAGCATCCTTGCTAAATAAAAGTATTAATTTCTGTAATTTCTTTCCCCAGGCTTTTGAATGGTATAGTGTAAAATTTTACAAAAGCTTTTTATTTCAGATAAATGTTTCTGTTCATCAAAGAATCCTGAAAAAAAATGTAACTCTTTTAAATATTGATAATAATAAAAAATGTTTCTTGAACAGCAAATCAGCATATTAGAATAATTTCTGAAGGATCATGTGACACTAAAGACTGGAGTAATGATGCTGAAAATTTAACTTTGATCACAGGAATAAATTACATTTTAAAATATATTCCAATCAAAACAGTAAAAATATTTTAAAATGTTACTGTTTTTGCTGTACTTTGGATCAAATAAATGCAGTCTTGGTGAGCAGAAAATAATTATTTAAAAACATTACAAATCTTACTGTTCAAAACTTTTGACATGGTGTGTGCGTGTGTGTGTGTGTGTGTGTGTGTGTGTGTGTGTGTATATATATATATATATATAATATATACACACACCTCACTATTTCAAAGTTCTGAAAGTCCAGAAAGTTTAGTCTGTGGAAATTATATAGAAGAAACAAATATACTATGTCCTGATGAAATGAAGCAAACGCTGGAGGGCTGCCCAGCAGATGGAAGTCACTGCTGTCAGCACTTCTCATGTGCATTACTAAAACATTCTCTCACCCCACGCCTTCATGACTCTTCGCTGCTCACTCAGTCATGGTAATCATGCACTGATATGGTACATTTATAATGAGAACAATCTACAACTGAGACTAACTTGACATGTAACAGTAGCTCTATTTTCCAAGTGGGTTACAGCTGATTAATTATAATGACAGGCAATCTGATCTTAACAGCCTGTAAGCAGACTGAGGAACACAACAGTAATAGACCTTTAATTAGAACATCAGGATCTCTAGTTGGACACTGGTCACTCCTAACTTAGTCTCAGACCCATGGACCACCCAGTTAAATGGCTTTGTTCATGATACAGTTGAAGTCAAACGTTTAATTATGTTACCAAAATAGCAGGGTTCATACAAAATGCATGTTATTTTTTTATTTGGTACTGACCTGAATGATGTATTTCACATAAAAGTCATTTACATATAGTGCACAAGAGAAATTAAGTCAAATTTATAAAAATTACCCTGTTCAAAAGTTTACATACGCTTGATTCTTAATACTGTGTTGTTACCTGAATGATCCACAGGTGTGGTTTTTTTTAGTAATAGTTGTTCATTAGTGACTTATTTGTCCTGAACAGTTAAACTGCCTGTTGTTCTTCAAAAAAATGATTTGTTTTTTCAGCATTTTTGTGTATTTGAACCCTTTCCAATTTTCCCTTGTCCCTCGTTTGTCGCCGTTAATCTGAAAAATCCTTCAGGTAACAAATTCTTTGTTTTTTCTGTATTTTTGTGTATTTGAACCCTTTTCAACAATGACTGTATGATTTTGAGATCTATTTTTTCACACACTGAGGGGCTGATATGCTGATATCCTATTACAGAAGGTTTGTCAAACACTTACTGATGCTTCAGAAGGGAATAACGATGCATTAAAGGAACATTTTCTTTGAAAATATTCCAACTCCCCTAGAGTTAAACGGATGAATTTTACTGTTTTCCAATCCATTCAGCCGATCTCCGGGTCTGGCGGTAGCACTTTTAGCATAGCTTAGCATAAATCATTGAATCTGGTTAGACCATTAGCATCTCGCTTAAAAATGACAAAAGAGTTTCGATATTTTTCCTATTCAATCTTGACTGTTCTGTAGTTACATCGTGTACTGAGACTGACAGAAAATAAAAAGTTGTGATTTTCTAGGCTAATATGGATAGGAAGTATACTCTCATTCCGATGTAATAATCAGGGAACTTTGCTGCCGTACCATGGGTGCAGCAGGCGCAATGATATTACGCTGCGCCTTTTAGTATGCAATGTAACTACAGAAGAGTCAAGGTTTAAATAGTAAAATATTGAAACTCTTTGGTCATTTTTAAGTGAGATGCTAATGGTCTAATCAGATTCAATGATCTATGCTAAGTTATGCTAAAAGTGCTGAATGGATTCGAAAACGGTAAAACTCATATGTTTAACTCTAGGATAGTTGGAAAATTATTTTCAAAAAAAGGGAAGATGAGATTAAATTGAATTTATTTTGTCTTCTGGGAAACATGCAAGTATCTTCTGCAGCTTCTGAAGGGTAGTACTAATTTAAAAAAAGAGTATGTTTAGACAAAATAAGAAAAAAAATATTCTGTTCAAAAGTTTACACCTCTGGCTCATAATGTATCGTGTTTCCTTCTGAAGCATCAGTGAGTGTTTGAAGTTGCATATGAGTCCCTCGGTTGTCCTCAGTGTGAACAGATGGATCTCAAAATCATACAGTCATTGTTGGAACAAATGCTGGAAAAGACAAAGAAAAAGAATTTGTGGGACCTGAAGGATTTTTCTGAAGAACGGCAGGCAGTTGAACTGTTCAGGGCAAACAAGGGACTCATGAACAACTATCACTAAACAAAAAACAAAACACAAAACAGCTGTGGATCATTCAGGTAACAACACAGTATTAAGAATCAAGCGTAGGTAAACTTTTGAACGAGGTAATTTTTATAAATTCAATTATTATTTTCTCTTGTGGATATAATGTTTTTTATGTGAGAAATCTTATTCAGGTCAGTACTAAATAAACAATAACATGCATTTTGTATGATCCCTCTAATAGGGATCCCTCTTATACACACTACTATTTAAAAGTTTGGGTTCAGTATGACTTTATGCATTATTAATTGTTTGTGTGTGTATATATATATGTATGTATGTATATGTGTGTGTATATATATATATTTTATTATTATTATTATTTATAGATTTTATATGACTCAGTTATATATTCATTAAATAGTTATTTATTTTTTGGGTGGACAGAAGGACAAAACTATTTCATGTGTTAAATGTCATCATGCCTCAAATGCTGAAGTTGTATTGAAGCCAGAGCATTCTTTAGAAGCGTCTCCACTGTGTCTCTCCACAGGAGCTCAGGAGTCAAGTACAATAAAATATGGTATGCAGCGCTGGCTCTAGTCACACTGGTGCTGTTCTCCGTGGCAGTGGGAGCCTTGGTGTTTATGATCATGTTCTACACGGACCCAGAGGCCTGCTTCCTCAACAAGATCTTCCTGGGTGTCAACGGCGGCCTGTGCTTCGTCGTGTCTCTGCTAGCCATCTCCCCCTGCATTCAGACCTGTGAGTTTACAAAGATGCTTGGTCTTTGCTGACCTACATTTTATACTAACAAACAGATGTTTGTTTGATGTCAGGCAAACAAATTTATTCATAGTGCCTGGAGTTTTTCCCATGTGTGAGCAAGCTGGAAAGTTAAGGACATTTGAGTTTTATCATGAAGTCTCAATAAGTCTTAAAAATCTCATTCACTTCCATTATAAAGCTTGAAAGAGCCAGGGCATTTTTTAATAAAACTCAGATTGTATTCATCTGTAAGAAAATCATATACACCTATGATGGCGTGAGGGTTATTTTTATTTTTGGGTGAACTATCCCTTTAAGTGAAAAAAGACTTACTGACCTCAGACTTTTGAACTGTAGTGTTTATGGTTCATTTAATGAAGAAGCGTGATGTATGAATAAGCATAAACTGTCAAACAGACATGTTCTTTATGTGCTGCTTTTTACTAACACATCTGGTGTTTTGCTGTTCTCCACACAGTCCAGCCCACCTCAGGTCTGCTGCAGTCTGCGGTCATCTCTGTCTACGTCATGTACCTCACCTTCTCAGCACTCGCCAGCAAACCCATTGAAAGTGAGTACATCTCTCACTTTCACACTCGAACACAGCGTCTCTCTGTCTGTCCAGGGTGTGTCTCACAGTGTGGTCTGTGGTTTCCCTACTGTCTCCTAGCTTGTGTGTGGACAGAGCTGTAAACTGAGGCTACAGTAGCTTCAACAATGCATTTCAACCCGCCAGATTTATGCAGTTGTTTCTCACGCCCTTATTAAAATATGTCCTGTGCTATTTCTCTTTCAGTGGTGGAGAGAAACGGAATCAATGTCACTGTCTGCGTCTTTCCCTACAAATCAGGACTGCAGAGTGACACTAACATAGTGACGGGCGTCGGAACAGCCATACTGTTCGGCTGTATACTCTACTCTTGGTATGAGCAATGAAAATTATGTTTTCATTATTTGTGTTTAATGCATGTTATTTTTTATTTAGTACTGACCTGATAAGTTTTGATAAGATATTTCACATAAAAGACGTTTACATATAGTCCACAAGAGAAAATAATAGTTGAATTTATAAAAATGACCCTGTTTAAAAGTTTGCATACACTTGATTCTTAATACTGTGTTGTTACCTGAATGATCCACAGCTGTTTTTTTAGTGATAGTTGTTCATGAGTGCCTTGTTTGTCCTGAACAGTTAAACTGCCTGTTGTTCTTCAAAAAATTATGTTTTTTCAGCATTTTTGTGTATTTGAATCATTTCCAACAATGACTGTATGATTGTGAGATCCATCTTTTTACACTGAGGACAAGTGAGGGACTCATATTGCAAGTATTACAGAAAGTTCAAACGCTCACTGATGCTTCAGAAGAAAACATGATGCATTAACTTTTGAACGAAATGAAGATGTGTACATTTTTCTTATTTTGCCTAAATATCATATTTTTTCATTTAGTACTACCCCCAGCTCTTAATGCATCATGTTTCCTTCTGGAGTGTCAGTGAGCATTGGAACCTTCTGTAATAGTTGCATATGAGTCCCTCAGTTGTCCTCAGTGTGAAAAGATGGATCTCAAAATCATAGTCATTGTTGGAAAGTGTTCAAATACACAAAAATACAGAAAAACCAAAGAATTTGTGGGACCTTAAGAATTTTTGGTAAAAAAACCAGCAAGCAGTTTAACTGTTTAGGACAAACAAGGAACTTGTGAACAGTTATTAAAAATTGTTGTGGATCATTCAGGTAACAACGCAGTATTAAGAATCAAGCGTATGTAAACTTTTGAACGGGTAATTTTTGTGAATTAAAACTATTATTTTCTTTTGTGGACTATATGTAAATGTATTTTATGTGAAATATCTTTTTCAGGTCAGTATTAAATAAAAAAATAACATGCATTTTGTATGATCCCTGTTATTTTGGTAAAATAATTAACATTTTGCAAATTTATCTTTTGCCTTCAACTGTAGTAGTTTTGTGTGAAAAAAAGACCAAAATTTAGAGGAATAGTTTGCCCAGAAATTAAAAATAGTTGAAAATGTACTAACCCTCAGGCCATCTAAAATGTAGATGAGTTTGTATCTTAATCAGACCAGATTTGAAGAAATTTAGCATTATATAATTTGCTCACCAATGAATCCATTGGGGTAAGTGGGTGCCGTCAGAATGAGAGTCCAAACTGCTGATGGAAACCTCACAAAAATCCACAAGTAATCCACTTGTTTAAACCTGTTTTGTGCTTGTAAACAGTGCTTGATCTGTGCATATTTATCTCCTGATTTGGACAAGACAACTTTTTCACTGAAGTAAGCAATATTATTAAAAGAGAATTCAAGAATTTTAAGAGAATTTAAAACTATTCCTTTAAGTTGTAATTTTCTGAAAAAAAGTGCATGTTGATTTTTTTAATTTTTTTTTTTGAGTGAACTGTCCCTTTAAATAAGCTCAGATATTCCTGGCCTGGATGCAAATCCCCATAACATATCATTTAAAATGGGTGATCCCAAAAACGATCCCAGGAGTAGTGGAAACATGTAATTATATGGTTATGACAAGATGTTCATTTAGATTTAAAAGCAGGTAGTTTGGTAGGAAGGGAGTGAAGATTAGAAGCTCTCATACTGTGAAGACGTGAACTCACATGTGTTTCTCATTAACTGCAGACATGTCTGGTGAAGCCCTCTCTTTAGAGGCACTCCTTTCCACCAAAGCCATATTTACACACGTATGTGATTCACAGTGATATGTTAGTTGTCACCCCGGTGATTCATTGTAGTGTCTCGCATCAAAATGTTTTTGCCATATTTCTAGTTTTCACAAGGCAAAACAAAGCTTTGAAGCAGAAAAAGTGACTTCGTCTGATGGCGTTTTAGGGAATGCTCTGGTTTTCCATTTGACAGTTAAAAAAAGAACACTGCCCCCATGTGTCTGATGCCTTTTGAGTTAACAAAAATACTCTCTCCCTTCAGTTTGATCTCCACCACCAAGAGGAGCTCAACAGCCTTGCAAGTGTACAGGAACGATATGCCTGAAAATGAGGTGAACATTTGCGGTGTTCTCTCTCTGCTGTGTCTAACACAACAGTACATCAAACTATATAATGAATCACACTATTTCTTTCTTTCCAGAGAGCACGCTGCTGCTTCTGCTGTGTTGATGATACAGGTACGACACTTATTTCAACCAACACCGCTTGTAGTATTTTAGGACATCACCTGGAGGTTTCAAAGCTTAAATGTTTTGAGGAATAATGAAATTAAATTGGATTAATTTAGACAGTAGTAAAGGATAGATGGAGCCTCCTGGTGGTCAAAAAGAAGTACTACAGGTTTCTCAAACCAGGTGTTTTTTCTATTTTCCAGAGGACTATGATGACGAGAAGACTGCTGGAGGGCAGAATGTGAAGTACGATGAGAGAGACGGCACAATCTACAGCTACTGCTACTTCCATTTTGTTTTCTTTCTCGGCTCCCTCTATGTCATGATGACTGTAACCAACTGGTTTCAGTAAGTATACTGCATAACAACAGGTTGTCTTCTTCTCCTTTTTATTTTCAAATGTCACAAGCCAGCTGCGACATTTGCCATTTATGTTATTTTAGTAGGCAAAGTTTGTATTCTTCAAAGAAGGGGTGAATAAATAGGAACTGGGTTATGAGGGTTAAATCATTATGTCTGAATAGTTCATTATATTTATAACAAAACACACACACACACACACACACTATTATATTATTTATAAAGAGGACTTGGCAGCCATTTATTATACAGTTGAGGTCAAAAGTTTACATACACCTTGCAGAGTCTGCAAAATGTTAACTATTGTAAAATAAGAGGGATTATATAAAAATCATGTTATTTTTTATTTAGCACTGACCTGAATAAAAAACGCTTACATATAGTCCACAAGAGAAAATAATAGTTAAATGACCCTGTTCAAAAGTTTACATGCGCTTGGTTCTTAAAGTGAAAACTTTTTGAATTTAAAGATCAGGGTAAATGAAACTTATTTTGCCTTCTGGGAAACATGTAAGTATCTTCTGTAGCTTCTAAAGGGCAGTACTAAAAAAAAACAAACAAACATAATATTTAGGCAAAATAAGACATATATCTTCATTCTGTTAAAAAGTTTTCATACCCAAAACCCAACTCTTAATGCCTTGTGTTTTCATCTGAAGCATCAGTAAGCGTTTGTACCTTCTGTAATAGTTGCATATGAGCCATACAATTGTCCACAGTGTGAAAAGATGGACTCATGAACAACTATCACTACAACAACAACAAAAAAAAAACTGCTTCGGGTAACAGCCAGGGCTGCCAACAGTTAAATACACTTACAGAGTTCAAAATTAAGAGCTCTAATACAGGTTCAATGTGCAAACTAAACAAAGAAAAAAGCTAGTAAATTGACTTGTTGTTTAGGTTTAAAGGGGACCCAATCCTCTTTTTAGTTGTGATAGTGTCTCAGTCTCACACTGGTGAATTTGGAAACCAAACAAATTAGAATATAATGAAATCAACAGATGTGTCTGTGATTGGCTACATTGCTCAGCGCTACAAAAACACGTTAGTCTGTTTTGCCAATATCTTATTATTACAGTTTTAACTAAGGGTGCTTTTGACTGTGTGAAAAAATGGATGTGTGGCATGAGAAAAGTGTCAATTGCGTAAGTCTCACTCTGAATGCGTGAGAGTTGGCAGCCCTGTAACAGCACAGTATTAACAATCAAGCGTATGTGAACTTTTGAACAGGGTGATTTTTATAAATTCAGCTATTTTTTTTATCTTGTGGACTACTCAGGTCAGTACTAAACAAAAAACAACATGCATCTTGTATGATTTAGGGTTTGGTATCGAGAACCGGTTCCAAATTTCCAAGAACCGGGTATTTGGTAAGACAAATGCATTTCGGTTCCACTTAATTCCCACGTTTGCATTTTAATGTGATTTTAAAGTTTAAAATCAAACAATTTAAGTGTGGGAAGAGAAAGAACTTGCACACTGTTTGTGCTGTGGTGTTTTTTGTTAAAACCATAGCCAAAAGTTCCTCTTAGGCCTATGTGTTCTGTAGGCTACTGATTTTCCCTCATGTTATTTAGCTGCAACAGAAAGCTTTGTAAAAATACAGAATAAAAATGTTGACGTAATTTTTCATTGACTTTTTTTAATGTTATTGGAATCAAAAGGAATTGTTAAGAATCGGAATCGAAAATCCGAATCGAAATTGGGATCAGAATCGATCAAATTCAAACGATACCCAACCCTACTTTGGTAATAATTACATTTTGCAGATTCTGCAAGGTGTATGTCAACTTTTGACTTCAACTGTATATAAATTGTTTTAATTAAATAAAAAAAAAACATTTAAAAACTATGTTTTTTAAGAATCTACATAAAATAACGATATTTTTACATGGTATTTTAGTAATTTAATTTAATTTAAATTGTTTTATTACTATAGTTTTCTTATTTTGTTCAGTACCTCTGATCAATTCACTGTGATTGTTGACATCAGAAGCTCAACCAGAGGTCACCACTTAAAGGGATAGTTCACCCAAAAATGCAAAAAATAAATAAATAAAATTAAAAATCAGTCAATAATTTCTCACCCTTATGGTGTTCCAAACCCGGAAGACCTTCATTCATCTTATAAATTAAGATTAAATAAAATGATCTTTAAAATCAAATTAAGATGTTTTTAATGAAACCCTCCATAGGCAGCAACACAACTACTACGTTCAAGACCACAGAAAGGTAGTAAGGACAAAATAGCCCATGTGACATCAGATAATTTTATGAAGCTACAAGAATACTTTTTGTGTGCAAAGAAAACAAAAATAACATCTTTATTCAACATTTTGTTGAACAATCCTTTTAAGTGTAACGTGTATGATCTTGTCTCTCTGCAGTTATGAGAACGCAAAGATCGAGAGGCTGCTGGATGGAAGCTGGTCAGTGTTCTGGATCAAGATGGCATCCTGCTGGGTCTGTTTATTCCTGTACATGTGGACCCTGGTGGTTCCCATGCTCTTTCCAAAGAGATTTGAAGCCTAGAAACCCTTCACACGATCCAGTATCACCACTGTCCACTTAACAACTACTGTGTGTGTGTGTGTGTGTGTGTGTGTGAGAGAGAGAGTTTTGTTTGTTTTGAATGTTTTTTTTATTCATTTTATTAGTTTTAGTCTAGTGAATAAAACTTACGCAGCTTTTGAGAATTCAAAAGCGAATTCTCAAAAGCTGCGTAAGTTTTATGCATTTAAGTACGTTTTTGTGGAAATTTGTTACAGAAATCACATTACAGATCCTCCCATGCTAACGTAGGGCTCTTGTTTTCTTCATTACACGATTGTATATAAACAAACCGTTGCTCAGGCTCACACATCACCTGTAAGTGTCTTGCTTGTTACGCTTTTCTTTGGGTAGCTGAAAAATTCTATGCAAATCAACAAACCATCTGTGATTTTCATTCGTTTATTTGTCTGCCTTTTGAAAGGTTGTGTATTTATAGTGGTGTTTCATTTCAAGGGTGTTTCACTAAAGTAACAAGATTCTTATTTGAGCAGAAGTATCTATCTATCTATTTATTTAATAGAAGTGATTAGTTGGGACACTGCTGCCTTGCAAAACCACCAGTTGCCCTCATGGAAACGTGATCAAAACCAGCTGAGAAATGACTGTGCAAGATTATTCCATGTGAATAAGTGTCCTCATATGAGATGTCATGTTACTGTATTTATTGAAGCACCCTTATAACTTCCTTATAAAACCACACCAAAAAATAGTCTGCAACATTCCTAAGGTTTCAGCTTCATCTTTAGTCTCAGGTAGTGATGAATGCTACATTTTTAGCTAGTTTTCAGCGAATCACACCATTTTAAGGAAAGTGTGTGACTGCCATTCCCAGTAAATATATTTATGATGATTTGAAATGGCTGGGCAAAGCCAAGGCCTCACAGTTATGCCACAAAAACAAACAAACAAACAACAAAACTGCCACACAGGTTGTTATACGTCTCACAGCAACACTGAAGGTATAGATTTTTCTTACTTTTCATGTTTTGTTACAATTTAAATGGTGCTTTAGATCATGGATGTCCTATAATATTATATTCCAGCTCATGCACTAGACTTGCAAGCATGTCATATTTGTCAAAGAACACGTTTGTACAATCTTTTCTACTTAAAAAGCATTGTTACAGCTGTGTACAGCTATTCTATTTAATCTTTCAGAGGTTTTTGTTGCTATAAGTGCATGTCTGTATTTCTTGTTTGTGGTGTTCAGTTTACAGGAGCTGCGCGTATTAGATGTAATGCAGCACTCCTGATGCTCCCTGGTAGAAAAAGTGGTTGGCATTGTCGTCAGTGAAGGAACTAGAATCTAGAACTGGAATTATTTGACATTTTATGGTTATTTCCTGTGTAGCAGTTGTAGCTGTCCTATGTTTTGACAAACCAAAATCTCTTTTACCAGAATTGGATGTCTTTACTTTCTGTTTGTGATGTTTTTCTAAAGAATTTATACAAATTAAAATTAGCAAAGGCTTAATGATTGCCTTAAACGCTACATGCTACAACTGCATTAAGCTATAAGCATACTGTTTCATGTATAACCTCTGAATAATTTGATACTCAGTATTTGGTTTAAAAGTGTTTATCCGAATGAAACATTATGCTTTCGTTTACTTAAGAATGTGCTGAACATAACGTGACATTTAATTGCAATATGTGCTTTATGTAAATAGTTAATTGTAAAGATGACCACTAGGTGTACTCATAATATTGCAAAACAAATGTAATCTTGCGCTCTGTGTTGTTCACACTAACTTCGCATGAAGACATTATTATCCAAAAGTATGTACAGTAAGTTTACAAACAACTCTTTTCCTCATTATATGCCTTGATTTTTCTTTGTTATTGTTACTTTTTCCCATAATTTCAAAACGTTCCATGAAGGGTCATATGAGTTTAACTGTTGCAGGATCAATATTCTTTTTGTTTTTATTGATATTGGCAGTTCTTTCAATAAAAAAGACAAATGAATGTGTGTCTTGTATTACATTATTTAATATTTTTTCATATGAAAGGTTTGTCATTTGTAGTTGTGGACAGAAAGGGAACAGCTAACACATATCCACCTATTTTTCTCGTAAGAGTGGGCTCTGCCATTTGCAATTTTAATGTGGTTTCCGGCATCATAGATTGTTTTCACATCGCCCATTTTGGCGGCACTGAACCTAAACAATGCCAGTAAACCAAAAGAAACTTGCATATTTTGGTGATTACTGCTGCTGAAAATGATCAATTATTGTAATGTTTTGGGCTGTAGGCCTACTAGTCAGTCGGTCGGACTGGGAAAAACATTTGGAGTTCCAAAAGTTATAACAAATCAAGGAGAAGAGTGCAAAAAACTTAGGAACAAAGTCTGAGGAACAAAAGGCGTTTGTGTTGGCCAAACTCAACCACGATTTCCAGGGCAAGAATCTTGACAGCATTTCTGTTTGTTACCATTTCCAGTCAGGTAGGTGACATATTAGGCTGTATCTTAATACCGCTCGTACATATCTTCACCCCCTATTAACTTTAGTTTGTGCTCTTTCCTGCTTACTAAGCCCTTTCACTATATGATTTAGCAGTTTCCACAAATTTTCGTTTTCCATTTTAGACAGCATAAATTATCAGAACAATGTATTCAGTAGTACATTAACCTTGCAATCCATGCTGTTGTTTACATCACTGATATGGCTACGCATACAGGTAATGTTAAAGTTAACTGACCAAATAATGACGTATAAACGTCTATTCACTTCCACTTATTTTGAGCTGTACAAAACACTTTATTTTGCTACTTGATGTTGCAAACTGGAATGTTTTACCATATCAGTCATTCTTGAGAAGTGGGACAAAACATGTCCAGCAATTATAACTGCTATTAGTTTAAAAAAAAATATATATAATAATAAAAAAAAAAAAATTAAATGTTATGGGGATTAAAAATAGAACGTATTTAACACAATTATCCCCTTCAGTTTTATTTTATCATTATTTATCATTATCATTATTATGTAAAATCTATGACACTTAGCCTATCAAAAACAACACTTAATATCTCATATCAAAGCAAGGTTGTTTTTCAATGACACATGCATGTTTATTACATAACATGCACAGTTTGACCTAATCTCATGTTAATCCTGAGTACCTATAGAGTAGTAATGTATCCTTAATATCCCCAAAAAAGTCTTTAGTTTCATTATATTTATGAAAGAAAAATACAGCTTTCCGATTTTCTCCGGAAAAAGACGAACTTCTGGAGGCGCGCCGTGGGCGGAGCTAAATTCGACAATCGCTTGCGTTAGAATTGCCCATGGGATTGCCAATAAAACAGACTTTTGATGTTGTTTCACTTACCATCTGCAGTTCTGAATCATTACCGGGATCTTTTATAGCTGGGACCGCTCCATCTTTCAGTATCAAACAATGTACAAATCCAGCGTCGAACTGGTCCTTGTATATGAAACACACACTTGCTAAACTCCATTGCTGTCCCGGAAAAATTAACCGCATCCACTGTTCTTGTAACGCTGGGTTCTTCAGGAAGCTGAGCAAAGTTATCTTTGCCTTACAACCATAACCACACTTCTTTAGAGACATTCTTCCCGAAAGAATCCATTGCAGAGTGCATCCGAATGAAGCACGTTGATATGCGCGCCCTCTTTCTCACGGTCTAGCCGACGTTATCGCTGGCGCGCTTTTCCGGGAGAAATGCTCATATAAGGAGTTCCACCACCCATTACGTCATTAATGCCACGATCGAAAAAAATTTGCCGAAACTTGTACCAACCCGGAAGTAAGATTTTCGGCAAAGAAATTCTCTGTCATTTGTCCAAATAATTTTTTTAAACTTTGGCCATGTTTAGCATGAGAATCCAACTCTTTAACACTGCAAACAACTCTGAATATAAGAAACACCATTGTACCCCCCCTTTAAGGTTTCCAAATTGTGTCCTCACTTTTTGTCAACACCGTCAGATATTAATTAAAATGATAATAAAATCAGGAAATATCATGGGCAGCTGTCACTCTAAAGTACCCCCTTGCCACAGTGTTCCTCTGCAGAGTAAATCAGTGTCAGACAGGCTCTAAGTTTTATAGTTTTAGAATATTTTAAATTCTAATCTTAATATTTCCTGTGTCACAACCATGATATGTCAACACCATCTTCCAATTTCTGAGGAGATTATTTGAAATATTTTGTTAATTTTATTCTCTTGAAGCAGGTTCCATTAGCCTCTAGCATCAACAGGAAAAAACAAAATGGCTATTACATGAACTCCATTTGTTTTGTGAAAGAAAAGGCAAATTTATCAACACCGTCAGATATCACCACCATAAGATTTTGTGTTCCAATGATATATCAAACTAATTAAATGTGACTCTTAAATAGAAGCTTTATAAACAATAACATACTCACTGTTTGTTGTGTTTGTTTTAATACAGTAATTGATTGATTCAATGCATTTGATAGTTAAAATGACTACAAATTCAGGTTTTGGTGACCACCGTCAGATTTGTTATCTCCGTCAGATGAATATTTTGATAATATTTCATTATGATATTTTATATTTGTTGTTGAATTTTTGGTCACATGTTCTATAATAATCTATAATAAAGCAGACATAATCTGTCTGCTGACTTGAGAATGTGTTTTGAAATGTCAAATACATCTAGAATGCTGTTAAAGATAAAGTTAAAATTATATTACACAGTCCAAGTTAAAAAGCACATTATGTTAAAAAAAGAGAAAAGTTGGGAGGTTGTATCAAAGCATAGCACAGTAGCTTAGTACATAAATGTGGTTTCATTTGTCTGAGTACATGGTTTTATTTTTTCAATTTTGCATCCTGTTTTGTCCCACTTTTCAAGAATGACTGATATACTTTTAATGTTTTTATCTTAATTATGAACACACTGGTTTGCAAACAGTGCAAACAAGTGCAAACAGTTTTGTTTACTATTATTTCCCTATATCGGCTAATGAACCGGAAGTATCGCACATTCAGAGACGTCTAACTTCAAGTTGAAAAAATAAGGTGGATACTATGAGACTTGTGTATACAATTAAAGGTGTAATGTATGGTGAAATAACCTTCATAAGGCTTACAAAACATTTTTTTTAAGTTGAACGTTTTGGGAAGAAGTTTCTTTCAAATGCTCACCAAAGCTGCATTAATTTGAACAAAAATATGTATTATTGTGAAGTATTAACATTTAAAAGAACTCTTCTATTTGAATACGTTCAAATGTAAAATTCCTGTGATGGAAAAGCTAGTTGTTCTGCAGCCATTACTCCAGTCTTTAGCTGATATGACTTTTTTATGTTTACTGTCACCTTTTTTTGTTTGGAGCAACACAAAAGTGAGAAAATGATACATTTTCATTTTTGAGTGATGGATTTTCACTTTAAGATTGTAAGTCTATGACATTCTCAAGCAAGTCCAAGAACAAATCCTGAGACCTTAAATGTATTTATCCACTTTATTAATATTAAAAACTTGAGTGTTTAGTGTAGCACACAGGCTTTGCTCTTTTTGACTGAACAGCATTTTTGTGCAATGAAATTACAAAAGTGTAAATTCAGCATAACTATATAAAACTGTATTTGTCTTGAATGCAAAAGTCAGTAAATGGTCCATGTTTTATTGGAAATACGAGTACACAAATCATCAGTCACATCGCTAATGGTACTCCTCCTGTTCCATCTCATCTTAGTTTCATTACTGATGGGATTGTTCTGTATAGTCTTCAGGGATTGTGTCTGTAAATAAATAAATAAATAAATAATATATATATATTAAGATACACACTGAAATGAATAATTCTGCATTGGTCTAATATTGTTCAAGCACCACACTCACCATTACAGCGGTATCTCAGGTTGGACCAAATGATGTTCTCCTGTGAGAAGCAGAACACCCCAAGACGGCCTCCTCTCATGCTGGTGTCAATAACAACTCCAGAGTCCGCGACCAATTCAGAGCCTTCATAGAACTTCACTCTGTGCCACAACAGAGAAACACCAAAAACATGTGTTGCATAAGTGTACTGTTTCTCACGTCCAAATCCAGTAAAGTCTGAAATCTCCAGTATTTACAGCGTCTAACCTGATGTATCCCACTTGGGGTCTGTGCTTCAGATTCCAGCGGTAGGAGACCTTGTCCTTCCAGCCCACATTACGAGGGTCTTTCCACAGCAAACGCACCTGATTGTTTGTGTCTCCGGTGTGCCACAGTGAATTCCTCAGGAACTCCCCAGGCCCTGTTTTAGACTTGACAGCCTAGAAATCCAAATATATAGATTCATGTCTGTGTTTATGTTTTTAACTGAATAATCACATCTAATTGTAACATACTTGAAGTGCAAAATAACTATTTGGCCACGTTTGAACATTGGTTAAGTGTTTTTGCACGCTTCAGAGTTTAGCCAAAGCCACTTTTCTAGATTTGCAGAGGGCTCCGCGGAGCAGCCGTAATGATAAAAGCACACGCTGAGCGTTCAGACAGTAATAGAGATGAAGAGTGCGGGACCTTAAGCTGAATGCCAGGCTCAGCCACGGCTCTAAAGGGCACGGCCTGCCAGTAAGTCTGCTCCGTCTGCTTCCACATCATCACATAGAAGCTGGAGGAATCCTGGTAGCCGAAGATGAAGCCTGCGTAGTCGTCGTCGGTCACTGTATTCACGTGGAAGGTGCCCTCAAAGTCCACGCCACTGAATGCTGTGTATCCTGTATGTGGCGGCAAGATTGTGTCATGTTTTGACCAGATTTTCATTTGAAACAAAAAGCTGAAGCTCATGTTTCAACCACGATTTAAACAAAACTAATACAGAAATGGTTGTTTACTCTTTAGTTAAACAAATACTCTACAAAAATCTAAATTCTCTCATGTAGCCATTACTGAGCTACATTAGCTTCTGGTACTGAGCTATGCTATTTTTACCACAACACAACTCAAATGCAGATAACAAATAAAATGCTGATACGATGACCAAACTCCTTCAGAGGTGTCATGAAAAGCACTGGCATTTTTATATCATTTGTAAGCTCTTTTTTTTAGTAGCTGTGGTTTACTAAAAGCTTCAAAGGCATCAGGGCTAAAGTGGAGAGAACAAAAACGTGGGTCTTTATGAAGACTTCCAATTTTTTTTTCCTCTGCTAGGAAAACAATGAAGACTTACATGCCCCACCCCCCAGTCCAAAATATGTACAAAATGTGGATTTAAAAAAAAAATCTTTTATAGTTTTTCTATTACATATTTTAGTAAGAAACATCATTTACGTTATATTAAGCCATACAAGTCTTAATACACAGGGTTCCCATTAAAAACTTTTTAAGACCTGCACAAATAAAATTCATTCTCTGCCATTAGGTGGCGCTTTTGGAACGGCAGAAATGTAGCATTTTCCCCGGTAATGGCCAGCACCTGACTTTGAAATATGGAGCACTCATGTTCAGTGTTGCCAGACTGGGCAGTTTTGAAATTGATTATCCAATCTGAAATTGAAACCCAAGTGTTAATGTGCTGAAGCTTTGACATTAAAAATAGTGCATGTGTTAGGATAGCGGTTATTTCACTGATTGCTGTTTTGACATAGTGTGTGTGAATTTTTGGCATATTTGATTATTCTGTTTTCCGTATTTGCTGTGATTTGATCCATTTTCCTGGGAAATTGATCTGTTTATAATATTTTGATGTCATTATTTAATTTTAAGAAGTTAAAAATGTTGATTGTCAACCTTGATTGACATGCCAATAACATTCTACAACATTATTAAAGTTTTGGGCAGTTTTTATTTGGCATGGGCGGGTTTTGGTGAGCTTTTGAGCTGGAAATGTCTATTCAGTCTGGCAACACTGCTCATGTTTATTTAATGAAATCATGGTATTTTGAAGTTTATTAATCACATTAAGCCATACTGCAATTCTTGTCTTTCTGTCCCCAAAACAAACATGACAGTAACCCATACAGTTGCAACTGAGAGAGAGAGAGAAATACAAATATTTAAAATTTTTAAACTATAATTTGCTTCACAAGACATTCATTCATCCACTGTGGTGGTATGGATTACCACTGTTTTTGTTTTATGTAGTTTTTGAAGCATCAACATTGAGGGTCCCATCCACTTAAATTATGATATCTTTTATCTACATTTGTATTTCACAGAAGAAAGCAAGTCATATAACTCTGGTACAGCATGAGGGTCAGTAATTCATGAGAAAATTTTCATTTTTGAGAAGAGTATCTCTTTAAAAGAAAACATAATAACTACTTAAAAGACCAGTTAAGACCAATATGAATTTCCAGGCTGGTTTATGCTGGATTGGTGCTGTTTTAGCTGGTCTTTTTACCATGGAAATACTGAAGATGATTTGAATGGTTTGGGTCAAATAAACATACTCACCAACAGCTAGTCCTGGGTCACTGTTCATGGTTTGGACAATCTCCATTCCCTGATTAAGAACAACCCAGTTGGGGTCGATCTGAGCCTCTCCCTCTGGATCCAGAACCACGGTCTGATAGGCTCTGAAGTCGGTCAGAGTGATCTCTGCGTTCTCAGGGCAGGTGTCGATTGTGTCTATCACATGATCTTTATCAAAATCTCCAGTGCAGGCGTCACCCACCCCATCATCTGACAAAGAAGAAGAGCACAAACAAGACATTTAGCTGATATCCCTTTTCATCAGTGGTCTGATTTTTGATAGAGTCCACTATAGATTTATGAAGCACATTATTATACAATATTTGGACACTTAAAAACACACAAATATCATGGTATTTGCATTTTTTAAAATGTAAACTAAGACATCCTATTAAGCCAAAATTGTGGTGCGTACTGTTTTCATCCTTTTGGTCTGGGTTTTTCACCAGTCTACAATTATCTTGATCATCCAAGATGCCGTCATTATCGTCATCATCATCACATTCGTCTCCGAGCCCGTCCTTATCAGTGTCCAGCTGTGAGCTGTTAATGACGTTGGGGCAGTTGTCTTTGGTGTTCTGATGACCATCTCCATCACTGAAACAAAAGAACCTCAGTTATAAACTTGTTTTATATTGACTGTCAAAGAGAAATGTAAAAAAAATCTGACTCTACCTGTCAATGTTTGTGTCACAAGTGTCTCCAACAAGATCATTGTCAACATCAGACTGATTGAAAGAAAACAGATGACTGGTTAAAAATAGTATTATTGTAAATGACATATCTAATATACAAAATACACATTATACAACAATTATTTTCCATGAATTTGGACAAGATGCTTTAAAAAGTTCTGATAGCAAAGTTATTTGTATCCACCTTATTTTTCCTGAGAGGCCATTTGTACATTTTATGGGTCTAGCAATTTTTAGATGTACAAAACAGCTCCTTTTGCTGCTTGATATTGCAAATTGGTGTGCATAACCATATTATTTTAATGTATTATCTTAATTATGAACACACTGGTTTGTAGTGTAAACAGTTTTATCATTTACTGCTCGTTGTTATTCTTCTCTTTATTTCCCTTTAGCGGCTAATTAAGCAGAAGTCTCGCCTATAGGCTTTCTTCTGCTTTGAAGAATAAGGTGGATAACTTCTTTTGTTTGTGTTTGTGTCAGTAGCAAGTGTGTTTTGTGATTGAATCTATCATTCGACGCTTTCACTCAAAACCACTGATTCATTCCAGGCCAGATGAGTGAATCATTGAATCGTTCAGTCACATGATTCTGAGATTGTTTCTGCTTTGGATTTATTTTTGGTAATTTCAGACATAATAGCTGACAATACTATGTGTATTACTTATTGTTTATTCATTGAACTGTTCTCAGAATCAAAGCCACTCCGAATCATGTTGTTTTGTGAATATCAGCAGGCAATCAGCTGGGCTTGCTCGTTTAATATTGTTTAACTAGCTTGGTTCGCATGGTTTGATGGTCATACCATGTTTTTGTATATATATATATATATATATATATACAAATCTATTTAATCAGTGTTGTGATGCTAGGCAGTATGAAACAGTTATTTTTGTATTATTGAGGTATTATAGTTTTTATTAATATTTTTGAATCAGGTTTTTATTTTAATATTTTTCATTAATTTTTATTTTTATTGTGTCCTTTTTATTAATATTTAAATATCTCTATACTCATTTCTCCCTTTTTAAACTAAATGAAAATGAGAAATGCAACTACCTGAATTTTTTTTGTGTGGTTTTATCTATAATAACCCTTGTTTGAAACAAGAATAACTACTAATTTTCTAAATATTTTGACTTCCTTTTCAAGAAAAAGTGATTTTTAAAAACTAAAGTCTAGCACTAATATCCATTAGTATCCATTTAAATTAGGTTTAGTATCAGCATGAAACTAGATGACTAGCGACTGATGCATACATATCCAATTTTAAAATACACAAAATATAATAGAATTTAGAAACAAACAGTAATAAAGTTGTTTGGCACCTGGTTGGGGTTTGGCACATCAGGGCAGCTGTCGCATGCATCCCCAACACCATCCTTATCTTTGTCCTTCTGGTCAGGGTTGGGAACTAACTGACAGTTATCCAGGATGTTCTTCAAACCTATCAGAAGCAGAGAATGTACAGTGATTCAGAGAATAAAATAAAGCAGTCCAGTGAATGAAAGCATCATACAGCGGTGTACTGTCTAAAATGTCACTGAATGGAGCAAACTCCATCAGGAGAATGTACTGTGGTGTGTTACTGAGTATACAGTGTTGTCTTTGTGTGCGGTTTGTTGGGTTATGTCACAAGATGGCGGTGTTTCGGAAAGACTTCTGTGGAATAGTTTCCACGCATCAGCAGCTCTTGGCTCGGGTTCTCGGTGGAAATGTGGTTGCTCAAAGGAGACATGACCAAGCTTTAAAGTATCAAGTCAAGTGTCTGGATTTCTGCCTTGATGAACAGACCGTAAATGTCAAGCGTTGCCTGGACTCGATTTTACACTTTTCAGACTGGAACAAATAATTGTCCATTTGAAAGAAAATGATCAGTGTGGTGCCGTAGACGCTGTTAATATCCCTACAGGTCACTTCGGTTTTACATGACCCGTGCAGGCTAGGGAGCACTCTAATTTGAGCTTTAAAAACACACAAGCTTCTGTTTTTCCTCATAAAAATGACCTAAGCACAGGAAAATCCAGATTAAACACAGGCCCGAAGGGTGAAAAGGATATTTAAAACATAACACCCCATTTCTGCAACTAAATAAGCCGGATGGCAGACTAAACACTAGCCAAGATAGGAAAAATGTGAGCAAAAGTGTAGACGAGTTGATCTTTGGCAAAATAAGTCCTGAATTAAATTACCATCTCCATCTATGTCATCATCACAGGCATCTCCCAGTCCATCCTTGTCTGTGTCCCGCTGGTCAGGGTTCTCCACGTTTTTGCAGTTATCGCAAGCATCGCCGTGGAGATCTTTATCAGTGTTCTTCTGGTCTATGTTAGGAACCAACCAGCAGTTGTCCTGTAGGAATACAGTCAGGCAAGCACTGACATTGAAGAGAGCATTTAAGTACAAGGAAATTGTGACTTAATGATGTTTAATCTGTACCTGTTCATTCACAATGCCATCACTGTCTGCATCCTCATCACAGGCATCTCCCTTCCCATCTCTGTCTGCGTCTTCTTGGCCCGAGTTTGGAACAAATATGCAGTTATCCTGAAAATGAAAAGTAAGATAAATTGGTGTCTTCCTGAAAATGTACTACATATGTTTATGTCTTTCTTTATTCAGTTGAAAAGAAATTAAGGTTGTTGAGGAAAACATTCCAGGACTTTTCTCCATACAGTAGGCTTCAATGGGGATCAATGAGTAGGTCCAAATTGCAGTTTCAAAGGACTCTACATGTTCCTGGCTGAGGAAAAAGGGTCTTATCTAGTGGAACGATCTGCCATTTTCTAAAAAAAAAAAAAAAAAAAATCGAATACTTTTTAACCACAAATGCTCATCTTGCAGTAGCTCTGCGACTTCACGCATTACAAAATCACGTTGGAAAAGTAATGTGTGGTTAGTTCTTAATCTGTGTACACTCTTAAAAATAAAGGTCTTTTGTCTAAATGGTTCTTTGTGACAAAAGAAGGTTCTTCAGATTATAAAAAGGTAAGAAAGAGATGGTTCTTTGACTGAATGGTTCTTTGTGAACCTTTTAAAGCACCTTTCATTTTTAGAGTGTACTTTCAATAAGGGCAAAAAACTCCATCTCGTTTTCTCCTCCAACTTCTAAATTGTCAGACATTGTTGTTTTACCTTTTGACTTCCTTTGCATTTCGCTTTGTAAACACTGGGCCGGTTTGTCACATGTGACCTTTCCAATGTTGAGCTAGTGCAAGACAAGCATTTGTGGTTAAAAAGTATATTAATAATTTTTTTTTTTTTTTTGAAAATGACCTATTGTTTCATTAGATAAGACTCTTATTCCTCGGCAGGGATCGTGTAGAGCCCTTTGAAGCTGCAATGAAACTGCAATTTTGACCTTCAACTCGTTGGTCCCCATTGAAGTCCACTATATGGAGAAAAATCCTGGAATGTTTTCTTTAAAAACCTACTTTTTGACTGAAGAAAGAAATACATGAACATCTTGTATGACGTATGTGAATAAATTATCATGAAATTTTTAATTACCTAGTGAACTAATACTTAGTAAACTAATACTTAAAAAATAGTAAAACCTTTAACAGTAATAATATTTCACATGAAAATCACCTTCTTGCAGTTTCCATCTCTGCACTGAAGTTTGCTATCTGGATAGGCGTCAATGTCTGTGTCCTTTCCACAGACGTAGCCATTTCCTGCCCAGCCAACTTGACACTAAAAGCAAAAAGATATTGAAAGACGTCAGCCATGTCCTGGCTCAAAAGCACGGCGTAGGACCAGCACAAATTGTAACATGATATCCCTTCATGTTTTCTCTAATAAACAAAACATCTGTCTAAATGCTTGACGTCTTACCACACAGCTGATGCTCCCGTCTCTCTCCACAACACACTCTGCGTTGATGTCACAGGGATTTGGCTTGCCATTCCCACACAGTCTTTCAGTTTGAGCCGCAGGGTTCGGGTCAGCCTTTTTGCAGCCACTAATCTGGTCACCCGTGAATCCAGACTTGCAGATCCCACAGTGAAACGCACCCTAGAAGAAAGCAAGTTTTACATATTAACTATATTTACTGTATCTTTTCACTATAATGGGTAATCTGGGATAGATGTAAGCTTACCATTGTGTTATGGCAGTAAGAATTGGGTGTGCAGCCACCATTATCCATCTGGCACTCATCAATGTCATTACACATCTGATGAAAAATATTAATATGGTGTTAATCACAGTTTGGTACTAAAATCACAAAAAATGCCAGCTTTAACCATGTTTTTAATAGTAATACTATGTTTTGTTTTGTTTTTTAAACACATACACTACCAGTCAAAAGTTTTTGAACAGTAAGATTTTTAATGTTTTTTTTCTTCTGCTCATCATGCCTGCATTTATTTGATACAGCAAAAGCAGTAAAAAACTGACTATAACTATTTAAAATAACTTTTTCTATTTGATTATATTTTAAAATGTAATTCAAAGCTGAATTTTTAGCATCACTACTCCAGTCTTCAGTGTCACATGATCCTTCAGAAATCATTATAATATTCTGATTTGTTGCTTGACAAAACTGTTATTATTATGTTGAAAACAGCTGTCTTTTGTAACATTATGAATGTCTTTATCATCACTTTGCATGGTATAGTGTATAATGTTACAAAGGCTTTTTATTTCAGATAAATGCTGATCTTTGGATCTTTCTATTCATCAAGGAATCCTGACAAATTACTCAGCTGTTTTAATTAAATATTGACAATAATAATAAAAATAAATTCTTATGCTTATTAAAATTATTTCCGAAGAAACATGTGACACTTAAGACTGGAGTAAATTTAGCTTTGATCACATGAATAAATTACATTTTAAAATATATTCAAATAGAAAGCAGTTATTCTAAATACTAAAAATATTCCACAATATTACTTTGTTTGCTGTACTTTGAATAAAAAAAATGTAAGCTTGGTGAGCAGACTACTTAAAAAAAATAATTACATTAAAAATCTTTCTGTTTAAAAATTGGTATTTATGTGTTGTAATATTTTATTTAATTTATTTAAGCATTGTTCCAAATACGTACTTGTTTGTGTGTCTGAGCATAGTCAATGCCCACACCCTGGATCTCTGGACCAGTGTAGCCTCGTGGACACTTCTCACATCTGAACCCTGGTACAGTGTTAATACACCGTACACCAGAGAAACATGGGTTTAACTGGCACTAAAATTGAACAGTTTATAAGGTTAGCTGGATTTATGATGTTCAACAAACAATGCACTGTAGTAAATTGACGATTAAGTCACGCAATTGTGCAGCGAACTGTGAAAAGTTCTATAAAAACCACAGGAAAATTACCTTGGATTAAACAATAATTAGTCTAATAAAACACCTAATGAAACAAGATGATGTGTTAACAAATCATTATGTGTTCCTAATTGAGTTTTACTGTTCATCAGTTAAGCAGAACACAATGTGTTCACTTAACAGTCTGGACTATTGAGATTGCTGTGAGTAATGGAAGGAAAACTAAATTCAACAAATTTTCACGTGTTCTTGTTCAACTATGAGAGAAGTCAACAGGAAATAAGTGGACAGATGAACAAAATAAACCGCAAAACTTGGTTCAAGCCACAGAAAGACATAAAGAATAGTATATGTATAGTTGTGAACATAGCATATCCACCCTATTTTTCAACACGGAAGTAAGCTGTCTTTTGTGAATGTGCAAGACTTCTAGTTCATTAGCAGCTGTAGTGAAATAGTAAGAAGAATAACAGTATAATAGCAGTAATCAGTAAACTGTTTGCACTACAAACCAGTGTGTTCATAATTAAGATAATACATTAAAATAAAATGTAAGACACACCAATTTGCAATATCAACCAGCAGAACAGCCCACTTCTATGGGAAAAATAAGGTGGATACCATTAAGATGAACAAAAAAACAGCATCTAAAGTCTAACCTCATCTACATCATCACAATGGACTCCATCTCCAGTGTAGCCTTCAGGACAGGGTGCACATTCCACACCTTCAGCAGTTTCGATACACATGTCCGGCTTAAAACAGACCCCTGGGCGGCACTTGGACTTCTTTTTATCCTGCAGTCCCGCTTTGCTCCGTCCTGCTGCATTAAAATGTTGAGAGAACACTTGAGTTCACCTGTCTGACACCTTCAACATCCTCATTATAAGCCTCACAGACGTGATTTTCACCAAAGATGTTTTCTCATTATAGCTGTTATGTAACTTTTCAACAAGAATCTTACCATCGCATGGAACACACTCCAAGATGGTCTTTCTCAGGTCAGCGGTTTCTTTGGTCTGTCATGATAACAGATCATTATTAGCTGAAGTTTTTGAAGAAACTATAGGGACAGTTCACACAAAAATGAAAGTTTGTCTGTTTATCTCATTTTATTGTTACAAACCTGCCTTTTGTGAAACATTTCTAAAATATTTTATATGAATAGGGGATCAAGCATCCAAAAACAAAACATATTTATCATAAAAGTAGTCCATAGTCTACTTTAACTTTGTGTGAGGACCACTGAACTTATTTAGTGAAAATAATGATTTGCTCTTCAAACTCTGAAGAGCTCAAAAGAAATACAATCTGACAACATGACATCATAATCACATTGCACAGCCGATTGGTTCTCTCCTGTATCAGTAGCCAATGAGCTCACTGCTTAACATTCAAATATATGACTAGTGTTAGATGTAGCAGTTGCAGCATGCTTCAGAAACCCTCCACCTTCCCCAGCTCCACCTGTATAGATCTGCTACGAGGTGATTCATATATGCTATATGTGGGTTAATTATATATGTTATATGTGCCGCAGCAATGTTTCTTACATGCTTACTGCAGCATGTTGTGGATGTATTGGCAGTAGCAAGTCTCAGTACTAGCAGTGTAGCAGATCTATTCCGCCAAGACCGAATACATTACCATTGCCATGTACATTACCATGCCAATCCCTCCGAGGGTTGTCATGACAGAACTGTATTTTTGGGTGAAATATCCCTTTAAGGAGCTATTTTCCCACTTAATTTCAAGTTACCTGCTGATCGACCTTCTGTTTCAAATCTTGGATCATTCGCATGAGCTCGAACATTGGGCCAGCTTCCATTTTTGAAGTTGATCCTGCAGAAATTTAACATAATTATATTTTCTGTGGAAGAAAACAAATGATACACAGATGACAGCGAAACAACAGCCTCACCTAGTAGTTGCAGTGTTTCCATCTGTTCACTCTGCTCCCTGTGTTGCCTGTGCTCCCCCTGCTCCATCTGCTCCGGTCCATTGCAGTCCTGAAGCTCTACCACATTATCAATAGACTCATCAAGCACGAGTCGGAGGTCTGTCAGCTTATCCTGTAACAAAGGTACATATTCATACACTGTAAAAAAATATATATATTTTAACAGGTAAAATGCTGCAGTAAACATGTTAATCGATTAACTGTAAGTTACCTTATACAGTGAAAAAAAAGTAAATGGTTTATCTCCACATTATATATCACTGGTACTGATATTTAAGCCTTTTAAGGATAAAAAAAAATTGTAAATAATTTTAAATGTATACATTTATACATAAACTGAACGCTGAATAAATAAGCTTTCCACTGATGTATGGTTTGTTAGGATAGGTTGAAAGTTTAAAGTTTAAGTTCTTTGCAATGCATATTACTAATCAAAAATTAAGTTTTGATTTATTTCTGGTAGGAAATTAACAAATATCTTCATGGAATGTGATCTTTACTTAATATCCTAATGATTTTGGCATAAAAGAAAAATTGTTACAATGTATTTACAATGTATTTTTGGCTATTGCTACAAATAAGTTATACCCGTCATGGTACTTGAGACTTGGGATGCTACTTGGTTTTGTGGTGCAGGGTCACAAATATGACCCTAACACCACCAGTAGGTGGCAGCAAGTCCCTGTTTTAATAAATGATTGACTGAATCATTTAGTCAAACAATTAGTTCAAAACGACTGATTCAAACAGAAACAAAGCAAGTGACTGTCTTATGAATGGATTGTTGAATCACTAGCTTACTCTATTCGTTTAAAAAAACAGATAACAGATAAGTAATACATTTGCAATAACGCACATGTGGTGATATTCAGGAAAGCACTTTTGCTTGTATGATAAATATAAAAAACCTCATACTATATTTTTCCTTCATAACAAATTATGAGGGCATTCTAAATGCATTATTTAAGGCTTCATTTTTTTTTTTGCAGTCAATGACATACTGGATAATGTCCTGGAAAAGTTCTCGGCATTGTCTCTTTGTTCCTCACAGTTACACATTCAGCACAATAGAGTGTTTTCACCACGCCTCATCAATCTGCCATTTTGGCGGCACTGAACATAAACAATGCTACTGAACCAAACGAAACTCACATATTTTGTTGATTATTTCTGCTGAAAATGGTCAATTATTGTCTTTTTTTGGGCTGTACTAATTGGTCAGACCGGGAAAAACATTTGGAGTACTATAGACTGCCAAAACTTATAACAAATCAACTCGAAGAGTGTGAAAAAAATTTGAGGAACAAAAGACGTTTGTGGTTGGCCAAACTGAACCAGGATTTCCAGAGCAAGAATCTTGACAACATTCACGTTTGTTCTTATAATTTCCAGTGAGGTAGGTGAAATATTAGGCTAATATCTTAAATAATACTGCTCGTACGTATCTTTACCACCTATTAACTTTAGTTTGTCAAAATTTGCACCTGTTCCTGCTCACTTTCCTTCTCTATATGATTTAACAGCTTTCACATGTTTTTTCCATAGTTTAGACAGCATAAATTAGCAGAACAACGTATTCAGTAGTACATTAATCGTGCAATCCATGCTGCTGTTTACATCCGAGTATTGCTAATCGCTCCAAATCGTGACATAAGTGCAAACCCTCTCAGGGAATGTCTTTAAACACTAATTAAGGACATATCATAACTTAATGTTGTCTTGTTTTTAAAGAATGTCAAAAATAGTTTGAACCATTTGCATGAAAAATTATGAAAAGTTGCTTGCGCTTGTGCGCTCCTCATTACAGTATCAAGTTCTGATTGGCCAATCACTGTTGTTTAGTTCGTAAAATATCATACCTAGAGAATGTTAATATTTCATTTGCATGGTAAATTTAACATTATATTATATATAATGTACAATCATTATATATCTAAAGGTAAAGGGGATCGTAGTTTTCCAGAGGGGATGCTTTTTGTCAAATATTGGACATGATTTATGGACAAGCCTCTTGTAATGATTCATCATGTGGCTTTTGTATTGTGCCACCTATATTTTTTTTTACTGCATAGTAAATAATGTATAACAGGATATTTTCACAGCTCACTGTATGCATAGAATAGATAAACTCATCAGAACAATGACATTGTTTGTTCAACCTTATAGGTTTACCTGGGTTGAGGTTGACAGAGTCCTGAGCGTTATTCGTTTTGGCCCTGCGGGCAGTGATTTGAAGGCCTGTGGTACGTCCTGCACTCTCTCCGCTAGCTTGCAGTCCACATAGAGGGTCGTGGTGGGGGTACCCTTCTGCAGCCCGCTGAAGTGAAGCAGTATGTAGTGTTCTGTACCATCTGTCAGTGGCACTTTACTGAAGCTGGTTGTCCCGACCTTTCCACTGCTTTTCAGATATTTCAAAACGACTGTGAACAGAAAAAGTATTTAGTGTACATATCAAGTGTCCACTGAGCCACTGAACATAAAGCACATTAGACTAACCTTTGTTTTGTTTTCCCTGAATGCTGAAATCAAAATAGTCTGTGTTGTCCGCAGCATTGAAGATGCGGAAGGCACGAGTCGGAGCTTTGTTCTGCACCTTCAGGCTTGCAAGGATAAACACATTGTTCATGTTCTTTGCCTTTATTCCTCCTTGCAGAAGGTCAGGTAAACAATCCGGTGACGCCAGTAGATCATAAACTGCAAAATTAGCATTTTTGTCAACAGATTTGCTTCAGGAACTGATGGTCTTTGATGCATTTGTGTAATACTTGTTACTGAACTATTCAGCTTTATAAAAAGCAACCGGTTTGGTCACTGCTCAGCTAATGGTCATTTCATAAAGTGGTCAATTCCATATTGTTAATCCCACTGCATGCTTGTGGATTTCCAGATAATTTATGACATTTATGGAGTGATCATTGACTTGCCTAACACAAGGAAAACAGAATATTCTGGCTTAAAAGTCACATTTTAATAGAAAACTATAGGTATGGACACACTTAATCGTAAAAATGTTTATAAATAAATAAATGCAAAAAGAAAAAATGTGTAAATCTTAACATTTAGTAATTATTTAAATGTAGGTTTAAGGACTTACCAATTCCTTGAGTTTTCACTGCATTGAAGAGTTGTAAAATGAACTGTAAACTGAATAGGATTCTCGGCCAAGTACCCATTTTGGATTTATTTTATGTCACAAATCCAGTTCAAGTGTTATTCCCCTTATTCCTGTCAAAATAGTTTCTGCTCTGCCCCGTGATTCAGTCTTGCTCAGTAGCCGTCAAAACAGAACTGCTTGTGCCCGGAGCCCAGCAGATGAACGAGAACCAGACTGGTGCTCGAGTGATTTACGCTTTTCAGATGTCTCACTATATATAAGGTGTGACCAAGCACCTCCTCCAGAATGCTTCTGAGCTTTTACCAGCCACATATTGCTGTGAGCATGTCAAATCAAAACCTTCTAAAAGAGCTCTTTGTTAATAATAGTAAATGATGGGAGGATGTGCTTTGGTTTTTGGTCAGAACCTGCGCCAGCTGGTTAAAGGTTGCAATGAATATTCTGTTTTAAATGATCTAATTAAGCTAATGTTTACGAAAGCAAACCTAATTCGTATTACTTTGTATTTATTTTTACAGTTATTATGTTCATTTAAACTTTACTTCAAAGTTGCAACTGAGGATTAGTACACAGAAATTATCATGGCTTAACAATCTGACTGCATATAAACAAACAATCTGCCTGGAAAAAAAGGAAAAATAAGGAAAGACAGACAGACAGACAGAGAGACAGACAGAAACAACACATTTACAGGAATGATCTGGCGTGACATGTCCTTGCTGAGCCTTGCCAGTTCGAGTGTTACGGCAGATGAGTTATGGAAAATCAATTAAACCTTCAGCTTCATATGAATGAAAGAGTTTACCACATTAACTCTACAACTGCCTGAATATTGTATCCTGCAGACTCTCAAATAAAGCTGAAAACAAATTTAATTCTTAAGAGAAAAGCTAAAAGTGATGGTTTTGTTTTATGATGGCCAAAATAAAAAAATAAAAAAATCTGTCACTGCCTTTAGTTTCCGAATTGTTTATCCATTTGATCTTATATTCAAAAAATCTAACCATTTATTGAAATTTTTTTATAATTTATTGAAAGTGTAAGTAGTGGAAAATCACACTGTGAAAAAATATGTTTCTTTAAAATACAACAGCCACAAAAATTGGTACCTCTAGAAAATCTTATGAGTAAAATATCTCTGAAGTACACTACCAGTCAAAAGTTTTTGAGGTTTTCAATGTTTTTTAAAGAGGTCTCTTTTCTTCTTCTTATTATTATTATGATGTTGAAAACAGCTGAGTAGATTTTTTTTCAGGTTTCTTTGGTGAACAGAAAGTTCAGACGAACAGCATTTATCTGAAAAAGAAATCTTTTGTAACATTATAAATGTCTTTATCATCACTTTTGATCAACGTATAGCATCCTTGTTAAATAAACTGATGCTTTAATGCTGATTTTTGGATTTTTCTATTCATCAAAGAAAGCTGAAAAATGTACTCATCTGTTTTAAATATTGATAGTAATCATAATAAAAAAAAATGTTTCTTGAAAAAGCAAATTCACATATTAGAATGATTTCCGAAGGATCATGTGACACTGAAGACTTAAGAAATGTAGCTTTGATCACAGAATAAAATACATTTTAGTGTATTCAAAAAGAAAACGCTTATTTTAAATTCTTTTTTTTTTTTTTTTTTGCTGTACTTTGGATCAAAAACCTTTTGCCAGTAGTGTATTCCCATTTATATTTGCATTTTTAGCACATGAAATTATCCAGCCATTGTGTTTCACAGGAATATAAACATGAGGGAAGACAATGGCCAAATTCCCTTAATCATCCATCATATTGACTAACACCAAACAATATAGTTCTGATGTGCAGCTTCACAAAACAGAAAGTTTATGTAAGAAAAGAGCTAAAGCATTGAAAACCCCCATTTCCACAATAAGAGCAATTTAGTAATTCCCAATCAACAGAAAATATTACAAATGTGCCTGGAAAAGGACGTGTGTTTATATTGCCTTGATGCAATGTGAGAAGGAGAGTTTGAGTGGCCAAAGACTCTCCAAGGATCACAGCTGGAGAATTGCAGAAAATAGCTGAGTCTCGGGTTCAGAAAGCCTCAAATTTAAGAAAACAAATTTATCAAACAGCACCTATCACCACATGTAGCTTGGGAGGGTTTCCTAAGAAGAACACGCTCTCATCCAAAAACAAACTCTAGCATATTCATTTGAAAAAAAAAAAAAGAGCTTTTTTTTCAGCAGCAAACACTCAAGAATAAAAAAGTTACCCATGGGTACCATGAAATATACTGTTGTTATATAATGTCATGGGCCTATTTTTCTGCTGGAGGTCCTGGATATCTTGCTCAGATACATGGCATCATGGATTCTGTCAAATAACAACAGATAAAAAATCTAAACTTGACTGCCTCTGTTAGAAATCGTATAACGGGAAAAAATATTTCACTGAGCACAAAACCAAGCTTCTGCCATAACCACCCCATTTCCCTGACCTCAACCTGTACAGAAAATGAGGTGAAATGAAGAGAAGCACCAGCATGGACCTGAAAATCTGAAGGGTTTGGAGAGATTCGGTATGAAGGAATGGCCTCTGGTCTCTTGTCTCCTCACTCATTATAGACATTATAGGTGAAGACTCTTGGTTGCAAAAAGTATTGAATAAAAGGGTATGATTAATTGGGGGAAAACATATTTCATAATTAGATTTTAAATTCCCCTCCATTTTAAATTTTTATTTTCCAATAAAAGCTTAGATTTTTGTACAATATTATTTTTATAAATAAAAAAATCTAAATGATTAACATACAGATTTATTTAAAAATTATTGATATATTTTATTATTTGACAAATATATTTATTGATTGATGTAATTTTATTAAATTAAAAAAAAAAAAAAATATATATATATATATATATATATATATATTGTATTTAATAATTTATTTTGAAAGTAAGCAAAAACAACTATTTCGGTTGCTTGCCTCCATTTATGCATTTCAAAAACATTTGCTGGGTAAAAGTTGTCTCCTAGCGCACTGGGATGCTGGACTCTGTGCAGGCTGCTGTTCATGTCTCAGTCATGCACACAAACATGGCGGAACCCATGGAGCTGCTCTGCTGGGGAGGCGACTGGGATCTGCCGTCTGTGCACACAGACTCCCTCATCGTGCTGGTAACTACACGGGTTATATTAACGCTTGCGTTGTTTGCATATTGTGCACAATGTAATATTTAATCACGAACGTCGATGCATTTTTGAAGAGACGTGTTCTGGGATCCGGATAGCTGTATCCAGCAGTTTAGTGTCACTTTGATAAATAAAAGTCACGCTGCGCTATTTATCCACCAGTTCACTTGTCAACTGATGCTTCCTGTTACCTTAGCTGTCAGTTGTCAAAAAGCAGCTTGACTGAATTGCATTGGATTAGTTTGACTGGTTAATAGTAAGCTAATATGTATCGCACAGCTCCGGGTTTTATTTTTTTGAAGGTCAGATGAATAATACTGATAGGATGTGAAGAGTACGGGCTCTTTTTAGACGATTTAAAATCAGAATATAGATTATAGAGGGACATACTTGTGTTTTGTACTGGAGTGTAGCTTTTTGTTTTGTTTATGCAGCTGACTGAAAACACGCGTCCTGGTAACCTTTTGCATAAAATAATGCATAATAAAAGTCCTACTTACAGTATACCGCTTTAGTGATAATTAATAATATTTGTTAAACCCTTAATCAATCGTCTGTTCACCTTCGTATGTTTTTAATGTTCTCTTATAGGCATATGGCAAATTTTCAGGTGCAAAGCTTGCGGTAAAGTCTATTGACTGGACATGGAGGACTATTACAGGTCAGAAAGGATTGTTTGTAAGTGTGTAAGCATGTTAAATGTAGTGAAAGTCTGGGATGTAGCCACAAACTTTTATGTCATTTTAAAAATGTAACATTGTGAATACCAAACATTGCTAAAGTGCAAGAGAGGGGATAAGAACAAGCTCTTTGATGGTTAAACTGCAGCTGTCATGTTTGTCTCTCCATAGCATCTGTGCCACAACTACACTATGAAGGAACCACAGTCACAGAACCAACACAAATTCTAAACTTCCTACGAAAACAGGTAGAAATTCATACTTGTTTGCTGATTTGTTTTTTGGGGGTATTTTACAGTTTGTCAGTCATTTTCACAGAAGATGAAACCAGGACCTGAGTTTATTGACCAGCTGACTGTATATTATCCCACTTATTACATTACTTTAACAGTCATTTGGTCAAACAGTGGTAAAGTAGAGTGTTTTCATGACACCATCATCATTTGACCATATTGGCGGCACTGAATGTAAACAATGCCACTGAACCGAATTAAACTTGCATAGTTTGCTGATTATTGCTGCTGAAAATGGTCAATTATTGTCATGTTTTTGGCTGTACTAATCAGTCGGACAGGGAAAACTGACTGCCAAAAGTCATAACAAATCAAGGAGAGTAGTGCAAAGAAACAAAAGGCGTTTGTGGTTGGCCAAACTGAACCAGGATTTCTAGGGCAAGAATATTTACATTATTTGTGTTTATTTTTATTATTTCCAGTCAGGTAGGTGAAATATTAGGCTAATATCTTAATTAATACTGCTCGTACGTATCTTTACCACCTATTAACTTTAGTTTGTCAAAATGTTGCGCCCTTGCTTTCTATGTCCTTCCTATATGATTTAGCAGGTTCCACACGTTTTTTCAGTGGTTCAGACAGCATAAATTACCAGAACAATGTATTCAGTAGTAAATTAACTGTGCAATCCATGCTGTTGTTTACATCCGAGTATGGATTGTATATTAAAATGTGTTGTTTAATCCACAGAGATTCAATGCTGACTATGAGTTGACAGCTAAGCAAGGTGCAGATACAATGGCTTATATTGCCCTCCTGGAGGAAAAACTGCGGCCAGCACTGGTGGGTTCATCTGCAATTCACTTAATTTGATTTAAGACATAATTCTAATCCCCATTAATGAATTAATTGTAGATTTGTGCTGTTAATTTGTAGCTGCACACATTCTGGGTGGACGCAGAAAACTACGCTAACTTGACCCGACCCTGGTTTACGTCGCATTCCCCGTTCCCCCTTAACTTCTTTGTCCCGGGTCGACAGGCCAGCTTGGCTCTGTCCCGCATCTTACTGACCAAAGCAGAGTCGCCATTGCTCAACATCACAGAAGTAGAGGGAAAGGTATGAGAAAATCATTTTACGTCAGTTACGGAGAGATTAGCTTTCATTCATTGCCTTGAATTCGTCTATTCTTTTTCAATCCCATGGTGAAATGGAAATGTCTGCGGTTCAGGAAAATTGTCCTCATGAGTAAATCCGCCTGAGGTGGAGTGTAGAAACCAGAGGACCATGAAATATGTAACACAACAAATGTGCCATTGTAGTTATGCCATTCCTCTTTATAATGAATGTAAATATTGTATTTAGTAATAGAAATTCTTTTAGATCTACAGTGAAGCCAAAGAGTGCCTGAATTTGCTCTCCCACAGACTTGGGAACTTCCACTTCTTCTTTGGAGACACGTAAGTTTTGCAAATCCCACAATATTTATCAGTCCTTTAAAGGGATAGTTATCTCAAAAACTAAAAGTCTGTCATGATTTATCACCTTTATGCCAATTCAAACAGGTGTGACTTTCTTTTTTGCTTTTGTGGAACATCAAAAAAGATATTTTTTATTGTAAGATATGTTTTTTTGTCCATACAGAAGATGTTTGGTTCTCAACGTTCTTTAAAAATAATTTACTAATTTACTCAGTAATTTACTCAGCTGCTGAAAATTTGGCCTTGCAATCCCAGTAATAAATTATATTTTAAAATGTATTCTAATAGAAAACTGTTATTTTAAATTAATAACATTTGCTGTATTTTAAAATAAAAGCAGCCTTGGTGTTAAAGCATAAAAGACTTAAAACATAAAAAAATTCTTATCAACCCTAAACTTTTGAACGATAGTGTATAATAAAGTTAAAGAAATAGATCATTTATATATTTATAGTTATTCAAATCCTGTATGAATTTCTTTCAGGTGCTGAACGTAAAAGATTGATACCAAAACAGTTGACGGTAGCCATTGACTTAGATGGTACAGAAAAAATTCTGTTAATTGGGACATTTCGTGTGATTTAACAGTAAAATTCTATTAAATGTACCATTGTTTACATTCCGTAAATTGACAATCCCAGAATTCTCAGGTACAGGACACATTTTATGTTTTTTTTTTCATGTAAAAATGTAAGGGTATTATATGGAAGCTTATTTCCGCCATGGAGGTAAAACAAAACTCACTTTTTTTCTTGTAATTCTGAGTTTATATCTCAAAATGAGTTTATATCTCACGATTCTCTTTTTTTTTTTTTGTAATTTTGAGTTTATCTCTCAATTCTCACTTTTCCTTGTAATTCTGAGTTCATCTCACAAAGAGTTTGTATCTCACAATTCTTACATTTTGCTATGGAAGTCAATGGCTAACATCAAATGTTTGGTTACACGCATTCTTCAAAATATCTGTAATGCGAGTTATAAAGTATATATAAACTTGCAATTCTGACTTTTTCTCGGAATTGCATGATATAAACTCAGTATCAACAATTCTGAGTTTATTTTCGGAGATGTGAGATATAAACACAAAATTGTGAGTTATAAAGTGAAAATAGTGGGATATAAACTCACAGTTGCAAAAAATAAAGTCAGAATTGCGAGATAAAAAACTCTTTGTGTAATCTTACAATTCTCACTTTTTTTTGTAGTTCAGAGTTCACCTCACAATTCTCATGAGAGTTTATATCTCACAAAGAGTTTGTATCGCTCAAATCCTCACTTTTTCTTAATTTTTTTTATGAGTTTATATCTCATAAAAAGTTTGTATCTTACAATTATCACTTTTTACACTTTTTTTCTGAGTTTATATCTCACAATTCTCACCTTTTCTGAGTTTAAATCCCACAAAGTTTGTATCTCACAATTCTCACTTTTTGGTAATTCTGAGTTTATATTTCACAATTATTCCTTTTTTCCTCACAAAGAGTCTGTATCTATCAATTTTCACTTTTTGTCTTGTAATTCTGAGTTTGTATCTCACAATTCCCAAATATTTCTATGTAAGTCAGTGGCTACCGTCAAATGTTTGGTTACTTACAATCTGTAATGTGAGTTATAAAGTATGTGAAGCATATAAACTCGCAATTCTGACTTTTTTTCTCACAACTGCATGAGTTTTATTCTCAGAGTTGTGAGATATAAACTTGCAATTGTGAGTTATAAAGTCAAAATAGTGGGATATATACTCGCAGTTGCAAAAAATAAAGTCAGAATTGCTCGTAATCCTGACATTTTTCTCACAAATGTAATTTAATTTTTTCTCGAGTTTGTAATATTCAAAAAATTGTTTGAGTATTACAAATATTACTTTCAATTGTTTGGTAACTCACATTCTTCAAAATACCTCCTTTTGTGTTCAGCAGAAGAAAGAAAGTCATAAAGGGTTGGAACAAATGGAGGGTAAATAAATAATAACATAATTTTCATTTTCTGGGTGAACTGTCACTGTTTAAATGTAATCATCTTTGCGTATCCGCTTTAAGTTTACCATGTTTTCTATCTGCCAGGCCTACAAGCCTGGACGCCTTTGTGTTTGGCCATATCGCCCCTCTTATTAAAGCCCCTCTGCCCAGTGGGCAGCTTCAGAAGCACCTGAACCAACTGGATAACCTCTGCCAGTTCTGCAACACCATCCTTAGAAACTACTTTACCGATGCATCTGCTGAGAAGAGAATGGACTGTAAGTAGTAAGAACTCTGTCACAGCCTGTCCTGTAGCACTACATTAATAATAAAACCACAAATAACATAGTATTGGTCCTGCTCTGCTGTCTTTCTACTTTTTATTAGTTTATCTCAACCTGCATTTGTTTGCTGTTGATTCATATAGAATTCAATCATTTAACCAGACATTCATGATTCATTCCGTTTCCATTGCTTTCAACCCTAGACATTTGGCTCATAGCAGATTCTAAAAGACAGTTTAATAACAGCGTGGTCTTGGGCCTCGTGGCTATTTTAAGTGATTTGCTATGTCTCTTTGGCTGCACTCTGAATCTGCACTAACCTTTCTCCCATGTGCGTAAAAACATCTGCTTTTCTCCAGAATCAGCGTCCTGTCGTCTTCTCTTTTCTCTCTATCTCTGCCCTCTCGCTAGGCTCTCCGACGGCTACCCATGATCCTGTTGATGCAAACCTGCAGAAACTGACACAGCTTGTTAACAAAGAGTCCAACCTTATTGAAAAGGTCTTGGCAAGATCTGCTAATTCACTTCTGAATTTATTGTCACTAGAAATTACGGTTACATGGTTAAAAGTATGTGGACACTGTTTTTTCCATATGGATTGAAAGTATTTGCTCCTGTTCAGAATTACACAGCAGCATCATTGAAGTCAGACACTGATATTGGATGATGAGATCTGGCTCACAGTCGATGTCCCAATTTATCCATTGGGATTGTTTAGCGTGCAATGGGTTTCAGGTCTGGGCTAGTCAAGAGGGAGCTCAACCAGACTTAATAAATCGTTTATTTACTTTCTTTTTTGTTTAGGGGCATTTAATGCCGGAAAAGTCATGCAGCATTGTGCTGAAAATATTTGTCATAAGGATATGGTGTAAAAAAACTATTATAATTTTCATAGTAAAAGACTGTAAAAATGCTGCAGTACAAAAAAAGTAGAAAAAAAATGGATCTAACAGGACGTTTTTATGAGATTTAACAGTAAAATTCTGTTAAGTGTATAATTGTTGACATTCCGTAAATTGACATTCTCAGAATTCTCAGGGACAGCACGCATTTGATGTGTTTTTTTTTTTTTTTTTATATAAATAAGGGTTTTATATAGAAGCTTATTTACTGCCATGGAGTAAAAAAAAATCATAAAATTTTTCTTGTAATTCTGAGTTAATATCTCAAAATTCCCACTATTCGAAATATTGCGCGCACTCACACAGAGACGCATTTTCAACTCCACGAACACAGAGTTGATTCGTCTTTCACATTTCCTTTTATTTAAACAGAAACATAAACGCACAGAATTATGTCAAAATACCTGCCTCGACAGTCATTCTCGTAAACACAGTCAGTTATGTTTTAAATGAATGTAAACAGCTGAGGAAGAAATCGGATGTGTATCATTATATTGAATCCGTGCAGTCGGTCTTAAAGGGACAGCAGCCTATTAATACGTGCTGCTGTCTATATGTCACTAATGTTAGTCAAACAACAAAACAGCTTTAACAAAGATTAATCTACATTTAATTCATACAGTGAACACTATGCAGTTATTTTACACTTAATTATTAGATTTATGTATATATGTATATATATATATTAATTTTTTTTTTTAGCTTACATTGATGTTGAAGTTACATTCTCTACTTTGTGACATCACTTTTTATGTAATGCTAAAACACCGCTGGTCACTTTCAGAAGTTGCAGTGATGCTTTCTTTTCCAAGAAAGAATGTGAAATGTATATATTGGTTATATCATTTTCATTTTAAATATTTTATTTTGCACATTTTAAGCAATATCGTACTGCATATCGAATATCGCATTATTTAACAAGGTATCGCATATTGCATTTTTCTTCAATATCACACAGCCCTAGTTCTCACTTCTTCCTTGTAATTCAGAGTTTATATTTCACAAAGAGTTTGTATTTCACAATTCTCACTTTTGTAATTTTGAGTTTATCTCACAATTCTCACTTTTTTGTAATTCTGAGTTTATATTTCACAAAGAGTTTGTATCGCACAATTCTCAATTTTTTGTAATTAAGTTTATATCTCAATTCTTACTTTTTTCTTGTTGTTCTGAGGTTATATCTCAATTATCACTTTTTTCTTGTAATTCTAAGTGTATATCTCACAAAGAGTTAATATCTCACAATTCTCACTTTTTCTTGTAATTCTGAGTTTCTCACAATTTTCACTTTTTCTTGTCATACTGAGTTTATATCTCAAAATTCTCACTTTTTTCTTGTAATTCTAAGTTTATATCTCAGATTGTATCTCACAATTCTCACGTTTTTCTTGTAATTCTGAGTTAATATCTCACTGAATTTGTATCTCTCAATTCTAATTTTTTCTTGTAATTAAGAATTTGTATCTCACAGAGTTTGTATCTTACAATTCTTACTTTACTTTCTTTTGAATTCATATCTTACAATTTTGAGTTTATATGAGTTTATGAGTTTATATCCCACAATGTTTGTATCTGTTAATTCTCACTTTTTTCTTGTAAATCTGAGTTTATATCTCACAAAGAGTTTGTATCTTACAATTCCCACTTTCTTCACTTTTTTCTGAGTTTATATCTCACAGCTCTTACCTTTTTTCTAAGTTTATATCCCAAAGTTTATATTTCACAATTCTCACTTTTTTCTGGTAATTCTGAGTGTGTATCTTACAATTATCACTCAATTTTTCTGAGTTTATATCTCATAATTCTCACCTTTTATATTCCAGTTTATATTCCACAGGTTTTTTTTATAATCTTACATTTATCACTTTTTTCACTTTTTTCTGAGTTTATATTATATTAGTTTATATTTATATTCTATTTTATATTATATGAGTTTATATTTATATTATGTTTTCTGAGTTTATTATATATTTATATTCTTGAAATTCTAAGTTTATATCTCACAAAGAGTTTTCATAAATTCACAGAGAGTTTGTATCTCACAGTTCACGTTTTATCTCAAATTCTCACTTTTTTGTAATTCTTGAGTTTATATTTCACGATTCTCACTTTTTTTTCTTGTAATTCTACATTTATATCTCACAAAGAGTTCTCGCAGTTGCAAGATTAAGTTTTGCAAGAAAAAACATCAGAAATGTAAGACATAAACTTGGATGTTACCCTTATTTTTTTAGAGTAAAGTTCTGGCAACCACAACTACCATTTTTTTTTTTTTTTTCACTGGAAATTTTAAGGGTTTTTCAAACCGTGTATGCCTGGTTGTATGTTCAATTTTATGAACCTGCTGAAACACATGAGGCGGATGTCCACATGCTTTTGATTATGTAGTGTATCTCATAAGCTATTCTTACACATCTTTTGGAATGAACACTTGTCCCGTGGGTCTTATCGCCATGTATGTTTATGTCACAGATGGATGACAATCTTCGCAGCAGTCCACAGCACAGACCGCACAGACATGAGACTAAACCCTTGGCGCCGGTCAGCGAGAAGAACTCAACCCCTCCCTGACAAACCCCTTCTAAGCACTGACTTCACCATAATTTATTTATTTTCCATTAAAATTAAAATATTTCCAAATCATATTTATAGTTGAATATACTGATGCGGTCATCATATATTGATACTAGATTTTCATGATGAAGATGCTGAAATGTTGGTTTGAATGTTAGATTTCGTAACACAACAACACAAAGGGCTTGTGAAATGGGCATTCTTCATCTGCTAAGAATCATTAGCACATGTGGCAGTTATGTATAAAAAGGGAAACGTTTGATTAGTAGCCTAGTAGCTGACAACTGATGACTTAAGATACAAATGCTATAGTTTAAAAGAGAAGTACGTTCCAGTAGAGTTGCATTGTCCTTGTCAATCAGTTTTCCTGGCGGTCATTGCCTTTCTTTTCAAACATTAATTGTATATGGAACTTTAAATGCACAAGCTGGCTTTCCAAATGAAAAACGTTTTGTGTTTTATGATGTTTTTATTTTTTTTTCAATCCTGCCCAAACACAATTACAGGTATATTACAAGCTTTATGGTTTATATACTAATTGTTCAGCTTTTATTGCGTGGTTTCATCATAGAGTTGTATGTTAGGCTCTAAGGTTCATAACAGTTTTTATTTTAGTGCACATGGCAGGTTAACTATCATATACTGTAGTAAGCATGTAGAGTCTGCATTGTTTGATTCTATCTTTCCATTGATTTCACTTGATTAAGTAATGTTTCACATTCTTTTTGGTGCAAAGGAATCTTGACATCGGATTTTGTGTACTGTGTATACATTTATTGTTTTTCATATTTCCTGGAGGTTTTATACATGCAAGGAATGCCTTAAAAGTCCAGTGCTGTGCCATGCCATCACACCTGACTGTATTTTTGATGTAATCGGTCATTCGTTGTTTCAAGAAATTGTATATTTCAACATATATCAATGTATAGCAATGTTCAAATATATGTATATATATATGCAATAAAGTAAAGTTCTTTGAAATAGACTTTTCTCAGATATATAGAGAAGAAAAACAAGTTACATGTTTAACTTATTATATTGGTACATTTAGTTGTTTACTCCAAACTGCTATATTTTGTTTGTATAGTGGAAAGTATTGTAGCTAAATAGTGACAGACCGTAGGAACTTATTTATGCTCTTTGAATGGACAATACTAACATGTTGCACAACTTTCCGTTCATTCGTCGTTTAAATGTGCCAGTAATAGAGACAGCTGTAGGGCTGCTGTTTGGATGTCACATGGAAGCTATTACAACTCACCACTCCCCAAATATTCACGTTCTCTCAACAAAATGGAAACGACTGGACATTTTTTTCCTTTGTTTTGCTAGCTATTTTCCCTGTGTTTTATGGCTGGAAAGAAGATGGGTTAATAACAACATATATATTAAATAAAATACTTGGGGTCAGTAAGATTTTATAAAAATTAACATATTTTTATTTGAAGATTGTTACAAAAATTTATTTCAAATAAATGCTTTTTATTATTCATAAAAGACTACTGAAAATGTATTGTGGTTGCTGCATAAATTAGCAGTGCAACTGTTTTCAACATTAGTGATTAAAAAAAATAAAAAATCTTGAGCACCAGATCATGTAACACTTGAATAATGGCTGCTGAAAATTGAGCTTTGCCATAATAGGAATAAATGACATTTCGTTCCAAACTCATAAAGCCTTCTGACCCTGCATAGACAACAAGGCACCTACCACGAAAGGTAGTAAGGACATTGTTAAAATAGTCCATGTGACATTAGTGGTTCACTGTAATGTTATGAAGCTACGAGAATACTTTTGTGTGCAAAGAAAACAAAAATAATCAAATGAGTTTATTGAACAATTCTCTGCTGCATGTTCACTAGAGTACTACAACACATGCATGTGCATTCCTCTGCTTGTAAACAAGGCACAGCACATAGATATGTATAGATGCAGTGCCTCGCAAAAGTGTCCATACCCCTTCATTTTGTCCATTTTATGTTGCTGCCTTATGTTAAACAGCTTTAAATTAGTTTTTTTCCCACATCAATCTACACTCCATACACCATAATGGCAAAGCAAAAAAAAAAACAAACAAAAAAAAAAAAACTGGTTTTTAATATCTTTGCAAATGTATTAAAAATAAACAACTGGAAGGATTCTATTGCATAAGTATTCATACCCTTATCTGGGACAGTTGAAATTTAGCTCAGGAGCATTCATATTGCTTATAGATGATACATTTCAAGTGAAGTTAACCTGTGGCAAATTCAATTGAATGGTTATGATTTGGAAACGCACACACCTCTCAATAAAAGGTCTAACAGCTGAAAATGCATATCAGAGCAAAAACCAAGCCTTGAGATAAAAAAAAACTGCCTGTAGAGCTCAGAATCAGGATTGTATCAAGCTACACATCTGGGGAAGCGTTCAGAAAAAAATCTGCTGCATTGAAGGTTTACAAAAGCTTGTAGCTTCTGTTACCGTTAATGGAAGAGGTTTAAAACAACCACAGCTCTTCGTAGAGCTGACCTTTTGACCAAACTGAGTAATCGAAAGAGAAGTGCTTTGGTTAGAATGGTAACCAAGATTCTTATGGTCACTAGTTGAGCTCCATGATCATATGTGGAGATGAAATCTATAGTAACACTACACCAATCTGGTCTTTATGGTGGTGTGGCCAAACTCCATCCTCTCCTCAGTGAAAACACACTTGGAATTAGCAAAAAAGCACCTGAAGGACCCTCAGACCTTAAAAAACAAGATTGTATTGTCTGATGAACCTCAGTTCAAAGCATCATGTTTGAAGGAACCAAGCACTGTTCTTCACCTCCACAGTACAATCCCAAAAGTAAAGTACGGAGGTAGCAGCCTCATGCTGTGGGGCTGTTTTTCAATGGCAGGGACTGAAGGACTCATCAGAGTAGAACAAACTCAGTGCATCAAAATTGTGAGATAACCTTAATGAAAACCCAGTCCAGAGCATTCAGAACCTCAGACTGGGCAGAAGGTTCACCTTCCAACAGGGCCCTAAGCACACAGCAAGAGTGGCTTATAGACAACTCTGTGAATGTCCTTGAGTGGCCCAGCCAGAGCCTGGGATTAAACCAAATCAAACATTTGAGAGACCTGAAAATGTGCGTCTGCCCCATCCAACCTGAGAGAGGTAAAGAGGTGAGTGGAAAATGGCAGATAATTAACAAATGCATATGTGCATAACTTGTCGCATCATACCAAAAATACTTGAGGCTGTAAAGATGGTTCAACTAAATACTGCATTAAGGGTATGAATACTTATGCAATGTACTTATTTCAGTTTTTTTTTTTTTTTTTTTTTTTTTAGAAATTTATGAAGTTGTGACAATTCTGTTTTTGTTTTGTCATTATGGTGTATAGAGTGTTGATTGATGTGGAGAAAAAAAGTAATTTTAAGTAATTTTAAGGCAGCAACATAAAACACGGAAAAATGAAGGGGTATGAATATTTTCGCAGGGCACTGTACATGCCGTATTTGACCACTCCAGACAGGTCAACCCGTCATCTTATCAATCAAAATAAAAATAATTTTCAAGATGCAACAGTCGCTAATAAAGAATGTAGCTATCCACCTTTTTCTTCTTATAAGAATGGACACAGCCATTTGTACATTTTATGGGTCTTTTATGGGTCTCTGCGTCCAGGTATTTTTAGATATACAAAACTGCTCATTTTGCTGCTTGATACTGCAAATTGGTGTGTCTTTCCAAATTATTTCAATGTATAATCTTAATTGGTTTGTAGTGAAAACAGTTAACCATTTACTGCGTGTTGTTATAGACCCTTTTAGTGCCAACGTCATGATTACGTCACAGCACTAGCTGGAGGCAAAACAAAGAGAAAACTGGAGATTGCCAATTCAAGCACAGATTCAGCTTCATAAGGAGCTTATAATATCATCTTGCTGTGATGCTGGATTCCAGAATCGACGTAGTACTGGCTTCAGTTTGAAATTTTATCGCATACTTGCTGCCTCTGCCAGACAAAAAAAAAACAACGACAGCTATGGTTAAATGAGAGGACTTAAAGGTGCTTAAAGGAGTCATCGGATGCCCATTTTCCACAATTTGATATGATTCTTAATGAATGGGTATTAATGAAAAGTCTATAATATACTTTGGTTAAGCATTCTCAATAGTAGTGTAAAAAAACACCCTTTTACCATGTCAAAATCACCTCTGCAAAATATCAACTGATTCTATTGCATGTTCCTTTAAATGCAAATGAGCTCTGCTCGCGCCCCTCTCTTCTCTCCGTAGAGTGACAGCCATTGTTTACTTTAGCGCGTTTAGCCGTGAAACTAATTAGCACGTTATTAGGAAAAGCCAATGGCAAAGATTCATAAAAAAAAAAAAAAAAAACATACTTCTGCTGTAAGTGAAGCTGGATCACAGACACATTTATGTAGATCGGGAGGCGCATTCCATTCACAAACAAAAGTCGTCCACTGCGTCTTCAGCGGCTCAGATGTCGGGAGTAAATGCTACTATGTTCATTATTACATCCAACAAAAGAACACCTCATTCTTTAGGAGCCATTCTTGTCTATGTCCCTGTTCCGGCATTGAGAAAATGGCGATTAAAATGTTACAGCTCACTCAGGGCAGGTCTGAGGTAAGATGCCTGTGTCAATCAATCTATGGGAGGAGCAGCCTCTGTCGGTGTTACATCACACCAACAAGAAGCTGAGAATGGCTTGATTTGAAAAAGGGGAAACAATTTTTAGAGATTAAATGATAACCACTGGGTGGATTTTTATCATTATAGGGTAGATGTGTACACCAGTGTTGGGCAGTAACTAATTACTACTAATTTAGTTACTGTAATAATATTACTTTTTGCAGTAACGAGTAGTGTAACTAATTATTTAAAAGATTTCAGTAATAATATTAGTTACCATCCATAAAACAGCTTAGCTACTTAGCTACTTTAAAATCCAACAATCAAATAATTCCTAGATTTATTTTCCGAATTTTCACGACTCGCATATGAATTTGATGTCCCCAGTGCAGCAGGCAAGCTTGGAATGTGGAAAAACTTACATTCAGCAGATAGAAACATTGCATTATGTTGATTTTGTCAGGAAAAAAGATGATCTGAAATTGTGGCTTTACTTTACTCTAGCATTACATCATACATCTCTGATCAGCATGTGGTGCATTATATTAGTATAATTTAAAAATGAAACAGTTTCTTACAAACTTATGTGATTTGCTAAAATACAAAATGCAATTAGCATATTAAATATTTTATAATTTGCATAATTCTATATCAATATCAATCACTATTGAGTGTTTGTAATAGCTTCTGACTGCAATCCAATGTGTTTTTTGGTCAAATGATGAGGCAGAAATATGTTGTTAGTAACATTCTAGAAGAATTTAATGTGGGAGATACAATTTCTGTGGGGCGTGAAGAAAAAGTAATGTAATTAGTAGTGTAATGAATTACTGTTGCCAGACAGTAATAAGTAAAGTAACAATATTACTTTTGAAAGGAGTAACTAGTAATGAGTAATATATTACATTCTTTGAGTAACTAGCCCAACACTGGTGTACACACACACATTTATGTTCAAACAACATGCTAAAATAAACTTTGCATCTGATGACCACTTTAATCATCTGTAATTGCTGATGTAATTACTTGGTGCTGGGATTTTAAAGAACTTGGTAAGAAAGAATAATCAAATACAGAAAGTTCACAACTAGTTCTAATTCTAAAAAAGTATCTTACATTAAATGTACTGTATGTAAGTAATGTAAAAGTACTACAATGTCACTGTAACAGGAGGTATATACTTTAAAATAACTATTTAGCCTTTACATGATACATACATCTTCAAATAATATATCCATCACATTGAGTGTTTAACATTTTTTTCACTCTCAAATTAGATGTAAAAATAGCTGCTGAAATTGAAATATATATACATATTCATGACTAAGGTAAGTTTCTCTGTAGATGTGAATCACTTATCCAAGGTCAGATTGTCCATACTTTGAATGAGTGTGTTGGGTTGCCAATCTAGTTTTGTCTGTTAAAGTTAACTTATTCAAATAGCAATCGTGGTCCCGGACAGTGAGTGACCTTACATATGCAGTTACAATGAGTTTTTATCCAGTTATTGTTATAAAACAAAACGTATTAGCTAACGTTAGTGAAGCATTCAGGGGAGTCTTGTTTACTAACAGAAAAAGGGTCTATTCTTCTCATTATTTCCCTATAGTGGCTAATGAACCAGAAGTCTTTCCCATAAACTTACTTTTGCGTTAAAGAAAAAGGTGGCTGCATGGTGAAGTGCATTCGGGTCCTACATTAAAACTCTGGCTCCTGCGTCTGCAGCACCACACGCATGTCGTGATACTTTTGTGAACACAGTGGAGAATTGTAGAATAAAGTTGTTATTTTTCTTTTCTTTGTGTGCAAACTTATTCTCATAGCTTCATGAAATTATGGTTGAACCATTGATGTCACATGGACTATTTTAACAATATCTTTACTATTTTTAGGGCCTTCAAGTGGGTAGTTGCGTTGCTGTCTATGCAATGTCAGAAAGCTCTCAGATTTCATCAAAAATATCTTCATTTGTGTCCCGAAGTTGAAGGTCTTATGCGTTTGGGAGGACATGAGGGTGAGTAATTAATGACAGAATTTTCATTTTTGGGTGAACTATTCCTTTAATCCTTTGTTCATTAAAACATCTTTGATGGAAAAACATTTCAAAACATCTAAGTGACACACACAAAAAAAAAAAAAAATGCTGAAGCTTTGTTAACATTTTGTTAACATAAATAAATATACAAGTAGACTAATTCATACCACTACTAAATTAATTGACAACAGAAATTTTTAAAAGAAGAATTTTACAAAACAGACACCAAACAATTGTATTAAATTAGGTGCTATCCCTACATGTGGCCATTAGACAATAAATAAATTTAAAATGTGTTTTCTCTCATGCAAGTGACTGATTTTGACTGTCAAACTGTGAAGCTTTTAGAGCAGAACAGAACAAAAAAATCTGCACGTGATACTCTGGTGATGAATTGTAAGTAAAAACTAAAATCTCTCAACTGTTCATTTCCCTTTGCTTAGCTTGTGATTAAGCAAGATCCTGACCAGCAACAATTTCAGATGGAAACTGAAGTGAAATAACCTTTTCCTACCAAATCATGTAAATAGAGTAAACCACAGAAAAATAAATATTTTCATCACTCATTTGTGATGCCTTGCCCATCATCTTAAAACACGTGTCTCCACTGAGGGATAATTAAGCTATAAAACCAAATTATTAGCAGTGCCAACATCTATTCATTTTATTCTAACAACCAGGAAGCCTGCAGTTTCCAAAATAAATACACTGACACTGAATATGAATGTCTGCACATCATGTGATCCAGGGGTTCATCATAAACTGTATGATAAGCAACAAAACTGATCGCATGCACTTTCCTTTTCATATATACATACATAGACAATGCAACAGCTCCAAAAAAATAGTTTCTGGAGGGATTTAAAAGCACAGCTTCAAAAACAACCCTTCCTTTCACAAAACTAAATTAGAGTGACCATATGTCCTTTTGTCCTGGACACGTACTGGCCAGCATTTCTAAATTACCTGAAATAGCTTTTTTATGTGTATTTGCATTGCTTTGATGGCGCTCTGTAGATCCCCCTCTACACAAATGCCATGATTGGTCGTGGATTATGTACAATGCCTGCACGCTATTGGTCATTACTCATTAACTTCAACTAATTCGAAAACAGTAGAAAAACAAAGCCAAAATCAAATCATATTTGGCAATTTCAAAATCCCGGCCAGGGTATGTCCGGGAAAAAGAAGGCGTATGGTCATCCTCACTAAATATTTCTCATCATTTCATCAGTCACAGCATTTCACAGAACTGAGCAGTTCTTGATGTGGCAGCACAATACAGATTTATTTTTATTGCTATTAAGAAAGAATCACTTGACTCATATCCTGTGGCACAAACAAGCCCAGAGCTTTGAGACTTTGTCATGTAAACTAGCAGTGCTTAACGAACTCCGGCACCTCCATGGTCATTTTTAGTTCTAGATGCCCAGGCTGCTCTAGGACAAACACAGGGTGGCAGGGCTGAGTGAAGGTGTGACGAAAAGTGCCCAAGAGCTGCCCGTTCTGAGCATCGAAGAAGAACAGCCGACCTTGGCTGTAGTCCAACAGAGTGCCGATCCGTGCAGGTATGTCCATAACAAAGATGTCAGACTCCACACGGTCATGAAGCAGCTCAAATCTGCAGCTAGAGAGAAGAAGAAGAAGGGTTAATAGGACACTAAATATAGCAAATACTATATATAGGGCATTCTACATTCTATTAGTGGGTACTTGCAATTGTGAGGTGGTTGTCCCAAACCCTAACCCCTAAATTTCAACTTATGAAAATGATATTGAAATACTTTTAGCATTTTATTCAATTGTTGTTTATTTATTTTTTTTAAAAACATATGTTAAACATATGTTTAAGTCCATTGGCTGAGACTGATTTTAACTACGCCCCTACATTTATGATCAGGAAATGTTAATGTGTCCCTCTCTCTCAAAGCTACGTCGTAAGGCCTCATCCTTTTGAGGTAAACATGTTCAAAATTCTGAAAAATCTGTGTTAATTTTAAAGAATGTCACCATTTTTTTATAATTAAACACTTTTTTGCAAATTATTCCATAACATTTAGTTTTTATGTGTGTATAACTGTTCAGAAGTGTGCTAGCTAACCATGTGCTGATTAGCATCTTTGAGCTAGGTATCTAAAGCATCTAAAATTGTCACTACTGTAACAGTCACGGCTGAAACATTTGGTTATTCCATAAAATTGTCACTGTCATCATGTTTCGGTAGTGACAAAAGGGAACACATAATCCTTTATTTGGGGGAAATAAACAAAATTTTAGTCAATTAATACAAATGTTTGGTATTTTAGTATGTTTTAGTGTTTTAATATGCGGGTTAAAGTTCTGTAATGTGATATGGTCGCTACCAAAACATGGGATGTTTTGTCAAAAATAAAGAATATTGAATTCAACACAAATACTAGAAATTTGTACCTTGGATATCTTATAATTTGCGTACATACAAAATTTTTGAAAAAAAAAAAAAAAAATTCAAGACGTTTTTAATTCTGACTTTGAACCAATTCTGTAGAATAGCCCATATACAATAGATGTTATATAATACAACATAACTGTCAAATTGCAACATAAATGCAATGTAATGTAAACACATTGTTTACAATGCAGAAATACCCTTTTCTGATGCGTTTGTTGCTCGATAGATGTAAAAGTGGCTAAAAGCACGCTGCTAATATTTAACTGGCTATGTGATCTCACTTTTTGCAGTGGTGCTTAAATGTTTTCTACATTTCTGCATAAATATGACCAAAATCCTGAAACTTGACTCGCGCAAATCCTGAAGCTTGACAACAAAACCCAGTCAAACAATTGAGACAACAATATACACTTTGTAATTTTTTGTTTTTTTTTTATGGAAAATGATCCAATTTTACATATCTGTGAGTGGCAAAAGTATGTGAATCTCTAGAATTAGCAGTTAATTTTAAGGTGAAATTAGAGTCTGACTGTTCAGAGGTGTTTTCAGTGTAAACACATCAGTGGAATGATCAGGTGTCAGATGCCTATTTTATCAGATTTTAGCCATTAATTTAGCCATTTTTAAGATACTGAAAGGGCATGTCAAAACTTCTTCAGGGCCCCAAAACACCCTCAGAACCAAGAGGCTTAAAGAACAGGTATCTATGAAAGTCTGATCTTGTTTGTAGATATGTACCATGGCACAAACAAAGTAGATCTCTGAGGACCTCCGAAAAAGAGTTGTCATTGCTCATCATGGTAAAAACGGTTACAAAACCATCTTTAAAGTGTTTGGACTCCACAGATGGACAAATGGAGGAGATTTAAGACCACTGTTACTAGGGTTGGGAATCGAAAATCGATTCCGATTCTGGAATCGGATACTTAAGATTAAGAATCGGATACTTGTTATAAAATTTAAATTTCGATTCCTCTTATCGATTCCTGTGCGCATTTTTTTTCACCTGGCAATCTGCCAGGACCTTCCGCACCTTCCGCGCCGCCCGCGCGTCCAATCTGCCAGGACCTTATCTGGTAACGTAAACATCAGTTTACAAGATGGACCGCGGGAAGCGCTCGAAAGTGTGGCTACACTTTGTAAAAACCGGAAAAACTGAAGACAAAGCTAAGTGTAATTACTGTGATAAACTAATATGTTGCAAGAAAGGTGTCACGACAAACATGACTAAGCATCTGCGGCTGGTTCACCACATCGAAATAAAAGAATGCACCGTGTTTGATTCATTGCGCATCCCGAGTGCCCTTCATTAGCCGGCACTAGTACAGCCACAACGCAACAAAATGTTGCGTGTGAGACACCATTCTCGTATTCTCACCATTCACCATTCTCTCAGACAAAGATCTCGTATACTCCCAGAAAAGGCTGATATGTTGATTTTTCTAAATAAAAATGGCTAAGCACTAGTGATAACTTTAGCAAACCCCTACAAGCACTCTTAAAAACAAGTCCTATGCACTTTTATTTGCAACCAACAAGTGTTGTGTATTTTAATTTAACTTTAAGTTTTTTGAACATGTGTAGCTGAGAAGCTCAGTTCTTATATAGCCTAGTGCTGGTTTTTGTTTGTTATTTGAGCTGAAACGAATGGCACAGAAAATAAACATGTTTGATATATTAATGTTTGACTTTTGTTGTTGTTTTTTTTACTACATTGGAATCGAAATTAAGAATCGATAAGAATCGGAATCGATAAGCCGAATCGGAATCGGAATCGAAATTGATAAAATTAAAATGATACCCAACCCTAACTGTTACCCTCTCCAGCAAGGAGTGGTTGACCAATCCAAAAACAGGATGTTTATTAGCCTGTGAGGTTGCAAAGGACCTCAGGGTAACTTCTAAGCAATTAAAGGCCTTTCTCACATTGGCTACTGTTAATGTTCATGAGTCCACCATCAGGAGAACACTGAACAACCACTGTGTTAATGGAGTCACAAGAAGAAAGCCACTTCTTTCCAAAAAGTACATTGCTGCCTGTCTGCAGTTTAATTAAGATCATGTGGACTGTCCAGAGGGCTACTGGAGAAAAGTTTCATGGAATAGAAAATAGAAAGTTTAAATGAGAAGCCTTATGTTTAGAGAAAGAAAAAACATTGCATTCCAGTATAAGAACCTTATCCCATCTGTGAAACATGGTGGTGGTAGTATCATAGTTTGGGCCTGTTTTGCTATATCTGGGCCAGGATGGCTTGCCATCATTGATGGAACAATGAATTCTTAATTACACCAGCAAATTCTGAAGAAAAATGTCAGGACATCTGTCCAAGAATCTGAAGAGAAAGTGGGTCATGCAGCAAGACAACAACCCCAAGCACACAAGTCATTCTACAAAAACAATGTTTAAAGAAGAAGAGAGTTCATGTTTTTGGAATAGGCAAGTCAAAGTCCGGACCCTAATCCAACTGAAATGTTGTGAAAGGACTTAAAGTAAGCAGTTCATAGGAGAAAACCTGCCAACATTAGAGTACAATTGGTTCTGTGCTAAAGAATGAGTTAAAACTCCTACGAGATGTTGTGCAGGAATGATCAGCAGTTACAAGAAATGTTTACCAGCAGTTATTGATGCAAAAGGGCATCACAACCAGACACTGAAAGCAAAGATTCACATATTTTTGTCACTCACAGATTATAACACTGGATCTGTTTTCTCAAAAAAAAAAAACAAATGACAAAATATATATTTTTTGGCTTATTAGTTTGACAGGATTCTTTGTCAGCTTTAAGGATCTTTTGATCTTTTTTCATACAGTTGAGGTCAAAAGTTTACATACACCTTGCAGAATCTGCAAAATGTTATTTATTTTACCAAAATAAAAGGGATCATACAAAACGCATGTTAGTTTTTATTTACTACTGACCTGAATAAGATATTTCACATTAAAGACTTTTATAGTCCGCAAGAGAAAATAATAGTTGAATTTATAAAAATGACCCCGTTCAAAAGTGTATATACACTTGATTCTTAATACTGTTGTTACCTGAATGATCCACAGCAGTGTTTTTTTTTTCTTTTTAGTGATAGTTGTTCATGAGTCCCTTGTTTGTCCCGAACAGTTAAACTGCCTGCTGTTCTTCAGAAAAATCCAACAAATTCTTTGGTTTTTCAGCATTTTTGTGTATTTGAACCCTTTTCAACAATGACCATATGATTTTACGATCCATCTGTTCACACTGAGGACACATCAGTGAGCATTTAAACCTTCTGTAATAGTTGCATATGAGTCCCTCAGTTGTCCTCAGTGTGAAAAGATGGATCCTAAAATTATACAGTCATTGTTGAAAAGGTTTAAAAACAAAAAAGTGCTAAAAAACAAAAAGAATTTGTGGGACCTGAAGGATTTTTCTGAAGAACAGTGGGCAGTTTAACTGTTCAGGACAAACATAGGCTCATGAATGACTATTACTCAACAAAAAACAAATACACAGCTGTGGATCATTCAGGTAACAACACAGTATTAAGAATCAGGGTAAACAGGGTAATTTTTATAAATTCAACTAGTATTTTCTCTTGTGGACTGTATGTAAACGTATTTTAATGTGAAGTATCTTATTTAGGTTAGTACTAAATAAAAAAAAACATGCATTTTGTATGATCCCTCTTATTTTGGTAAAACAATTACCATTTTGCAGATTCTGCAAGATTTATGTAAACTTTTGACAACTGTATTTATGTAGAAATATAAAAAAGCTTCTAAAGAGTTCACAAACTTTCAAGCATTGTATGTGGAATAAAACAGCTTTTTCTACTACACCAATATGGCTGCAGTCTTCATTTCATATGTACATTACTTTCGTAGGTGTAAACCTTTGGGGAAATTGACTTATTGTACCTTTAAAAGCTATTAGAGCAAAACCCAAGACTCTACTGTATGTTCTCACTAAAACAAAATTCTGCTTTAAACAACCTTGTTTCATTAAAAAACATCTATAGTATCATCTTTGTGCTCACATTTTGTGCAGATGCCCTCATAAAATTGTTCTTTCCATTGACTAGAACTTGAGAGGACCCTAGTTGCTGACTTGCAAACTCTAACATCATAGACGATGTACACAGTACTGTCATAGTTGTAAACAAGGGATTTTTCAAAGGGCACAAGTCTATTTTTAAAAGTTTTATGGAAGACCGAGAGAACTGTTTTAACGAGAGAACACATTTAATGAGAGAACACGTTTTTTGAGATTATTTATACCAAAAGGGGCATTTTGATTCTTTTCGAAGGCACCAGTTAATTTACCTTCCTGATTGCCAAGAGCCTACACAGTGTTTCCACAGTTTGGAATGGAGTAACAAAATGTCCTACAAGGTTGTTTATTTCAACTGAAATGGGCAGATAATAAATAAACACAGTGTTTTGGCTGGACAGAGTTTTAAATGTTACTGGTCAAAAAATAAATAAAAAATTCCATGACCTGATACATCTAATGGATATCCTCTTTTGGACAATGAAACACATTCACAAATACATGCAGTGGCATGACATGAATGGAATACCTTATAGATGTAGGTACACAGTGCAAACACCAGGAGGCATTGTTGTCCCCCAGTGTGCTGGTTTGTGACAGAGTTTGATATGCAACGCCGATGCGGTAGGCTTTGCACTTCGACACCTCCGTCTCCCAGTAGTAATATCCAAGAGAAGGTAAAAGCTCACCAATAACAGCTGGACATCTGGGAATGAGTTAAAAATATATATATATATATTTATATGCATTTGTGCATTGCTAAAAATAGTATATATATACATTTATACATAATCTAAAAGCTGAATAAACTTTCCATTGATGTGTGGTTTGTTAGGATACAAATAAATCGCCTTTAAAGTTGTCCAAATGAAGTTCTTAGCAATGCATATTACCAATCAAAAATTAAGTTTTGATATATTTACGGTAGGAAATTTACAAAATATCTCAATGGGACATGATCTTTACTAAATATCCTAATGAATTTTGGCATAAAAGAAAAATCTTGTAATTTTGACCCATACAATGTATTGTTGGCTATTGCTACTTATGACTAGTTTTGTGGTCCAGGGTCACATATGTCAGGCAGTTTGTATTTACAGTGTTAGTTTTGTAATAGTGAAAACAACAGTTTGAGGTACTTACTCTATGATAGAGGACATTTTAGCGTAGGTATCATGTGGGTACTCTACTGAGTTCCTGTCCTCTGAAACCTTCAGCACTGAGTTGGCCGTTTCGTTGAGAAAGTGGAACCTTGTACCTTAAAATACAACAACATTCACTAATCACTAAAAAACAAACAGAATGAATATTTTTACATTTCCGAACTAAAGGTTCAGTCACAGTAAAGACATTTTTGGCAAGATTTTATTGCAAAAAAGGTCCGTGGTCTACTTTAAATACTGTGAAGTGTATGAAACATGGCTCAAAACGAAGTCACTTTCTAACCAAGCAGCTTTATGCGTGTCAAATCCTGCAAAATATTTGTGGGTAAACACATCCTCATGCGAAATTCCCATTTGCATGGATTCTTATTTGTACGACTGGGTTTTGTCCATGAAACTTTGCCAAACATCAGGTAAATGTGACTGCACTTTAATAGGAATAATACAGTATGAGAGTCTTAGACTGATGTTGTAATAGCTGTGATTCTGACCTCTGGTGGAGATAAGGGCCGCCTCGCTCTGCTCACTAGCCCCTCCGGCATTCACTGATTTGATGTAGAAGAGGTAATTTTCATTGGGCTGAAGGAGGACCCTCTGCTCGTAGCCTTTTATCCCTGATATGGATCTGTGTAAGGAGAGACTGTTTTCAATAAGCGCAGATTTAACCTCTCTTTACCCTGCTCAGATGTGCACCCTTGTGGAATTATGGGAAATCTGCTATTGATGGCAATGAGTATATTTGATGTTATGTTTGATGTTAAAATATATTCTTTATAAACAAATATATATATGTATATATATATATATAGATAAATAGATAGATAGATAGTTGTCAAAACTACATTTCTAATTTTCCTTTAGTTTAACTTTATGGTTACACACTAAAAACTAAAACTGAAATAAAAATATATAAATACAGAATTATTCAGAATCATTGTCACCAGTGTCAATATCTAATACTAAATAAACTAATACTAGCCTAAATTACAAATAAAGACAAGTAAACAATCAGCGATTAAATAAGAATAAGAAACTATTTACATGCAGTAGGACAAAAAAAGTAAAACAAATAAATAGGAAATTCAACATATACTGTATAAAGTAATCAAATAAAAACACTGCATATACTTCACTGTGTAAATTAAATATATATTTCTTCTTTTTAAAATATAGAAAAGTGATTTAGTCAAGAGCAGTGAGAGGTTTTCTCTCTTTTGTTGTTTAAATAACATGAATGACAGACAGCAGGAATTAGACTGCTGTCACTTTAAGAGCTGCACAAATTCAGTATACTGTTACACATGTGTTTTCTTTCTCAGCTGCTTGCTTTCACTTAGGATCTAAATTACTGTGTTTACAAGGTACTTGCAAAGACTGCCATTTTGACACAAACAAGTGTGTGTATTTAACCTTTCAAGGCCAATAAAGTGGCAAAAATAACTCCCGCGCTCTACACTGTGTCCATAATTATTAGGCACGTTGATATTCTGGTCATTTTTCTTTCCAAGCACATTTTAGCAATTCCAAACTACATCAATCTACTACTATTACTTTTGTATTTAATTATTTATAAGTTTATATATAATTGTCCATGAAGGCTGGAAGGGAAAAAAACACCTTATATTGAGATGTGCATAATTATTAGGCACATTTTCTTTTACAGATAAAATGAGCCAAAAAAAAAAAAAAGATTTAACTCAGATTAAATTAAATGCCCATGAGAAAGATGCAACACTAATGCAATAATATAATTTGTAAATTAAAGCATGACCATTGGACAGGGAAATGCTCGTTGGGTCTGTGTGGTCAGAAAAAAACAAGTGGAGAAGAAAAGACACATGTTAACGACAAAAGAATTAAGATTTAAGGTGAATGATTAGGTATGAAACCATCAGGAGCATTTAGTCTCCCGTGCCACCATTTTCCAGAACTGCAACCTACCTGGAGTCTCCAGTAGTGCAGTGTGTCAGATTCTCAGAGACTTTGCTTCGGTAAAAAATTCTAAAAAATGACCCTCACTTAATAAGAATAACATGCTGAAGTGTTGTGAAGTACATGTTTTTTATAGGCTTTATAGACAGACAAGTTGAGAGTGACTCTTGAAGGACCAGCACCACATTCTCATGTAGCTCTCTTTCAAGAATTTATCCTCCAGAATCTGGCAGTAAGTTTTGCGACTTCCTATCCTGAAAAGTCTGTCTTGCAGAGATGGACTAAAATTAACTCCCAAGAATTACTGTGTCTTTTTTTAGGATTTTTTACCTAAGCAAACTCTCTGAGAACCTGACACATTGCACTTCTGGAGACACCAGTTGTGGAAAATGGTTTTGCTGGAGACTAAATGGTTCCTGATGGTTTCACACCTAATTCTTCATCTTAATTCTTAATTCCTTTGCAGTTAACATGTGTCTTTCTTTTCCACCTGGTTTTTCTCACCATGCTATCCCAACGAGCATTTCGCTGTCCAATTGGAATCACTTAAAATCACTTGTTTTTAACCACAATTCTTAAAAATGCATGCAAATGATAAGTTTGTAGTATATAGCATGTTGTATAGCAAGGTCACGTGAGTGTGTAACTGCGATAGAGAAAACAGATGGTATCACATTTAGACATTTTTCTCATGACCCCTAGTGCTGTCTATGCTTGTACAGAGAGCTGAGTATAAGTCTGGTTAACTGTACCTTAGTCCCTCTCTCTCACATGCGTATTGGCGGCAATACTCCAGTGTGAAGCTGTCCACAGCGCTGGGTTGAATGGCGCTCCAACGCAACGTGGCCGTGTCCCACAGCACTGTGCACTGTTCTGTCTGGATCAATGGGACAGAAGGAGCTAAAGAAACACAGTGAGTTGAGTTACTGATCTAAAACACTAACCACTAATCCCAAATTTGTTTTGCTAAATCTGAACACAGCATATTTAATCTGGATTAAAAACACTTTTGCATTTTGCATGCACATTCAGTGTCAGTGATCTCACGCAGAGGCTCCACATGGTCATCTCATTATAAATTGATGTATTATGACATACACACATATGGCAGCATGACCTCTTGCTCTCACAAACATCATGCGAGTCAGAGGGGATTTACACGATGAATAACTGACCGGTTCTGAAGGGTAGTCTCTCACTCGGCATGCTGCAGCCTGTGTAGTTCACTGCCATCACCCACACTTTATAACACTTATCTGGTTCCAGCTCTTCTAGATTACAGTAGCTCTCCTTCACAGTCACCCTGTATTCCTCTGAGATTGCTGCAGATTCAATTACATTTAACACACTTTAACTGCAGCATGCAGCTGAGCTGTGTATCCTACTGACATAATTTTGCGTACTAATAAGTGTTTTTATTAGTCAGATTGCCACTTTTATGCATAAAAAATGTTATATTTTGAAAAATGTTTTAATAGATTTATGACATACAATGAAAGTTAGCATGGTCCAAAAAAACTTTCACTGTATTAAATCAAATTCAAAATATCTTTATTTGTGTTCCGTGTAAAAAAGTAAATAATACTCACAATGTACTGTAACTGTGTTTTGTACTAATAATCTATGTGTATTTAAAAAAAAAAAAATAAAAAAAAAAAATATATATATATATATATATATATATAGAAAAAGATTTAAAACGTTTAGGATCAGTAAGATTTTTAATGTCTTTTAATGGAGTCTCTTTTGCTCATCAAGGTTGTATTAATTGAATAAAAATACAGAAAAAAAAATATTTCGTCACGCAATGCTGAATTTTCAGCATCATTACTCCAGTCTTCAGTGTCACATGATCCTTCAGAAATCATTCTAATATGCTGATTTAGCATTCAGTGTTGAAACTGTTATGCTGCTTAATATTTTTTGGGACCTGTGACCTACTTTTTTGTTTGATTCTTTGATGAATAAAAAGTTAAGAAGAACAGCAGTTATTCAAAATAGAAGTATTTTCTAATAATAAGTCTTTACTATCACTTTTTATCAATTTAGCACATCCTTGCTGAATAAAAGTATTAATTTCTTTTTTTTTCTTTTTTTTTTTTTTTTTTTTAAAAAAGAAAGACTTTTCAATAGTAGTGTATTTTATTTTGAATAAAAACTGTTCTGTCTTTATTCTGTCTTTAATGTCTTTTTATTTATCAAAGAATCCTGAAAAATCTAGCACAGGTCCCAAAAAATATTAAGCAGCACAACTGTTTCCAACACTGACAATAAATCAGCATATTAGAATGATTTCTGAAGGATCATGTGACACTGAAGACTAGAGTAATGATGTTGAAAATCAAAGTCCCTTTAAGGCAAGTCATTCCACTCGGCGGCCATCTTTGAAACGCCTCTCAGGCATGCAAGTGCAGCTCCTATCTATTTGAATGGGGAAACATCGTAATCTTCGCCAAGTGTTTGTGTTCACCAAGTTTATGGTTAAATTTCATATCTGAAATCACCAATGAAATCTGACAAGAACTGCCTCATAAATACGGTTCCTTGTGCTCAAATAGCGTTAAAAAGTGCTTATTTTTCAGACTAGATCAGCCAGTGCGCATGCGCAGTACTGAGCGCACATCTTAGAACTCAGACTGTTTCTATAGAAACTGGGACTTCTAACGGCAGCTGCAGTGACGCGCTGACTAATAAACGATTGGCTTTTTCATTAAGAAGGCAGGGCTTCGCGGCCATAATGAGCTTTGCATTTTTCCCCATTCAAAACTATACGAGTGACACGTCTTGGGTATTCTATAGTCTTTGTGAAAATTCAGTTTCACAAAAATTAATTGTACTTTAAAGAATATTAAAATAGAAAACTGTTTAAATTGTTATTTTAAATTATTTTATTTTCTGTATTTTTGATCAAATAAATGCAGCCTTGATGAGAATAAGATACTTTTTAAAAAAACAACAAAAATATTTATACTGCCGTTCAAATAAAATATTCAGGTCAGTAAGATTTTTAAAAACATAAATTAATAGTTTTATTAATCAAAGAAGCATTAAATTGCATTAATGTGACACTAAAGACATTTACAATGTTACAAGAGATATTAATTTGAGATAAATACTGTTTTTTTGAACATTCTATTAATCAAAGAATCCTAAAAAATATCATGGTTATCACAAAAATATAAATATAAGCACCACAAGTGTTTTCAACATTGAATACTAAGAAATAATGTTTTTTTGAGCAGTGACTGGAGAAATGATGCTGAAAATTCAGCTTTACCATCAAAGCAATAAATGACATTTTAAAATATATTAAAATAGAAAACTGTTAATTTAAATAGCAATGATATTTTAAAATATTACAGATTTTACTGTATTTTTGAACAAATAATAGCAGCCGTGATTTTCAAAAGAGACTTCTTTCAACATTTAAAAATCTTACGAACCCCAAACTTATGAATGGTAGTGTTTTGTTCTTTAGTGTGGATGCTAACATCTTGTTCTCCCTTTAGTCTCACCTCCTTGTGGCTCTTCCATGCAGTAGACTTGGAAGCAGTCAATAATGTCATCCTCGTTGACTTTCCAATACACAGTGACGGAAGTGCTGGTTGCAGAATTGGCCTGTTGAGGCTGAAGATGTGGCTTTTGAGGCACTACAAAACGAGTGATAATTTAAGTCAATAAAAAGTGAAGGGTGTTTTTTTGCAATGGAAATCCTGGCTAAGGCGCACCTGGAATGGCTTGTCTGTTTTTCCTCCCATTGCCTGACTTGCCCTTGGCATAATCCTCAAAAACCAGCAGCCCTCGTGGACCAAGTTCAAGTGACATGGTGGACTCCACAGCTGTATTCAACCTATTTTAAAAAATAAACAGAAGGATCACTGGAAGGAAAACTAAGAAGTAACCCAGTTTATCACAGTCTCATAGCATGTGAATACCCCATGCAGTAAATAATTCGATTTCTGTTCCTTTAGTGGCTACAAACACTTGTTTCAAACATTGTTGTAAACACACCACACTCAACAAGGCAATTACAAAAAGCTTCTGTTTAGATTAATTGAATATGCAGGTAATTTTTGAAGTATTGTAATTAGCATTCAATGTTAGAAAGCCATTGATGCAACAAAAACCCAGACCATTTAGTTACCTCATATTGATATCTTTTGATGACTGAGAAGGGGGTGAGAAAATGGTTTGATTAGACTAACCATTCTAGATACAGTTCATCATCTCTCTTAACAAATCTTAGCTAAGCACTTTAAAAACGCTTTTGGACAAAATCAATACATTAAAACTAATCTTAACGTGTGACCTACTTAAGCAAGTAACTAACATACAAATGAGATAAGCCTCACAGAAAGAAACTGAAGCGGGTCTGTCTCGTCCTCCTCCTTAGCTGTCATCTCCATAGTCTCCTTGGCCTTGTCAATATTCTCCTGGAACGAGACGATCTGGTCGTACAGCTGCTCCAGTTTGGCCTTTTTCTCCTCCTCCATGGCCTGAGACATCTCATTATACTGATCCATCAACAGTTTCACCACCTCCTCATTGTGCTCCTTTATGATCTTCACACCATCGTTAAAGTTCTCCTGTGGGAACAGCACAATAAAGCTGCACATAAGTTCTCAGTAACCTTTCTCGCCTTAATAGCATCCCCCAAGCTGACAGTGCACTAACGTAAGCACGGCAAAACTCTCACTCTAGGTTTTTGTGAGCACAAAAGTCGCCTCCATGATGCTAGGATGTCTTGAGTGGTTCTCAGGACATTGCTAAACATTTTCTAGGGCAGCGGTTCTCAATCTTTTTCACCTTAGTCTTGGTCCCCTGTCCCATGTATACAGTTGAGGTCAAAAGTTTACATACACCTCGCAGAATACATGTTATTTTTTATTTAATACTGACCTCAATAAGAGATTTCACATTAAAGAAGTTTACATATAGTCCACAAGAGAAAATAATAGTTGAATTTATAGAAATGACCCTGTTCAAAAGATTACATACACTTGATTCTTAATAGTGTGTTGTTACCTGAATGACCCACATCAGTGTTTTTGTTTTGTTTTGTTTACTGATAGCTGTTCATGAATCCCTTGTTTGTCCTGAGCAGTTAAACTGCACACTTTAGGTCCCACAAAATCTTTGTTTTTTAAGCATTTTTGTGTATTGGACCATTTCCAACAATGACTGTATGATTTTGAGATCCATCTTTTCAAACTGAGGACAACTGAGGGACTCATATGCAACTATTACAGAAGGTTCAAATGCTCACTGATGCTCCAGAAGGAAAAACAATGCATTAAGAGCCAGGGGTGTAAACTTTTGAACAGAATGAGGATGTGTACATTTTTCTTATTTTGCCTAAATATCATATTTTTCATTTAGTACTTCCCTTCAGATGCTACAGAAGATGTTCCCCGAAAGACAAAATAAGTAAAATTTACCCTGATCTTCAAATTCAAAATGTTTTCAGCCTCTGGCTCTTAATGCATTGTTTTTCCATCTGAAGCATTTGAACCTTCTGTAATAGTTGCATATGGGACCCTCGGTTGTCCCTAGTGTGAATGGATGGATCTCAAAATCATACAGTCATTGTAGAAAAGAGTTCAAATACAAATAAAATTAAAAAAAAATGCTGAAAAATGTAAGAATTTGTTTGTCTTTTATGTGAAATATCTCATTGAAGTCAGTACTAAACAAAAAATAATATGCATTTTGTATGATCCCTCTTATTTTGGTAAAACAATTAACATTTTGCAGATTCTGTTAACTTTTGACCTCAACTGTAGGTCTCTAGATATGTTTTGGGATTGTTTGCATATGGATATGTTGCTTATGTTTAAATGAACACATTTCAATGTAAATACCTCCACTGTGTTGTATGCCAGCTCAAGCTCAGATACAAAGTCTTCAATATTTTCTGATCGTCCTTGTAAAACTGATATCAGTTCACTCAGCTGATTCTGAAAACATTATCACATGGGAAATTCATTAGATGCACATCATGAAACATTCTGAGGTACAGAACACAACAAAATAATCAGCATTCACCTTGAATGATTGAGCAACTTCCTTTCATACTTGGAAATTTACTTTCCCTTTTGGATTGTTCATACTTGCAAAGGTCAAATGGCATTGGTGCAGTCTTTTGGAATAAACTACAGATGAATCATGGAAACAGTTGTCTACTCTCTGAGAAGGACATTCAGGGCTTGCTGTGAGTCATTTGCTATGAATACTGTCAACAGAAGTAAACAATCTTTCACTGTCTCTAACTGATGTATACTTCAACATTCTTGTATAGTCAACAAATTTTTGTTTGTTTTATAGCTGATTATGTGTTTTTTATCATTTGGACACTGGAAGTGTCTATCTGTATAAAACACTTGAGCAAACAGTGACTTCATAATGTAAGCTCTCCAAACAGGCCAGCCGAGAAAGATCAGATGTCAAGCTAATGTCAGGAAATTATGTCTTAGCACTCTTTCAAAGCACAGGGAACTTTGCTTACCTTAAGACTGTCAAAGGCCTCATCCAAAGAGGCCATCTCATGGTTTTGATGCTCAGCCTCACTTAGCAGTACTGGACAATGACAAACAAGGCAGAACGCATCCATTGCTTGAATTTCAAGTTCCTGTTCTTCATATTCCGCCATCTGGGCACTATCCAAGTTCTCAACAAACTCAAAACCGGTTTCCAGGTTTTGATCTGACAGTCGAACTTGTTCACGGTGTCCATCCTCAGCTATAGCTTGTTCGGATTGCCTTGCTTCTTGTTCGGTGACCATCTCATAATCAAGCTCCTCTGCAATTTCCTGGGTTTCATCTGGGTCGCAGCTCAAGGCCGACAGATCCTCTTGAGGGGTAAAACTTCGCAACTGTGAGAAGACACCTTTGGTCCTACTAAGGCTTCCTCCTCTATGTATATCTTCATACCCTTTTACACTATCCTCTATCTCTAAAGGAGAAACTCTCATTGCTGAGGTGTCATCCTCATCAACTGGAGGAGGAGGCGAAATGGGCTCTGGAAGGTCTGTTATGTCTTCAATCTGTGCATCATTCAGATGTGTTTTCTTTTGTTCCTCTAATGCTTCTGCTGACGTTAGAGGTAACGTCTTGTTCTCAAAATCTGGCCTACTGATGGACGACTCTTTCACTAGGATCTCTCTGCTTATCATGGGCATGTCATTGACCTTACTATGTTCTTCTACCTGTACCTGTACTGTTGGTACAACAGGTCTGACTTTTGACAAGTCCTCGACATTTTCTGACATTTTAATCTCTTCTTTGCTTTCTCGAGCAGATGCTTCCATGTCATTAGCTAACAATAAAGTGTATTCTTGCCTTGAACCAATCATTTCTTTAATCTCTTCTGTCACTCTTTTCTCAGCAGCTATCTCATCCTGAACAGGCACTTTTGTGGTGCTAACTTTCTGATTTGCTTCCTCTATAATATCTACCTTGATTTCCTCAACTTTTCCATGTTTTTCTGTAACCCCAGGCTTAAACTCAGGTATGTCAATATGTCCCTTTTGCTTTTCCAGCCTTTGTTTTAAAACCGGTGTCTCAATTGTTGGCCTATCTGCACTCTTGTCTGCTTTGGCTTTCTCGTTCTTTGCACTGAATTCATTTTGTAATTCTGGATATATTTTCTCCTCACTTGCAATCTCAGGTTCAGTCTGAAGCTCAGTGCTGGCTGTATCTGTTTCACATGGATGTGATTTTTCTGAAGTTCCCTGAACTGATGTAATTTCAGACTCTGGCTTCATTTCAAGTTCTGTTAATGCTTCTGCTGTAGCGATATGGGCCTCAAGTTCTTGCGCTGCACCAATTCTGTCAATTACTTGCTCTTGTTCCTCCTTCTTGGGTATTAATCCTTCAATCACTTTATCCTCAAGTATTTCTCCATTTTCTAAGGATTTAGATGCAGAATGTTCCGTTTTAGTATCTGCTGTAGCTCTTTCAGTTTCTTCTGAAGGCTTGACCTCTACTTTCAAAGATTCTTCAGTTTTAGGCGCTTCTGTTTTGTCTAACAGTGGTTCTTTGATACTGATAACCTCCTGAACAATTATTTCTGGTGCTTCTCTTTTTACTATGTCTTTATCAATTTTTTGAGCTATGTTTGGTTCTAAAATTGTGGTTTTATGATTCTTTCCTTTGTCATTTTTAGTAATAATACTTGTTTCCTGAATGTCAGCAATGACATCAGCTCCTTTGTGACGTTTATCCGTACTAGTCTCAGAAACACTGATGCTTTTAACTGCATCGGCTTGGATTTTCTCGAAGATCTTTACAGGCAGAATTTCAAATTCATCTTTAGCTTCAATAACATCTTCATGTGTTAAACCCCCAGGCACTTGAATATGAGCTGTCAAACTTTTTTGTTCTTGTCCACTGTGTGTGTGGGTTTTGCTTTCTGGCTCAAGGACTTGAACCGCTTCATGTGGTTGTGTGTCATCTGGGTCACGTTTTGTTGTGATACTCTCACAACTAAGCATTTCATCTTTTTTACTATGTTTTACAACCAAGTCGTCTGATGTGACCTTTCGTTTAACAATCTTTTCCACCTCTGGTTGGATTTGTGGAGCACAGTGCCCCTCTGAACAACACCCTGTGGACTCACACTGCACTTCGTTTTCGTTTTTATCCTGCACACATGGCTGTTCTGCCGTTACTTCATCGCTTTCTTCCTGTGCTCTTTCTAAACATCCAGTGAGTTCGAATTTACTTTGTGACCATGCAAATTTCCCCCCATCTTCCTCCTGTTTGGCCACAGCTGCTTTAGCAACCACTGGTGTTTCATCCTTCAATATGAACTTCTCGAGGTAACCATCTCCCTCATCAGAATCAGAATATCGCCTTTTGAAAGACCTTTCGGAAACTACACTCTCCGTATCTGAGAAGTCGTCTTCTTTCTTTCGGTCTCCTAATGCGTCCTCATAAAGGTCTGAGTAGTGAAAGGACATCGCTCGTGGTTCCTCAAGAAGAACCTGGTCTATGATCTTTGGCGGTCCGGTGGGTAGGTATACAGGTGTGAGGATACATTCCTGACTTCCGAATAAGACCGAGCCACTCTCTTTCAGAGTTTTAGAGCTCTCTTTTGCTGTTTTTAAATTTCGGTCCTCAACCACAGGCTCTGCGTTGACCTTATTTCCATAGAACACTTCATCGAGATGTTCACCTGCGATTTCAACATCGCTGATAATTACGAAGGAATCCTCATCGTTGGCTTCATATGCTTTTGGTTCTTTCTGAGTCACCTCAGGTTCCTCTGGCTGGACAGGAACTTCTGGTACAAGTTTTTCTGTCAGTGTAGTACTATCACTAGGTGCCTGCTCATCTAACAGTGTAAATTTTTCAAGATAGTCCATATGAGTTTCATCCTTCTTTGGCTCAGCAGAGATCTGGAAGCTTTCATTTTGCTTTGTTTCAGCAATGTCTGTCTCTATGTTTCCAGGACAACTATTTGGAGTGACAAGTTCGTGCTTATGTTTGGATTTTATCTTTGGGGTATCATCCAAGTAGGCCAAATTCTCCACCAGTTCACTGCTATCTTCCTCATCTACTGTAGCAAGCTTAGAAGGTACAACAATGTTGAGTATTTCAAAACCCTCAGATATTAAACTAAAGAGATCTTGATCCTTGCTTACAGCAGACTGACTGTCCTCATTGTTTTCAGATCTGATATTCGGCACGGACACCTCAATCATTGCGGGTCTTTCCTCACCTACCCGACTTTTTGGCAGCCTGGAGCTTGTTTTTTTAAACCGGTCACCCAACTTGCCTCTGCTGCTTGTCTTTTTCCTCTTAATTCTGTCTTCATCCATTATGATCACGATATTCCCCTGCGTTCCAGAACCTTCCAGACTGTACTGTTCAGATGGCGAGCTTCCCTCTGAAGCCCATGGAGTTGAGCATCTACTGGAAGCAGTTTCCCATACTATCCCACTGTCCTCACTCTGTACTGTCACCATAGAGAAGGATGGGTCCACCATCAGGCACTGGAGTTTAGGCTTCACTGATGGATCTTGCACAACTTCCTTTAAACTAACCAGAAAGAGTTTAGAAAAGCTTCAACAAAGAAATGTAGTACAGGATTCTAAATGTAGATTAAAACGATTAGTTCAAATATGTCCCTTATGAAAATTAACCATGGTTTTATTGTAGTAAAATGTAGTAACCATCGTTTTTTGGCTTATTGACTACTTTCTGATATAACCAGTTTTATTACAAATACCATGGTTAAACTTGTTTAGTGTAGCAAAATCACGGTTAATTTGTGGTTACCATGTTTTTTTTGTTTTATTTGTAGTACAATGGTCTATTTTCGTAAGGGTATGGTAGAATATCTGCTTATTACAGACATAGAAGTGCATTTATCAATAGCTATTAGTACTGAATATAAAACCTATTTTAAAAATATTTATACAAATAATATAGTTAAACAAAACATAAATAGAACAATTATATTTTTAATGAACGTCTATATAAAATACATACACTACCAGTCAAAAGACTTTTAATGTTTTTTTTAGTGTCTTCTGCTCACCAAGCCTGCATTTATTTGATCCAAAGTACAGCAAAAACAGTACAATTGAGAAATATTTGTACTATTTAAAAGTTTTTTTATGTAATTTATTCCTGTGATCAAAGCTGAATTTTTAGCATCATTACTTAATCAATGTCATGATTCTCAGAAATCTTTCTAAAATTATGATTTGCGGTTTTTCAATATTTAAAATTTTAATACATTTGTACATTTTAATACACATGATTCTTTGATGAATAGAAAGATCCAAAGATCAGCATTTTTCTGAAATAAAAAGCTTTTATAATATTATACACAATAACATTTTTTGGGGAAAGAAATGATAGAAATTAATACTTTTATTTAGCAAGGATGCTTTAAATTGATCACAAGTTATTAAAAAATAATTTACAATATTTTATAATGTTACAAAAGATTTCTGTTTCAGATAAATGCTGTTCTTCTGAAATTTCTATTCATCGAAAAAAATTCTACTCAGCTGTTTTCAACATAATATTTTTTGAGCAGCAAATCAGAATATTAGAATAATTTCTGAGGGATCGTGTAAATGGAGTAATGACGTTAAACATTCATCTTCGAATTCACAGGATCCAATTACATATTAAAATATATTCAAATAGAAAAGTTATTTTAAACAGCAAAAACATTTAAAAATTGTGCAGTTTCTGCTGTATTTTCGATAAAATAAAGAGACATCTGTAATAATAATACTAAAAAAACATTAAAAATATTTTAACAATATTTAATTTGAACGACGGACAGCACATTCATATTTATACAGACCTAAGGGGAAATTATCCTTAATGTAAAACCTAATAACTAGAAAGCACCCGTGGGAAACAACCTTTTATGAAGTTCCTCAATCTCCTCATCGTCGTCGATATCCATTATTCCCGACCCCACGTCCTGCATTACCTCCATCTCTGGCTCTGCCCCCTCACGTTCTCGTCTCAAAGCACGATCCATTTCGATAATCGAAATATGGTGGTGTTATTTTAAAATAAAAAAGAGTTACGGAGAGTGCAGCTTCGTGTTTGGGATCATGTCTCGTTGAGCGCAGTTCGCCTTACTCAGCGGCAGCTGTAAATAGATTACAAATATTCTTGAGCTCAAGGCTGCGTACTTGGAAAAGAGTCACCGTGTCTCCGTTTTTCGTAACCGCGGTTAAAGATATTGCCATATATATTTGATTTCCTCGGTCAACTTTTAAACAATAGCACATAGTTAACTATGTCCTGAACAGTAAAGCTTGGATGAATCTGCAACGGCGGCGGTGTCCCCTGTAATATGACACGCAGAGAACACCGCCATGTCCATGAGGGACATGAGAACTCAGGCCACAGTAGTGTCAGTTTTCTTTGACTGAGCTAATTTTACTCTCTAACCCCTCCACATAGCCCTATCAACATTTCCAAAATCACATTATGCTATGAATCGAGAATAACAAGCCATTAATTAATGCTGTACTACAGTAAAACATAAATGTGACCTTGGACCACTAAACCAGTCATAAGGGTCAATTTTCTGAAATTAAGATTTATAGATCATCCAAAAGCTGAATAAATAAGCTTTCCACTGGTGTGCGGTTTGTTAGGATAGGGTAATGTTTGGTCAAACTGTTTGAAAATCTGGATCTGAGGGTGCAAAAAAAAAAAAAAAAAAAAAAAAATCGAAATATTGGGAAAGTTGCCCAAAATAAGTTCTTAGCAATTCATATTACTAATCAAAAATTAAGTTTTGATATATTTACGGTAGAAATTGTACAGAATGTCTTAATGGAACATGGTTTTTACTTAACCTATGATTTTTGGCCCATATAATGTATAATGCAACAAATATACATGCTACTTCTGACTGGTTTTGTGGTCCAGGATCACAAATCCCATTTACCAGCAGTTAAAGGTGTTACTGCAAGCTACTAAACAGCACACATGAAAAAAATCTCAACATATTAAACCTGTATTCTGCTTTAATCGTGCTGAAGAATTTACCTTAAAATTAAAAGTTATATTAAAAAGTTTTACCACTTTCACATACAAACGCCTTTCTCATTTTTTCCTACTCAAAACATATTGCCAACAAAATGAAAACAAACAAACTAGAAGACTAAAAGAGGTGACAAAAGGCAAATTACAATTCCATAGTGACATTTTAATCAATTAAATAAACATTTAAAAGACTGTACAAAACATGACAATGTAAGAAACCAATAGAAATATCACTGAAAGTAGTTTACAATTTTGGGGTTTTTGAGGAAAATAAAGATCACAGGAAAGCTGTTAGCATTAAATATGACCAGATTTTCTGTGTGGTTTTGCTTTGATTTCTGTGAGTTGGAAAAGGGTAATATTGGCTAATAAACCCAAAATTGCTATGAAAAAAAAAAAAGTTTGCAACAGCAAAATTATTTCCTGAATGCAGACTGTGTACCATATGGGCAAAAGATATTGCTCAGTGTCTGATGTTACATGTGCAACTCAAACATAGACACTGATGTTTTTGACTAGTGACCAGATAATATCCTAGTCAGCTCAATAGATTTGGCTCAACACATTCCACAAGGTCCAGTACACCCAAAAGCCCTCTGTAAAGAAGTAAAGTGTTTATTCCCACAATGTATAATTGAAGACTCAAGGCTGAATTCATCCTGTATGTTTATTCTTAGCTGAGGTCATGCTATCTTTTTTTTCTTGTGTTTGTGAGAGGCAGGATGAAGTTGAGATCCTTTCTCAGCTGCAGAACCTGGTAGGACTGTAAATGAACAATAAAAAAAGCTCATTACCGAACATGAACTCAGTGCTGTTCAACACAATGAGATCAGAATAGCATTTTGCAAATGTAACGACAAATCACAGTTTTTCTGTAGACCTTATTTCCCCATTTCTCAAAATTTAAAAGGAGGAAGCAATGATTCTTTGATGAATAGAAAGATCCAAAGACATTTCTGTATGAAAATAAACTTGCATAAAGTATAAATCCAGAGAGAAATGATCTGTTCTTAAAAGATAACTTGTATATACTTTTTATTCTGATTTTACCCTTTCTGTTGAACTACATATGGCATATGTAAACTCTAATTAGTGTCATATGTGACCCTGGACAACAAAACCAGTCATAAGGGTTCATCTAAAAAACAATTGAGATGTATAAATCATCTGTAAATGGAATTAATGCACTTTCAATTGATGTATAAGTTCTTAGCCATGCATATTACTAATCAAAAATTATGTTTTGATACATTTACAAAATATCTTCATGTGGCATGATCTTTACTTAATCCTAATGATTTTCGGCATTAAAAAAATTTGATTAGGCCATTAGGCCACGGGGGCAGCCGTGGCCTAATGGTTAGGGAGTCGGACTTGTAATCAAAAGGTTGCAGGTTCGAGTCCCAGGTCCGGCAGGGATTGTCGGTGGGGGAGTGAATAATCAGCGCTCTCTCCATCGTCAATACCACGACTGAGGTGAGACCCTTGAGCAAGGCACCGAACCCCCAACTGCTCCCCGGGCGCCGCAGCAATGCAATGGCTGCCCACTGCTCCGGGTGTATGTTCACGGTGTGTGTGTGTTCACTACTGTGTGTGTGCACTTGGATGGGTTAAATGCAGAGCACAAATTCCTAGTATGGGTCACCATACTTGGCCTCATGTCTCGTCACTTTCATTATTTTGACCCATACAAAGTATTTTTTCAATTTTTTTCAATGTTGTCAAATATTGCATCATTATAAACACTTAAATGCTTATTTTATTTACTCAAGTTTTTAGGAATGAGCTTTTTAGCTATTAAAATGATATTTTAATATTAATTAAATACATTTCTATTTTTAACAGCTTTAAGGAGGCTTACCTCTGTAAATGTTGCTTTGATGGCTTCAAACGCAACCTTATTGTGAACGGCTCTGGCTGTGTTTGTGCGATCAAATGGTTCTGAAAGTATAAATATTAAAGTTCTAAGGGGTTTCTAAACATTAATAAAAGTAAATAACTTATCCTTACTCATAGATTTTGGCACGGTTTACCTTCAACCAAAATTAACTGATTTCTCCATTCTTTGCAACTGGTCCTGGGGAGTGTTTTTGCCTCACGCACAGAGATCACATGCTTATCCCATCTGTGGAAAATAACAATTAACCTTAAAGACATGCTTTTCAATGCATTCAGGCTTGTTTATTCTAAGAAGCATAAGCACATATCCAGTGCTATGAGCATCAGAGTGGGCCATCTGGACCAGGGCCATCTGCAAAGCCAGAATTTCACCTGCTGTTGTCAATCTAGCAAAGTGACATGAAATAGGAGCTTTGCAGGTGGCTTAGATTTAGGTTTTAGTTTTTGTTAGCAACACTGGCCCCTATCTATTACAAGTAAATCTAAGCTGCTGTGTAAACTGGGATACAAACATTACACATTTGATTGACAATTATTCACCCTTGTGCTGTGCTGTTCCTGGTCCAAAAACACCAACCTTTTAAAAACTGTTTGTAAATCTCTCATTATGCGATATTATCACCAAATCTTGGACTCAGTCTTTTTGGTCATTATTTGATGAGAATATGTTTTGTGCGCAAAGAAAACAAAAATAACGACCAAAAATATTTGAACTAGGGGTGGGCGATATGGCAAAAATATAATTTATATTTTATCCCAGCAATTTTCCAAATTAACTTAATAAAAAACCAAAACAAAATATATGCCTAATCATTTTGCCATTACATACAAAACTGAACTATTTTAATACCTGAAACAATAGCTAAACCTTCACTTTACTTGTCCGTGTTCTGTTCCGTCTCTGAACGCATACACATAACAGTGCGAATTCTCTTTAGTGCTTTTAAAAACACAACAGCAAATAAACATTAATAAATCAAGCATGTCCCATTTTAAGTCATGTTACATAATTTTACTGATTTGCATGTGAAACTGAGCTTTTAAAGTGCACCAAAGGGCACAAAATCGTTTTATCTCGTTTATTGTATTTTCATAATCGTTTGGAGCCGAAATCGAAATTCAATTTCGATTAATTGCGTAGCCCTTCTGTATGATTTTGAGATTCATCTGTTCACACTGAGGACAAGGGACTTGGATGCAACTACAGAAGGTTTAAACGTTCACTAAATCTTCCGAAGGAAACAATGCATTAAGAGTCGGGGGTGAAAACTTTCAAACAGAATGAAGATGTGTACATTTGTCTTATTTTGCCTAAATATCATAGGTTTTTTTCATTTAGTACTATTCAGCAGCTACATAAGACACTTGCATCTTTCCCAAAAGACAAAATAAATTAAATTTATCCTGAAAAAGTGAACCTTTGAACCTTCTGTAATAGTTGCAATAGTCCCTCAGTTGTCCTCAGTGTAAAGATGGATCTCAAAAATCATACATTCATTGTTGGTTGTATATTCAAATATACAAAAATTCTGAAAAAAAAAAAAAAAAAACATTTTTATAAATTCAACTATTATTTTCTCTTGTGGACTATATGTAAACTTATGTGAAATATCTTATTCAGTTAAGTACTAAATAAAAAAAAAAAAAATGCATTTTGTATGATCCCTCTTATTTTTGTAAAATAATTAACATTTTGCAGATTCTGCAAGGTGTATGCAAACTTTTGACCTCAACTGTATTTTAACAATGTCCTTACTACCTTTCTGGACACTGAATGTGTCAATTGTGTTGTGGTCTACTAAGGGGTCAGAAAGCTCTCGGATTTCATCAAAATATCTTAATTTGTGTTCAGAAGATGAACGAAGGTCTTATGGGTTTGGAACGACATGAGGGTGGGTAATTAATGACAAAGATTTAATTTTTGGCTGAACTATCCTAAAATGACGACCTAAAATGAAAATGTTTCAGATTTTTTTCCAATGCCAATGATTTGTGCTATAAAATCAATAATGTTACTTACTGGAAAGAAGTGGCATAGTACTTCAGGAAACCCAAGAGCAAGTCTCCCAGGGATGATTGGTTTTTAGACACAAAAGCAGGAATATTGCTTGGTCTACTTGGCACAAGATGAATGTCCATCTTAGGGTTGAAGCACTCCTGCAAGAAATGGTTGCAGCATGAAGTCATCTCTTTAAAAAGCATATTTTAACGAATCATTCATTTATTAGACAATTTGCTTACAGGATAATCCATCTGAAGACATGGAATGACAGGTTCGGGAAGAGCTATATGAGGTTGAAACAATAAACAATTAGAGCAGAACAAAAGCAGAAAAGCAGAAGACTTACTGCATTATGTTTAGTGAGTTAGGCGTTAATCCAAAATTTTAGAAAAATGACTTACTCTGAAGGTAATGCAGGACCATAAGAACCAGTGTGTAACTGCTCAGTGTTCCTCGGCTGGCATCATTGATGCCTTGGTAACTAGCCCACTTCTTTATCACAAGGATGATGGGACGAACACGTTTTTCAACTGAAATATATAAACTAGAATAAATAACTTTTACATGAAGATTTCAATTAGGTACACATTTCTGATCTTACCGTAGGCATACGTCCGCAGTAAGAAGGTGTTTCTGATACCGACAGTGTTGTTGACGTTCAAGTCAAACTCCACACCACTAGGATGTAAAAGAATTCCAGGAAAAAAAAACTGTGGTTAGCTGATGTATTGACTCTTTGTTTTCAGATGATACTGTCTTCCATGACCTCCCAGTAAACAATCAAACCTGTTTGCCTGCTACATTCACACTGTCAGCGCTGGTTAAATAGTTCACTACAGTTCAAAAGTTCAGGGTTGGTAAGATTTTTTTTAATAGTTTCGAAAGAAGTCAATTATGCTTACCAAGCAGGGTCAGAAATTAACAAGGGCTTGTGGCAAAAACGCTATGAAAATGAACCAAAATGCACCTTAAATTCAAGACAAAGGGGCAAAATATGCCCCTGCACTATTAAACCACGTATTACAGTTGGCTCGCTTGAAATGAAATGTGAAAAATGAACAGTGTCAATTTGCAGAATTACATTTCGATTCGCTCACACCGCATCTGTTTTGTGCAGTGCTGAACCTTATAACCAATCAAGTGTGTTTCTGGTGAACTTAAGAATGCATTGGCCAATCAGAGGCTCTTAGGTTAGTCAATAATTACATTAATTAGATAATCTACAATATTGTTTTGCCATAATATTGCAGCCCTATGTGCTCCTGTTTTTTTACATGTAGCTATCATTTAGATAAAAGTTTAAACAGCCTATTGTTATTGTCAAGTTTGAATATTGATTAAAGTAAATGGGTAAATTTAAGTTTTTGACATTGAATACAACATAGCATGTTGATTATAATAATAAGGCAATTATAAAAATTGCCCTCACAAAATGCCCCTTGAAATCAAACTTGTTACCAAGTCATTAAAAGAAAAAAAAATGATCAAAAATAAAAATGCTAATACTTTTTGTTTATTCTTATTTATTTTTATTATTTTTCCTTTTTTTTTTTTCTCATTTAATTGTCTTTTTTCTTTTCTTTTTTTTTCCTCCCCTAAACGTTGTACACTGTTAATACTTCGTCAATTACTATGTAATTGCTGTGTACACTTTGACTATTTTGAAAAACTCAAAAAAAAAAAAAAAAAAAATGCTAATACTGTTAAATATTACTGCAATTTAACATTTTACTATCATTTAGTGTAATTGAATACAATTTTCAGCAACAATTTTTCCATTCTTGAGTATCAGAAACCATTCTAATATGCTGATTTACTGTTTAACAAACATTTCCTATTATTTAAAGGCTGAAACAGTTAAGCAGCATATTTTTCTGGAGACTGTGATAGTTTTTCTGGATTATTTGATGAATTGAAGGTTCAAAAGAACATTTATTTGAAATAGAAATCTTTTACAAAACTTTACCTTTTGTAAATAAATAAATAAATAAATAAATGGCTTTATGGTCACGTTTGATCAATTTAATGCATCTTTTCTGAGTAAAATTATAATTAATAATAATGATAATTATTATTATCATTGAATGATAGTGTAGGCACACCTATTTCTGACAGCAAACACAACACAAAAACTGAAAGGACCTACCTGACTCTGTCCATGAATTTCAGAATGGGCACTTTGGCTCTGATGAGCAGAGGCCTCATAATGTAAGCTGTAAAACAGCATTAATGCTATTACTGGATGAAACAAAGTGACTTCTGTATGTTTAAAAATGTATGCATAGCAGATCACTTACACAGCGTGGAAAACAATTTCCGTACACGACTAAGAACACAGACAGCATCTTTTTTCTGGATTACCTACAGGGGAGTATGTATAGAGTTATATCTAAGACAGCAAAGCCTGAACAATTAGTGTAGAAACTATTGGAACAGAATGTAAACTCAAAGCACCTTTCCTCTAGAACACACTTACCATTCCCCTTTCGATGACAAGACAAAGATCAGCATCACTGCTGCGACTACCAAAGCCATTTAGAGATGACCCAGCCAAGAAGACTCGTGCACCTTGACCAAAAAAGAGAGAATTTAAAATAACATTTGCTCCATTCAAGATGTTGACAAGCTTGTTTCTTCATCAGTACAGGTTTGGAAAAATTTAGCATTATATCCTCTGCTGTGAATGGGTGCTGTCAGAATGAAAGTTCAAGCAGCTAATAAAACATCACAATAAACCACAAAACTACCAAAAGTCTATCAATTCATGTCATGGGAAGACTATCAATTCATGTCATGGGCTGTGTTTTGTAAAGAACAAATCCATCATTAAAACATTTTTAACATCAAACCCTTGATTCTGGCTAAAATATGAGTCATTTATCCATAATATTGCTTCGTAACCTCGGCTGAGAAATATTCAGTCTAAAACAATTCTAAACATTTCAGTGGATTTTGATGTGAGAGGAAGAAGTGTTCTCCAGAGGAGAACTCATTTTCTCCAGAAGCAAACAATTAAAGGTTAAATGCCTTAAAGATTAATTAGATTTTTTTTTAAAACACAGTTTTTCACTTCATGACATGGTAACTGATGGACTGGAGTGGTGCAGATTACTTGTAAATTATTGTGATGTTTTTAATCAGCTGTTTGGACTCTCATTCTGATGCAGAGGATCCAAAATCCAAATAAAAAACAAATAAATATCTGTAAATATGAGTGTAACGTACATGGGAAGATTGTCTGGATGTCTCTTTGCAGTGCTGCTCGGCAATGTTCCTTCTTCTCCAGATCATCATTCTGTTGCTCACAAGCATGAAACAGGTCGAGAATCTGCTGACTTAGCTGTGGGCAGAAGCATAATATACAATACTGAAAAATATACACTTACTCTAAACTTAGCCATTTACTTCTGTTCTTCAGATAAAGTCATGTGACTAAGTTAGCTTACATTCCTGGGCCGTGTTCATGAAAATTCTTAGTGCAAAAAGTTGCTCCTAGTGACAAAATTCTAAGAAAATTCTTAGAAATGTGTGTTTCTCCTCTTAAAATTAAAGAAAATATCCTAGTATAGAAAAAAGTAATTCTGAAAGCATCTTAAAAGAGGTCTTAAGGTCTAAAATTGTTAGGAGTACGGATGAAGACTTTTAAGAGGCTTAAGAGTTTCTTTAGCAGTGGAGAAAATGGACGAAATATGAAGAGGGAGAAGAAATATGTTGTACGTAATGCATGACAGTGAGTTAATAAGATGCTGCTACACATTAGATTGTGTTTGTGACCGATCTTTTTAGAGACATTAGCAAAGAAATGTCAGAAATAGCACAGAAATGTCATAGTGGCAGAAATAGGAGTAATCACCAAATTAACTACATTAACATATTTGGCAACTGGAAAAATACATTATTAATACATATTAAATACATTAAGTAAGACATTAACAGCATAGTAAAAAAATATAATAATAATATAATGTATATATATATATATATATATATATATATATATATATATATATATATATATATATATATATATATATATATATATATATATATATATATATATATATATATATATATATATGTGTGTGAAGAGTTCAAAGCCATCTCGGTCAAAAATGAGATAATGATACTGAGTGAATGCTTTTGACACATATTATACATCCATCAAATACTTTTACTTCAAACTCGCTAAAATCCCAGCCTCAGCCCAATCAGAAGTACCAATACTTACATAGAAACCTATACATTGGAGCCTGATAAAAATGCATTTTTTAAAGAAAGACTTCATATAGATTTAGAGGCTTTTGCATCTAAACTCTTCATACATATATATATATATATATATATATATATAAAATTTCACAGTGAAGGCTTAGACCCTACACTTATAGGTGTTCTTTTGATGTCCTGCTTGGACAACCAACCAATCACAATCTTCAAATGGCTGTGTCATAGCTAGCAACAGGGTCAGCCCCGCCTCCTCACTACGATAAATGTTTTTGTCTTTTAAGTTGCTCTTAGATCGGTTCTGAATCACTTTTAAGCTAAAACTCCAAAGTAAAATTTTTAGGTTAAATTAGGAGCTTTCTGAGAGGATTCTTAGAAGTTTTAAGAATACGGGCCCTGGCTTGTATTTGTGCGTTTACCTTATCATTGACTGATGATGGGGGAAAGGTGCTCTGATAGGATCCCTCCCTCAAAGATGGCACACAGCCTCCAGGTTTAGAAGCGGTAGCTGAGCATGTGGGGATGCTGGAATAAGAACTAGACGTTTCTCTGCTAGTCGTTGGTGGCGACGCTGGTTGGAAGGTAAAGTTTGCATTTCTAGAAGGTTGGTTGTGAGGACCTGGAGAACCATAGCGATGTCTCTTCAGGTCATTCTGATTGTGATTGTCTCTCCGTCTCCTGCCACAGTAAAAGACATGCTGTTTGAGGCAGAGAACTAAACACGTCCCATTGATTAAAATGCAGATTAGCAACAAGAATTCCTGTGGTTTGTAGTTACGCGTTTTAGATGCCAGAGTGCTGCTTACTTTCTGTTGCTTCCTTTTACTCCATTTGGACTGAACGAAACATCAGGTTGTTCCACTGGATTCCAATGATACTTTGGATTCAAATGAGGAACATTCATCGGTGGACCAATGCAGCTATGGAGATGGATATTGAATTGATCAAATGGATATGTGTGACACTAGACCACAAAACCAGTCATAAGGGTACATTTTTTGAAGTTGAGATTTAAACACAATCTGAAAGTTTGATAAATAAGCTTTTCATTTATGCATGGTTTGTTAGGACAATATTTGGTGGAGATACAACTATTTGAAAATCTGAAATCTGTGCAAAAAACAATTCTAACTTTTGACAAAATCGCATTTAAAGTTGTACAAATGAAGTTCTTAGCAATGCATATTACTAATCAAAAACGTGATTGTCTCTCCTTCTTCTGGCACAGTAAAAGACATGCTGCTTGAGGGAGAGAACTAAACACATCCCATTGATTAAAATGCAGATTAGTGACAAGAATTCCAGTGGTTTGTTCTAGATGTCAGAGTGCTGGCTTACCTTCCTGATGTTTCTTTCAGTCCAAATGGAGTAAAAGGTTGTTTCACTGGATTCCGCTGACACTTTGGAATCAAACGAGGAACATCCATCGGTGGACCAATGAAGCTGTGGAGATCGACACTAAATTAATTAAATTAATTCAAAGAATATGTATTACATTGGAACACAAAACCAGTCATAAGGGTCAATATTTTTGAAATTGAGATTTAAACAATAAACAAGCTTTTCATTGATGTATGGTTCGTTGGGAAAGGGCAATATTTGGCCGAGATACTACTATTTGAAAATCTGTAATCTGAGAGTGCAAAAAAAAAAAATAAATAAAACTTTTGAGAAAATCGCATTTAAAGTTGTACAAATGAAGTTCTTAGCAATGCATATTACTAATCAAAAATATTATTTTTTTTAAAGAACTAAACTTGTCCCATTGATTTAAATGCAGATTTAAATGCAACAAGAATTCCAGTGGTTTGTAGTCACGTGTTCTAGACGCCAGAGTGCTTCTTACTTTCTGTTCCCTCCTTTTACTTCATTTGGACTGAAAGAAACTAGAGCTGCAGTGATTATTTGTAAAGTATTAATTATGAGAAACCGTTTGAATAAAACATTGAACGATTAATAGCAGAAGTTACTATTATTTTTTGATAGTTTAACTAAAGAATTTATCAACTGATAAGAAAATTAATTGATTCATTGAAAAATAAGCAATAGATTAGTCGACATTAAAAATAATTGTAAGCTGCAGTTGTAAAAGAAACATCAGGTTGTTCCTCTGAATTCCACTAACACTTTGAAATCAAACGAGGAACATTCACCAGTCAACCAATGAAGCTGTGGAGATGGACACTGAATTAATTAAATTAATTCACAGAATATGTAACACTGGACCATAATAAGGGTACATTTTTGTGAAATTGTGGTTTAAGCAACAAACAAGTTCTTCACTGATGTATGGTTTGTTAGGATAGGAAAATTTTGGCTGAGATACTACTATTACTACTAACAACAACAAAAAAAAAAAAACTTTTGAGAAAATCGCATTTAAAGTTGTTCAAATGAATTTCCTAGCAATGCATATTACTAATCAAAAATTACGTTTTGAAATATGTAAGGTAGAACATTTACAAAATGTCTTCAAGGAACACAATCTTTACTTAATATCCTAGTGATTTTCGGCATAAAAGAAAAATCGATCATTTTGACTCATACAATGTATTTTTGGCTATTGCTACAAATATACCTGTGCTGACTGGTTTTGTAATCCAGGGGCACACATATGTATTTTTAAAGCACAATATACACTCACTTTGCTACATTCAGATGGAAATCCTCAATCCTCTGTTGGTGGGACAGAGTGTGAGGTAGAATGTGATGGAATAAATGTTCAGATTGCCCATCTTTATGGGAAAAGGCATAAGCTCGAGGGAACATCCTCCTGAACCAGAGCAAACATCTACCGCCTGCAGCTTTACAAACATAAGTCAGTTTGGAGACAACAGTCTGAAAACAGATTACTTTTAAATATGTTTTTCTAACCATTTCTGTGATTTTTACTGTCACTTTCAACTTTAACAATAAACGTTCAATGTAAAGTGATATTGCGGTGATATGAAAGTATACCGAGAAATTTGTGATAACCCCTTTCGCGATAAAAATTTAAATTGAGAGATTCTGATGTCATTGAACATATTATCCGAATTAAGAAGTACGATTAAATTAAAGCAAAACATGCGACTGATTAGCCGACTAGCGCTAAAACATTACAACAGTTTACTAGTTTACAGTAAAATTGTTTACGACCAGATGTATAAAGGCTGTAATATTTGCTGTAATAACTGTAAAAACAGATTGTTCTATATAACAACTTACAAAAGAAGAACTCACCAGTGGGGCTGGCAAGTTTGCTAAAGGAGAGAACACAAACGCTTGTAAGAAATATCAAAATACCATACCCTCTATTTCCGGGTTATTGCGTACGCTCGCCTCTGATTTCAGAGTAAAAGTCCGTGCTACAGAACATGTGATGATGGAAAATTAGCGGTTTGTTTATATTCAAAAATATAATGGAGTGGAGTCACTTTTTAGGGAACACGGAAGGCTGCTTTTGGTTCCTTTGGATTTTTCTTATGTTTCAGTTTGAGTAAAAAAAAGGGCCTGTGGTAAACATTACTAAAAGATAATTGGCCAGTCTATTCTACAGCATAAATTACAAACGGTCATATCTCAAACGTCTCAAACATTTTGAAGTGACTGTATTCTTTCTTTCTTTCTTTCTTTCTTTCTTTCTTTCTTTCTTTCTTTCTTTCTTTCTTTCTAACTATGTGTAGAGTGCAGAGTGGAAGTGGATTTGCCTGGAGCAAGGAGTGGGTTTCCTAAAGTAAAAGTTGGAGCATTTGAGTGGGTTTCTCTCACACACTAGTGAAGAGTAGTGAAGAAAAAAGGATATATGTGAGTACATAATGTGTTGTGCAGGTATGGAAAATCTCTCTTGCTCCACTCCACTTATTTGTGACTCTGGACCACAAAACCAGTCATAAGGGTCAGTTTTCTTAAATAAGCTTTCCACTGATGTAGGATAAGACAATATTTGGCCGAGATACAAGTATCACACTTGCAATCATGCTGTTGTACTGGATTTCAGCATGACTGCGTTTGCCTATGGGTGTGATAATTCACAGTAACCGCTCATTTGCTCCTATATAAAATGTCAAAAAAAAAACAAGATCACCAGTTAGGGGGGCAGTCATGGCCTAATGGTTAACTACTGGCAGTGAGTAACCAGCGCTCTGTCCACCCTCAATATCACGACTGAGGTGAGTCCCTTGAGCAAGGCACCGAGCCCCCAACTGCTCCAAGGGTGCCACAGCAATATGGCTGCCCACTGCTCCGGGTGTGTGTTCCATAGATGTGCATAGATGCCTTATTCAACCACTCCAGATACGTTGACCCGTCTGCCATTTTGGAACAGTCAACTTGACGTAATAATCACCATAATATTCAATGAACATTCAAAGACATACAAGCATACTTGCTGTCGTAGACGCACATAGTCAACGCGCTCAAAGGTTTCAGGAGACTTCTATTCAAAAAAATTTTAATTAGTCATTTCACATCATGAGAACAACGTAACACGTGGTATTTTAATATGGCATGTTATAACAAGAATATCTATGGCAAGAGCTCTTTTCAGTCACTGCATTCTTTTCCTCATGATTATTTTTTTCCCTTTGCATTCCGCTGTAATAGTATGAATAAGAACAACATATACTGCACATTTTTGGTCTGTTTACAGATGTTTATTATCTGTCAAAATGACGGAAATCACGCAATGATTTGATTAAATAGTATCACACAATGAGTAAGCAAATTAACTTTAATTAACAGCTATATTACTAAAGTGATATTTTACTGGTCTGTTATTACTGTGGATAGAATCTTACTTTTGGGGTATTCATGTTTTGTTGAAAGTACCTTGTTTATGCTTTTACGCTGCTTTTAAATGTCATTTTAATGTTCGATGGTTAAAGGGTGAGTAGAATAGTGTCATCTCATTGTATCCAATTAAAAAAAAAAACATTAATGCATTCATAGAGCGAACCTTTCACTGATTGTTTACAGCTTAATGAAAATGACAAGCGTCATGGGCAAATATAATTTTTTTCTTAAATATATATATGTATGTGTGCGTATTTATATATACACAATAAATGTACACAGCACACATACATATATTATGTAAACAAAAAAAATTATTTTAGATGCAGTAAATGGTGATTAATTGTTTGACAGCACTAATACGATTTATGAAGCTACAAGGACATTTTTTGCATAAACCAACCCCAAAATAACAACTTTATTCAGCAATTCATCTTCCTTGGGTTACCATCTTCCACCATTATTGAGACTACCATGACACATACGTGTGGTACTCTCATTAATGGCAGAAGTCGGTAACTTGCGGAAGAAGAATTGTTGAATTAAGTTGTTATTTTGGGGTTTTTTTGCGCAGAAAAATACTCTCATAGCTTCATAAAATTATTATTGAGCCACTGATGTCACATGGACTATTTTGTCGATGTCCTTACTACCTTTCTGGGCCTTGAATGTAGTTGTGTTGTCTATGCAGGGTCAGAAAGCTCATCAAAAATATCTTAAGTTGTGTTCCGAAGATGGGTTTGGAATGATATTAGGGTATGTAGTTAATGACAGACTTTTCATTTTTGGATGAACTATCCCTTTAAGGAGTGTAAATATCCTTGTTACACTTGGAGTACACAAGAAATGTTAAAGGTATAATATTAAAAAACAGTAATTGGGTTTCAGTTTAATTAAAATTTTCATAAAACGATGACAATGACTAATTATTGTTACGAATGTAAATTACGATGATTATTGTCGTAAAATCCTACGATGAAAAAGTGGCAGGTGTTTTTAATGGGGGAAGAGCGTGCCAGGGGGCGTTGTTGTGGGATATTGTGTGGTATGTGTTATGACCATCGACTGACAGTAGATTCATCTTTAGAGCCACACGCCCACTGAGAGAGAGGCAGCGGCTCTTTATTCACCCCCAGCGCCACCGTTACCTCGCGCTCTTCAAAATTACCATATAGGCGCATTTTCGACTCGCGGAGATGCGAGGTGAGCCCATCGTGTGCCAAGCTAGCTGAAATTGGGCAGTATTAGTGGGCAATTCGCCGTGGGATTCATTCAGTTCATCTGACAGCCTACATACAGAGCGCGTAACGAGAGACGCAGAATGCCGCTGCTCATAATGTGACTGACCGCGCTCACCGCATCCAAATCCGCTACATTCAGCTGGAAGAAGAAGAAACTCGGTGATCAACAAATCGATCAAAAAACGGCAACATGGGGTAAGTTGCTTGTAAATACCGAAACGTACCGTAGGAATTGGCAGCTCACAGCCTGGTCGTTTTAGCACCGGTCTTATGAGGACAGGGCAGAATGTAAGGGCAGTTATTCATGTTCATCAACGCCTTTAGTGTCCTTTTTTATTATGCATAGGAATGTATGAATGAGAAAATTTGTAGTTTATAGTGCTTAATTATGGCATGAATATATTTATGTGCATGATGTATTAAAATATCATATATACCCACACACACACACACACACACACACACAGATATTAATTGCATGTTATATAGCCTACCTTATATATTTATTCTTTAATTCATTGTGATAACCATTTTTGACCACTGAGAATAAAGTCTGTTGGTCAGCTGTGTATGATCTATGGTATTATTTTGTAGTAAATGATAACAAACATGTACTCTGAATGAGAATGAACATTAGCTAATTTCATATATTGATGTGCTGCAGTGCCAAAGGCCTTTAATCTCGTCATGCTTATGTAATCTACATTTCAGCAGAGCGTCGCTGAATGGCACAGCCTCATCAATACAATTTTGGAGCCAATATTGGCAATGACATCTGATATATCTGTACATGGAATTTCCAATCTCTGAATCTCAGTCCTAGATTGAACTGAAATATAGATTTTAAATAAAGGTGACCCTATACATGGAAATTCAAACTTGGGTGCTTGAAGGGTCTTCAGCTTACTATTCGTTTTTGTCTGAATGACCTAAAATCTTTTCATTGGTATATGGTTAAATATTTTCCCAGGGTGGTCTTTGAACAGTGTCTGGAAGTTTAAGTGATCATGTTTTCATTTTAAATGTTTTGTTATATAAAAATTGATCTTCTTGTTGAGGGACAGCATTTTCTTTTAAAAAATAAATACCTAAAAACTTGAATTGCTTTGAGGCCCCTCTTCTTCATTCTTAATTAAATTATCACCATTGAAAGATTCAAGCGCTGTTCAGGGAGTGTATTACTCTGGAGGAAATTATTCCCACTTCCTACTCAATTCAGCAGCACACAATTCAATTTGCTACATGCTATAAACGGTTTGATTGTTATGTAGTATGCTTGCTAACATTACTGAACAGCCATTGTTAAGGCAGTAGTGGGGTAATAGAGTGCAACAGTCTGGTCCTGGAAGTAAAAACCTCATTTATTTTCTCCACAGGGAAAATAATTTTTAACAATAACTGATAAATCTTTAAAGACAGACCTACTGTGAGCTATGAGATTGTTAATAGTTGGTATATGCTTTTGTTGAAGCCATCTGTTTGCTTTATTTAACTTTTTTTTTAAAATAATTTCATTCAAAAGCGGAATTCATTTAAAAAAAAACTACATTACCCACAATGCTGTGCATATATTCCACCAATCAGAGTTGCAGCCAGCAAATCAGGCCAAAAGAGTGCTGATCTCCACCCACTCCAATAAAGCGCTGCAAATGACGCAACTGAGTCAGTTCCCTCCCTAATATAGTTTATAGATATCATATAATCAACAACTTAATAAAATTAAATAGTAGATTGTAGTTCTTTCTCTCATTAAAGTCATTGAGAACACAGTCTTGTACCTTTGTCTTTTTGTCCAATTTTGAAAATTTAGCTTCATATAAAAGATTGTAATTTTGTGATTCAACTTGTTGGCTCTTAAAGGGTTAGTTCACCCAAAAATGAAATTTAGCCCATTATTATTTAGCCTCACTCTCCAGGCATCCTAGTTTTATATGACTTCCTTCTTTCAGACGAATCCAGTCAGAGTTATAGTAAAAATGATCCTGACACTTCCAAGCTTTATAATGGCAGTGGGTGGGTTTCAGTCCACAATAAGTCCAATAAAGTGCATCCATCCATAATAAAAAAGTGCTTCACATGGCTTCGAGGGGTGATTAAAAGCCTCATGGGGTGATATGATGCATTTGTGTTAGAAGTGATGAACACGGACACAGTGGAGAGACCAAAACAACGTTCATGATTTAGAAGTACAAAACGAGGATTTGTAAAGTAAAAAATGTTGAAGGATTTTGCTAAAGTAAGTAAATTTTGCTTCCTTTGCTCCTGTAAACAAATGTTGTTTTTTGCGAGGATTACCGGTGTCCTACATCATCCGTGTACGACCAGTTGTCACAAACTAGATTCAAGTGATTATTACGTTTAAAAAATTGATATTTTTCCTACACAAACACATCGATTTACAACAGGAGGCCTTTATTCATTTTCTTTTGTGTTGTTCTAACATTACAGACAAACATAACATTATGTATTTCTTGGTGTATTTGGTGCCACCTATAGTTGTGGGTGTATTATTGACATGTCAAAGTCTAGATCCTGAATATAAGACAAACGCATTTTTTTAGATGTATTTCCAAGAAAAAAACTTGTCTTATATTCAAGTCAATACAGTATTTTTTAATGGAAAAATACTAAATGGGCCTGTGGTAGGGGCTGTTGGGGCTTTTCTTCCATCTAGTCTACCCCCTGCTGAATGCATTGAGAAATTAAAGAGATGAAAAATATAAGCAGTGCATCAGAAATACATACTGTAAAATGAAAAGTGAACTATTTTGCTTATTTTTTCTTAAACAGATGGCACTTTTTCCAAGTCAAGATTAATCATGCTACCAGCAAGGTTATGTAACCGACCAAATACATTCTTATCCATGTATGTCCACTGCCTGTACACACTATTTAAGATCACTCAAGCTTGAAGTGTGGCAGAAGTTTCGTTTTCGGAAATACAGATGTTTGTGTAAGGGGTGGATGAAATAGACTGCTAGCTCTGGATGGTGGTGGGTTGTTAAAGGTGGGTGGTGTGAAATCATCTCCCTTGTGTGTTGATGTTAATATAGAGCTGGCTATGTTTGTTTGTATTATATAATTGACTGTATATCATTTGCATTTAACATTGTACAGTCTTGGCTTTGAGATACATTTGACTGTTGAATCCAGTGGATTGTATGATCAGTTTGTTCAAACTAAGCAAAGAATTGTTTAATAATTACTGTAACAACATTTCAAGAGATTTATATATTCTTAAAATGCTCTGAGGGTTTGCGTTTTTAGAAACATTTTAAAAGGAAATCTAGTTTTTATATTCCTTTTAGAAATTCAGGCTGCTCTGCCATCCTGTTTTCTGTGTGGGTGGTTGACATTTAACCATGAATTGATGAAACATGAAAAGAAAAATCTTAGCAAACAAGATATGAAAATCATGTTGTTTATACTGTTGGCTACTAAGAAAATACAGTTTCTTGAGTTGTTTGTATTTTAACCTAATTTTGTCACATTTGTCACTGCATGTGTTATTATATACTAGTATATTTTATATAAAATATAATATTTTATAAAATATAAATTTTATATATATAAATATTACAATTATTGTTATACTTCAGTCATTTCTAAAATAAAGCATTGATTAATGCATTTTTACTGTACTTTGATCAATATATATATATATATATATATATATATATTTTTTTTTAGGAATGACACTAAGTATGTTTTATGAAAATTGGTATCCAAACAAGTTTATAAGCATAAACACTACCAGTCAAAAGTTTCAGAACTGTAAGATTTGTATTATTATTATTTTTTTTCCAAAAGTACAGCAAAAACAGTCAAATATTTTTACTATTTAAAATATGTGGTTTCTATTTGAATACATTTTTAAATGTAATTTATTTCTGTGATTTCAATGCAGAATGTTTTGCATCATTACTCCATCACACAGTCATTATTTCATATAAATGCTGGTCTTTGGATCTTCTTCAAAAAATGTACTCAACTGTTTTAAATATTGATAATAATAATAAATGTTTTTTGAACAGCAAATCGGCATATTAGAATGATTTCTGAAGGATCATGTGAAACTGAAGACTGGAGTAATGATGCAGAAAAATTTGGATGATCGCTCACATGAAATTACATTTTAAAGTATATTCAAATAGAAAGCAGTTATTTTAAATAGTAAAAATATTTCACAATATTACTGCTTTGGATCAAATAAATGCAGGCTTGGTGAGCAGAAGAGACTTCTTTAAAAACATTAAAAATCTTACTGTTCAAAAAATTTTGACTGATTTAGTATCAATTTAGTATCAATACTACTTTTATTCCATTTTCACTAATGTGGCAATATGACTGATTCCAGTCTGTTTACTGTTTCATTCTTTCCCCAAGGATGCCTTTATTTCATGTCCTGTTTTTGTTCTCTTTGCGCTTTGCGTTTGTATATTAACTTCCAAGTATATTTTACTCAAGTGAAAACAGAGTTTACAATATAAACATATTTTAAGTTACTACATTTTATAACTGTCTATGGACAAAACAGCACGTGATGTCATGTGAACCACCCATGTGTGGTGACTGCAACTGAATTTTTATCGAATTTAAATGCTAATTATGCAACAAGCCTTTGATGCTCTTCAGAGATCTTCCGCCTCCACGGTGCAGCGTAAGCACTTCTCCATACTCCTCAGCTCTCCCTCAACTAAGCTATCCTTTTTCTTTTCCTTCGCCTTCCTTGTCTTTTCCTCTCATTCCTGCACATCAGCCCAGCAGCAGCTGATTAGAAGCACGCTAATGCAATTGAATATGGTGATTAATTATCCTGGGAATAGAAGCAACAAACCGTCTGTATCTGTGCTTGGGATATTATCCCCTTCCCCCATTCTATACATTTCTCACTTCTGATCCTATATTTGAATAAGCAGGAAGGAATATATTGGGATTGATTGTGATTCTTCCTGCATGGGATTTGAAGGGTGTTATCTGTGGAATTGGGTCAGAGGAGTGTAGGGTACGGGAATGGTATGGAAAAGCTTCATCTGCTGATCACTGAGCATACAGTAGTCAAGACAGATTCTGTTTGACATTGATTTGAGGCCAGTTTCGAGAGTAGAGTAGTGTGTTGGGAAAGGGCCAGTGAGTAGGATATACTGTAGTGGGCTTTCCTCTGTGTTTGATTTGGATTTTGAAAACCTCTCATGTATCTTCCTACACTCTCTAGCAGGTCAGTTAAATTTTTTTGGTTCCCTAAAGGACCTGTCAGTAAAAAGTTCTTAAAAGAAACATTATTTTCTTACTGTAAAGAGCATTTAGATAAAAATCAAAAGATTATTTTTCCATTATAAAGAACCTGCTGTGCAGTGGAAAGGTTTAATGGAGTTTAAAAGAAGAAACTTTATTTGCAACGCCCACATCTCAAAATCCAATCAGCAACCAATGGAAAGAACCAAGTCCTTGCCCTATATTTTTTCTTTCTTCAGTAATCCATGAAACAAATATATGTCACAATATGGAAAAACATCTACAGTCAAACGAAAAGTTATAGAGATACCTTCAACATTTCTCACATAATCACAGTTTATTTGCTATAGTTTAGAAAATGGTAATAAAATATGACAAGAACAAGTTAAACTGTGTCAGAACAAATTTATCTTGATAATAACAGATAACTTTGATAGAAATGTAATGGATTACAGTCAAAAAATCAGAGAACTGTTAGTATGACAATATTTACACAACTATCAATACTTTGTTGGTCTGTGGTGTAAAAATGTTTCATTAGCAATTAAAGGAAAAAACACTTGGTCATGTCAAAGTGTCTGAATAATTTTTGGTCCCAAATTTTTAGCAGTTTTACTGGTAGTCCACCGTATGAAGAATTTTCGGGTATAGTATGTCACACTTTACTTTATTTTGCTATCCTCACTTACATAAATGAACTATAGTGTCCTGTACCAGCTAGTAAAAAAAAAAAATTGTCTGATGTTTGAATATTTTTTGGTTTTACTGTATTTGTTACTCCTGTTTTATTGTGACTTCAACGTTACAGTAGGTATTCCCTTTTTTAACTTCTACGAGGCTTCTAGTTTCATCTGCTTTAAGTTATTTTAGCTGTATATAAACTGCTTAATGTTGTAAACTATTGTTATTATATTATTTACATTTAGTATTGTTGTTCACACATACTGTCTGGTAAATTACCAGTAAATTACTGTTCAAAGATTATGTGTGAACAGGACCTTTTCAGAAATATCTGTAAGTTTATTCTGCCAGTTTACTGGAATGAAAAGTTGTAACATTACCAGGTAAATTACTGTGTGAACGGTATCACTGTGTGAACACAGAATGAGATTACAGGTACAAGTACGTTCGAGTTTGTTTACTCTGGGCCAGTCATAATGTTCTGATGACGAAAACATCAAAATGAATGAAAATCAAAATGAAAACATCAATATAAACACTGGCCGCGTATACCTCTGCATGTTTCCAAACACAACACTGAGAGGTGCAGCCATTTAGAGGTCATTTCTGGTTAATGATATCACAGAATTTACCAGTGTTTTGAACTTTGAACATTGTGGAAAGCGCATTTTTGTATTTACCAGTAAAGTTGAGGTGTTTCTTGGAGGTTACAGAATGATCATGTGACTTTTATGTACGCCAGTGATCTGTAAATGCGGAAAACATGTTTCCATTGCAGTTTTGTGATATATTGCCTGAAAAACCATGCAAGCATACATTTTTTTTTTTTTTGCGATATATGGGAGTTTTTGTGGAATTTACATGTTTCCATTAGCCATATTTTTTATTTCAAATTTGCGCATATTGAAGGGTAATGGAAACGTGGCTAATCAGACTGTTAGCATATTTATTTCGTATTTGCTCAGTTTAGAAATGTTTCAGATTGTCTTTGCACCTTTAACTAATAATAATAAATGCTGTAAAAATGGTTGTTCTTTGTTCATTTATGATACATCATGCAATAACCAATGTTAACCATCTGAACCTTACTGAGAAGTGTCACTGTTCAGCTTTGGCTGTGTGAATGCTAATTACTGATGACATGTACAGTATGCATCACTTGGAATGAGGATAGATGTGTAATTGTGTTGAGAAGAATGAGAAAAGTTCAGAGTGAGACAGCTCATCTGACTGGGACTCCAGTGTTCTTTTGTTCTCCTCTGCGATGATTGCCTATTATTCTAGTGATTATTCCATCCTTTTCTGTTTTTTTTGTTTTGTTGCCCAAGGTGATGATAACATTCACAAAAAAAAACCCAACCTTCATTTTTCACTGTGCATGGCCTCCAAAATGACTAATTTCTTAAAGGGATAATTCACACAAAAACTAAAATTCTGCTATAATCTATTCACCCTCATGTCGTTCCAAACCTATATCAATTTATTTCGCCTAATGAACACAAAAGATGGTATACTGAGAAGTGTGTTTTTGTTGTTCATACAATAATAGTAAAATGTTCAGTGTTGTTTTCTACCTGATCTCATGAAAAAAACGTACCTGTGGGAACTTTTCGCAAGACGCAAAATACGTACCAATAAGTACATATCCCTGCAGTTTCCAACAGAAATAAACACTAGACGCGGTAAAACAGCGAGCACTTGTAATCGTTTTCGTACACAGCTATGATTACAGCTCCACTTGTTTCGTTTTCCGGTGTTGTGCCGAATTCTGACCCTCGCCAGATTACTACCCCCTAGTATTGGTAGGTTTTGGGTTAGGTGTGGGGTTAGAATTAGGCAATTATATATGTGATTTCAACAAGAGGGGGTAATAAATTGGCATGGGGTCGAAAATGGGCACAACGCCGGAGTTAGGTTAGGATGTGTAATCCTTGGGTACACATCACATTAAAAACTCACAATAAAAGAGCTGAAAGATGAGAGATACAACAACAAGCTAAAATGGCATGCTTGCATTTGCGTTTTTACATTACATTTGCTTTTGTTAATACTTTCAGGTAGGTTTGTGTGTAGTGCAGATGGTACATAATTTTAAAACATCACAGAGCTTTAAGGCCCATTCATACCAAGAACAATGACTGTAACTATAATTATAATGTTCTAAAAATCATTTCAAATGTATAAAAGACTATAACGATAACGATACAGGGGAACGATATAGTTGGGATCACTTTCAGAATGATTTCTGTACAATAAAACGCTGACAGCTAATCAGACTTCATTCAAACTTAAAGGGCTTATGCATGTGAAATAGCAGGCAACATTGTGGAGAATCAAACATAAAACATAAAATTACCTCAGAAATTCAGTGTTAGTTTGGACAACATTGTCTTGCCTCCTTTGAAGTTGCAGTAGAAAACAGTACGTATTGTTTTTATTCCACTACATTGACTATGTTAGAGATCAGATAGTTTAAATACTAGATTCACTGTTTAGATTTGCTCGAAATGTGCGTGCTGAGGACATCTACTAGTTGAAGTTGTGTAAATGCAACAAAAAACAGATCGTTATTGTTCACTGGTGTGGACGCAAATATAGTTGTATTTATAGTTACCGTTATCGCTCTTGGTGCGAACGGGCCTTTAGAGTTATAGCACCACTCAACAGACATTTCAAGTCTAAACTGTGGTGACGCATACAAAACCAGCGTCACATAAAACATACCATGTGTACGTTCATCTGTTCAGCAAAAATAAACCAAACACTCTTCTAGCGCCACCCAGTAGTAAATATGTCGCAAAACATACATGGTGCTACGTATAACGCATCTAGCGAAAAAGTTCCCACAGATACGTTTAGTCATGGGATCAGGTTGGTTGTTTTGGACCCCATTGACTTTTACCTTATTGACAAAAACAGAAATATCTTCTTTTGTGTTACACAGCAGAAATAGAGTTATACATGCTTCTAAATTTAAATTTTTGCATAAACTATCCTTATGCAGGGTGTATTGTTGACTTCATGATCCTTCTGTTGTTAATACAACCTTGAAATGCAGCATTGTAAAACTTGGCTGGTTGTTTATGAAATCCTCTCATGCTCTTAGATTTAAGAAGTAATGCGCATTAGTTTATCTAGTGTTTATGTTACCTTCATCTATGTACGATTATCGGAGCTTGGCTGTCTGGGAAAAGAGCCCTGATATGCTCTTAGTGTGGTCCAAAATGTTTGAACGTACTTCCAACAGCAAAGATCAGGTCAATAGGGGTGGGACTGCACAGATTACTGCGTCCCTGACTATATTTAGTGTCCATCCCACACGGCCCCAGCCAAACAGCTGGCATTTCCATATCAGCAGGGCGTTGAATGGTCGCCTTGCACTGGTAGCAGGGCACCAATGTGTCTGACCGGTTAGGACAGACCCAGGTTTCCACCTGGGTTCAAACAGTGGTGATCAGCAGCAAGATGGAGGCTGAAGAAATGGTGATCCGTTTACCAGGACGTTCCAACGCGCCTGGCGGAATTGGAGAGACAACGGTGCTCAGGCACAAAGAGGTTCACCACTTTTTCTTCCTACCTTTCAGGGAGCAGCCCATCTACAGCACCCGGGCACACGTCTTCCAGATAGACCCCAACACTAAGAAGAACTGGATGCCCACCAGCAAGCATGCGGTCACTGTATCGTACTTCTATGACAGTACCAGGAACGTGTACAGGATCATCAGCTTGGACGGATCAAAGGTAAAATGGTGTTTTTCTCCATTCATGTATATTTCACTCTTTAAAAAATGGAAATGTTAATTTTTTCAAAACTGAACCCAAAAATGTTCTTCTGTGGCATTACTATGAAACCCGCTATTGAAACCTTCATTTAAAAAAGTGTATAGGACTTCAAAGGTCCGCGTCCGGGTAGAGATTAAAGGATTGTCTTTGGTCCAAGAAAGGCATCTGATAATGCTTTCCAAATCTCAAAAATATAATGTGAGTTTTATTCCTCAGTTGAATTTGCATGAGCCTTTTGTGCTCGAAAGATTTGAGTGTGTGCAGGACCGAGCTACTAGAGATTGCGATCAAACATATTCCCTTGGATAGAAGTGGATTAGTTCACTTTCCCTGTGGAGAGCAGCATGCACTTGAATTGGTCACTGCGGTGCAGTCCTATACAGTGGATGTAATGGTCCAATAATCCAGGAAACATCAATAGACAGTAGTAGTGACTCTACATCCACTAGAGTAAGTCCATCCATCTTGTTTACTCTAAGGATTTCATAGTTGTACCCATTTATTTTGATGTAGATTGTGTAATTATCCACACTTCTTGGAATCAGCCCACTGCAGATCATTTACCTCCACCATCCTCCTGAAAAATGTTGATATCAGCCAAATGCTTTTGTATGCCAAATCACAAACCCTTGGACACAATTAGCGTATAACTCGCAAGCATTGCTCCTGCAGGAGCAGACACACTACATACTATTGCTTTCAACCACTACTCCAAAATCTCAGAAACATTTTGTGATTTGAAAGTATGTGCAGTCATAACCATATCCCTATGGTTCCTAAGCTTTAGCAGTGGAGGATTTAAAATAGCTCCCGCAGTGTGTCTGAATGTGCTTGTGAGTTGGGATGCTCAACCCTCCCCTTAGCTTTTGGTTTCAGAGACAGAAATAACATGTGAACCAGTGCACTTTGCACTGTGACTGTTGACACCTACACAAGCAAGCTCACACTGTTTATCAGCAGTTGATCCTTAAGTAGACCTTAAACATACCGTAGGGTCAACAACATGACACCCATGTCATTTTTTTGTCCAGATCTATCAATTTATTAAAAAAGAATTAAAATGCAGTGTATAGATGCAATGACTTGAATGCACATGCTCTGTGATGAGCATGTGTTTAATTTCTAAATAAGATTCTTATTTAGAAATGAATAACATATCAGATAATTTGACCTTATTATGACAATCAGTGTTACCAAATCCTTACAATTCCTCTCTTTTTATAATGTGATATTGTAATTTTAATGGGTAAAAATGCTTTTACTGTGAAATATTATGCTTTTTTTGTCACTGGTGATACCACAGCCATTATGTTTGATTAAACTTAATATGTTTAAACCATAAGACAGACCAAGCCTGCATTTATTTGATCCAAAGTACAGCAAAAACAGTAAAATATTTTTAGTATTTAAAAGAACTTTTGAAGTTTTTTTTTTTTAGTTTTTAAAGTTATTTATTTGAATATATTTTAAAATGTAATTTATTCCTGTGATTTCAAAGCTGAATGTTTTTTATTTCACATATAATCAAAGAATCCTGAAAAAAAAAAATTACTTAACTGTTTTAAATGTTAAATAATAATAAAAAATGAACAGCAAATCATCATATTTCTTAGGGATCATGTGACTCTAAAAACTGGAGTAATAACTGCTATAAATGTAGCTTTGATCACAGGAATAAACTACAATTTAAAATATATTCAAATAGAAAACAGTTATTTTAAATAGTAAAAATATTAAAAACTGTTTTTGCTGTACTTTGGATCATATAAATGCAGGCCTGGTGAGCAAACAAGCCTTCTTAAAAAATTAAAAAATCTTACTGTTCAAAAACTTTTGACTGGTAGTGTGTTTGTGTGTGTGTGTATATATATGCAACAGTTCTTTCTAGTCCTTGAATCTGATTGGCTGAGAGGAGTGCGATATTCTAGTGATATCAGAACACCAACCGTTTCTCTGTTTGTATCACTCTGCTTGCGGTATTTCTCATAGCGAGTGTCATGGCAGATGCCCAAATCCCATATAATCCTAAATAACTATAATTTTTAAAATAATGTGTCACGGCAAGAATGGCAAGAATGTACTTGTTTAGACTTGAAATGTGCGTTTTGTTAAAAAAATGTGCGTCTATTTGAAAATTTGTTTCGATGTTTTCGGTCATGTGAGCTCCAGGGCGTTCAGCACTCATGAATCCACCAAAAGCTGCCTTACTCGGACAGATCTTCTGGAATTTGCCACTGGCTCTGATGTCTCTATAGTGGTTAAACATGAGATATTATTCATTTTAGGTAAATCTATCAGGCAGTCTATTATTTGTTTCAGAGCAAATAGTTTTGGCTGAGGGCAAAATCTCATCACATTATATTTTATGTAAGTATATATATGTAAATACACTCCTCTCAGCCAATCAGATTCAAGGACCAGAAATAATTTAATAATAGTAAATAATAATGAGAACTTGACCTTAAAATAAAGTTTTACCTAGGCAACTATCAAACAAAAAGTACCAAAAATACCAGACATTTCATGGTATTATCTGAAATACTTTGGTGTATCATCAAAATACCAGGGTACATAAATATGGTAACCATTTGGTATAATCAAAGTGCTATGTTTTATCTTTTAATATGATTTCTGTCCCATGGTACCACCACCATACTTTCTGCAAAGGAATTAGGGAGTAGTATTACAAAAGATTGAGATCCACAGTTGCATGCAGAATTATAATGCCTTTAAATGTTACTGTTCCTTATGAGACTGGGACAGGGGAATGGGGTCAGTGCAGCAGCTGTAATTAGAGTCTGATCTTAAGTCAAGTCTGAGCCCTGCAGGGAATTTCAGTTACAGCTCACTGTGGCTGAAGGTATTAGCAGGATGCTACATTGATTGAAGAGCTCATGTAAAGTCTGACATGATATTTAAGCTCCGTCCATGTCTGTGTTTTCTCCCTGTACCCCTATGCAATTTATTCTGCTCTTACTTTTGTACGGCACAGCTGATTGTGGTCCTGTCACTCTGAATGACAGGGACTTGTCACTAAAGCCTTGTCCTTATCTGAACCACTATTGACCTATAATAGGCAGTAGAACAGCCACCAGTAAGGTCTCTGTCCGCAGAGTGCCATTCACTTTATCTTAAATAGAACTTCACTGGACAGTATTTAATCAAATGTGGAGTTTTCTTTAAGTATTTTTCTTTTCCACATTTGTTTGCCATTCTATTCAGAGACAGTAACTGAAAGCAGAAACACTACTAGTTTTTCAGAACTAAATTTTTCAGTAGCATGCTATTACATAGCTTGCTCGTTGTCAAAACAGTGAAGCTTTTCTAGTTACATGTAGCATTTACAGTAGTAGTGTATCATCATCACTTCTTTTTATTTTCATAGTCCATTTAGTAGTGAATCCATTTGTTTGAATGTTTAATATAAAATAACAGGTTGAAAAACAATTTACTGATTCATCCATCAAATGCAGTGCAACATTGGTTCATCATGACAGCCTATGTACACCTAATTAGTATATGTAAATTGGTATAGAAAATTGGAGGTTTTACCTCATGCGCTGAAAATCCTTTACCTACTTTGTAGTTTATGATTGAAAAATTAAATATAAATTCAGTCTGCTTGTTTTCTTGCAGTAAGCAGAGGTTTTGTATTTCTTTTTGGAACTGATTAGTCATAGGTCATTGATTTGAGCTTATGTTCCTCAAGTTTTTGAGTGAAAAAAGCATTATAATTGCATAAGCTCAAACCACGAGGCCTACGACCAGTCAGTTCCAAAAAAAGTGAAAGAAAACAAGCTGATAAAAAGACTGAACCCAATAATATATCATAATGATAATGTAGCATAATAATAATATAGCATAGTGACAGATTTAGAAAGCAATTTCTTATAAGCTGGTCATTTTTGACCAGGAACACTGCAAGAGTAAGGTTATGTAAAAAAGAATCCCAACAAATTACAAAAATTATCAAACTTTTGGGAGAAGTATGTTTTATTCCAGTGCAACAACATTAACTAGCATTTTCTGGAAGATGGAAATCTTCTCTGGATTAAAATGCAATATATTTTTAAAATTACGTTTAAGTATCTTAAATTTAGTAGATTTTGTCTACTTTTTGAAAAGAAAATTTGTTGAAAATGGATAATTTCCTGACAGACATTATCAACCTGAAAACACTACACTATGCAATGAAACAGTTGAAAACCTGTTAAATATCAAAATGGAAAATCCCTCCATATTAAAGGGAACCACGGGTATTAAAACGTGTATGTTTTAATAAGTTAATTACTGAAATATGTAGTAGAAAACCATAAAAGACTTACGTGAAATGATTGCACTCGGTGAGCTACTACCGCAACTTAACAAAGAATTTGAAATACTGGTATATGCCACATTGCGACTTTTAGTTGTAATTGTCAGTCGAAGTGCAACACGAAAGGCGATGTAAGTCTTCACTGCTTTCCTAATGATAAGAAAAGGAGAAAAGAATGGAAAGATGCCTGTGTACAAATGAAACTTCTAAAGACCCGCATTTTTTTTCTCTCCACCTTAACCCAGATGCCTGTGTGGCTTTTAGTAGACCACAGCTACTGAAAGAGCTTACAAACGGCATAGACAAGAAACGCTAGATGCCATCCTGACAGGATATAAACATGTTGATGCTTGTCATGACGGCACAGCCACTGAAGGAGTTTCTTAGAGCGGATTTCACTTGATATCTGGGGACGTTTAGACTCTCACCCTTGTGGGGAAAAATAGATGGTACGGCATTTGGTTTAAGCCCGCTAGCTGTGGTCATCGTATCAGTATTTTATTTTCCGAGTTGTGGTGGGTTAAAAATAGTAACAGGTAGGGTCAATAGCTTACTAAGTGCAACCATTTCATGTCATAATGGTGCCCCCCATAGTCCAAAATATGTATAAAACAATGTGGATTTTTTTAAATAACATAAATCTTTCATGGGTTTTCTAATACATAAAAAGGTCTACACCAATTTTAATTAATTGTATGAATGTCTTGTTTGGGAGGTGACATGAAATGGTCAGAAAAGTGCAAATGCCATGCTCCGGCCACAAACTTGTGTTGCTAACCGCTAGGCCATGATTGTGACACCATGCCCTATTTTAACCCCTGACAGATTGCAAAAGTGGCATGAAACGGACAGCTCCTTCCAACAACACAGACGTTAGTCTTTGCACTATTCTTTGCTCCTGTCCACCCACTGTACAGCTTTCAGCTGTTCTCATGCAATTACAAGCCTGAAGTGAGTGATTATACAGCAGGCTGCGTGGACTCTGATTAGAGCTCTCGCCGAGCCGTCTGCATCTGAAAATAAAGACAAATACCAGCTTCAATGTTCATAGCATTCTGCTAGCTGAGCAGCACATACACAAGAGCATATAAAAGACTGGAACTGTGAAGTTCCTGAGCTGGAATACTACTCATAAACATGCTTATCACTTCGTTAGGGTTACCTCACTTAATGTGTACATTAAGCACAGTGCAAACATCAGTCACACTGATGCAGATTAGCAAACACTAACATGGATTTGTTAGAAAACCTTTAGTATCTTAAAGGTACAGTAGACCCAAAAATGAAAATGCTGTCATTAATTACTCACCCACATGTCGTTTCAAACCTGTAAGACTTTTAAAATATTTTTGATGAAATCCGAGAGCTTTCTGACCCTACAAAGACAGCAACGCAACTGCTACGTTCGGGTACAAAAAGAAAAACTGGTACCGTTCTGGGTCTTGGTAGTTGTGTTGCTGTCTTACAGATTTGGAATAACTTGGAATGAGTAATTAATGACAGAATAAAATTTCAGAAGAAAATAATGAGCTGTTTGCCCATTTAAAAACTGGTTGCTGTCATACTAGGGTGTTGTGTTTAATTGTTGTCCCGTTACTAGTGTGTTCTGATTTATTTTTAGTGTGTTGCTATGTTTGCTATGCTTTAATTCTAGGTGCTGTAATATTTGGAAGTACTGTTGATTTAATTTTTGCTTATGTATGCCAAAAGCTCAGTTTCACCACTGATTATGTGTCTTGAGAGATCCACTTGAATGGAGGGGTCTGCATAAAGCGCATTAGTGATTCAGGAGTGTTTGTCCCATTCCTTTTCTTCACAGACAATTAAAAAATGTCCTGAATAAAGAGTTCTTGGAGGAAACCCAACAAGCTCCAATGTCAGTCACAACAATACATAAATTGTTTCTAAGCAAAAAACTATTTGAAAAGAAAAGGGTACTTAATGTTTTTTTTTTTTTTTTTTTTGTACTCATTCCAATGTGAGTATTAATTTAAAAATGGTACTGTTCAAAAGTTTGGGGTTGTGTTTTTTTATTTTAAAATAAATATCTAATGCTCACCAAGACTATTTATTTGATCAAAAATAGTTAAAAACAGTAATATTGTAAAATATGCTTATAATTTATTCATGTGATAATTTAATTCCAGTCCTAACTGCTGTCTTTCATGGAGGAATTGAGCCCAAAAGTAATTTTAAGACTCTTTTTCGACTGCACTGCAGTTTTACAAGTAATGAGCTAGGGGTGGATGATATGACCAAAGTCTTATAACTTAATATATGATATGAGTCATTTTCGGTAATGATTTATATACCTAGGGATGTAACGATATTATCAATTTCGTGGTATTGTGATAAATCTCGATATTATCATGGTCACATGGCAATATATTTATATATTTATTAGCTAAGACCAAATAACATGCCTAAAAGTGCTTGTAAATATGAGGACATGGCAACACTGCAAGACAGTGCTCTCTAAAGCAGCCCCCTGAGCATAAACAAAACACAGCACGTTTATCAGCGGTACTTTAGGTAAAATCGCAGGAAAAAAAAAATCTTTAGCCAAAAAATTGCAGATACTAAACGGCTAAATTCTTATTCACTATTGCAAGATGGCAAAATGTTACTATAGTTACAATTGCGGGAGTGGCTGTTCCGTACACACATGAAACGATAATTTACGGGACTCAATCACACATTTAAATGCGGTTATCACTCCTAAAACTTGCAGTGTGTATGTGACCTGTATAAATTACAGATTAATCTTTATTAAAGCTATTTAATCAAGAGCAGTGAGTTATTTCCTTGTTGTTGCTGTTTGATTAATATTGAAAAAGTGCTGTCACTTTAAGAGAATGCACTGATCCAGTGCACTACGTTCAGTCTACTAGGATACTTACCAAGATGGGCATTTTGACAAAAATTTTGTGTGAATTTGCCCATTCAAACAAAATACTTTAAAGAGAGCTTAATATTTGCACGCTTTTCTGAGACGCGGGTTTGCATGCTTCAGATGAGCGCACACAAATCTTCTCACTGCGCACAAGCTTGCGTCTTCTGCCTCTGGCAAACGCTTAAATAAGTTTAGTTTAAACACAGATATCAACGTGTGCTGTTCAGTTCTCACCTGCATACGTGCGTTATCAGCACCGGGTTGATGACCGAATAAATGACTGCTCATATTCCGCATTGAACAAGAGTGAATTGTTTGTCCACGTTTTTTTTCATCGTTGTTGTTGTACTGGGAAGCCAGAATGTGTATCCATCAACAGAAACATACATACACTGCCGCTCAAATGTTTGGGATCAGTATGATTTTTAATGCTTTTTAAAGGAGACTTTTCTGCTCATTATGGCTGCATTTATTTGATTAAAAATACAGAAAAAAGTTGTAATATTGTGAAATGTTAATGCAATTTAAAATAGTGTATTTTATTTTAATATACTGTAAAATATAATTTATTCCTGTGATGCAAAGCTGAATTTTCAGCATCATTACTTTAGTATTCAGTGTCACATGGTCCTTTAGAAATCATTTTAATATACTGATTTATTATCAGTTTTGGAAACAGTTTCGCTGCTTAATATTTTTTTTGGAATACTTTTTTTAGGATTTTTATTTTTATATTTAAAATAAAAAACATTTATAACAATAAACACCTCTTTCAAAGTTTGGGGTCAGTTATTTCTTTCTTTCTTTCTCTCTTTGAAAGAAATTAATACTTTTATTCAGCAAGGATGTGTTAAATTGATAAAAAGTGATAGTGAAGACCTATATTTTATGAAAAGGTTTCTATTTTGAATAAATGCTGTTCTTTTTAATTTTTTATTCATCAAAGAATCCTGAAAAAAAGTATCACAGGTTCCAAAAAAAAAAAAAATTAAGCAGCACAACTGTTTTCAACATTAATAATAAATCAGCATATTAGAATGATTTCTGAAGGATCATGTGACACTGAAGACTGGAGTAATGATGCTGAAAATGTAACTTTGTATCACAGGAATAAATTACATTTTAAAATATATTCACATAGAATACAGTTATTTTAAACTGAAATAATATTTCACAATATGAAATTTTTTACTGTATTTTTGATTCAATACATGCAGCCTTGATGAGCAGAAGAAACATCTTTAAAAACCATTAAAAATCTTACTGATCCCAAACTTTTGAACGGCAGTGTATATATTACAGATATGTTATCAGATTTAAGTTGAACCATGGTCCTAGTGTGGTGGAGAACGGTACGGTTCGATTTTTTACCGAGAACCGTTGCACCCCTAGTGTATACCGGTATATCCCCCACTCCTATAATAAGCATTTGACTATTTGTCTGAAAGGATTCTTGTTTCAGAGTACTGAGAACTAAAATTAACTATGGACATGTGGACTATCACTTTTGAGCTCTGCTGTTGCTGCAATTCCCATTACTATGGTAACAGCAACTTGATGATTGGTGGATCTCTCTTTAGGATTAAGTGTAATACACTAGATATTCATTGCTTAAAATGAAATGTAATCGAAATCCACTGATTTCTGGTTTTCACACAGGCATATACCATCACTTAACAACCTCAGAGCCCATAGTACATTTATTTTAAAATATATACAGTATGTGCAGTTGAAAATGAATGAGATTTTAACTCCCAGAAGCCTACTCTTGTGCTCTGTAGGTTAACCTTTAATATCTGTGGGAATGCTAAATACTAGAAGGATAGAGAGCAGAATTTGTCCGTCCAACCTCTCTGAGGGAATGATTGTATAACATGTGTAACACACACACACAGGAAGCTGACAGTGGTAGCCCACTGTCGATTTTCTCGCTTGAAATTACACGTTTGTGTGTGGCCAATTGGCCTTGTTCTGGAAGTGTGTGGGAGTATGAGAGCGCTCGAGGGCTTTTATCCACGCAGTCTTCATGGATCGCTATGCTTTGTGCATCCATCTATTCCGTGTTTTACATTCCCCATCTTGAAGAAGTACACTGCAAAAATAGATGAGGCTTATGTTTAAAACAAGTAAAAAATCAGCCACTGAAACAGGACAATCACCATGACATGAAGTCACACTATCAATGTAATTTTGCTGTTTAATACACATTTATGTAAGGATGTTTAGATATTTCTATTGTAAAACTGATGCTGATTAAGAATAGGATTTTTGTGCTGCGAAGATGCCTGAATCCCTGAATGCTCAAATTATGATTATATGACTTCCACAGAATATGTGCAACATTCACAGTGCACCTCTTTCCTTCTCCTTCTCCTTCTCGCTCTTTCCTCCCTCCTTATTTGCTCTCGGTTTCACACCCACACAAACACATTCACTGGCAGTGACTGTCGTCATTTCATCAATAACATTTCACAGGCTTATAACGCAGGAAATATCTTGAGATGTACTGAAGGCAGTTAAGTGTTTGTGAGCTACATTTCTGACCATCTCCTTTAGACATCTTGAAACATTTTTCAGGCAGAATTTTTTACTGAAAATGTAGCTTTTGTACCATGTTATTATATTATATTATATTATATTATATTGACTAACTTGACCATATTAATAAAAGCTTTAACTTTCAACGTTTGGTGATGTTTAATTAATCTTGCAGATTTTCCCTCAAAAAAGTGAAATGATTACTTTAAAAAGATCAGCAAATGGTGAGGCAAATATCCAAAACAGAGATATATCCAGTGATATTTTATTTTTGTTTATATGCTATTATATTATTTAATTTTATTTGTAACTTTTTTTTTTATTTTTATTTTTCTAATTAATTTTAGTTCAATTTTGTTATGTACTTGGCTTTCTGCTAATTTCTGTTTAGTAATAATTGATTTTTAATTCAGTTTAAAGTAAGTTTGATGTTTTATTATATTATATTATATTATATTATAATGGCTCATTTAATAATATAATATAAAATAATAAAACATCAAATTTTATGTTCAAATGAGCCAAGACTATTCAAACTCCAACTGTCAAAACTCACAGAATCCCTTGAGACTTCTACTATTTCTAATCCATTCAAACTAACTTGCTAATCATGCTAACAGTATGCTAATAACATGCTAATCATGCTAACAACATGCTAGTAACTTGTCAATCATGCTAGAAACATGTTAGCAACTTGCTAATCATGCTATAAACATGTTAACAACCTGCTAATCATGTTAGAAACATTCTAACAACTTGCTAATCATGTTAGAAACATGTTATCAATTTGTTAATCGTGCTAGAAACATGCTAGTAACAAGCTAATCATGCTAGAATCATGCTAACATACTCGTAACTCGTAACATACTAGTAACTGGCTAATCATACTATAAACATGCTAGCAACTTGCTACTCATGCTAGAAAGATGCTAGCAACATCATTCTAGCAACATGCTTGTAACTGGCTAATCATTCTATAAACATGCTAACAACTTGCTAATCATGCTAGAAACATGCTAGTAACATGCGAATCATGCTATAAACATGATAATAACTTTCTAATCATGCTATAATCATGGTAGCAACTTGGTAATCATGCTAACAACATGCTAGTAGCATGCTAATGACTTGCTAATCATGCTAGAATCATGATAACAACTTGCTAATCATGTTAGAAACATGCTAATCAGCCTAGAATCATGCTAACATACTCTTAACTTGCTAATCATGCTATAAACACGCTAGTAACTTGCTAAACATTCTAGCAACATGCTAGTAACTGGTTAATCATGCTATAAACATGCTAACAACTTCCTAATCATGCTAGAAACATGCTAGCAACACTCTAATCTTGTTAAAATCATGTTAACAACATGCTAGTAACTTTATCATGCTAGAAACATGCTAATCATGCTAGAAAAATGCTAGTAACATGCTAATCATGTTAGAATCGTGTTAACAACATGCTAGTAACATGCTAATCATGCTAGAAACATGCTAACAACTTGCTAATCATGCTAGAAACATGCTAGTAACATGCTAATCATGCTAGAAACATGATAGTAACTTGCTAGTCATAATAGAAACACGTTAGCATGTTAGAAACATAAACATGCTAATCATGCTAGAAACTTGCTAATTATAATAGAAACATGTTAGCAACTTGCTAATAATGCTAATGACATGCTAAGCATGCTAGAAATGTGCTAGTGACACGCTAATCAAGCTAGAAACATGTTAACAACATAGTAATGACATGCTAATAATGCTAGAAACATGCTAGAAACTTGTTAATTGTTAAACCGTCAAACTTAAAACTTTTTACACTTTCTAAAGTTTTTTTTACTTTTTTTACTTTTCAAACTTTCTGGTCTAGCTTTCTCAAGCCAACTTCGAAGGTTGTCTTGACAAACTTTTTTAATCTAGTTTATACTTAGTCTAGCTTAAAAAAATAATAATAATAATAATAATGGCTTTATAAATTTGAGTGATTTTACTACTTATTTCAGCTTTGTTTCAATTAACAAAAGTATTTGTAATCATTTATTTTTAGTTACCAATAACAACAATTAAAATATCAACAGCCATATTTGAACTTACAGACTTCAAGGCCACATCTCTGCATGAATATGATGATGCACTAAATGAATCACACTCTTTCACACACTATTGCTGTTTTTTGACCAACTATGTTAGTCAGCCCATGTTACCCTATTTTGTCTATTTTTGCTCTCTCTCAAAAAAGCTTTCGCTTAAACACTTCATGGCCAGATCGTATTGTGCACTTATGCTTTTCTCATGGGTTTCTTGAGAATTATTATTTTTTTCATCCCACAGGCAATAATAAACAGCACTATCACCCCGAACATGAGCTTCACAAAGACGTCTCACAAGTTTGGGCAGTGGGCAGACAGTCGTGCCAATACAGTGTATGGGCTGGGCTTCTCCTCTGAACATCATCTGGCCAAGGTGGGTGGATTTCTTTCTTTCTCTCTCCTTCTTTTCTCTCTCTTTCCGGTCTTGCTATCTCTCATTTTCTTCACTGTGTCTCTGGAGGTCTTGTTCTCCCTTTCTTTCGTTCTCTTCCACCCCCTGTGTTTCTGTGCTGGGGAACACCTACACACTGTGCCCTAATGAGGAGCTGTACAGTCATCTGTGCGTGGGAGGCTTCTTCTGTGCAGTGCTTTCCTCTCTTTCACTGCCTCTATCTCTCGCTCCTCTGCATTATGATGATGCACTGTCAGGAGCTGGGGGTAGAAAACCTCACCACCTCTTCTCGTCTTCCTTATCTCTCCTCTTTCTCTGTTTCCTTTGCTTTTACGTATACTGTGTTGACTTTATAAAAAGTAAATTATCACCATTATTTATTTAACGTTTTGAAAATGGTGTGTTCTTTTACTCACCTTTATGTTGCGTCTGATCCTTATACTTAATATTCTGGACACTCCTGGTGATAGGTACTGTCCAATAAATAAATAAATACAAATAAATAAAATAGTACATTAAATAAAACACACCATAACAGCGTCATAAAATAGCGCTTAAATTATTATAATAATAATTATATTAACATAATTAAATCAGGTAAATTTAGTCATATTAAATAAGTGCACAAAAATAGATTTTTGAATGAAAAAAAGTTGAAAAATTGCTTAAAATATTTAAATTAATTAAAAGCATGATAGCAGCATCATAAAAAATAGCACCGAACGTTATTTCTACTTGATTTTTTTTATTGTAATAAAATAATAATTATAAGAATAATTATATGTAACTTAATTAAACCATTTTCATTCAGTAATATTACATAAGTGCACAAAATAATTAATAATTAAACTTATTTAATTCAGGTTATGAAAAAAGTTTAAAAAAATTCCTGGTGATGGGTGCTGTCCTAAATAAATAAATAAATGAAAAAATAAATAAAACAATACAACAGCATCATAAAATAGTTATTTCTACTTAGTTTAACTAAAAATCTATTATATATTGCTTACATTTGCATATTGCTAATTATTTCTATTTGGTTTTACTTTAAAAATATATATAATAAAATATATAAAATTCTAATAATAATTATATGTAACTTAATTAAGTCAGGTTAATTTAGTTATATTACATAATTGCACAAATAAAACACTTTCGTTTAACTTAAAAAATAATAACACAAAATTGCTTACAAAAATAATAAAATTAATTAAAAGCACCATAGAAGCATCATAAAATACCAATGAACATTTTTTTTTTTTGTCAATTAAACAAATTATAATAATAATTATATCTGACTTAATTATATTATTTTTCTTCAATAATATTTTGGCCACTCCTAGTGATGGGTGCTGTCCAAAAAACCCCCAAGTAAATAAATATATTTAATTAAAATAAAATAAAAAGAAATAAATGAAATATAACAATAAATAAAACGCACAAACAGCATCATAAAATAGCACTGAACAAGTTATTTCTACTTAGTTTAACTTATTTTATTTTTTTTTAATTGCTTACACAAATAATAAAATAAATGAAAAGCACCACAGAAGCATCATAAATAGCACTGAACAAGTTATTTCTAGTTGTTGTTTTTTTATATAATAAAATAATAATTATAATAATAATTATATGTAACTTAATTAAGTCAGGTTAATTCAGTCATATTAAATAAGTTAACTGTTTGTTGAATAACAAATGCCTCAATGTATGAGATACTACAAACCTTCTCTACATTCTCTACATTACAGATACATTCACTCAAAGTGTATTATTATTTTTTCAACTTCAGTTTTTTTAAGTTTAGGTTTTTCATATAATATTATTTCATTTAAATTTAGCTTCATTTTAGATTACAAAAAGTTTGTAGTGTTAGTTTCAGTTTAAAAATAGCACAGATAATCAATGGCCATATCTGAACTCTAGTCTCTAATAACAGATCTGTACGAGTATGACAATACAATAATGGATCACACTCTTTCACACACTATTTCTTGCTAGCATTTGACCCAATATGTCAATTAGTCCATGTAATGGGCCTTATTTTACCTGTTTTCTGTTTTCTTAAAAAAGCCTGCTGTAAACCTTTTCTCTCTGAGGTGTATTCACTCAAGATGTGTTGTTTAAACATTATTAATGGAACACCAGTAGCCCTGACCCAAAAGTGTACAGCAGTTTCCCCGCTGGATATTCAGAGGGAAATGCTGCAGTCCTTCTAGAGCTCTGGAAGCTTTAATGGGAGCAGTCTATATTGGGAACGGTGACCATTGCTCCTGTTTTAGCAGAGATACCGCATATCCCACTCTAAAATAGTTCCATCCATTTAAACACATAAACATGATATTCTTATTTATGTTTCTATGCACAATATTAAAAAGACAGTCATCAGCATAAATTGCATTTTGTGTGCATTAGGGACATCAAGACATTCTTGGTCAAATAAACTTCAACAGAAAGATCTGGTTGAAGTGCTTCATCAGCTGGACCAATGAAACCAGCACCAAACCAGCACTAACCACTAAAAACCTACTGAATTTGATGATTCAAACCTGTTTCTCTTCTCAGTTTGCAGAAAAATTTGCAGAGTACAAGGAAGCAGCCAGGATGGCCAAGGAGAAGTCTCTAGAAAAGATGGAGCTGGCAAGTTCGCCCTCTCAGGTAAGAGACTTGCTGCTTTAGCATATTGTTGTTTATATGGAATGAAGTCATTCAAGAGAATATACAGTAATCCTAATCCGTAATTACATTTTGCTATCAGTATATTTTCCATTTACGATTTATTTTTGTCAGTATAGTCTAACCAGTATAGAACAATGATATTCTGTTCACAACATTTCAGTCTTCAAGGGAAATCTCTTGTCCTCTTGTCCGAAAAATGTAGTTTTCCTAAATTAGCCTTGTATACTAGCGGTTGTATATGTAAAAGAAGATTATGTAATGAGTATGTGAGGGTGCAACAAATAACCCACCGATTTATTGTTTTTTCCACAGGAATCTCCTGCCGACATTCATTCCCCCCTGACTCCACCTGTCACTGCGGACCTCTGCCGAATCAACGGCACGGGTGATGACGTCACTCTGTCTGACGTGTCACCGAATTCTATGCTCCAATCAGACCTTTCCCCGACCACACCCACCCTTGCACACAGGTAACTGGGGCTTGATGTAGAATTTGTCACAACTATTTCTTTCATTTCTGCTTAAAACTTTCACGTTTTGAAGATAATATTAGAGATATCGATTCAAGGTATGAGTTGATGTCAGTCGTCATTTGATATTTAACTGTGCTACTCACCCCGAGGCCATCTAAGATGTAGATGAGTTTGTTTCTTTATTGGTTTTCTTCATTTCTTTGCATTACATCACTTGCTCACCAATGGATCCTCAGCAGTGAATGGGTGCCGTCTGAATGAGAGTCCAAACAGCTGATAAAACCATCACAATAATCCACACAACTTCAGTCCATCAATTAACATCTTGTGAAGTGAAAAGCTGCATGTTTGTAAGAAACAAATCCATTATAAGGATTTTTTGTAACTTTAAACTGTCGCTTCTGGCCAAAATACAAGTCCATAATGCTTTCTCAAGTGAGACGCTTCCTGCCATTGTCCACTCACATCAAATCAACCAACATATTTGTTTTGGACAGATTTTTACGGAAGCCCGTTTCCACCACTGAATAAAAAAATAGAAAAAGGTTATTGCAACTTTTTATCCCACAATTCTAATTACGTATAATAATAATAATATATATAATATAATATTGCAATTGGGAGTTATAAAGTCAGAATTGCAAATACAAACTTGCAACTCTGAGAAACAAAATCTCACAATTCTGACTTAATTTTTTCAGAACTGAGTGATATAAACTTACAATTGCAAGATAAAAACTATTTCTCAATTTTGACTTTCTTTTCACAAATCCAAGTTTGTATCTCACAAATCTGACCTTTTTTTTTTTTTACCAGTGTGAGTTTATATCTCACAATACTGAATCTTTCTTTTTTTCTCAATTGTGAGTCATAAAGTCCAAATTTGAGGGGGGTGGGGGGGAAATGATATGATCTCTTTAATAACAATTGCTAGATATTAAGGAGCCCCACACTTGACATGCAAGAAAAAAATAATCGTGGGAACAATTTATTAATTCGCTCCCTTGATTTACAAGATTGTGTACACGATTTCTTAATTCGTTCCCTCCTTTTAAGTGAATTGTGGGATCGATATAGCTATGCATGCCCCCGTTCTAGGTAATTGTGCACGTTTTAATCATTACCTCCTAACAGGTGCTGGTACTCGTAATGTCGCCAGTAGAGTCCTCCAATTCATGCGATGTGATTCCATGCAACGCTGCAAGGCTTTTGAGAATGTCTCTATAACTCATTCCCAACTAAAATTAAATCCCAGTTAAAGTGTCTCTTTCCATAACATAACATGATATAACATAGCAGCAACATGTTTATGAGAATGCATACACAGACAGGAAGTACAACTAACTATTGTTTTGTCACACAATTTACCTAGAACGAGGGCACAAATTATTCTATGAACACACAATTTACTTAAATCAAGGCAACTAATTAATAAATTGTGCACACAATTTACTTAAAACAAGGGAACAAATGAATAAATAGTGCACACAATGTAGTAAATTGAGGTAAAGAATGAATAAATCATGCTCACAATTTATTATTTTTTTCTTGCATGTCATGTGCGGGGTTATAAACTTGCAAGATATCAAGATATAAACTCACAATTCTGAGGAAAAAAAGTCAGAATTGAAAACTTTATTTCTCAGAATTGTAGAATTCTTGCAATTCTGACTCTGAACTTGCAATTGCAAGTTTATATCATGCAATTCTGACTTAATTTCTCAGAATTGCAAGTTTATATCTATAATTGTGAGATAAAAAGTTGCAATTACTTTTATTCAGTGTCTTCCAAAGTGTTTGCTCACAAGCGGTGATTGATCTGTGCATATTTTCTTCCTGATTGAGATAAGATAACTTTTTCATTGAAGAAAGCAATATTTCTAAGAGAGAACTTCGGAGAGGAAGTTTTAAAATGTCTAAATGATGGATTTGTTTGGATTTTATTAATTAAGACACAACTTTTCACGTGACAAGACATTAATTGATGGACTGGAGTATTGTAATGTTTTTATCAACTGTTTGGACTTTCCTTCTGACGGCACCCATTCACTGCAGAAGATCCGTTGGTTTCTCCAAATCTCTTGTGATAAAGAAACAAACGTATCTACATTTTGGAGGGCCTGGGGGGTGAATACATCTTCAAATTTTCATCTTTCACAATTTCTTTAAATGTTTAGCAAATTAGTTTAACTCCAAATTAACATGGACCTTCCTTACATTATAATGTTGTAATGCCTAAATTCATGTAGCATTTAGATTTTAGTATTTTATTATTGTTATTGTTTTTAATTTAGTCAAAATATTTAAATTCTAATATAGGCTGTTTTTGATAGAACCATTCTCAGTTGCATCCCTAATTAAAGTTTTAAAGGCACAATATATAAGAGATTTTAATCAAAATATCCAAAAACCACTAGAAGAGTGTTATATTTCGCTGACTTGTGTATTTACATTATCCCAAATGTTTATTAAGAATTAAGAATGCTTAAATCCAGAGAAATAGCACTTTTAACTAGTGTCCCACCCTTTGTCATTGTGTCGCCTGCCACTGACATCATACACCCTTGATTTTAGGTTTTATTTTGTAGAAAACATGGAAACGCTTAATATGTTATGCATTTTATTAGACAAACACACACAGTAGCATTATAACAGAACTTACAACACACTTAAATGTATGTAAAATGGTAAAACAACACTGCTGTACCCCATATACACATGACCAGCGGGACTGTGGCATAATAAAATATATTTGCTTGTCCATGAACATGATTTCTGCCCGTGTCCCATCGAATTGTATTGGCTGTGGGGATAAAGACAACAGCTCCCATGATTCCACACTCAATCACGGCGTCATCAAACTACACCTTTGTTTCTTAGTTTGTTTTGAATATGCACCCACTAGAGGCGAAAATTACACACTGTGCCTTTAAGTAAAAGTAGTGTTAAGGTTAGCACTAACAGTCACAAGTCCATTGCGCTTTTCTCGACCGCTTTTAAATTATTTACAGTATGCACATTCAGACACTTGTTCACATGAGTATGTACTCAGCAGCTTTTTTAGCCTGCCTGCAAAAGCAACATTTAGAGCCCATTTCGCCCAGTCTCTAGATGCTTGAATTTTAATTAGTTGAGCAATCCTGTGCTGCAGGTTCAAAAATAGCATCCCACCATTTCTTACATAATCTCAGGTTAATGTTTCACTCTCACCTGCCACTTGAAAAACGCTAACCGATTATTGGACACAAATGCACAGTGGACCAAACCGCATTCAACACCCACACTGCAGCTCTTTTTCAGACAGCTATATGTTTTGTCAGAATTTTAGAAGCATGCATCAATAACTATAGGTTTTTTTCACTGCAATAATATGTCCAAACAAGTCAGAATTATATAATGCAGTGGCATGTTTTCAGCCCAGAGCAAATGTGACTTATGAAGACGGAGGCGGCGTCATCTGTTTCTGAGCCTTTGCAAAATGAGTCAGAAAACCCACTGTTAAGTCAACACAACCTTTTTGCTTACAATGTGACCTTAAAAAGGATTGTGTGTTTGTCCACGTGAATTCATATTTTGGTGAACAAATTCATATGGTCTTTTTGTGTGTGTTTTTTTTTTCCAGACACGTGCTAAAAACTTGCCAAGTCTGCTCCTACTGATAGCACCATTTCACAGCTGTTTGACATGACTACAATGATTCTTATGCAACAATGACTGTAGATGCAACTTGATTCTATCTGGAAAACTGTTATTATTTTTAGACAGATATGCATACTTATGTCAGCAGAACTCTCGTGATGTTGTGTTTTATTAGTGTGTCTCTTGAAATCCTTTGTAGAGAAATACTTTTCTGATCTTTCCTGAAACTTTTTGCGAGAATCTTTGCATCCTTTGTGACTCTGTTTTATGGTCTTTTTTGTATCAAGTTGTGTTTCTAAGGTTTGTAAATCTGAGAAAACGTTTAATACATTTATTAAATGTCATTCCACTTCAATTTCTCAGTTTGCTGAAGTTTTCCCATTTGAATTTTAACAGTGAAATTAAAACTGGTTGACGTGTGTTCACACGTTCACAATGCAGGCAAATGTGGCCCAAATCTGATTTGACGTGACTCAGATCTGCTTTTCTAATGACATTGTGAACAGCTCAGTGGAAGTACAGTGGAAGTACAGTGATGTGTCAGACCTTACGCCACGATTTGGTCAGTTACCCAGATGTGCGGCCATATTGGTGATACTGATGTAAACAACAGCATGGATTACACGTTTAATGTACAACTGAATACGTTGTTCTGCTAATTTATGCTGTCTAAACCACAGAAACAAACATGCTAAATCATATAGAGAAGGACTTAGTAAGCAGGAAAAGGCGCAATATTTTGACAAACTGAAGTTAGGCGATAAAGATATGTACAAGCAGTATTACTTTAAATATTAGCCTAATATTTCACCTACCTGACCAGAAATGATAAGAACAAACACAAATATTGTCAAGATTCTTGCCCTGAAAATCCTGGTTCAGTTTGGCCAACCACAAGCGCCTTTTGTTCTTTAGTTTTTTGTTAGGCAGTCTATATTCCTCTAAATAATTTTCCCAGTCCGACCAATTAGTACAGCCCAAAACATGGACAATAATTGATTTTCAGCAGCAATAATCAGTAAAATATGCAAGTTTTGTTCGGTTCAGTGGCATTGTTTAATTGACGATGCGTCATGAAAACACTCTATTTATGTGACTTTTATGTCACTCTAGATCAACATTCGTCATGATTCTGCGCTCAGGAGACTCACTTTAAATTTTACATACCCAAAGTTGCGAAAGGTAGTCAGTGTGATGTGTCAGAACTAAAAAGTATTACAGTGACGGCTCATATCATAAAAGTTTCAAAACTCTTCTGCGGCAGATCACCCAATAAATAAACTCATGAGCACTTACTGTATGTCCTCCATGTTCAGTATGACGGTGTGCTGCGCAAATGTTTCCAAGTCCACAGTTTTTCCGCAGAATTGGGCTAAACGTTCACGGTTGCCACGGGTTGTATTTCAACTGTGTGGGTTAAAACGACCCCACTAATGTGATATCTACCCCCAAAACACAATTGGGATAGTTTTGGACTAGTTTTGAGAAACGTTCACGTGTCACGTCTTTTGCACGCTCAAGTTCGTTATTTCAAATGTAGCTGCGCGGTACAGAGACAAAGCATCATAATCTGAAAACCACGCCCACCGGGGGGGAAACAATCCAACGCTCCCCATTAACTTTGTATTGCGGGAAGCTGCCTTCTTGGCATTTCTGACTTATAACAAAAACACAACAATGTCTAAAAGCTGCTATGTGACAAGATGTACAGTAAACAAGCTAAAAAACACAGAACTACATTTTTTTTATTAGAGACACAAAAGTAAAGTGCAACGTGTCATATTACTAGAGAACTACGTCCACTGGCGGGAAACTTAATCGGTGACAGTAAACATTCATTATTTTGAACCATCTCAAAGGATTATTTCACCACCCTATGTAAACCCGAAATGGAGATATATTGAGAAACTAAATTTTATTGGTCTGTGTCAGTGCTCCTTTTCCTTATCTTCCGTTTGTTGGAGAAATTATCCAAACGAATGGCCCATTATGAAATTCCCTGACATCTACAACTATTTGAGTCCTTAAACGTTCATTGTTTGGGGTCGACAGCTTATGAAAATGCAGTTCTGTGTTTTTTAGCTTGTTTACTGTACACCTTGTCAGACATTGTTCTGTTTTTTGTTGTAAGTCAGAAATGACAAGGAGGCAGCTGAAACTTCCGCGTCTTCATGGAGAGCACAGGTCATTGTTGCTTAGCAACGGCAGACGCCACAGGAGCGCAAGCTACAGAGTGCTTTGGAAAGAAGGAGAAAGCGGCGCACCTAGCGTTTTCCATGCGTTTTAGGCGCGACATGTGAATGGCCCCTAACACGTGGGTCAGTTCAGAACCACGATCCGTTCACACTGAAAATCTGATATTGGCCACATTTAAGACAACAATGTGAGCAGCTATACCAAAAATTGGAGCACTTGTAGTGTGAATGTAGCCTTAGTGAAGCAAATTGTCCTTTCAGATTTGCTAAGACTGATTGTTACCACTGTGATTGTTATATAAAATAAGCGATTACTTCATCAGTGAGACTGATTTGGAGTAAATATCGCCATTTGTTCCCTCCTACTTTAAAATTCCCCTTAAAAATGCTGTTCTAGTCACTTGATGAATGTGTAAATGTGTTTATGGGTCATAGATTAGCCTGTAGAGTGTATTTGTTCTGCTTTGGCTTTTATTACGTGGTGAGTGATTTGAACACATTTCTTCAAACAGTAATTCTCTCACCCAGTCTTGTGCAGTACATTAAAGTGAGTGTTGAGGGGCTGCTTGGGCAGTTGCCACAGTGTAGTGAATCACATTTACAGTGGGGCTTAATATGAGACGTACACCAAAACGTGTGGTACGCCAATCGATAGTCTTAAAACTTCATTAAGACTGCACTTTATGTGGCGTATACAGAAAACAATCCATTTCACTAGTGAACTAAAATGTATACAGTGTAAGCACCAGTGGGTCCGTTGAAATGATATGCATGTTGATGACTGGGCTGCTGGAGCTCTGAATAGAGGAACGATCAGATGGAGATTGTTTATTGATTCACATTCAGCAGGCCTGAAGGACAGTCACACTGACATTATGCTGTTCTTTGTAGTTATATAATGTGGACAGCCATATGCTTCTGCGTACCTGTTTATACACAATGGCCCTTTAAAATAAGCCACTCTGATTGCTAATTAATATCTAATGCAATGAAAAAAAAGTACAGCGTAAACATCCAAATACTTTTTGTATATGAAATGAGAGGCTTGAAAGACTTGAATTCAAATTAAAATAATTTATTACATGTATACACCACAAAAAGTACATCATAAATACAATTTAAAGATTGAGAATGATGTAACACGGAAGGATCAAATTAGATTTTTTTTTAGTTAAATCTACAGTCGTTTTAGTTATTAATTATATAGTGAAGATAAGTCCATAAAGTCAAACTTTGCACAATTTCCCCTCAATATTAAAGTTTCAGTTGTTGACAGTTGTTAAATCTAGAAGTCTATATTTAATTAAAAAAGACTGAACAAGCATTTAAACAGCCTATAATATACAACATATATTGACTTACCAGACTGAAGTCCCTGTTTCTCTTAGCTTGAAGCTGCAAGACTTCACTCTCATCTTCTCTCCTCTCTTTCTCCCGCAGATGAGCATTTCTTCTCCTTGTGTGCGGTGCTTTATAGCCATGTGTGTCTCCAGCCCTGTTGTGTCACAGCTTCAGTAGGAGTCGGAGCATGTGGGTTGAGGTGTTGTCTGTCAGAGCGGGGGTCGGGGGAGGAGGCGATCACGTCAGCCGCAGCAGAGGTGGTGGCACTGGGGGAGATGAAAGGGAACTGGCGTCGCTCCGTAGCGTAGGCGACAAAGCTGAGGACTCTTGTTGGTTCTCTACACGTGTCTTGAGAGCTGGTTGCGTGGTTTAAGCTGTGGTGGAGTGCGTGGCGGGAGGCAGAGGAGTGGGATGTGTGAGGAGATGTTAAGCAGGATGACAGCTGATGGGATTCCTCATTATGTGTTGGCTGGCCCTGTGACAGCATCATCGTTGATTTTTTTTATTTATTTTTTTGTCAGTACATGAGGATCAGAGCACATTGTTAATTTATGCTTGATTTTGTTTGTCACCGCTTGAAGAACACAGATGGACTGATGAGAGATGGTCATTGCGTAACAAAATAATTCGCTTTTTTTCTTTTGTCTTTGAGACTTTGTGTCCCTTTCTAATCATTCGGTGACATTCTGCTTGGATCTATTTCATCTTGTCACGTTCCATCAGTCTTTTTTTTGTAATATTTATGCAAATTATATAGAACTTGGATCACAGAGTTTGTAATAACCCTTGTTAAACTGCGTCCAAGTCTTGGTTAAACAGAAACTCTCGTACCCAAATCCAACTTTAATCACAGAACTGACATTCTTCCTACGTTTTAAACTGGGGTCTGACCACTACACTTCTAAAAATAAAGGCTCCAAAGGGTTGTTTCAGTGAACAGTTCTTAAAAGAACCATTTTGAAGAACATTCTAAAAATCTAAAGAACCTTTTTTCTGCATTTGAAAGGTTCCATTGATGTTTAAGGTTCTTCATGGAACCATCAATGCCAATAAAGAACCTTTATTTTTAAGAGTGCAGGGGGCCACAAATATGTGCTGGTAGATCATTTCAAAGAAAAATGGTTTTACAAAATGTATTTTAGGCTGTTTTTAGGTTAGTGTTTTAATATACTCTACCATTCAAACATTTGGGGTTGATAAGATTTTTAAATGTTTATGAAAGAAGTCACTAATGCTCACCAAGGCAACATTTGTTGGATCAGAAATGATGGCAAAGATGAACTTTCAGCAATCATTACTCCTGTCTTCAGTGTCACGTTTTTGAGGAAAACATTCCAGGATTTTTCTCCATATGGTGAACTTCAGTGGAGATCATTGGGTTCAAAATTGCAGTTTCAATGACGATCCCAGCTTATGTAGCAAAATGATTGGTCATGTTCAAAAAAAAAAAGTAAATAAAAAATACAAATTTATATACTTTTTAGCCACAAATGCTCATGCTGGAAAGGTCACGTGTGGTTAGTTCTTCATCTGCTTACTCCGGTTCATTTTATCCTCTAAACTCAAAATCATCCAACGTCGTTGTTTTAGCTTTTTTGTTAATGGTGTTTCTTTGCATGTTTGCTTTGTAAACACTGATCCGAAATGGCCGTTTTGCTAGATAAGACCCTTATTCCTCGGCTGGGATTGTGCAGAGCCCTTTGAAGCCGCATTGAAACTGCAGTTTGGACTTTCAACCCATTGGCCACCATTGAAGTCCATTATATAGAGAAAAGTCCTGGAATTTTATCCTGAATCCCCAGTCTAAAATGGACATTAACAATTAAGGATATAAATCATTCAAGTTTGTTTTTAATGTTATTTTTATTTTTGTTCTATAGCCCGACTACCAACAAACACTGGGAAGCAGAGCTCGCGGCACTAAAGAGCAACAATGCCAAGCTCACAGCTGCTCTGCTGGAGTCCACAGCCAACGTCAAACAATGGAAACAGCAGCTAGCAGCTTATCAGGAGGAGGCTGAAAGGCTACACAAACGGGTGAGGAGGGGAGGGTTGACCTTTACCATTTGTAACTCCATATCAAGAACATACCATCCTGGGGTTCAGTAGATCTAGTCTAGTCTTGAACTGAAAGTGTGTATGACCGGGTTGATGGAGCATTCACACTGATGGTGAATTATTGTAGTGTCTGCGTTTTCATTGGTTGTTACTGTTGCTGCTTATTCACATAAAGTTCAACTCTGCTTAACTTTTTTCTTTTTTCCATGGCCTCACACACACACACACACACACACACACACACACACAGACAAAGACTTTATCTAACCACTCTCAGTGTTAATACCCCTTATGTTTAGATCTTTGTAACTAAATTTGTAAAAAAGTTTTTCTTTTTGTCTGCAGGTTTCAGAACTGGAAAGCCAGAGTAGTCAAACCAATGTGATCAAATCCCAGAAAACGGAGCTGAACCAAACAATAGAGGAGCTGGAGTGCACATTAAAGGCAAAAGAAGAGGTACTGTAGCTATTATGTATGGTCATAATATATTGTATTATTTCATTCTCAGTGTTATTAGCTCTGCAAGATTGTTTTCGGCTATTTAAAACATATTTCCTGTTTGTTCTTTATAGGAAATGGTACGACTGAAAGAAGAAGTAGAAAATGCAAAGCAGCTTCAAACTCAGAAAGATGAACTCACCAAAAAGTTGGAGGTATGGACTGTCCTAAAAATGTATATATCAAATTTACCAAAAGTAAAGACATTTAGAATGTTACAGAAGATTTCTATTTCAAATTGCTGTATTTTCTTTGTATTCATCAAATAATCCTGAAAAAATGAATCATGCTTTCCAAATTATTAAGCAGCACAACTGTTTTCAACATTGGTAATAATAAATGTTTCTTTAGCACCAAATCAGCATATGAGAATGATTTGTGAAGGTCATGTAACACTGAAAACTGGATTAATGGCTCCTGAAAATTCTGCTTTATTATAACAGGAATAAATTACATTTTAATATACAATTGAGGTCAAAAGTTTACATACACCTTGCAGAATTTGCAAAATGTAAATATTTTACCAAAATAAGAGGGATCATACAAACTGCATGTTATTTTAATAATACTGAGTTGTTACCTGAATGATCCACAGCTGTGTTTTTTTTAGTGATAGTTGTTCATGAGTCTCTTGTTTGTCTGAAACATTGCCACTGTGCTTCAGAAAAATCCTTCAGGTCCCACAAATTATTTGGTTTTTCATCATTGAACCCTTTCCAACAATGACTGTATGATTTTGAGATCCATCTATTCACACTGAGGACAACTGAGGGATTCATATGCAGCTATTACAGAAGGTTCAAACACTCACTAATACTCCAGAAGGAAGCAAAAAGCATTAATAGCCAAGGGTGTAAACTTTTGAACAGAATGAAGATGTGTACGTTTTTCTCATTTAGCGTAAATATCTTTTTTTTTCATTTAGTACTGCACTTCAGTAGCTACAGAAGATACTTTAAATAATGATAATGATACTTAAAAAACATTTTGCAGATTATGAAAGGTGTATCTAAATTTTTGACCTCAGCTGTATATAATAAACAATAGAAATCTGTTATTTTCATTATTATTTTATTATTTTAATATAATTTTATTATTATTTTAATAATATGTCACTAAATGAACTTGGTGAGCATAAAAGACTTAAGAGAGATGATGTGTGTGTTACAGGAGACAGATGTGCGGAATAAGGAGCTTGAGGAGCAGTTGGCTGATCTGGAGCAACGTCTGGAGTCAAGTCAAGTGGATCAGGAGAACCTCCGCAAGAACCTTAAAACCCTGCTGGAGATTCTGGATGGAAAGATCTTCGAGCTGACTGAGCTGAGAGACAACCTAGCGAAGCTCATAGAGGACAGCTAGACTCCTCCACCTCTCTCCTCAGAACTTGACTTAATTTGATGCCACTTTCCACCTTTACGAAATACACAGCGTCCGATTCAGGCCGAGAGAGTCTGGTGTACTTTCGAGCGTCGCCTCGACTGACGGTCTCTCTTTCACTCACTTACACGGAATGATTAACCTTTGGTTGCACTTGATTTTGTATTTTTGAGGTGGGTTCATTCTTTTCAGTGCCACTGCTACCTACCGAATTTTATTGTCGACAATACACCTGTACTTTTATCGATGTTTCCTTGAATTTTTCCCCTGAAATAGGCAGCCTGCAAAGAACATGGCTGCATGTAGGCTCCTACTTTTTAAAGGTGCTGGTTTCGTGTGCCTGGCTGTTGGCGTTCATGGACGTTTCTTATGCTGCTGAGGACACTACGTGATTACACTGACTGGATCTTCAGTCGTATTTTAAGACTGGATATTCAGAGCCATATGTCGTAGCCAAATGTTATTGGCTTGCCTCTTCCCCGTCATGGAAACTGCCTCAATGTTCAATCAGTCAAAGTTTCAGGATACTCAACCGCTGACCTAAAAAGCTCTAGACATTTAGAGACGTAGATGTGGCGTATGCTTTAGGCCTGTAATATACACCGAGCAATATTAGTGTGAGCGTCTGTATGCCAGATTAGTGCGAGCCACTTCAATGCATCCGTCAGGTACTCAAAACAGTCAATGGACAGGATGAATTGGTGGCCTGTTGTAGGTAAACTCTGGATTTCTCTGATGACCAGTGTAATGCTTTTGGATCGTATTGGCCTTATAATAACCCGTATCTATACATTTTTCAGGATTTTCTTGAAGACGAGGATCTTCCTTTGTTTGTTGACTTACCAAATGCAATTATGTACTCGATTCCGTACGATTTTCAATAACAATATTATTGTAATATTTAAAAAGTCCATCCTGCTGATGGGTATTACGATACATAGATCACTGTCAGTATGATTGTATTTATATGTGGGAAAATTCTGTTTAAATTTCCCAATGTTAATAAAGACTATTTAAAGATATCTCGCCACATTGTTCTTTAGAAATGATGAGAGAGAATGACAGCGTGACTCATCGAGGTTTTATAACATTAAGACCCGCAATCTGTGAGAGAAAAATCAATTTTCTCCTCACAGAGCCATTTGCATTAAGACTTTATTGCTGTTATTGAAATTCACGGAGACCAGAACAAAATTTGGGCTCAAAGAGTAAGCTATACGATAATGGATCCACAGTGGGTCTTCCTTTGTACACTAGTACACTATAGCAACATCAGGGGGGACAGAAGAAAAGAAGAGAAAGAAAAAAGCTTTCCAGTGGCTCTCAAAGTTTCTCAAAGTCTGCAACAATATTTTATAGCAATATTTTATATACACACACACACATATATAGATTTAGCAGTTTTACCCAATCAAATATTTAAGAGCTTTACATAAATGTATATACATCATAAAAATACCCTTGGTGATTTTATTCATTTACATGGATTTTTCAGGTCGATTTTTTTTTAAATTAGGGCTCCCTGATAAATGAGGGGGTGAGTTAAAATAAAATAAAATAGTTTTGTTGTTTTAGCTTATTTTAATGCTTATTTTGTTTCATTTCAGTTCCTAGGGCACCCTTGAATGTGCATATAACCCTTTTAGGTTTAAAGGATAGCTTCACAAAACAAGCTATTTCATCACTATTATCTTCTAGACTCAGTAGGTTCAGTATATCAGTGTGCTGTACAGTAACACAGCAGAGTGGTGCAAGTACCCTAAATACCCATATTACTAATGAGTCTTCAGTTGGGTTAGAGCGACACCTTGTGGTTAGAAGCAGTACTAGAACGGAATTAATGTCGTTTAGCTTAATGTTTGTGCCCCAGAGGCAGAGATGTTCTAATGATAATGGCTGTACACTGGAGAAACCAAGGAACATCATCTTGATCGTGATGCCAGCTGTATCCAGGTGGGTAAGGCCACTGTGGAATAAGCAGATCAGAGCTGAAAATGAAAATTACAGGTCAGTATGTACATATTTAACAGTCATGGCCAATTCTGTCAGAAACTGCAACACTTCTTTTAGAAAATTGTTCCAATTGCAAATGTTTTGGTATTCACATGCATATTGTTGCTGTCTGCACTGGAACAACAACAACAAAAAAAAGAAACTGAAGAATAAATGTAATAACATTTCTCACATAACTGAAAAACACACTGGACAAAATTGATAGAAATAATTGCTTTTCAAGCAGGTGATGCTCCTGTAATTTGTATTTAGACACACCTGTGGTAGTAACAGGTGTGGGCAATATAGTTATTCTACTTGCATCCAGTTAAAATGGAGAAAAGTTGACTCAGCCTTTGTGTTGTGTCACAGAGAGTTGTCTGTGGATTTGAGAGAAAAAATTGTGGAAAAACATGGACAATCTTAAGGCTACGAGTCCATCTCCACAGGTCTTAATGTTCCTGTGTCCACTGTGTGCAATATCATCAAGAGTTTTACAGCCCATGGCACTTTAGCTAACCTCCCTGGACGTGGACGTAAGAGTAAAATTAATGAAAAATTACAACAAAGGATTGTTGGAATGGTGGATAAAGAACCCAGATTAACTTCCAAACAAATTCAAGGTGATCTGTAGACACAGGGGGTTATGGTAGGACACCACTGCTGACACAAAGGCATAAAAAAAACAAGACTGGAGTTTGCCAAAACTTTTATGTGACAAAACCACAATGCTTCAGGGAGAACGTACTGTGGAGAGATGAGACAAAAGTAGAGCTTTTTGGTAAAGGACATCATAGCACTGTTTGCAGAAAAAGAAATGAGGCCTTCAAAGAAAAGAACACAGTCTCTATAGTCAAACATGGTGAAGTTTCAAAGATGTTTTAGGTTGCTTTGCTGCTTCTGGCACTGAATGCCTTGATTGTGTGAACGGTATCATGAAATCTGATGATTACCAAAGAATTTTGGGGCACAACGTATTGGCCAGTGTCAGAAAGCTACGTCTCCACCAGAGGTCATGGGTCTTCCAGCAGGACAATGACTCAAAAAAGCACTCAGAAATGGCATCCTTCAAATCTGAATGACCTGGAGCAGTTTGCAAAAGAACAGTGGTCAAAAATTCCAGTAGAGAGGCGTAAGAATCTCATTCATGGTTACAGGATGCGAATGATTTCAGTTATTTTTTCCAAAGGGGTTGCTACTAAATATTAAGTTGAGGGTGCTAATAATTTCGTCCAGGGCATTCTTTGGGTTCTGTGTGGAATTGTAACAGATTTTACTTTTCATCTGTTTTTTTTTTTTTTTTTGATGTGTACAATGTGTACAAAGGTGCATTTTCTGACAGTCCTGGGGGTAAGCATGCAGATAAACATAAAATTTTCATTTTTGGGTGAACTATCCCTTTAATTTTAACATTTACTCGCTTTACCCAGCCGCAAAACATGCTGGGAACTATTATTTTTGTTAATACAACAAAATAATTAATGTAGTCCCAAAACAAATGGATTAGGTAAATAAAGTTGTACATATATTTAAACACATTAAAGGTGGCTAATTTGTATGAATTCATATGACCTCATTCTACAAATTCATAGGATTTGTTTAAAATCTTATGTATTTTAGGAGGTGGCAAATTGATAGGAATAGAGGGTTTGCACTTACATCACGATTTGTTCAGTAAACCCAGATGCTTGACCATACTGGTGGTATGCGGATGTAAACAACAGCATTGGATTGCACGGTTAATGTACTACTGAATAAGCTGCTCTGCTAATTTATGCTGTCTAAACCATGGAAACTTAGTAAGCAGGAAAGGGCACAATACTTTGACAAACTAAAGTTAATAGGTCAACTACACTGTAAAAAACAATTTGTTAAGTCAACCTAAAATAATTTGTTACCTGGCTGCCTTAAAATTTTAAGTTCAGTCAACCTGAAAAAATTTTAGTCAACTTGAAATGTGACAACTTAGATATTTGAGTTGATCCAACTTAAAATTTTAAGGCAGACGAGTAACAAACACAGCTGTTAAGTTTAACAAACATTTTTTTTAGTTTAGTCAACTCAAATATCTAAGTTGTCAGTTAGTAAAACTAAACATTTCAACTTAAACTTATTTGAGTTGACTGAACAAAAAATTTAAGACAGCAGGGTAACAAATCATTTTAAGTTGACTCAACAAATTGTGTTCTTTGTTTTTTACAGTGTACAAATGCTTTTTATTCCTTAGACAGTTTTTTGCACTCTTCTACTTGATCTGTTCTTTTGGCAGTCTATAGTACTCCAAATGTTTTTTTCCGGTCCTACCAATTAGTACAGCTAAAAACATAGCAATAATCAGCAAAATATGTGAGTTTCATTCGGTTTAGAGGCATTGTTCACCAATATGGCCGATTGATGACACGTCGTGAAATCACTCGTTCATACAGAGAACCATTTTAATTAAGTGAATCAAACAAGTGGAAAGATAAAAAACAACTTTTTTTTCACTTTACTGAGCCAGCAGAAAAAAAAATCTTATTGTTAGGCCCTGCAGAAATTATAATGGCAAGAACTGTTTTGTATTGGGTATGGATCCTTTCCTCTTCTAAACAGACTATTGGGATTGAAATGCATTACTTTGCAGTAGAGCTGTTGTATTGACTATATGTCTAAGCAGCTCAATCTGAAGACACTGATGAGCCCTTTGGCCCATCTTAGACTCTGTTTCCCTGCAGATTAAACTGCTCCAGTCTGCTTCATCTCAATCTAGACGTCTTTTAAAATGTTACAGCCAAGGAAAGTCACAGTCGGTTTCTAAGAAACAAACCAGGACAGATAAACAGAAACAGGATTACAGTGACAGTTTGAGGCTTTTTGTGGAGAAAAAAACTTCATTTCAATTACAATACATTTGCTTGTATAATAATTGGTGCAAAAGTCATTTTAAACAAATTGAGCAATAATATTAATGAAAAGGTTGGTATATATGACATTTTATCAAATATTCTGTCAAGCATCTGTAGAATGTACAAAGTATTTCATCCCTTTGAGTTAATACAGGGCTATTTCAGTTACTGGCAAGTCAGTACATCATTTCCCAATTTTTATACACAGGGATTACATCCAAAGGTTTGACTGGAAAAAGACAGAGCTGAATGCTGCAGGGCAGATTAGGTAAGGATGAAACACAGTCAAGGCCTTGGCTTAATTTGAAACTTAACCTAACAATCCAGAATATAGCAGTACACAGTGTTACTTGTAGTTTTCACTTTGATTTAGAACACTGAGTACTTTCATAATACTGTTTTTTTACACACAGTATTGCATGCCACACTCGTCGTCTTCACTTATTTAAAGTAACAGACACAATACAGCCCTCTAGAGTTGACACAGAAGTACTACGACACTTCTGTTAATTCATACTTTAACGTCCTTATATGGAATATTTTTACTACCCCTGGCCTTAAAATATTCATATATAAACTATTGAAGACTGACAGTCTTCATGTATAATATTTGTATATTGGCTCGTCTGCAGCCAAGCCTTGTCTTTGGATTTTATGATGTTACAAATCAAGGGCTGATTTGTAATAACAAAAATTATTTTTTATTTGTTAAGATCATATTAAAACTGTCCTGGAAGTGTTTTATCATTCCTTACTTTTGAAATATTTATAGTGTCCCTTGTGTCTTTTCAGTCTTAAACTAAATTAAATTCCATCATACACAAATGAATTATAATGTTGTTATTGTTATGACTAACATAAACCATTCCATATTTATTGTGTGAAAATGATATAGGTGGGTCTAAATCATTCATCAGTACATGTACACTGCTGTTCAAAAGTTTGGGATCAGTAAGATTTTCAAAAATACAGACCAAAAAAAACAGTAATATTGTGAAATATTATTGCAAATTCTAATATTGGTTTCCTATTTTAATATACTTTAAAATAAAATGTATTAAGTGAAGTAAAGCTGAATTTTCATCAGCCATTGTTCCAATTTTTTGATCACATGATCCTTCAGAAATCTTTCTAATATGCTGATTTATTATCAATGTTGGAAACAGTTGTGCTGCTTATCATTTTTGCGACCTGTGATACTTTTTTCAGGATTCTTTGTTAAATGAAAAGTTAAAAAGAACAGAATAGAAATTTTGTGTTACAATTTACACAATTCAAAGTTTGGGATCTAAACACAAAAAAAGACGAATTAAATTAGCTTAAAAAAATTTTTTTGGTGTAATTTTCAAGATGTAATTTTCTGAAATGATACAAAAATGTGAAGACTATCTAATTGTGTATTTACGATACAAAAACACACCCTAGTTATTAAAGATTTAGCAACCCAAAGATAGTAAGCCTGTTTATTCCACAAAAATGTTTAAAATATCATATTCTCCACCAAAACATTAAACCCAATAACTTGTGATGTGATGCAAATGACACTGAGGTAGAAATGTAAAGTTCTCTGGTGACGAATATACAATGTTGAACACTGTGAACAAATTAAACATGTACAGTCAAACCAAAATGTATTCAGACACCTTCAACATTTCTCACATGATAAGTTTATTTGCTATAGTTTAGAAAATGATAGGCTCATAAAATATGACAAGAACTCAGGAGTTAAATTGTGTCAGAACAAATTCATCTTGATAATGTCAGGTAACTTTAACAGAAAGGTAGGCCTATGCAAGAAAACATGGTCAGGTCAAAGTGTCATATAAAATTTTTGGTATCAATTTTACTGGTATTCCAATAAGTTTTTAGTATAATATGTCACGGTTCACTTTATTTTGCTATCTTTGCAAAAATGAACTATAGTGTCCTGCACCCACTAGTACCTAATATCAAAAATTATATCTGGTGTCCGAATAATTTTTGGTTTGACTGTATGTGAGTGTGAAACACAGGGCCAAAACTACTCATCTGAAGAAACATCCCACTGTAGCCTATGTCCCACCACCCCATAAAGGGGTGTCTCTTCCATGAACGGATTAGGTAAAGTAAATCAGATTCTCCAGACAAATTTAAACATCTTTAAAAAGAAAAAAAAAGAGGCAATGCAAGAAGAAGCTCGTAGTGGGCTGTCTACCTAGACTACATGTTAGGCGTATAGGCGTATACCGAGCCGTTGTAACTTCCCGAGGGGCTGGAGTAAAGGAGACGGTGAAGAAAACAATGGGAAAGTAGCTGAAGTGAGCTAGAACTGATATCGCTTTGAGACTAGCTCCAAACTAGGATCTGTAATCTTTAAACGATGCCATATTGTATGTTTTTCCAAGTTTTCCAGAGCTCTGCTTGTGAAGCTGCAAGTTTCTGCTCTGGCTCTTCCCTTCTGGCTCGCGTCGCGTACTAGGAAGCGTCAGAACAGAAGAGATCGCTCAGCACATCAGGAAGTTCAATACTAATCAGCGAACAGCCCGTTAATTCACCACCGTTAAGGTAAGAGGAATACAACTATTATATGTTTGCCTTTCGGGCTGCGTGTTATTGTTCGTCTCAATTCAGTTTTGTCGAAATCTAGATTTTGGCATCGTCGAAAGTCACGCTGAACAAAAGAGATCACTTTCTCTAGCTGTGGTGGGATGTTACAACTTATTACTAGAGCATTCAAAGAAACAGAACAAGAGAAGAGAGGTGTGACCCATAGGAGTTTACTGCCTTGCCCAAACTCTAAATATCAATAAAACTGCATTTGAACTTGTTTTTTAAAGGCATACATCGGTAAACAGATTGTAACTGTGTTTCGAGACATGTAAAAATAAAGTTCTTGGAAAGTAACACGAGATTAAGCCGGTAGACTGCTGAAGATTTCAGGGTTAAGTAAACTAACATGGATTTTCGAACATGACTTTGTAATACCATGTTTTGGGATATGTAGCCTACCTTAGAAACATCATGCTTTTGAGATTCATATTTCATTATTTCATAGTAAAACAGAAACATTATTTTTTTTTTTTTTTGTTGTTGTTGTTGTTGTTGTTGTTGTTTTGTTTTTTTTACATGACCATTATATTCTTTGATGTACCATGCCATGGTATATACATATAGTTAAACCAAAATGTATTCAGACACCTTCAACATTTCTCAGAGTTTATTCGCTGTAGTAGTTAAACTCTGTCAGAACAAAATCATCTTCATGTCAGACAGGTATGTAACAAAACATGGTCAGGTCAAAGTGTCAAATAATTATAATAATAATTTAATTACTAGTAATCCACCGTATGAAGAATTGTTGGGTATAATATGTCACAGTTTACTTTATTTTGCTATCCTCACTTACATAAATGATAGGGGTGTGATGAGACACTTATCCCACGAGACGAGACGAGACATGAGACTGGGTTCACGAGAATGAGACGAGGCGAGACAAGATTTTTTAATAAAAAAAAAAAAACCTTAGTAATGAAATATGTAGTGTAAAATAGTATATTATTCAACTGAAAAATACAAAAAATATAGGTGCATTTTGATATGAACTTATACTTTATGAAATTAAACTTCTATTTTAATGAATTATATGCAGTAATAAACATGTAAACATATGCTACATGATTCTGGATAAATTAAAAAACTATTTGATCACAATTCTCTCATGATTCTGAAGGAAAAAAAAAGATTAGATTAGAAATCTAAACAAAATAACAATTTACTAGTGATTCTGACACATTCATTGCTTAAGTCTTTTTTTTTAAATATTTTCAATTAAATTAATTAATAAAGACTTAATTTACAATTGGAATCTCCTGAATGAATGATTCATTGATAAATGCGTTTTTAAACGTGCAGGTGTCGCCACCTCCTGGTGGAAGAGGATAAACATTACAATGCATACGTGTTAAGATACTTTCGTTTTTATCGTTATTATAGACAAGTTTTTATCCCCAAACTATAAACTTTTATTCTAGTAGTTACTTATGTTATTTAAATGTCTGTAACACAGAAATAATGATCATTATGCGTTTTTAGGATTAATCATGCAGCTCTAATGTAAACACTGCAAGTACTATCACGTTCTCGCGAGACCAGACAGATGCCACGAGATCTCGTCACATCCCTAATAAATGAACTGTCGTGTCCTGCACCCACTATTAAAAAAATATAAAAAATTATATTAGGTGTCTGAATAGTTTTTGGTTTGACTATATATTACTGTATGGTAAAATTACACAGTAAAAGTATAAGTGAGAATCTGCCAGTGAAAACCCCATATTGACAAAACAGGAGCTAATTAGATGTATAACATAGGACTTTTGTTTGATTGCTGAGCACCTTTGGACCTCTTTAGAAATATTTAATATTGATCTTGGTCAACATTCCACATGAATGTTTCTTGGCTGCTTTCAAAACTGCTTTGGAGGCAGCATTTCAGTTGAAACCATTGAAACTCAAATTAACCAGTGAAAGTTTCTATTAGGGCCTTTCTGGATTCATCTTCATTCAAAAGTAGAGAACCTCTTTATCCCTTTTCAGAACCGTGTTAATTCAACAGCAGGAGAGCCTTTTGTGTCCTCATCTCACAGCAACAGGCTCTGACATTCTTCAGGCCCCTTAAGAATCCATGGCACTTTCCTTTTGGTTTGCTACCTCCTTTTTTGGGGAAATCATGTGGTGTAATTAAATTAAGCGTGAGCTCAGTCTTTGTGTTTCTTAGAGATCTGAAACATTCTGGACATTCAGGTAAACAGCCTATCAGTCTAGTTGAGCAGCCCACAAATAATCAAACAATCATTCTTAAGGACTGAGGAGAGATGTATATTGGTAGCAACAAAAAAGCTCTATACACAAGACATACTGTATATATACATATTTTAAGATTCACTGGGACATTAAGTTCTGAAACAGCTCTGTCGTTGTCTGCCTTTTCAGTTTTAAAGGGATAGCTCACTTAAAACTGAAACTTCTGTCATTAATTACTAGGGAAGTAATGATAATATCAATATCGTGGTATCGCGACAGCAAAACTGTCTTGATATTATCATGCACTTTCAAGTGTAGAAATTAGGAAAGAAGTATTGTGATTTCCCTGCTGTAGTGTAAAGCAAAAATAATATACTATAATAAATAATAATATAAATATTAATTTTACTTTATTTTACAGTGCAGTTGTTTTACAATATATGGCTATTACTGTCAGGAATAACAATAATATAAAATTGTTATTATTATAATTATTATATTCTAATTTGTTTGGTTTCTAAAACACCAGTGTGAATGTAATTTAGACTGAGACAGGTTAGATTGAGTCCGCTTTTTTATTGACCAAGTCTTTATTTGTCTTTTTTTTCTTTTTTTTAAATATTGCAATAAATATTGTATTATCGACTTAATATCGTGATACTGTCATATCATGAGATTTTTATAGCGTTACATCCCTATTAATTACTCGTAAGGCCTTAGTTCATTTTCGGAACACAAATTAAGATATTTTTGATCATATCTGAGAGCTTTCTGACCCTGTATAGACAGCAACACAACTGACAAATTCAAGGCCCAGAAAGGTAGTAAGGACATTGTTTAAATAGTCCATGTGGCATTAATGGTTTAGCCATAATGTTATGAAGCTACAAGAAGAAATTGTTAAATAAAGTTATTTTTGTTTTCTTTGTGCACAAAAAGTATTCTTGTAGCTTCATAAAATTACAGTTGAACCATATGGACTATTTTAACATTGTCCATACTAGCTTTCTGGGCCTTGAACGGCCAGTTGTGTTGCTTTCTATGCAGGATCAGAAAGCTCTCTATTTTTTTTTTAAATATCTTAATTTGTGTTCCGAAGAGAAAAAAGGTCTTACAGGTTTGTAAAGACATGAAGGTGAGCAATTAATGAAATCATTTTCATTTTTGGATGAACTATCCCTTTAAGAAAACCCTTACCTGTCATCTTGTACTCAGTCTCAGTTTACTTAAACTACAAGTTTTTTTTTAGTCTGAAATGTCATGCCTTTCTTGTGTTTATATTGTGACTGCATTAGGAAGTAGAATTTTTTTTTTCAAGGTCTTTATTTTACCATCTTACATACTTGTACAAACAGGCATTTGCTACTTACACAATCTTGCGGTATCACAGTAAGGACCTGTTATAACATAGACCTAGGTGAAAGTATTGTATAGCTTGCAGCACTACCCTCTGATAGGTGAAATGACTGAAACTTTCTGTTTTATGAATATCTTTGTAATGCTAATATTAAATATTCCAGGTATTTCTTGCCTCTTCAAACCTGTACCCCTCAGTTGCCGTTTTTACTTAACCTAAACTGGCTCCTGAAAAAATAACAATACTAACAGTCTGTGACCAAGACAGGTTTCTACTTGACAGGTTTCTTCCATCAAGTAAAACATTATTTAGGCTACACTATATTGTATGGAGTTGACTCACCGTTGACCTGTTTTTCTGACCAATAGCAGATGAGTAAAGTTTTCAGCAAACCATCAAAATGGATTCTGGTCAATTGGTGACTAATTCGTAAAACATCATTTGTATGCTTTCATAAAATATCCACATTTTTCTTCATTGTAAGTGCCTGCTCGGCCATTTGTAAAATTTATGGGTTTGGCTTCCGGTCTCGTCCATGTCCAGCTATTTTTAGCTGTACAAAACAGCTCGTTTTGCTGCTTGATATTGCAAATTGGTGTGTTTAACATATTATTTTAATATATTATCTTAATTATGAGCACACTGGTTTGTAATGCAAACAGCTTTATCGTTTACTGCACGTTGTAATTCTTCTTGTTATTTCCCTATAGCGAATAATGAACTGGAAGTCTCATCCATAGGCCTACTTATGCGCTAAAAAAGGTGGATACTTAACCCAGCATTTTTTAGAGTGTGCCATGTTACTAGAATTTACAGAGAGGTTTATGAACTGGAAGACCGCAGAATTAAATTGGATTTTTCCTGGTACAGACGTCAGTGTGCTGATTCAGAGCTCTTGAGCAATCTAGATTTATGGCCTTGATTATAACAAATGTTTCTCTTTTTTTTCTTTATAGATTTGTTCAGTCAGTCTCAGTACATGGATACTCTCAGGACATTCCTAGAGCTCAGGATTTCTTCTGTGGTGCTGTTTGAGGAGATCTGATTCAGCTGTGATGATAACATCAATGGACCTTCACTGACGTGCCTTAGCTGCTGCTGAAGAAACCATTTCCTCTCAAGTCCGGGCATAAAGGTTGCAGAATGTGTCACGTCATAGTCACATGCCGCTCTATGTTATGGACCTTGATGAGCATTGTGGTGGCATTCGCTGAGCTGGTGGCATTTATGAGTGCTGAATGGCTAGTGGGATATCCAGACGGTTCTGAGTTCAACTTCACAGTCACCGCTTCACACCGCAGCGACCAGCGCACCTTGGGTATTTATAACCGCTGCATCAAGGTGGCACAGCAGAAGGTGGTCCAGTGTGGGCCCTACGCCACAGACTTCATGGAAATAGCCAGTGGCTTCTGGCAAGCCACTGTTATATTTCTAGTCATCGGAATCTTTCTGCTGTCCGTAGTGGGCATCCTTTCGGTGTTCAGCATGTGCTTCCAGAGTATCTTGAAGAAGAGCATATTCAATGTGTGTGGCCTGCTTCAGGGGATAGCAGGTAAGATGGGAAAGTCTACTGTAGCACTGCTTTCTCAGATTCTTGGTCTTTTGTGGTGGCACTTGGTGGTCATCTTAAACTTTGAACCGCTATCAACTAAACAGAGAAAATTAGGGAGTGTATTTAAGTGAGACACTGAACTACCTCCAGAATGCTCTGAGCTCACAGCTTCAAGGCTTTGACATTCCTCTGGTGACCTCAAAGGCCATGCTATCTAATTATGAACTTCAACACTCTCATCATGCCATTATAGAAAAGACAGTCTAAATATTACAGCATTGGAAATGTTGCTTCAGTGTCTCTCTGGTGTCTCCAGTGTTTATAAAACCTTGTTAAGCTTGTCCAATTTTAGATTTAAAACAGAGCTTGATCTCAGCATGCAGAGGTACAAGGTTTGAAAACGTTCAAACCATTAAAGGTGACATATCATGAAAATCTAACTTTTCCCATGCTTAAGTGCTATAATCGGGTCCCCGGTGCACACCAACCAGAACACGTGAAAGAGGACAACCCAGTACTTTGTTTTTGGTAAACCTTTTTTTGTAAGCATGTTTAAAAATGATTTTGCTCCCCTGTGATGTAGGAAGGGGATGTTATTATAATATTACCACCCCTTAACTGCATCTTTCTACCAATGGCGCTGTCATTTACTTTTAACAAGCCACATCGATGTACCGGTTCTAACGCCATGGCAAAGCATGCTAACTGTTCTCTTGTTGGCTGCACAGACGAGCACAGAACATTATTTAGAGTCCCAGCCTCAGAGGAGACAAGAGAGCAGTGGATTTATTGATTTATTTACTGTATATTACGCTGCTGCAACACAGATCTAATATAAATATGCAATTTATTTTCCATCTGTTCACCGTCACAGACACAACTGACTGTTTTTGTAACTTTTGTCTGTTTTTGCAACTTGTGTGTACTTCACAGTTTAGGCAGAATAAGACATGAAAGAGAACTTTGTTTAGTACTTTCTTGCCGTGTGACGGTCTCTCTCTCTGCACTTGCTTCAGATGCGTGCGGTCAGAAAACCGTATATCAGAAGTTTAAACTAATATGGTTTAAAACGCATGATTTCAGCATGATAGACATGATAATCAAACCAAATAGATGTTTTTTGCAGAGTATCTGAGGTACGAGCTGTAAAGGCACAGCTCTATTCTGTAAAAGAGGGCAGGGAGCAGCAGCTCATTTGCATTTAAAGTGACATGCACGAAAACAGCATGTGTCTGCTCCACTCAAAATAGCCATTTTCAAAATTATATAAAAATGCTCTGTGGGGTAATTTGAACTTGAACTTCACAGACACATTCTGGAGACACCTGAGACTTATATTACATCTTGTACAAAGGGGCATAATAAGTCTCCTTTGAACATAAGTGTATGTTCCATTAATAAGAATTTATTTGCTGATAATTTGGCTATTTTATAATTGGACAAAACAATATACAGTTGAAGTCAAAAGTTTACATACACCTTGCAGAGTCTGCAAAATCTAGCGTCAGCGTCAGTTCTGGCAGGTCACGTTAGTCAAGCTCGCATCAACTGATTCTCAGCTGATCCACGTCTACCTTTAGGGATGTGACACCTGTCACAGCACTCCTATATAAGGTCCTTTAGTATTATCACCACCTTCACGCTGCTCAATAGCTAATTTCGCCCCTACATCCCGACTCCTCCTCTTGTCAGTAAAATCCTAAATGTTCATTAAATTATTGAACTTTAATGATTTCTGAAATACATTTGTTGTTCTGTTCTGTTTATCCTGGGGGATTATTGCTGCTCTTCCTGATGTTATCCATGCTAGGCTGCGTGGATGTGCAGGGAGTTGCCCAGAACAGAACCATATCGCAAATCCAAAATGTATGCTAATTGTCAGTCATCTTTGACGATAGTGGTCCTGACAGAAATGTTAATTCTTCAGAAAAGTCTTTCAGGTCCCACAAATTCTTTGGGTTTTCAGCATTTTTGTGTATTTGAACCCTTTCCAGCAATGACTGTATGATTTTGAGATCAGTCTTTTCACACTGAGGACAACTCATATGCAACTATTACAGAAGGTTCAAACATTCACTGATGCTACAGAAGGAAACACAATGCATTAAGAACCAGGGCTTGAAAACTCTTTAAATTTAAAGATCAGCATAAATTTAATTATTTTGTCTTCTGGGAAACTTGTAAGTATCTTCTCTAGCTTCTGAAGGGCAGTACTAAATGGAAAAAATATATACTTAGGCAAAATGAGAAAAACATACACACAAATACACAAAATGGATGTAATGGATTATCAAACAAAAAAAGAAAAAAAAGGTTAGGGAATGCGCTCTAATACTAGTCAGTAGCGGAGTGGCAGGGTTTAAGCAGTCTAAATAACTGAAGTAGTCCGGCATTCGTCACCAGAGAGAAATGAAAATAGGGTGAATTTTTATCCACACTTACTTTCATTACCATTTCAAACCAGCGCTGTAATGTTGACTGTGGCAGGGCATTCTTAGTCAAAATACTAGGGACTAACAGATCAGTCATGATAATGCACCATACTTGTAGTCATGTCTGGAAACGCTAGTATTGTGGTTCAATAAAAATATTGTGGTTCATTTTATAGAAGACCAAGACCAACAACAGGTACAACCAAACTATGTAGCTCTTGTATGATTTCATTGAAAGATTTACGACATGGTGATTGAGTAATTTGTGAATAGTGAGAGCATGACTTCAGCATGACTTTAGAGACAGGATCTCACTTGCCTATTTAGAGCAAGAACTTAGAATAAAATAGGGGGATCACGGTGACCTGCTCTGTTTGGTATGAAGATTAGATCAGCAAGAATTCTTGCCTTGCCTTTTAAACAACAATTAAAACCCAGATTTTAAGATGAATACCTATTTAAAAGCACAATCACACAGATTCAACAGGCACAAAATGACACTGAATTGAAATCGTGACTCATGGGTCATCCTTAGTTATAACAGGGAAACCTTTCATGTTGTAAAGATGTTTTTTTTCAGATGATGTTATCACACAGTTCAAAAGCGCTACCAGGTTGTCAGGAAAACATGAGTATATCTCAGCTTCTAGTTTTGAGTGAGTGTGTCTTCATGGAAAGAGGAACTTTAAAGAGAAAAACGAAGTTAGCAAATGTAATAATAAAACTATTAATAAATACCATGTAATGACTCATTCACACCATTTCCACAAGTGCAAATTTTAAAGGGATAGTTCACCCAAAAATGAAAATCCTGTCATTAACTACTCGCCTTCATGTTGTCCCAAACTGGTAAGACCTTCATTCATCTTCAGAACACAAATTAAGATATTTTTGATGAAATCAGAGAGCTTTCTGGCCCTGCACAAACAGCAATGGTACTACCAACATGAACTATTTTAATGATGTCCTTGCTACCTTTCTGGGCCTTGAATGTCTCAGTTGGATTGCTGACAAATATCTTAATTTGTGTTCCGAAGGTCTTACTGGTTTGGAATGACATGAGGTGAGTAATTAATGACAGAATTTTTGGGTGAGGTATCCCTTTAAGAGTTGGATGAATGACTAAATCCACCAGGGCGTGGTTTCTGAAGAATTTCTTTAAAATGTTATTTTAGTTAATTTATTGTTAATTGTTCATTTTACTTATTAACTTGTAATTTGTCCCACACTGTCCACCTTTGCAATCACCCAGAACACCTTGACAACTGTATTGTAATGCTCAAGTATGTGTTACAGCATTCCCATTTTCTCTTTGCAGGTCTATTCCTCATCCTAGGTCTGATGCTCTATCCTGCAGGCTGGGGCTCCAAAAAGGTGGTTGACTACTGTGGTCCGGATGCTTCCCCATATAAAGTGGGCCTGTGTTCTCTGGGCTGGGCCTTCTACACAGCCATAGGAGGCACTGTTCTCACTTTCATCTGTGCTATGTTTTCGGCTCAGGCTGAGATCGCCACCTCCAGCGACAAGGTGCAGGATGAGATAGAAGAGGGACGGAGTCTCATTTGTGTGCTGTGAGATGTGAACACAAACCACTCAAACAAAAAAGAATCATTTGTGTCCCATGTTTACGTATCGAAATGACTGGTGCATAAATGGGAATGTATTTCAGACCTGTAGGTCTACTGATCAAAGACTTTACAAATGTATTTGCTTTTGCTTTCTGACTCTTATCTCATCCTATCGCTGCATTGCCAATGCAAAATATACGCATTACAAATTATTTCTATGAAAAACTAATGCATTAACATTGTGTTTATAAGCATAGGCATTTTATCAGTATTTCGATTTATTTGTTACTAAATTTTACTTGGACTTCTTACTAATGGATAAAACTGTAAGCAGTTTAGTTTATGAAATGGTATGCTGAAAATAAGTGTAGTTTACTCGCTTAAAGATTTCACTGAAATAACTACCCTGTGATAGACCTAGTCTCTTTAAACTGTAAAATACAAAGTGATTCTTGAATCAAAAGGTGTTTGAGCCACTTTCTGCCTCTCAATCATTTTGGACGTTCACCACGAGCAGTCCATATATGGAAAGCTGGAAGCTGAAAGCATGATATGGTGAACTTTCAACTGTTTTTATGAATATTTTTGTTGAGTTCAGATTTTTTCATTTGTCAACAATGCTTATACAGCCAAATGGACTAAAGAGGGAAAATAAAGTGCATGTCGTAATACCGACACTAGTGGTCTTGGCTTCTTGAGAATGTGTACATGACAGGAAATAATTGCTACGTGCCCAAGCTCAGAGCCTTTAAAGGGTTTGTTCACCCAAAAATGAAAATTGTCATCAATTACTCACCCTCATGTCATTCCAAACCCATAAGATCTTTGTTTGTCTTCAGAACACAAATTAAGGTAATTCTGATGAACTCCAAGAGCTCTCTGAACCTTCATAGACAGCAAGGGTACTATCACGGTCCAGAAAAGTACCAAGAACATTGACAAAATAGTCCATGTGACATCAGTGGTTCAACAGTATTTTTATGAACTACGAGAATACATTTTGTTGTGCAAAAAAAATCTAAAATAACTTTATTCAGCAATTATTCTCATCCACACCCAATAGCGCCATTTTGGAGAGTTCTATGACACATGCATAATACTTTAACATAAGGGCTTTATGCTATGTTACTTTTCGTTTGTCATCGCCTATGCAAGACATACAGCGTCAGGCAAGGACATATTTGCTGGTAAGCAAAACAAGTACTTTACAGGAATTCCTTAAGCTTGTTGCTTTTACTGTGGCAGCTAACAACAGCACAGCGTAACCATGTTAGCATTTTTATATTTAGTTACATTGAAAAAAGTTTCAGTTTAATAAACTCAGCTTTTTTTTTTTTTACCCTGTTTTAATGTGGATTTCTATGGAGACCAGTACACGAGAGCACCCAAACGGAAGATGGCCAGGGTTGCCAGGTTTTTACAACAAAAGCCGCCCAATTGCTACTCAAAACTAGCCCAATGTCTTTTCGGGGTTTTCTGTTAAAAATCACATTCCGGGATGTAAAATACAGGTTTTCTTTTCGGGGTCCCTCCTGTAAATTACAATTCCAGGGGCTAAATATGACGTTAATGGGGTTGCTTCCATACACATCTATGATTGCTTTAACCCGCGGACATAAAAAACAACACGTGACAACAGTGTCAAAGTATCCCAATTCCGCGGGAAAACCGCGGACTTGGCAACACTGCGGCGCTCATCGGTACTCAAGAAGAAGGTACTCTTCAACGTAAGCCTATGGACGAGAATAATAACAACGTACAGTAAACGGTAAAACTGTTTGCACTACAAACCAGTGTTCATCATAATTAAGATAATACATTAAAATAATACGGTAAAACACACCAATTTGCAATATCAAGCGTGTTTAATTCAATATTTAGCGTATGTTTACATAGAAAAATAACTAACTAAATAAAAAACTAACTCAAAAACGCGCTTTTATTGAACCCCAACATCGTTTACAACCTTTAATGCTTTTGTAGCATTTCTTCTTTCATGTAAAGGTGCATTTTTGTTACTACAGTAGCCTACACAGCATTGTAAAATATTAGCCTACTTTTTTCGTGTGGAAGTTTAACATTTTTCTTGTGGTTGATCTTGAGATCTGAGAAATGATTGGCATTCATTCATAGGTTGCATTAACATGTTAAATAAATAAGTGTTTTCTTTGTTTATAGATCTGGTATTTATGTATACTGTGATTACTGTGGCATACATACAGTGTATTGCTACATTTTTCACAGCGAACTCCATTTAAAACCTTGTCATGTGTTATTAGAGGCTAAACAGAAGATCAACAGGAAGTTGTTGATCTCAGGAAACAGAATTCAAAAAGGAACATCCTCTACTGTCCTTATCAGCACTCCCAGGCATGCTTGAGAAAATCATAAGTTGTGTCAAATGCACAATGCACATATGTGAACTGCATTCTAAGACTGTGAACGGGAAGTTTACATCAGTAAATAATGAACAGAAGGACCTAGAAAAGTCATTGATTCTAGTAAGATTCATCAAATGAGTTGGTGTGGGAAAGTAGAAGCTCTAGCGAGGGCCGGACTCCTGATGTTTGTTCTGTAATGACTGCATGTGGCAGCTGTGCTGAGGGGAGGTTTCTCATCCAGCTCCGTGTTAGTGGATCAAAGCAGATCTCAGAGTCTCTCTGTCAGTTACTATCCTTAGGCCCCGCTGGCCCTCCCATGCTGATCAGAAATGCAAGACAGGCCTCTTTATCTTGTATGAGCATGCGATCAATTTATAATTAGGTCTGTAGTGATTAATGAATTCCCAATAAAGCACCCTCTGCTCTGATGAATGTATGCAGGCCATCCCACCTAAACTGCTGTCCAAACAAGCATGGCTCACTGTTTCATCTCATTAGAGCTGAATGTCCTGGTAAACGGGGGCTGAGGTCTGATTATTTAGGGTCAAGTGTCACTTTTGCTATCTGCTGGTGGAGCAGTGATTGTTTGTTTTCTGCATGTGTTGAATATGTTTTGCTGGACTCTTGCTGTTTGCATTACTAAACAGTTTTACCTCAAGAATCTTTAATTAACTATCCATTTAAACGCGTCAGGTGTTTAATTTTGAACGGACCATTTTAAAAACACTCGCTCTAGTAACCATTCATTTATACGTAACAAATTCACGTTGTTTATATGCAGCAATCAGAAATCAGTTACTTACATGGCATTGTAGTAGCGTTGATTTGCCATTTGGAGGAGCCCTTGTCAAACTGTTCTTGCCGTTCCTTCATCCATCACACAGTTTGTAGTACAAAATAAACAAACACATTATATACTAAGCAGAGATTTCACATAAATGTAGAAACATATGAACATTGTATTGGGTTTATGTCATTATGGGAAACTTGTTTGGATAAACAGAGCTTAGTTTGGCATATCAAAACTGAATTTTGATTTTTTTAAATAGGCCTTTGTTTTTACATTATTGGTCCATTAAAAATATATTAGTTAAAAATAATACAGTAGAATAATTACACAAATTAAGCACGTATTTATCATATATGTGACCCTGGACCACAAATTCAGTCTTAAGTAGCACAGGCATATGGGTCAAAATTATTTATTTTTCTTAAAACTAAGAAAAGATCATGTATCATGAAGACATTTTGTAAATTTCCTACCGTAAATATATCAAAACTTAATTTTTGATGCATTGCTAAGAACTTAATTTGAATAACTTTAAAGGTCTCAGTATTTTGATTTATTTTGCACCCTCAGATTGCAGAATTTCAAATAGTTGTATCAAATATTGTCCTATCCTAACAAACCATACATCAATGGAAAGCTTTTTTATCCAGCTTTCAGATGATGTATAAATCTAAATTTTTTCAAAAATTGTGTGTCCAGGGTCACATATATGATAATGTAGCAAGTTTATAAAATCGGAGATAGAACTGAGTAATTTATGAGATGAAATGGCAAGAAAGGATAAATATAAAAGGTTTTGAAATAGACTAGCTATTATTAATAAAATGTAATTTTTAAATAAAAATTGTAACATGCTATACTACAACATGAGATAAAAAAGTAACTATTAATGTGAAAGGTTTGGAAAATGTCATTTTTGTGGGCACAACACTTTAAAGAATATATCTGTATTTTAGATTTATAAAAAATAATACTCTGTTCACTTCAGTTTAATCTTCTGCTTTTTTGGTTATTTTTTCAAATGCTACATCATTATCTGTTTTATCCGTAGCTGATTTATAGTTATTAATTAAATTAGGCACTTTTAGATTAATAAGAGTTAACTTAAACATTATATAACATTCCTATATATTTATTTATTTTGCAGGAAATAAATCCATACATTAGGGGAAAGAATTGATACTAATGAGAATTTTTAAAACATACTTTTTTTGATTCATGCTATAATTAGGAGTGCTTAGCAAACTGTCTAAACAAAAACCCACCCTCCATTTGTGATGCAGCGTTGTAAATGCAGTGATATTAAGGCCCCCCATTCTGTCCCATTCCATCTCTGTAGTGTTCAATAGGACCACCATCATTCTGCTGCCTGCGCTCACCGAATCTTCCTCCCACTTTATCTTCCATTAATGGGCTCCAATCAGATTGTGTATGAATAATCAATGGATAGTCAACAGCCGGAATGAACTCTCCTGAAGCTGAGCATGAATCTTGCTAATGGCACACATCCCCGGGATTTAATTAGGAATAATGCTCCGCTTGGGTGTACAGACCATCACATGGTTTGTTTGCTGCCGAATGTGAAAGGTAAACACGGAGGGGACAAAAAAACAGAGTAGTGTCATTTCCCTGAGGTGAGTGCTGGCCAATCTGCGGGAAACAACTGCTCGTGCTTAATGCCTAGTACATTAGTCTTCTTAAACACCTGGTCATGGCCATTTGGAAATGTTCATTAACCACTGGTGCAGAGTGAATAGGTGCAATAGTTCACTCCTGCTTAATTGAATGAATGAGCTTGACTGTTGACTCTAAGAGCACTTCACTGTTAAACATTAGGCCAAGTGCTAAAAGCCAAACCCACAATTATCTGTTTGGATTGGACATGAGAAAAGTGTACGAATATTGTGTCAGCAGACAAGATGGAGATTTGATTATATTAAAACCAATATAATGGGGAATCAGAGTCATTATTAAGATTTATTCGTATAATGTGGAATAATCATTATCATGTGGAAAATCAACCTTAATAATAATGACCGTATATGATTTGCAAAGTAAACAAATGAATTTGTTGATCAGTCTTGAGGAAAATGACACTGTAGAAGCACTTGAGGGAATTTCAAAGAAACGTATTACAAAAAAATGAAGCACTTGCACTTACGATATAAAATAAAACAAGCAATAATAACCACAGAAGCAAATAGTCTAATATATCAGCTTGTATCGCAACATTAATTTATATTCTCTCAGCAGAGGGTTGAACTGTAATTGTCCGGTATGTTTTCTGCTGGGTATTTTGGAATGCTTGTTTTTGTGCTAATTCAGCAGGCTGATGGGGAAAGCTAGGCCAGTCTGACAGGTTGAGGAAACCCGTAATGCTTTTCCTTCTCGCAGACAGGCCTGCTGACAGCACCATTTACTCTACACCAGACCCATTCTAGCTTTCGATGCTCCAACGTAACCAACTGAACATCTATGATCATAATGTAAGCTTATTTTACCAACATGTGCTGTTGTTTGGTAAATTAAACCACCAAATGGAAAAAATGCTAAATGTTTTTTTGTTTTGTTACTTTTACATCACAAAACTCAGCAATTTCACTTTTATTATGCCATTTCCAAATACTGCCTTTCATGAAGTGTGTATTTAGTTGTATGTGAATGTAAACGATGTGTAAAGTTGTAAAGCTGAAAGTGCATGATAAATAAAGTTCTTCTGACACGTAACTGACTAAATTTGATAGAAGTGTGTAAGTGTCCCTATTATGCCATTTTTAAGGTTACTAATATGTCACCCTTAACCACAAAACCAGTCATAAGTAGCACAAGTATATTTGTAGCAATAGCCAAGAATAGATTGTATGGGTCAAAATTATAGATGTTTCTTTTATGCCAAAAATCATTAGGATATTAAGTAAAGTTCCATAAAGATATTTTGTAAATTTCCTACCGTAAATATATCCAAAATTAATTTTGGTACATAATATGCATTGCTAAGAATTTAATTTAGACAACTTTAAAAGCATTTTCTCAATATTTAGTTTTTTTTTTTTGTTTTTTTTTTGTGCACCCTCAGATTCCAGATTTTCAAATAGTTGTATCTCAGCCAAATATTGCCCTATCCTAACAAACCATACATCAATGGAAAGCTTATTTTCAGCTTTCAGAAGATGTATAAATCTCAATTTCATAAAACTGACCCTTATGACTGGTTCTGTGGTCCAGGGTCACATATTGTTTTGGCGGTCTCTTACAATAGATTTACATACAAAAATCTTTCGTTTTCTCATAATATGCCTTTAAAATCACCTAATTTTCCAGCAATTCTCAAACAAAGATTCACTTTCTCTAAACCCCTCCTTTCTGTGAGCTTACTGTGCTCTGATTTGTCAGATAGCCCAGTTTTTTGTGATTGGTCTACCATATTTTGAACACTGGATAGAAAATATAAACATGTATTATTCATCATACTTACAGGTCGTGATTCAGTGGAACCATCTTTCAAGAGCAAGCGTTTTGTGAACCCCGCCTTAAACTTTCCAAGATTTTTTCTAAACGCGTTTTTTTTTTATTTTTTATTAAAGAACATGTAACAACATTATTACAGAAAAACAAGCATCAAAAACAGAAGCTCCAAAGATGGTTAAAGAAACAAAAAGGGAGACATTCACAAGACGCCAAATACAGATTCGTAATGTCTTACAACTGACGTATAGCTTTTACATTTTTCACAACTTTAAGAGACTTCTTTAAAAAACTGAGTTTGTTAGAGAAAATCTTGTATAAAGGAGGAGATTTCGACATTACACATTTATTAGATTAATTTAGACTAAAAAAGCAGAAAAAAACATCTTTCCAAAAAGATTGTACACTCTGGCAATCAACAAACATAATAATTCCTGACAGCTGTTACAAAAAGAACATTCTTTTCCACTATATCCATAAAGTTAGAGAGCAACATATTAGTTGGATATATTTTGTGTGAAATCTTCAGGTGAAAACTTCCCAAGATTAGAAAAGCACTGGTCAGTAAAATGACGTGATTGTGGGCGGGGTCAAGTTGTTTGGGCTGGCCAATGGAGAACATAGGCAGGAATTATGCAAATGTGTTACTCTGTGACGCGTAGCCGTCATGGAAGTAGGATTCAAATTACTAACGACTCATTCAGGCTATTCAGAGTCAAATCATTATTTTGGGAGACAATAACTGAATTTTATTAGTTTTGAAGGACTCTTACATGAATTTAGTCCTAGGCCATCTGACCAATCAAAGCAGAGAAGGCTCACGGAACGGATGCGTTTAGAGAGACTGAATCTTTGAACTGCTTCGAACGAATCGTTTGAGAAATCGCTGGAAAATGAGGTAATATTACATGCTTATTTTGAGAAAACTAAAGCTTTTTTGACCTTGCTTGCATGTAAACCTATTGTAGAAGACTCCCAATAACAATAGAAACCTTAAAAATGGCATAATAGGGGCATATACACATTTAATTTAATCAGTTATGTGTCAGAAGAATTGAATTGTATTTGTTTTAAAGGACTCCTACATCAGTCTAGTGCATCAGTTGTAGTCATTAATGCATCACTGTAGAGAGTATAACACATTTTATGTTTCACATTCATATCCTGCGAATGTGAAACTCAGGTGGGCTTCATTCTTCTCAAGATATTGATTTAACAGGCAGCAGTTGTGAGAGGAAGAGGAAGAGGGAGGCTGTGTTAACGTGTGGTGTCAGTACTCACGCTGCGTGTGTGTATGTGTGTAAGTGTATGAAGCTTGTGGCAGTGTGTGTGTGTGTGTGTGTGTGTGTGTGTGCGATGTGCAGATGTTCCATTGTGATGGATCTATTATCCAGCTATTACAAGATAAATGAATGATCTCTCCTATTTTCCATGCCTCTAGAAAATTGAAATTGGGGGGAGGTGGTAAAGTTGGGGGTGGTGGGGGGATATCATCCGGGCTGCATTATTAGGGTTGTTGGGATGGCCATTAATTTAAGAAAGAGTAGAAACTCTGGCAGCTTGGGCTCACCGTTTCCACGTTATCAATCAAGCCTCAGTCACTTTCCTGGGACGACCACACACTCAGGTTTACGCCATCTTAATTAGGATTCATGGCAAAATAGATGCAAGGAAACATCCAATACCCCTCATTGTTTCACTGTAAATTTATTGTTATTTGGCCAAGCATTTTGCCATGAGTGATATTATATTACCAGTCTGTCAACAAATATTTGTAGCTCACCAACTTATGAAATGAATCAGTAGTGGGGGTTTAAAGAGACTGAACACTGAATAAAGGTGATAGTTTAGATACTGTGAAAGTTGCAATAAACTTAAAACCCTCTGCAATGTCAAAGTACACCGACTCAATGACATGACAATCACGATTGTTGTCTTTTTTTAAAAAAACATTAACAATACTTGAAAACTTTTCTGTGAGGAATATATTTTTGATTTTTGAATTCAAATTCGTATTCATATTTTTATATATTTATATTATAAAAAAGAAAATGTGGTAACATTTTAGAATAGGAAACATTTATTGACAATTAACTATGACTGGTCCCTCAATAAATTATCAATTTGCTGCTTATTAATAGTTAGTAAGCTAGTTGTTAAGTTTAGGTACTGGGTAGGATTAGGGATGTAGAATAAGGTCATGTAGAATAAGGCATTAATATGTGCTTAATTAGTACTAATAAATGGCTAATATTCTAGTAACATGCATGTTAATAAAATAATCGATAAAATAGTCCATTTGACATCAGTGGTTCAATCGTAATTTTATGAAGCTACAAGAATACTTTTTGTGCACAAAATAAAAAAACAAAAATAACATTATGGGTTTGTCCTTTTCTGCACCTTGAACGTGGTAGCAGTGGTGTAATGTAACGATGTAATAAAACTTTGTTACAGTACTTAAGTATTTTTTGGCAGTATCTTACTTGAGTTTTTATAATTCAGCCTACTTTTACTTTTACTCCACTACATTTCCTAATTAAAATGTATACTTTTACTTCGATACATTTCCCTAAAGCATATTTGTTACTTACTACAAAATAGTCAGAAGAACACTGACTGCAGGAAAGCAGGTTTGACGAATCAGTGGTCTGGCGCTCGCAAGTTAGACAAACAAGTACGCGCACAATCGTGGATGATTCTGACTCGCTCCTCCAAAACATCCCAAAGTGCCTCAATAATATTCAGATCTAGTGACTGTGCAGGCAGACAGACTGTGCAATTAAGTGACTTAGATTTTAGACATAATATTGCTTGTTTTTGCTCAATTTTGCCAACGAAAATAGTTCCAAACATAGATCACAGCACTGTTTTGCGTCTCTGAGCAATGGACGATATTTACTTATTAAATGAATCAGCGTTTTGAATGAATCGGTTGATAAAAATGATTCAGCAATTCATTCATTAACACAGTCAGATGCTTTTTACTGAATGATTCAGCCGTTTGAATGAATTGGTTGAATCTCAGTGACTCACTCACTTGTGCCACCCACTGATGGTTTTAATTTCACATTTCAGCTCTTTTTTTTCATGTCTTAAATTATTTCAAATATCAGTATTCAACGTTTTATGTTAAAAACTAAACATTACGCCTAATATTGAATCTGCAACTGCCGTTTAAATGCATCAATGTCCCCCCTCTATGCTATTTCAAATGCAGATTCCAGAAATGTTTTCTTATGTTGGAATGAAAAACACTATACCGAATGAAGTGCTTCTTGTTCTTACCCAAAAATACAAAATGGAAGAAAGAGTTAAAACGGTTAAAACACAATTTTGCTATTTATGAACATTTGATATATTATTTGCTTCTTTTCTATTCATTTACTTTTCAATACCTAAGTACATTTACTATAAAACAAATACTTTTTGTACTTAAGTACAATAAATATTACATACTTTAAGACTTTTACTCAAGTAATATTTTAAACAGTGACTTCACCTTCTACCAAAGTCGTTTTCTGGGTAAGATACCTGTACTTTTACTTAAGTATGACTTTCAGGTACTTTATACAACGCTGCGTGGTACTAATAATCCTGTCTATGCAGGGTCAGAAAGAAAAAAATATCTTACCATGTTCTTACCAAACTACCAAGGCCCAGAAAGGTAGTAAGGACATTGTTAAAATAGTCCATGTGACTTTAGTGGTTCAAACTTAATTTTATGAAGCTACGAGAAGCTACTGAGCAAACGTCGTGAAAGTTATTTTTGTTTTCTTTGTTTTCTTGTAGCTTCATAACATTACGCTTGAACCACAGATGTCACATGGACTATTTTAATGATGTTCTTCTTTCTGAGCCATAAAACGTTTCAGGTATGTTGCTGTCTATGAAGGGTTAGAAAGCTCTTGGATTTCATCAAAAATAGCTTAATTTGTGTTACGAAGATGAACGAAGATCTAATGGGTTTGGAACAACACAAGAGAGAGTAATTAATGACAGATTTTTAATTTTAGGATGAACTATCCCTTTAATTTTTACTTGATATTTACCTCACGTGACATTTTAGGATCATTAATTTTTTAGCTTTTCTTGAAAAAGATGTGAATGTGAAATACAACGTAAATACAAGAGTGCATATCTACTCGACACATGTTTAAAAGTAGTTTTCTTTAAAAGATTGTATGCCTTACATACTTGAATATTGTATACTCTATGTTTTATACTATTTATATTAACCCATCTGCCAAAAGGATTAAATTCACGAAAAAGTTCCTCTGAATCAGAGGAGCCCTGATTCTAGTCACAGAAAAGTCTGTTTAATGTTTTTAAAGCACAGCCTATTGTACTATTTACCTTTAAATGCAAATGATGATCTGTAATTAAATGGATATCACCCTGTTAACAGGGCTATCAGAGTGTACTGTCTTTCCCATTATTTATTATTTGGCATTTTATGATAAATGGTGGATAGCAGTCAAAGCTGATTACACACTGCACTGGAAGTGCAGTTTACTGTCAAGAAGAAGACCGATTGACTTTATATTTACATACTAATGAGAAGGAGCACAAACTTACCAAAAAGAACAATGAGCATTCATAGGGCGCGACATTTACAAAATAAAGCTGATGCCATGCAAATTTTAAATGAAACCTATTTAGAGTAATAAATGGAAGGGCCACTTGGTAGACCACACTATTTGCATTTCCATTTTCAAATTAGGCTGTGTGACTCCTTGCAATGCTGGTGATGAGACAGTCACTGTTGGTGAAATTGCTGCATTTTCCAAGAAGTTTGTGCTAAGTATGACTCTTATGACCTTCTCTGTAATTTACCATTTGTCTGTTCAGGAAAGCAGCACTCAAGATCTATTATCTGTGGCAACCTTCATAAAGAAAGTAGGATGGAAATAAAGAATAAACCAAATTCCAGGAATAAGGGGCTTAATGTAATCGTTACTATATTTTATATAATTTTTATATACAGCTTTTTATAACGTTTCCAAGAATTCCTTCTTGTCTCTATAATTTTTTTCCTATACGTCCGCATGGGTCCAAAATCACATATGCAGTTTTCAAATCACTTGGGTCATTTATTACAAATGCTTAGGGAAGCTCAGTAACACCTGGATGCGATCCAGTGTGATCTATAAGAATTGCTCGCTAGTTTAAGCGATGAGTTCATAAAAATCAGTCATAAGAGGATAATGTCGTGCACAGAGGAGATTCATCCAGCCTCTATTTTTCAAAATGAGTTTGATGGACGCCAAACCATTGTGAAAGTGCTGTAGATGGGGCCAGCGTTCTGCAACATATTCTAACTCATCAAGCATAGCATTAATGCGCTGCAACTCATTGCGTGCTCTATGTTCAAGTGTATGAGGGGAAATAAAGGGAAAATTCTGAGTAGGAAACAGTGAGCTTATGTCTATTTAAAGCATGCATGCTTTCGAAACACTGTAGAGATTTAGGATATACTTATAACAGTGGTGTTTTGAAATAAGGAGGCAAAGTTCTCAAAGTTGTCCCAGTCACATTTTATATGTTAAATAAACACTATCATAAAAAGAAAAAGTAGATTTTTTTGCAGCCTATTTTATGTACATTAACAATGTACTCAATATTCTATTTATTAAAGCCATGTATGAATCAGTTTTTTACATTTTTACATTTATTAAAATAATAACTCAAGCCAGTAACAATTTAAACAGTATATTTTATTTGTGAACTTATGTTCATCTATTCTTTTAAATAGTTAACTTTTAACTATTTTTCCTAACTGGTCTCATGATTAAAACGTACCTCTAGGAACTTTTTCACAAGAAGCGAAATATGTACCAATAAGTACATATCACTGCAGTTCAACAGTGGTAAACCAGCGAGCACTTGTAATTGTTTTCATACACAGTTATGATTACAGCTTCATTTGTTTTGCTTTCCAGGCGGAATTGGACTTGTGGAATCCTTGGGTGTGAATCCTGTAAAAAACATTCTCGACTCACAATAAAAGAGCTGAAAAACAAAGCTAAAATGGAATGCTTGTGTGTTTATGTCAGATTCGCTTTTGTTCATACTATTGGGTAGGTTTAGGTGTAGTGCAGATGGTACGTTACTTTAAAACGTCATGATTAGGATTAGGATTAGAGTTATGACGCCACTCAACAGACATTTCAAGTCAGAGCTAAGGTGACATGTACAAAACCAACGTCACATAAAACGTACCATATGTACGTTCATCTGTTCCAGAGTGAAAAAAATAACACTCTTTTAGTGTCACTCAGTGGACATTTTACATCAAATATGTCATGAAATGTACATGGCTTTATGTATTTCGCAGGTTCCCACAGGTACGTTTTCGTCATGAGACCAGGTTAAATTTTTCAGGTCATCAATCAAACCTCAGTAAATACTGGTCACAGCTGGTTCACCAAGCTAATTACTTAAAGCTCCCACAGATGTTTTCATGCCATTTTAAGTCAAATTGTGACGTAACAAAGTGGTTATATTTTGTGTGTGAGTTGTTTACTTACTTTTTAAATTAGTCTTCTCATTAACGCCAATATATTGTTAATTCAGACTGATTCGCGAACGCGGAACACCATGGACACAAGAGGCGGCATTTATCGCATGGCCCAATCACAGAAAATCATAACCAGTCTCATCCAATCATATTGCGATGGTGGCATTGCCTCCTCTCACATCACTTTCCCCCATTCATTCTCAATTACCCCCCACTAAACTCACCACATGCTTTAGGGGTCTGTTAAAACTTAATGGGCTCAGGGGAGGCAAGACAGATGAGGAATCCCGCTGTAACTTTACCTGCTGATGTGTGGCTGTTGTATAGTGTTTCTTTAGAAAAATGAGTGATTTAAAAACTTTTTAATGTTATATTTAATGTAATATTGGCGTGGTTTTATTTTTGTTCTACAATGTTTTTTTGTTTTTTTTTCATCCAATATGTTGAGGAGACACTGCCTCCCTTGCCTTCTTGGAGGAAACACCCCTGATATAAAATTGAAAAAAGGCTTACTATTCACTGAATACTGCACTGCTTATTGCCTACTGTTATTATGTATATTTGGTAAACATGTATATAATTACATCCACTCATTTGCCACAGTAACATAGCCATAGTGTTGAGTCATGAAATGCAAAGGTTTTACTGTTGATGTATATTTAACAGTAAATCCACCACAACAACAAAAATTTACATTCAAACTAAAATTTATTCTCACATTATCAGAGTTTATTTACTATAGTTTAGAAAATGGTAATAAAATATGACAAGAACTCAGAGTTAAACTTGGTCAGAACAAATTCATCTTGATAATGTCAGATGACTTTGATAGAAAGGTATGTAATGGATTACAATCAACCAAAAATTCAGACAACTGCTAATATGACAATGTTTACACAACTATCAATACTTTGTTACCAAGCAATTACCAAGCAATGCTAATTTAGTTCAGTCTGTGGTGTAAAAAGGCCGTATTAGCAATTAAAGAAGAAACACATAGCAAAACATGGTCAGGTCGAAGTGTCTGGAAATTTTTTGGTCCCAAATTTCTATAATTTTTACTGGTTGCCAACTGTATGAAGATTTTTTGAGTATAATATGCCACAGTTGACATTATTTTGCTATCCTTACTTACATAAATGAACTATAATGTCCTGCACCCACTAGTAAAAAAAATATAAAAAATTATATCTGGTGTCTGAATAATTTTTGGTTTGACTGTATATGTATTTTATTATGTAAAAAGTACAGACTTTTTCTCAGAAAGAGGTTATCATTTGCAGTCTAAACATAACCATTATGCCTCTGTTCTGGTTAACTCAAGCTGTTGAGATCATGTGATCAGTCTTTGGAAAATGAGGATCAATGGGATTTTTCTGTCAGACTGATACCATGCCAACAGGCATTGTAGAAATATAACAGCGTCTGATTAAATAAAACCATTTAATTAAACCATTTCTTGTCATTAACAAAAGCGAGACAAACAAACATACACACGACACCACAAACCGACTAAAACTGCCCTCTGTGACCAGCGTCCTGCTCAACCATGTCCTTGACGCCTATCTCTCGCACCCTGAACTCCCTATTACCGATGCTAATTGCGCTAGCTCACCCTGCTGCTTCCATAACAAACCAGCATAATGCCCAAATTATGACTTTATTAATGTAAGTCAGCATCTAATGGTTTTAAAAATGATTTATATTGTTTTTCCTGTTCTGAACAAATTAAATCTGTAGCTCGAATTAGCTCAGGCTTTTCATCACTGGAGAGTTTATCATTGCGTTTCATCCTTAATTTCACATCTGAAACACCGCAGAAGCAAAGTAAACGTTGTTAGGTTACTAAGAACTGTAATGCAAAATTAAACTAAAAAACCTTCAAGCCTCAGTACAAATGATGAACTGAATTTTTTTTTTAAAGATCGCATCTTGAAAACTGGGATATCTGAAAAGGCTCTTCTACACAATGAAATTTAATACAGTCCACCTCTTCCTACAACCCCATTACTCTTAGCATGCTGTGAAATTCTCATCTTACACACTTTGCTGGCCAGGGCCATGAATTATGCATTGTGCCAGAGAAATCCTCAATCTCACGCTTCAAGACCACCACACATTACCCTGCTTCTGTCTCTATTACCAAGATGAATTGCTGAATGGGGAATATTTGAGTGGTTATGGTTCTAACTTCATTGTTTGTTTGCTGTGTAAAATCTCTCTTTTGTGCGATTCTCTTCTGTCTATTGAAACAACAGTGAATTTTATGGCTTTTTAGAGGGTGAAAATGCTGTTCATGGCTATGATACTGAAATTACCGTTGTGGCGATGTGGATTACGCCTCTTATGTTGTTCTACAGGAAAAGCGTGATTTTATGATGCTCAAGGTGTATAAACCTAGGTTTTAAGCAATTGTGAAGGTTGCACAGGAGTGAGTTTTGTTATTTGCAAAAAAAAAAAAAAAAACACATTTTTTGAAGCAGAATCATCTGGTCTAATATCGCTGCATTTTTTGGAGCTGGGAACAAGTTAAGGTCTCCACAGACGCACTGAGTCGGTGACCTCCAATTCTAAACGATCATTAGTGTCTCTTCCTCTAAAATGTTGGACACACTTACAACATTCTAATAGTCCTCCTCTAGTATGCACGATCATTCACTGAGCCCCTAATACCATCATGAAATGTAGTCACGCTAATGATAAAATATTAGCTATGCTCCCGGTGTCATAATTTAATCTCAGCCTGGCATTTGAGGTCAAACTCTGGCTTAAACTATTGAACCTCTTTCCACAATATTTTGGTGTTCACTTGTAAATACAGAGATAGTTGTACTGCTGTTTAACAAAAAGAGAAAGAAAAAGGTATCGGTTCAATTTGTTAACTAATGTCCCACTTTATATTATGTGGTCTTATGTTCTTACATTTAAATTAATCATTTGATACAATGCACCTATTGTGTACAAACATGGTTTTACATTGTACGTATATAAAACTGTATATCTGTAATTCATTTCTGTAACTACATTTAGAATTACACTGTTGAGCCATCCCTTACACCTTAACCCACCCTTAAACCTACCCATGCCACCAAACCTGTCCCTAACCTTACCCGTATCCCACCTCAATAGCCGGAAAAGTGTCCTGCAATACAATATGAACACAGTAAGTACATTGTAAGTACATAGTAGTTAAGGCCACCTAATATAAAGTGGGACCTAAACTTATTTTAATTAGTTGCCAAGACATGTCTACATTTTGAAAACTGAAAGTGATGTACAAGTAAATAAACTGAAATGGTAAAACAAAATTGCTAAAAATGACAAAAAACACATAACAAAATTACTAAAAACTGAAAGTATACAAACAGATGAGAATGAATTACTACAGTGCATTAATTTACATGAACTAATGGTGAAAAATACTTCTAAAGTAATTTTTAAAAACAACCCAGCGCTGGGTAAAATATGAACAAGCCCAGAGATTGGGTTGTATTGACATATTGATTTAAAAATTACTATATGGCCTGCTTAAAATGAACCCAAAATAGGTTGTAAATTAAAAACCAGACACATAATTACTAGAGGTATTAGCAATAATCAAAAGGAGAACATTTATCAAAAAGCAATTGAAATTATTTTTGTTATTATTTAATTTTTATTTTCTATTTGAACTTATTAATAAATGTTAATTTCCAAACTATTTTCGTTTTATTTTAAGCATGAAATACATAGATTTTTGAAGCAATAGTTGAGTTAAATAAAACTATACTTGAAGGCTAGGTCAAAACAACCCAGTTGCTGGGTTTGTTCATATTTTTAACCCAGCATTTTTGGAGTGTACTAAAATTAAAACTAAAAGTACACAAACAGATGAAAAAAAAATACTGCCTACATTACATTAATTAACAAGAACTTACAGTGAAAAAAAATACTTCCAAAGTAAAATGCTGGGTTAAAAAAAACTGCTGGTAAAATATGGACAAACCCAGTGACTGGGTTGTTTTGACCTAGCAGGGTGTTAAATGTTTAACCCAGTCTTCTGGGTAATTTTATTGAACTCAACTATTGTTTAAAAATGACTGTGGCTGGGTTGAAATTAACCCCAAATAGTTTGTAAATTAAAAATCAGACACATAATCAAAAAGTAAACATTTATTATTAAGCAATTCAGAAAAATGTTAATTATTTCATTATTATTTTCATATTATGTTCATTTATTTCGAACCTATTTTGGGTTAATTTTAAGCAAGAAAGTTAAATTGAGTTAAATAAAACAGAAGGTTTGTGTTAAACATTTAACCAACCGCTAGATTAAAACAACCCAATTGCTGGCTTTGTTCATATTTCACCCTGCGCTGGGTTGTAACAAATATGTAACAAATATATTGCTCATTGTTAGTTATTGCATTAACAGATGGGACCTTATTGTAAAGTGTTACCCATAAAAACAGAGGAGTTTATTATTAATATACACAGCAGTGTGAAAGGGTTTAGTGTCTCTGTTGCCCCTTTTTTCGAGGCAAACTGCTACATACTGTGCAATGTTCCTGAAGCAGCTACATGGAGCAGCGTTATTGTGTTTGACCCTCTATCCAGCTGAAATAACAGTTTGACATTAAAATGGCGCCAAAAATGCATTTAATCCCTCTTTTCAATAGGTGAGCGACTGATAACTTTTCACTCATAATTAACTCATCTTGAAATGAGAGACATTTGGAGGAAATTGAACTGTCAGCCAATGGAGTCGTGCATTTGACCTCATCACAGCGAATGGGGCCCATCATAATTTGTTCATTTGGTGCCTATCAGTCTGGCCTCATCCTCTTCTTGCCGATCCGTTGACCTCCCTCTCCGCAATTCCATTTGGTTCTGTTTTAATTATGACTCAGCAAATCCAAAGCAATAGCAAAACCCACCCTGAGCTCCCCTCGACTGTCACTCACGCTCTGATTGACACGAGCCAGATAGCCTGAGTGCTTCGGGGAAAATTGAAGCAGTGGGCGCCTAAAATGGCTGTTTATATGTCCTCCCGCAGCCAGGCTCGTTCATTTGTGCCACTCGCCGCTTTCCTTTGCTGCTCTCGTTGGTAATATACATAATGGACATAGCAGTGCATTAACATGTATTTGTCCGCAGTTCTTGATATGATTAATGTAAATAGGTGAAAAGGCTTTTAACATTTCTGATGCAAAATGTCACCCAGCACAAGGGTTCTTCTTGAGTGATTCACCCACAGAGTAGTAATTAGTCCTATCTTGACAATGCAGCCATTCATATACTAATTCTCAATGCCTCAATTAAGCAAATGTTTTCCAGATTGAAAATGCCACGCTGTTTGCCAGTCACAGCTCTATTGAGGGTGCTTTTGGCTACGCTCAAGCAATGCTCTTACCTCTAGCTGTGATGTGCAATTGCGCAGGCAAAAAATATTCTTAAATCCAATTTTTGTTGTTCTTTAGATGCATTTCATCGTATGCTTGCTTTCTTGTTTTCCCAAGACATCGATGATGGTTGTTGCTTTCATCAGTATTAGTGCTGAATCAATTGGAGATTTCAAGCGAATGCTAGAAAATGCAACCGTCTTAACCATCTGGGTGCAGAAAGTCGGAACAACAGTGTAACGATACAATTTTAACCTAGACTTTTTTTTTTTCCATATCCCCCAGAACCTCTGTCACGACGCAGAGAATTGCTCGCTATGCGATTGTATCTGTCAAGCATTCACCCGCAGGCAGTTAATAGGCTTAACCCAAATGATTTTCTGTCCTTTTCTTTGGGCAATAGTCTCAAACTGGGAATTTGTAATAGGCCAATTTGTTAACCTTTTCAGGGCAGGAGCATTTAATATGTGTCTGGTCAAAGGAGGTAAAGACTTCCTGTTGATAATCCTGAATGTGTTTGTCTGCTTTCAATGATGAGAATTAAAAAAAGAAAAGAAGGAAGCAAGGATAAAATTGAAAGATTTCTTTGAAATTGGATTTGTTGAAGTATGTTATGCTGTTTTCTATTTAAAATATGGCTTCTTTGATCAACCTACAGGTCTATTATGCTTATAAAAAATAATGTTTTTTTTTATTATTATTTCCATCTTTAACATCCGTGGAACCTCTTAATTGCACCAAAAAGATCTTTGTAAGGGGAAAAATATTCTTTAGATTATTAAAAGTCCTTCAAACTGAGATTTTTTTTTTCTTTCAAGAACTGTTCATTGAAAGGTGTTTTGTGGAACCCAAAATGGAGTGTTTATTTTCAAGAGTTTAGTAATTTATTGTAATTCATGCAAGAATACTTCTATGATGGTAATCCTGTGCAAAGTCTACTAGTAATCACAGACTCCATCATTATCATACAAATTACATCGCCTGCTATTGATTTTATGCAGATGTTTGCCAATACATTTTGGAAAGTATGATTCGCTGTTAATGTTTACAGTATTAGAAAACAATTACCTTCCCACATACCTTTGAGTAATTGTTTATTATTTTTCAATTAGACAAATGCTGATGATCAATGATTTAGAAAAAAGGGCAATGAATAACATCAACAGTTATAGATTTGTTGCCAGCAATCGAGATAAATTGTTTTAATGATTTCTGCAATGGCATTTCAATGGCATCCAGTGCCATTTGAGTCCGACCGCGGATGATGAGGATTGTTGGACCATAGGTTGTTTTATTTTATTTATTATTAGTTATAATTAAATGTATTATATTACAATTTATGGGGGCCCCTGAAATAAATGTTTATAGGAGTAGTTCACCCAAAAATATTACCTGAAAATGTACCCTGACCCAAGATGTAGATGAGTTTGTTTCTTCGGTTAGGAGAATTTCGCATTACATCACTTGAGTGGATCATCTGTAGTAAATGGGTGCCGTCAGAATAAGAGACCAAACAGCTGATAAAGACATTACAATACACACAAGTAATGCACATGACTTTAAACTGCATTTAAAAAAACAAAAAAACAAATGCATCAAGACATTTTAACTTCTGGTCAAAATGCCAGTTCATAATTGAATTTAAATAAAACTGAATAAAAAAGAGGTTATTGCGACACTTTATCTCACAATTCTGACTTTTTTCTCAGAGTTGTAAGATATAAACCCCGCAACCTGAGGAAAAAAAATTTCAATTAAGAGAAAAAAGTCTAAATTTCAAGATATAGAATTGCAAGTTTATGTCTTTCAATTCTGACTTTTTTCTCCAAATTATGAGATATAAACTCGCAATTGCGAGTTATAAAATCAGAATTGCAAGATATAAACCTGCAATTGCGAGTTATACGGTCAGAATTCTGACTTTTTTCCTCACAATTGTGAGTTTATATCTTGCTATTTTTTTTCTCACAGTTCTGACTCTTTTTCTCAGAACTATAAGATATAAACTCACAGTTGTGAGTTATAAATTCAGAATTGCATGATATAAATGAACAATTCTGCAGGTTTGTCTCGCTATTCAGACTTTTCTCGCAATACAGACTTTTTTCAAAATTGTGAGATATAAACTTGCAATTGTAAGTTATAAAGTCGCAATTCTGAGAAAAAAGGCAGAACTGTGAGTTTATATCTTGCATTTCTGACGTTATTTCTCATAAATAAAGAAATAAATTCACAATTGCAAGGTATAAAGTCAGAATTGCGAGATCTAAACTAGTATTTAAATTGTGAGATAAAAAGTTATTTTTTTTTTTAGTTTTTTTTTAATTCAGTGGAGGAAACAGGCTTCCATTTCTTTGTTTACATCTTAGGTGGAGTAAATTTTCATATTCAAGTTTCATTTTTGTGTGACCTATTCCTTTAATGCACCTTTAATGCTCTTCAAAAATCTCCCAGATTTAGTACATCAGGAATCCAATATAAATTTTAGAAGTTGATTCACACTAAATATGAAATGATGTAAGACATCGAAATGTGTTGTTTTCTCTTTTGCTCCCTCATCCAAGCCGTTATTTACTTCACATACAGGCAAAAATTGATCTTGATGCAGTGCAGTCAGAGTCTTAATTTACCAGACCTACAGCAGAGAATGGAATCCATTGGTTTGGGTTCAAATCAATGGTCTAACCAGAGAGGGTGAGGAGGTAGAGACTGCACAGCGAATGTATGATCAATCAGCCTCAAGTGATTATTAGCAAACCTCCAGCTACAGGTTTGTTGCCAAGAGAACATGAGACAAAAAGACTCATGTGTTCCAGACAGTAGGAATGCCTGAGGATTCTGGGAGTAATTGGTTGCAGTGTGACACAGGTCTACCTGAAAAGTCACTCACCTGAGAAGAACAGCATCTCGACAGATGCTCATGTGAAACCCGAACACGAATGTGAAACAGACCAAACCTAAAAAGGACAAACAAACTGCTCAGCTATGCAAATGACCTCATAAATGAGGCTGGGCAACTGTGTTGTGCACAATAATTACTGTGAAATTGATAATTGCACTGTTATGTGAGATTATGTCTGCTTAGCATGACGAGCAAGACCCATTTTGGCATACCATTCGTGGATGTCAGCAACATCTAATGTCACTGTAAGGTCAAAATGCACCACAGTTAAACAGATGACAGACAGTGATTAAGTTACTGGCATCCAAAATCTTTTTTTTTTAAATATTATTCTGTATTTGTTATGCAAGGGCAGTTGATGTGAAGTTCTTCTGTAGTTGACGTATCCTACAGTGAAATATTATACAGTCAAACCAAAAATTAATTAGACAGCAGATATAATTGTTTATATTTTTTACTGGTGGGTGCAGGACACTATAGTTAATTTATGTAAGTGAGGATAGCAAAATAAAGTAAACTGTGACATATTATACCCAAAATTTCTTCATACAGTAAACTACCAGTAAAACTGATAAAAAATTTGGGATCAAAAATGATTCAGACACTTTGACCTGACCATGTTTTGCTTAGGTGTGTATTCTTTAAGTGCTAATTCGACCTTTTTACACCACAGACTGTTTGGTTATTGGTCAACAAAATATTGATAATGTGTAAATATTATTTACTAACCGTTGTCCACAGTTTTGGTTGATTGTAATCCACTTTCTATCAAAGTTATCCGACATGATCAAGATGATTTTGTTCTGACACAGTTTAACTTTAAGTTCTTGTCATATTTTATTACCATTTTCTAAATTATTGCAAATAAACTGTGATAATGTGCGAAATGCTGAAGCTGTCCGAATAACTGAATGACTATATCTTTGTATATTTTTACATTTTTTAGTCTTTCGTATTTAGTCTTATGAAATAATAATGAAACCAATTAAATATATTTATTATATATATTTTCTTAAATATATTTTTCTAAAGGTGTTTTTCTGTACTTTTTATGCAAGTATTTTAGTATTTAATTTTATGCAATATTTAAAAAATTTGTATTATGAAATATATTTCTTATATATATATATATATATATATATATATTAGAAAAATCCTATGAAATATTGAAGTAATTAAATATATTTATTATTATATTTTATATTTATAATATATTTTATTTTCTGTGCTTGCCATGCAAGGCTAGTTGACATGAAATACATCTGTAGTTGACATGCATGTCATACAGTAAAATTATTTCTTATGAAATAACTTAATTAAGCATTATTTTAATTCATTATTTATTTTTTTTCTGGACTGCAAATTCTTCTGAATTTCTTCTGAAGTTGAAATGTCCCTCAGTGAGACAAAATATAATTGTATATTTTAAAATGATTAAATGATTAAATTAATAAGGTGTATTATTTGAATTAATGAATTAAAAATCTAGACTTTTTATGTAATGGTATATACTTCAGTACTTCAAAAGTTGACATGTCCTGCTGTGTTTGTAAATGATGTTTTGTTTGTATCTTTTTATTTCTTTTTTATTTAAAAGCTAATTAAATATATGTATTATTTTTTTTTATAAATATTTAAATAAAAAAAAAATAACTTTATGCAAGGGTAGTTGACATGAAATACTGTCCTGCAGTGATACATATCATTGTATAATATTAATTAAGCATATTATTTTAATTCATTACATTTTTTTTGCTTTTTATGCAAATATAGCTGACATAAAATTCTTCTGAAGTGAGAAATATACAAAATAATTGTATATTGTATTGTAAAATAATTGTGTATTTGTATAAAATATACAGAATAATTGTTTATTTTAAAATGATGTATTATGAAATAATCATTAAATGGATGAGGTGTATTTATTTGAATTAATGAATACAAATCTAGACTTTTTATGCAATGGTCTACAGTAGTCAACATTTGAAGTGGATCATAACCTTTCATCAAAGTTGCCCTAAAACCAAAACAATACCCTTTTTTATCTTTTTATCAATTTTAATGATCTTTTTTTTTTTATCCACTTCAAATGTTGGCTACCGTATACTTCAATACTTTTGTAGTTGACATGTTCTGCAGTGAGACATTATATAATTGTATAATTTAAAGCCATTTCTTGTGAAATAATAATTCAATCAATTAAGCATATTATTTTAATCTGAACTTCATGCAAGCTGAAAAAAAAAAAAAAAATTAAATTAAATTAATAAGGTGTATAATATAATAAAATAATAATATAATATAATATAATATAATAATAATTTATTTAATTTCATCATTATATTTTAAAGAATTAATTTCTCTTATGACCACATATTAATTGACAGACTACATTTTTGTACTTAAAAATTCATTGATGGCAGAAAGGTGTTTAAAAATAATTAAAACTTTATATTAGTTCAACATTTCTTCATACAGTGGAAAAACCTTCTTTCCTTTATACATTCATCAATAATTGAGCCTAAAATCCCGATGCTGACAAATAGAAAAGTCCATGGACATGTTATGCATCTGCCCACAAACAGGTTCCATGTTCTTATAGGATTATGCGGGTCAAATTGATATGTTTTTGATGTCTTCCATTATAGCCTGAAGGATGGTACGTGAGGTTTTGTTTACTTTGCTTGAATCCGTAAAGCTTTGAATTGGTCGGAGCTCGGGGCGTAAAAGCGGCAGCGCTCTCCAAGGACGTTTTGGCGAGCGCTTCTTCTCAATCTATATCTCTTATCTGTGGTTGTTGATGATGTATCTGAGCGTTTGTGGCAGCTGTGTGTTACGTCTAATAGAGCAGAAAGGCTGCTCAGAATAAAGCTATTTGAAAATTTGTTTATGTGAAATATTTGTAAATGGAAGCAGGCCTCTTGGCGCCTTTGCGTCACGTTCTGTTGTCATTCTGGATTGCGAATTTGATGGGGGATTTGAGGCTGGCAAATGGAGCACATGTTCAAGCAGATCACGAAGACTTCTGCCTCCCCTCAGTGGCTGCCGTAGGCCCGCGTTAGATGCCAACGGTGTCTGCTGACGTCTCCTCTGTGAGCCACAGTCATTCAGAGAGAATTCCCCTTTGGTTTCTCGGCGCTGCGACTGTCATATTTGCTCTGTTGACAGTGCGTGGATCCTACTACCTATTTTCTAGCATTTTTTACACCATTTTTTGACAGACTTGGCTAGCAAGATATCTTTTTTCGGAGTGACTCATATGTAAACGTCAAGTACTTTTGTGACAAAAGAAAACATGCAGTGCAGTCACAGTTGAATAGACAATGTTTGATTTTGTTTTCAGTATGGGTGAAAAGTGTTTTCTAGTCACAACATTGTCTGATTTATTTGCTTACTTTTCCATTTAGTCCTTCAAGGCAACTTACACTCTCAGTCCCGGCAAAGAATTGTGCCATTTCGCCCTTTTAACCAGCTCTAGCAATTACATTCGATGCTCCTTAATTCTGACACAGTCTCTCCCTCCAAAGCCTCTTTTCCAGCTCAGCAATCGAGACAATATGTTTGCTTACCGCACTGCTCTGCTAAGTGTTCCTTTGCATGTAAATTAATCTTGATTCAGTTGACACTGTCATGCTGAGTGGTACAAATTGCCCATAGCAATAAAGCAGGCTGAATAAGAAAAAAGCCAAATTGCAGCACTTGACATGATGTTTCTTTGCTTTATGCCAATACATTAGCGGCACGTAATGAGTCTGCTGAAAAGCATGGTATACTGGAGTTTTAATTTTACTTCAATGGAGCAGCACCATGTCTTTTGAAATCCAAGTCAGACAAATCATTAACAATGTGGATGTTGAGGTTAAATAGGAAGCAATGCATTCACTTGTACGAGCTCCGAGTGCCATCCATCATTCTATTTGCAGAAGCTTGACAAAAGTACTTGGCTTTAAATAACAATCTATTTATTCTTGCTTTTGGGCAAAACTGGTTTTAGGCATTAACATACAGTGCAGAGCCGTTTTCATTTTTTCAACTTTGATTTAGAAAAGAAACAAAATCCAAGGACAAAGATAAGAAAGAGAAATTATGTGCTGCATTTTAAGTATAGCCTATTGTGTCCATATTTGTTTCAAGACATGCCATATGATAATACCTTCTTGAAACAAATTTACTGAAGTATTATTTACAGAAGAACTGCCTGACACAATGCGTATAAAAATATAAAGAAGAACACTCCGAATTTAAAGTTACTTTTATAAAATATGTGACCCTGGACCACAAAACCAGTCATAAGGGTCAATTTGTCAAAATTGAGATTCATACATAATCTGAAAGCTGAAACGCTAAATAAGCTTTCCATTGATGTATGGTTTGTTAGGATAGGACAATATTTGACCGAGATACAACTATTTAAAAATATGGAATCTGAGGGTGCAAAAAATGTAAAATATTGAGAAAATTGCCTTTAAAGGTGTCCTGATTAAGTTCTTAGCAATGCATATTACTTATCAAAAATTATGTTTTGATATATTTACAGTGGGAAATTTACAAAATATCTTTATAGAACATGATCTTTACTTAATATCCTAATGTTTTTGGCATAAAAAGAAAATCAAGAATTTTGACCCATACAATGTATCTTTGGCTATTGCTACAAATATACCCCAGCGACTTATGACTGGTTTTGTGGTCCAGGGTCACATATATAGTTCCAGTTCTGTCTTCTGATTGATGGTACAATGTTCCTACTTTGTTATTTACAATAATGTAGTTGCAATTATAATGCAAACATATGATACCAAATGGTTATTTTTGTTGCATAGGAACATTTTCATTAAAATGTAAAATGTATTAAAATGAAATGTAATAGGTTACAGATTACAAATACCCTGTTTAAAATGTAATAAGTAGTTTATTAAACTAATGTAACTGATTACATTTGATTACTTTTTGAATAATTTTGAATAATTTTAAAGCACAGCCACCACAAAAGTGGTGAAAAAGTTAAATAGCTATGATATTTTTTAAATCAAATCTTTGCAGAGCTATGAAAGGAAACTCTGGAATCTAACAACGGCTTTGAAAAATAAAGCATATACATAAACCCACATAGGAAACAGTTATCAGATAAACGTGTCTTATTCTGTGTCTTAAACATTGGTGTCTCATATATTTTAGAGCAGTCAATGCAATTTTGGAAAGAAATCAGTCAAATCTGTATGTGTGTGAAAATATTCAGATGTGACCTACTTTGTAATTGGAAACATTTTAATAAGTAACTGTAACCAGTTACTCCCCAACACTGTTGTTATTACTATATACACTATATAAAAACGTTTTTCCTACTCAGTGTATTTGTTTTCAAGTATCTCAACATTTTTAAATCAAGATTAATTTTTCAAAAAATAGAAAACAAGACTTTTTAAGTCATGTTCTATCGTGATTTAAAAATACATACAGCATTTTGTAATCTTAGTTAATGTTAATTTCAGCATTTACTAATGCGTTATTAAAATCAAAAGTTGTGTTTGAACTCACATGGACAAACAATGAATGACTGTTTATTATCTAAAATTTACAAAAATTAATAAATAGTGTAATAAATATATTGTTCATTGTTTGTTCATGTTAGTTAACACATTAACTAATGTTAACAAATGACATCTTATTGTAAAGTGTTACTTTTTTACATTTTATTATGATACATTACAACACTTTAAGTGTGGATCTAACATTTTTCTTTGTCAATGTATTTTACCACTAAGGGCAGCACTCCTTTTCATTGTTGTTTATATCAATATTTTAATGTGTGATTTGTTGCTCTGAAACACATTTCCTCTCATATTTCCCCTTCTTATCAGAAGCAATATGCAGCGCGATCATTTTTGTTTCATCTCTGTCTTGTGATGTCTTAAGAAACACATCTTTAGTATGATTTTAAAGTGGGTTATCCTGCTGTTTTGTTGCGGTAAAACCACATCATTTTTCTCCAACCTATTTAGTACTATCTGTGTGGGGCCTCCATACAATTTACCAACTCCGTGATAATTATTCTGGCAGCACAAATGGAGGGGCCAGCCCTCTTTTCTCACTCAATGCTCCCTAATAGGATTGTGTCTGCTTCAGCAGACTTTAATTGAGGACTCCATGTCAAAAGAGAGCAAGCCTGAATGACTCTCCCTTCTCAGCTGCTGGTCACCATGAAGTCTCAGACTAAATGCTGAGAGGATTAAGGTGCTGAGTTATGATTTTTGTTACAATAGAGCAATTGCCATTACCTGATGTTGGATGATATTCCACGAGATGAGCTCAGGGTATCACAGCAAATCAGGTCTATGTTATTACTTTAACATATTATTTATGTTCTTAGGAGCAAGTCTATATTTTAAATATTTTAAAATAAAACATGGCTGTTAAATAAAATATAACAAATACAGTTTTCTGGTAATTGATATTTGTTTCTAAGCATGATTCCCTCTTGTTATTACTCCCAGGAACAGCATTGTTCACACATTATATGTGTTTTTCTCCAACAGACGCTTTTGACACAGAGCGGATGAAAAAACTGTGTCAGAAGAGGAGGCCCTAGAGCATATTACTCATTTAATCCTGATTTAGCCTGAGGGAGAAAGGGATTTTAAGTGTCTAGTGATAAACTCCCTTTCTTCTGTTGATGGTAATTACCCACGTCTCTTGAGACTCTGCCAAGATGCTGGTGACAGGATGTGTGTTCTGGTCGTCAGACATGAGACACACTGTCCAGTTGGTCTGTGTAGGTGAATAGAGCCCAATGCATTTACAGGCTCCTCAGCGTGTTTGAAGATGGCCTATTGTAGCCCTTTTGTAAGGGATAACTGGTCAGCTTTGTGGCCAAATATGTTAGGCAAATTGAGGCAGATGGCTCCAATTCAGACACGTGGCTTTCCCAGGGCAGCGGGGATGGCCTAGACAGTGGAGAGGGGTGTTGTGGGTCAGGGCCCTGCTTGGCACTTGTTAGTGCCTTCAATAGACCCATGTGGCTTTATTCACCCCCCATGTGGTGTTGCTGAGAAACACCACGCTGAAGACTCCAGCCCTGCCCGCTGAAGGACAGCATGGGGGCGGCTACAGCAGCACTCCATCTTCCTCACGGGCTTCGGCATAGTCCCGCTCTAGCCCTCTGGGAATTGGATGAATAGGGCCGATTGACAAGTGGGTGGTGGTCCATCCTAAATGGCTTTTCAGTCAGCTGCTATAATAGACTGGCAGGTTTTTTCCACACTCTCTATAATAGCTGCTAATTATGGGATTTGCAATGTTTTGGAATCCCTTCTTAATATCCATGTGTGTGTGTTTTCTCTTTTTAGTGTATTCTGTGAACGTAGCGGACATTGTGAATCTCATAATTTGATAAGTGTTTTAGTTCTAATCCAGCTACCTGCTTTATTTGAAAGAATGATGATTTATTTGTTTATAGCCCATAACATCTTTGATAAGAATTAATGTTAAGTGACTTAAAGGATTAGTCCACTTCCAGAATAAAAATTTCCAGATCGTTTCCTCGCCCCCATGTCATCCAAGACGTTCGTGTCTTTCTTTCTTGAGTGCCAAAGAAATTACGTTTTTTGAGGAAAACGTTCCAGGAGTTTTCTCCATATAGTGGACTTCAGTTGGGGATCAACGGATTGAAGGTTAAAGATGCAGCTTCAAGGGGCTCTACACAATCCCAGTTAAGGAATAAAGGTCTTATCTAGCGAAACGATTGGTTACTTTCTAAAAAAAAAAAAATAGTATATACTTTTTAACCTCAAATGCTCTTCTTGTGCTAGCTCTGCGATGCGCATGCGTACTCTGTGCACTCCGGATCAAAATAGTTAGGGTATAGGTCAAAAGTGTTTACAAAGCGAACATGCTAAGAAGATCAAATGTCCTTTACAAAATATGGTAGAACAGCGATGTCAGACGATTTTAAAATTTGCATTTGCATTGCAGAGCTAGCACATGACGAGCATTTGAGGTTAAAAAAATTAAATTTTTAAGAAAATAAATAGCTAAGTTCTCTTTATGGAGAAAAATCCTGGAATGTTTTCCTCAAAAACGTAATTTCTTTCCGACTCAAAAAATGGATGGATGACATGGGGGGCGAGTAAATTATCAGGAAATTTTTATGGACTAATCCTTTAAGTCAAATTAATTTCCAATCTATACACACACACACACACACACACACACACACACACACACACACACACACACACACACACACACACACTTATATATATATATATGTGTATGCCTTTTTCTGTCATGTTTTTTGTCTTCCAGTTCATTAGCCATTTAGGGAAATGGTGAGAAGAATAACAAAGTTAGTGTAAACAGTAAACAGTAAAATTGTGCACTATAAACAATGCATTTTCTGCTGATGTAGACCCATCTTTACACCCTGTTAAAATACTGTACAATTCAGTGACAACACAACAGCACTGACAAATTAGTTTTTACAGCAAACAGACAGCGTGAACTCTGTTTATGGAACGAATGATTCTAATGAACCAAATCTTTTAGTGAATCAAACACAAAGAACTAGTGCACTCCGGAAGAAATGACTCGAATGAGTTGGTTGTTTTAAGTGAATTGAACAGCTAGAAGTGTGAGACTAAATGAGTGTAGTTACTGATGGATTGGTCATATAACGTGTTGAAGACGTTTTTTTTGGTAAAGCTGCTTTGAAACAATATCTTTTGCAAAAGGCATACAGAAATATACATGAATTGAATGCATAAGAGTTTTGTAAATAGTATTTTATAAAATAAATAAATTAAATGTTACCACGATTTTTTTTTTGGACTATTCTTTATAATGCAGTCAAACCAAAAAATATTCAGACACCATATTTGTTTTACTAGTGTGTGCAGAACACTATAGTTTATTTATGTAAGTGAGGATAGTAAAATAAAGTAAACTGTGACATATTATATCCAAAAATTCTTCATACAGTGGACTACCAGTAAAATTGATAAAAATTTGGGACCAGATTTGACACTTGTTTTGTTACCTTTAGTATCAAAGTTATCTGACATTATCAAGATGAATTTGTTCTGACACAGTTTAACTTTAGAGTTCTTGTCATATTTTATTACCATTTTCTAAACTACAGTGAATAAACTCTGATAATGTGAGAAATGTTGAAGGTGTCTAAATAAATTTTGGTTTAACTGTACTTTATATGTTTGGATTCAGTTTGCATTTTAAAATACTTGCAGCATGGCCACCTATGTTACAGACATTGTTGGTATGAGGCAAGCTAAGCACAGAAGGACACCATACATATGAAAGTTTCTGGAAGAACAAATTTCCTATAGCGTTTAACAATATCATCAAGATACACCTTATAATCTGCTGTGTATACATAATAAAAATAGCTCTGTATAATATTCTTCACCGCGTTCCCTGGCATCTCAATTACCAGCGTCTCCGTGTCTTCTGAACATGGATGCTTTTACTCAACAAACAAAAGCGGTCCAGAGATCTCCATTTTAATGCACTGCTTATTCAAACGTGCCAGGGGTCAAGAGTGAAGATGTTACCAGCCGGCCATTCATCATGGCCATGACACCCTCTCTCCTCCGCTCTCTCACCTCCAGGCTATGCTTTATAGAACAAACACGTCACCACGGGCCGTGCAGTCATCCATTTTCCTGTGCTATGCATTAGAGCTTCATGAATATCCCCACGCAGTACCTGCAGCCTGGATGTGGAGGGATTGCAAGGGGTTTTTCCTCTGCAATATGACACTGAGAATGTAATCTAGTGAAGTTATCATACGCTGATGCTAATTTCTTCGTTAGCCCTTATGTTCTGTCATTTAACATGACTGTTTAATACTTGGGGTTTATCAAAAGATATGTTTGAAGACGAATCCCTCTTTGACCATGTAAATTTTTCAAAAATGTGACTATTTAGCAGTTATGTTTTTTATATAAGTCTCTTCTGCTCACCAAGCCTGCATTTATTTGATCCAAAGTACAGCAAAAACTGTAAGATGTTGAAATATTTTTACTTTTTAAAATAACTACTTTCTATTTGAATATATTTTAAAATGTAATTTATTCCTGTGATTTCAAAGCTGATTTTTAGCATCATTCTCCAGTCACATAATTTTTATATAAATAAAAAAAAAATTATACTGACGCCAAGCTTTTGAATGGTATATTAGTGTATAATGTTACAAAAGCTTTTTATTTCAGATAAATGTGGATCCATGATGCTGAAAATTTAGCTTTGACCACAGGAATAAATTACATTTTAAAATATATTCAAATAGAAAACAGTTATTTTAAATGGTAAAATATTTACTGCTTTTGCTGTATTTTGGATTAAATAAATGCAGGCTTGGTGAGCAGAAGAGATTAAAAAAAAAATATATATATATATATATCTGTTGAGAGTGAGAAACATTTGACTGGTAGTGTATTCTAGTGACAATATTTCTGTAGTTCAATGTTCAATGTTTCTTGACAGAAGTAACATTATAATACACATTGTAGATAAATAAAAAAAAAATGTAATAAAATAAAAAAACTAAAGTGACAAAAATCTAATTAAACTATCAGAAAATTTCATTATGTGAAAATGTATTGCATTTATTCACAATCTATATCTGGGGTTTTAGAAACCTCAAAAGTCTCATAGGTCAAAGTTTTCTTGAGATTAGATAAAGTCACAAGTATCAACCTCCAGTGTTCAAAAAAGGTACACTAACTTTAAAAAGTTTGGGGTCAGTAATATTTTTATTTATTCTTTTGAAATAAGTTTCTTATGCTTACCAAGGCTGCATTTATTTGTTAAAATACAGTAAAAACTGTAATATTATAAAATATTATTACAGTTTAAAATACCTGTTTTATTTTAATATATTTTAAAATATAATTTATTCTGAAGTTTCAGTTCTTCAGTGTCACATGATCCTTCAGAAATCACTCTAATATGATGATTTGGCTCTCAAGAAACTTTAATTATTATTATTATTATTATTAACATATTGCTTAATATTCTTTAATCATTCTAAAGTTCAATTTAACAGCATTTATTTAAAACAGAAATATGTGGTGTCACATTAGACCAACTTAATGCATCCTTACTGAATTACTAATAATAATAAAAAAAATTGAAAATTTGAATAATGTATTTTTTCTCAAACCGAAACAGCACATTTGGTTTAAGACTGAGATCATGCAAAACAAGGTGTTTGTACAGAATTTGTTTCTGTTTAGTATTCATATCGAGACAATATGCTCCAGACCCAATGGCATTAGTTCTTTGTGTCATGGGGCTGCAATCTGCCATAGGCACCATTGCACGCCTTTGATTATTAACAGACAGCATGCCACCGCTCCAACCATTCCACCCCTCCCTCCTCTTCATCTGCCACCCATGTGACCCCTCCTGGCAAATGATTGGCTAATTACGATTCTGGACAGAATTTGAGGGTGGCTAACGCTGCATCTGGCCTCTGAGGTGCCTGCGACTGCAGCTGGTGTGGCTGCTCCACAGCAGGGCTGTCTGTGGCCCCTCATAAATAAAAAGCTCTTACAAACTGGTTATGAACACCTGTTAGATCATCTGTCAGCCTAGCCCCCTTCCCATCCATCACCTAGTGCTCAGGGAAGTCATTCCACCCCATCAATCCCCTCCATACTTACCAGGACTTCAACACTGCCCTGATACCATCCACAACGTAATGGCGCTGCACTGCTGGACGCTTTTAAATACAGATGAAGAATCCCTTTCTGTCAACTTTGGGTATTTAAAAGTGAGGGGCTGCGGAGTGGCGTAAAAGTTTACATTTGTGTCAATAAATCAGAGGAGAAGAGTCACGGGCGGGCTTGTCATTCGGACTAATGGCCGAATCCTTCACGGGCAACGCTGAACGTGCCGAGATAAAATGCGTTCGGGGTTGTTCAGTCATTATACCTTTATTACCCCCTGCCATAACCTAGGAGAGTGAGGAGAATCGGGGAATGAATGAGTTATGTGTGCTTTGGAAGGTGCCGTTAAAGCATACACAGGGTCTTCATCTCTGATATTGTGACACATTCAGACAACCCCAACACATCATTTTCACTTTAACACTGATGTTAGTGTAAACCACATGGTTCCAAATGACATAAAGGATGGTAAATTACAGTCATTTGCTATGTAGTCAAAGGATTTATGGGGAAAAACATTAGCCTTCCACAAAGCGAAAATGAAGCTGTGTGTGAAAGCTGAAAAATGGCATTCTTGTGCCCTTCGCTCACACACAAGGCTGAGGGGTGTCATTTTTTACCCTCAATGGAACCTTTTGCCAAACCTGCATTGGTGCAGAGTGTGGACTCCACAGCACATTATTACCCAAAGTGTTTCAGAGTATGACACAGCCTGATCTATAAAGAATTTATAACTATTTATACATATATCTTTGGATTTATTCTAAACACTGGCATCTAAAACAAGAAAGTACGTACAGATTTAGAAATGGACAAATATTGACTATTCTTTATATTATAGTGTTTTTTTTTGTATAATTTGTATAGTATTTATTAAGTATTTAGTCAGCCATAGGTAATCACAGCGTGCTGATATACGATCGCACAGCATGTATACAACAGTTTGACAGCGCGCGTGTGTAAATACATAAGACACAGCAACAAAGTGTCTTTAAAAGCCCTCTTATTAAACTACTTCCTTCTGTCACGGATTCAAATCTCAGTTAGCCACCATTACTAATTTGAAAATATCACTATATAACTAGTAGCATAGGAACATTGAGTTGCTTCATTGAAAGCTTATTGTGTTACTGTATTAAAAGCTCACCTTATTATGTAGAGTATTATGAGAGAGAGAGATAGTCTAAGCAAGTTTGAATGTCCAATGAGGAAAGCAATATCTTTGTCGTACTATTGGTTCATTTGTTAAGGCTGCTTTCCAGTGATGTTTAGTGCATTTGTTGTCTGCATCTTACAAGGTGATGTTGAAAGTAAAAATAACTTTCTTGTTTACAACCCTGTTTCAGTCTCTTTCAATATAAAAATCTTGAGTACTGAATAAAAAAACAGTCTCTTGTCGCCATCTAATGGTTGATTAATGTAACTAAAATCACCATCACTAAACACACAGCTAAAATTTTTAGAAAACAGTTATTTGACCCAAAGTTGGGTTGGAACAAGTACTATTATTAATAAGTACTATTATTAAATAATACTATTATTTATATAAAGTATTATTTATTAGTACAGCAACAGCCATCAAAAAAGTTGCTATGCAATTCAGTCAAAATTACAAAGGCAGTACGGTCTGATATAAAGCATTTAAGTTACATAAATATAATGTGATGAGATTTTGCCCTCAGCCAAAAACAAATAATAGATTAATGAGCCCAAGGACTCTCATGTTAAACCACTATAGAGACATTAGAGCCAGCTGCAAATTCCAGAAGAACTTTTCTAGGTAAGGCTGCTCTAGGTGGTTTAATGAGCGCTGATCGGCCGCTGACATCCTGAAGCTCACATCTCCGAAAACATTTAAGCAAATTGTCAAATAGATGATATCTTTATTAACAAACAGCATATTTGTCGCAAGTCTAAACAAGTACATTCTCACCTGAAAAGTTCTTAAAACAACATTCCGTGAAACAAAAACACTATTATTTTTAAAATTATAGTGGATTTGGGTGTCCGCCATGACACTCGCTGTGAAATACCGCAAGCAGTGTGATACAAATGGTAAAACAGTTGGAGTTCTTATATCACTAGAATATCGCACTCCTCTCAGCCAATTAGATTTGAGGACCAAAATGAACTGCTGTATGAATATACATATTTCTAATTCTAAAATAAATTACATTTATTTAATTTCAGCTACAGGGTCACACTTTAGTTTGAAGACCGATGCTTACTGTTGATTAACTAGTAACTATGACTTTTGCCAAATGAAATTCTAATTTACTGCTTTATTAATAATTAGTAAGTTAGTTTTTAAAGGGGTCATTGGATGCAAAATTCACCCATGATTGTTGATTGTCTGCCATTGTTTCGACGCCGAAGCAGGGGTAGACCAGAATGTCTCCTAAGCGATTGAGGTGTTTTGTTATCACCCCACGGCAGAAAGGGGCAGGGTGAGCAGAGCTCATTAGCATTTAAAGGGAAATGCACCGAAACAGCTCGCTGTGACCAGAGCTGTTTTTGACAAGGTAAAAAGGTTGTTGTTTTACACCAGCATTGAGAAATTTTAACAAAAGTGTTAAAGTGAAAAGTAGACTTTTCATTAAGATCCTAAAGAATCATATCAACTTGTGGAAAATGAGCATCCGATGAACCTTTTGAGTTTAGATATGGGGTAGGATTAAAAGATCTAAAATGTGGTCACATAGAATTAATATGTGTAATAAGTAATAATAAACAGCATTTCTAAACTGAAGTGTTACAGTTTTAGTCATATTCAGTTCAGCTGAATATCTGGATAGCATGGTGAATGAGGATTTGCTTATATGAATACGGTGCTACATTTTTTTCAAAACCTGTTGAATATTGACTAAACATGTTTTGAATTTAATAAGATTTCCCCATTAAAATAGTTAAGACTGAACACATGAATGGGTCCGTGATTCCAGTTCTTTACAACAATAAAGCACTTGATCACGACAAACTCATAATTACAACTTTAGAAGAGGAAAGTAGGAAATTTTATACAATTAATAAATATGTGTATGTTTTTGTATGTTCTTTCAAAAAATGCATGACCCATTTTAAATGGTGTCGCTACTTTTCAGTGTCTATGCAAACATACAAAAATGTATTAGAACCACGATTTATAAGTACGTATGATTACTACCACATTTTAGACAGTGCGTATTTCTACCAATTTTTTTTTTTTTTTTTAAATGACTTGAAATTGGTGTAATTTACTGATGTTAAGGTGCATTAGAAGTCTGGTTGCCTTTATACAGATTGCTGTCTGTTAAGTTGTTTGACTTACTGGGCAGCAAATCAGTTCAGTTTCAGCCAAAGTCTTGACATTTCTTGAATGGCGAGGTGCATGTAAGCTTTATAAGTATTAGCATGAAAATGGCAGGCAAGTTAAAAGATTCTCTCACTGGTTTATGGCAACTATTACAGCAGAGTTAGTCTCAGTTTTATGTGCATTATCTCAGGGCTTGGCTGAAACTATAACTTTTATGCATTCATAAAGAGTAAATTGACAGCGATGAATCAGCTATGACCAGGCAAGCCCTTATACCTTTCCGTCATCTTTATCTGAAGAGAGAAACGGGGACGCTGGAGCTTTTTTTAATGCTTTTTGAAATGTTTTATGATCTTAACTTAGTCATGCCCTTAAACTTTCCTGTGTCAAAGTTGCAAAGATGACATTTGCGACGCTGTAAATGAGTATATACTTCATATTAAATCATTGTGGGCAATCAAATGCATGATACCAGAAAGGTTAATCAGCATTTACACAGAAGGCCAATTTTAGATGCTAATTGTCCCCTAGAATGTCTTTAAAATGGGTTCTAAAAGAAAATATCTAGTGGGGGAATCTACGCCACACCAATCATCACCACAGGAGCCCAATTTACAATCTCTTTGAACCAGCAAGAAGCAATAATGAGACACCTGATAGCATCCCAGAATAAACTAGAGAATGTGGCCTGTCTAGTTTGTGGCACAGGCTATTACGGAGAAGCGTTGAAGAGATGTGCAGTCTCACTGGCCTGATGTGACAGCTTGATTTCCTGGCCTCCTGGTGGGACATCAGAAGAGGTGACATGAACGGCCTGTTAATTTGGCCGTGTCACAGTATATAGCGGCGTCCTCAAGTAGAGGATACTTTCGGATGGTTTAGGGTGAGGGAATAGAGCTTGTCTCAGCCCGGAACCGCCTGTCCAGTGTGACAGAGAGGGGCAGTCTCACACTTTATTGTGTAGGGCACTGAGCTCAGGCCTGAGACAGACACTGAAACGCGCACACACACGCATACGAAAAGCGGCCCGTCACTATGCGGTGACAGGCGTGGATGGAATGGGGCGGCGGTGGCTTCTCTTGTTTGCCCTTGATGAGCATGTCATTAATGGAAATAGGAGAAACGGTGGGCCATATCAGTATTCAAATAGCCTGCCATCTTCTTCTGTTCATCCGCCTGCTGACTCCTAAACATTCAGCTTCCCGCTAACTCTCTTTCTGTCTTTCTTTCCCTGCTTCCCTTCCTTTTTCCTTAAGCTTCAAGGTGCACTGGAGGAAAATTAACAGTAGGAATAATTATTATAAGGTGTTTCTTCAGCTATAGACACTTTTGGCTCTGTGGACTTGGACAATACACTCTCTTAAAACACACATTTCACACTATTAATACTAGATTTCAATTCATCTAGTAAGATGTCCAACAGTGAATGAATTCTGTCTCTTTTTATTGGAACATTATGAACTGTTCCACCACAGTCCCATTTCCACCAAATATCAAATAATGTATTATGTTTAACATTTTGTGATGGAAATGACAGCAGTGCAAACAGCATTCAAAACTTTTGGAATGACATAGCCAATATCCTTTGTCTGAGGGAAGGCTAATTTCATGGCATATCTTAAATATACACGATCAAAAATTTTTATTTAAATTGCAAATATTGATTTTGTTTACAGTTGATATTTACCTTTCACATTTTTATATATATTTATATTACTATATTTTATTCTCAAACTTAATTTCAGACATGATGATGCATGATGAACTTTATTAAAGGCATTTTTTATTATTAAAATATAAATACAAATAACACAATACAACTGACTGTTTGAGGACAGTTGCAGTTTGTGTAACTGCATATTGAATACATATTGAATTAATTGAATTTAAATATTGCATTAGTACTGAAATATAAATATTGAAACTGAATATTTAATTCATTGTTTTGATTACTTTTTAAATGACAAAAAAGACGATAGTAATTTTAAGACAATAGTAAGACAGTAAGTACACAATTTTTAAAAAACAGTACAGGCATAAAATTATTTTAGTTTGATGTGGAAATTATCATATATTTAATTATCATTTGTTAATCTGAGGATCATTGTCATTTGCGCAAACATTGCTATAAAACATTTAAAATACAGATACCTCAAAACAACATTAAATATTTAATTTCCTGTTTTTAAAATGTAATTTAATGCTGAATTTTTTTTATATTTTAAGATTGGTGTGGGACAAGGGTGGAATAATCAATATTGATAAAATTTGGATGTAAAAATATTTAGTTTATAAGTGATATTTACCTTTAATTATTTGTTAATATATTTAAATGTATATATTTTACTCTCTAAATGAAAAAAAGACTTAATTTAAGACAATAGTAAGACAAACGATTTAATCATCCTTAGTTAACTGAATAGTTCATTCTTAGTTTCAGTTAGCATTTCAGTTAACAAAATAATTTTTTTTGTGATGAATTTTCATATTTTAAGATCGGTGTGACAAGGATGAAACAATATTACTGACAAACTTACAACTTGTTTGGATGTAAAACTATTTAGTTTACAAGTGATATTTACCTTTCACAGTTGTAAATATATTTACATTTATATATTTTATTCTCAAATTTAATTTCAGACATGCATGCATGTTCCTTTTCTTGGTAAATAATTACACACAAAATAATAAATAATTACAAGTTTTGAGAAAAAAAACTTAAACAACTTAAAAAATTGTCATGAAACATAAATATAAATAACATGAAACAACTGACTTGTTTGGGGACAGCTGCTATTTGCTACACATATTGAATTAACTGAATTGAAGTATTGCATTAATACTGAAATATAAATATTGAAACTGAATATTGAATTCATTGTTTTGATGATGTTTTTTAATGAGAAAAAAAAAACTTAATTTAAAGCAATAGTAAGACAGCTAGCACTCTAAAAAAAATTAGTAAAGGCAAAAAATTTTATTTGATGTGGAAATGATCTAATTATAATGGAAATTATTTAATTATTAATTATTAGATTTTAAGGCGTGGGACAAGGGTGAAACTATTTCAAATTTGTAAATATATTTAAATTAATATATTTCACTGTCAAATTTAATTTCAGACATGCATGTATGTTCCTTTTCTTGGTAAGTAATTACACACAAAATAATAAATAATTACAAGTTTTGAGAAAAAAAAAACAACTTAAAAAATTGTCATGAAACATAAATATAAATAACATGAAACAACTGACTTGTTTGGGGACAGCTGCTATTTGTTACACATATTGAATTAACTGAATTGAAGTATTGCATTAATACTGAAATATAAATATTGAAACTGAATATTGAATTCATTGTTTTGATGATGTTTTTTAATGAAAAAAAAAACTTAATTTAAAGCAATAGTAAGACAGCTAGCACTCTAAAAAAAAATAGTAAAGGCAAAAAATTTTATTTGATGTGGAAATGATCTAATTATAATGGAAATTATTTAATTATTAATTATTAGATTTTAAGGCGTGGGACAAGGGTGAAACTATTTCAAATTTGTAAATATATTTAAATTAATATATTTCACTGTCAAATTTAACTTCAGACATGATGCATGTTCCTCCGTGGTAAATAAGTGCACAAAGAAAAAAAATATATTAAAGGCAATATATTTGCCTTTAATAAAATTGCCTTAAAATGTAAATACAAACTGACTTTTTGAGGACAGTTGCAGTCTGTGCAACTGCTATACATATTGAAAAATTGAATTTAAATATTGCATTAATACTCAAATATAAATATTGAAACAGAATATAATAATTGTTTAAATATTTTTCAATTAAAAAAAAACATTAGTAAAGGCAAAAAATGTTATTTGATGTGGAAATGATGATACATTTAATCATTGTTAGTTAATTTGAGGACCACTGTCATTTGGACAAAGATTGCTATAAAATATTGAATATTAAAGTAAGGATATACTGTATATTAAAATGTCATGGAATATTTCATTCATTGTTATAGTTAGGATTTACTTTAAATTGTAACTTTTTATGATGATTTTTTTATATTGTAAGATTTTGCCACCTTTGTGCATCTTACAGCATGGTAAAATATTTCAGCGCTGTTTTAATGTGACCTTCGTACAATAGAATGTGTTAATAAACAAAAACAACAACTCCTGGCACATCAGCAATGTCATAAATCTTTTTGTACAAGCACAATTGTGATGAGACATTTCCTGTGACTAAGGATGATCACAACAATGTAATGGCCTTGCTGCTTTTCTCTTAAATGGAGTCCATTCTGCACTATTGCTATAGATAAACACCCACTCTACCTCACTTTTGGTGGTATGGACCACTTCAGCAAGGAGTCTGTCAAGTAGTTAGAGGCTTAATTGGGCTGATCTGTGTTCAGTTCGTTAGAGTAATTTATCAGAAAATTGGCTGGGTGAAATGAAGACAGGGCAGCCCCTAAAACAGACACGTGTAGGGATTCACAGAGCTACAGTGCCTTATCAAAGCTACCATGGAAAAGCACGCTTGCTTTTCGGCAATAGACGTTTATTGAAGCAAAGCTAAGAAATAATTGATATATGACATGTAGCGAAAAGTACACAAGGCATCCCATTAACAGCTTCAGAAAACCTCCCGTCTCCAGTCGGCTTATTGGCATCAGTGCGTCCCTCTGCCTTTGCCTTTGTCATTGTGTATTACTCATGCTTTCTCTTGATCAGAGTGATGTTTGTTACATTATGATCAAAAATAACCTTTATGTGGCGGTGACGCTGCTGGTGAATGCTGCTGTTTTGATAGGCTCCATTGACCGAATCCTTGAGTCCCCACACAAACACTCAACGGCAGGTGCACAGCTGTGACGTAATGAACGCTCGTGCCACTTTCTTTTTGCGCGCAGGATTTCTCTATATTCTGTAATTAAGGGTGAATGTACAATGCAGCACAGGGCCAATGCAGAAAGCACTGAAGAGGATGCCTTTTCATTTAAGTGCCTTCTTGAGTCTATCTGGGAGCTGAGGTTGCCAGTGCAGCCACATCTAATCATGAAAGAAAGCCTCCTCATTATTTCAAGTCATTCTGTAAAGGAGGGCGGCACTTAAAATCCCACCAAAGAAGTCCGGACCAGTGTAATTGTATTTCTTATTTGAATGACGGCAAAAAAAGGGGAAAGAAAAACATAAAGAAAAGTCAAAGGTTTTTCGTTTATCATAGGGCGCTCGGGTTGTCAAATAGGTTCCTCTATGAAAGAGAAGAAGAAAGCGCGCTGGTTTATTCAAAACATTCCCACTGATAAATTGAAACAGGCTTTTAGGCTGGTTTTGTGAATCCCAGTTCAAACAAGAGCAAGAAATACACATCCCGCAATAATAAATGCCACAGTGTTAAGTGCCTCTCTCGACTATAGCGGAGCGACTTCAAATGAGATCTGTGCTTTAACACTTGCCTCGCTGCCTCCTCTAAGAATCGGGAAGTTCATCCCTCGCTCTCTTTCTTGTGTGCTCTTCCTTTTTGTTGCTGTTAGATTTGTTTTGCTTTCAAGTTAATGATTTATTTACAAGCAATTAGGAAGCGAATCAGGCCAGAGTGCAGCGTATGGGCAAAGAGGCCTGAGAAAACATCAGCCATCAGCCCTTTTATTTACTTAAGAATTAATATTGATAGTTGCAAAAGACTATTTCACTCATGTAATGTGCCGTTTTAGAATTACTAACCGCACACAAAACCTTAAACTCCTGCTCTTGTTTTTAACATTTTCCCATTGCAGAGTGAGACAAATGCTTTTAGAAAGTCTTATTTGTGATTTTTTTTGTTACCAGGCAGTTAAGGCTTGTCTCTAGATCCAATATACAAAACCACCAGACAAATGTATTTTCCCCAAATTGCTCTTATTTGAATCACGACCTCTATTCTAAATATGCTTGGTACATGTCATTTATTGTATCTATAAGAAGCCGCAAAGTTTGAGTTGGAACAGAGTACATTTACACAGAGTAAATTTTGGTAGCACTTTATTTTACAGTCCTGTTTCTCATGTACATACTGCTTATTATAGTAATTACAATAACTATGTACTAATCCAGAATCTACCCCTAAACCTAACCCTAATAATGTAGTTACCTTATATTACCAGTAATTTCTTAGGTAACTACATTGTAAGTACTGTAAAATAAAGTGCAACCAAAATTTTAATAGAATAGGATATCAAGTTTTGCTAAAAGTACTTGTCAGAAATGAGCGTTGCATACCACTAGAGATGTGCTTTGCAACCATTGCAGGTACTATAATTGGTATAACAGATGTGATTTATTAAAAAAAAAAAAAACATTTATATATATGTTATTTTATATCACCCACTGAAGACTATTTACAAAATCTTTCTTTTCTGAATTGCTACATTTCTTAAGGCCCAAGCTGAGCAAAAATATGCAAGTTGGTGCAGTTGCTGATATTTATATTGCCAAACGTAAGATGAAATTCTAAAAGCTTGTAATGTAAATCAATGCTACTTACATAAAATGCATATAAATATCAGTTATCACAAAATATACAATGCAGTGCAATTGAAGGATGATTGAGAGATACAAATAAACAAAAGCCTGATGTATTATATTTGATACTCGCATTTTTATTATTGCAAAGCAACATTCATTTTTAGGGCTGGTAAATAGGGCATTATTAATTTAATATGTTTAATATAATCATTTTTAACATATTTGCTAAATTGTATATTATTATTGTTTCATTTTGATTTCTAAAACTAGTCAGAAATCATGAAATTACTCAGTTATTTTATTTGGACAGCACTAGTATTTGTATTTATTTTATTAGAAATATTAGTGAAGATGACAAGATGAACTGTGAGCTAAGTAAACATATTATATTATATTATATTATATTATATTCAGGGGTGCACATAAGATTTTCAGCCTGGTTCTCATATTTGAGATTTGGTTTGGTCCTCACACTGCACATAGTGTGAGACATTAAATGTAACTATAATTTTTTTTTATGAATAATGATAATAATATTATTGCACATTATCAAATTAATACAGTGTGATAACACTATTACATTTTAAAATAAAACGGGAGTATTAAATAAAAATAGTAAACTTCAAAATAAAATGCTAATATTACTTTTTTATAATATGAATTTTCATCATTTTTAAACATAAAATCAGCAAGTGGGGTTGCCGACAAGTAAATATATGCACTGCTGTCAATGAAGAGTTTTTGTGGAAAGCAGATTTTATGGTTTCAGTTTGAATTGAAATCTTCTACAATATTACAATCAGTCAATCTAAAATGGTAATTGTGCATGAACAGATTTCAACATTAACAACGGTGTGTTTTCAACGACGCGTCTTCAGTCGGCCATATTGGCAGCACTGAATGCAAACAATGCCACTGAACTGAACTAAACTTACATATTTTGCTGATTATTACTGCTGAAAATGGTACCAAAAGGTTATAACAAATCAAGGAGAAGAGTGCAAAAAAACTGAGGAACAAAAAAGGCGTTTGTGGTTGGCCAAACTAAAACAGATTTCAAAGACAAGAATCTTGGCAACATTCGTGTCTGTTATTATAATTTCCGGTCGGGTAGGTGAGATTTTAGGCTAATGTCTTAATACTGCTCATACGTGTCTTTAGCACCTATTAACTTTATATTGTGCCCTTTCCTGCTTACTAAGTCCTTCTCTATATGATTTAGCACCTTCCACACATTTTCTCTCTGGTTTAGACAGCAAAAGTTAACAGAACAACATATTCAGTAGTACATTAACCAGGCAATCCGGCCAACAAACAGATATTTTTGGTCTACAGGCAAATCATTGAGTGCTGCTCTTGCAAATATGCCAATGTCAGAGATTTAAATCACAAATACATGGGGGCAAATGTGGTTGTTCTCCTCCAATGGCAATCCTCAATCAATTAAGCGAGGCTGAGGAGGGCTGGTGGCTGTGAGGGGCTATTTAAATTTAAATGTGTCTCATCTCCGAGCACCTAGCGGGGGCTACATCACTTTCGCTCCAAGGGGAAAAAGACATTAACACCGTCTGTCCTTTTTTTCAGCAGTTTGTCCTCCAGAAGCTAATTCTTCAGCCACTAGTGCAGTCAAGAGCGTTCTCTCTGGGACACTGCAGTCAGCGCGCCTCTCAGAATTGATGTTTAGAAACTTTCCTTTGTTTACACCTCACTCCCCTGTGAGGCAGCGTAGAAAGGGCTCTAATTGAAAGTGACAGTTCTTTAATTGAGGAGGTCTTAAAGCAGCGCCTGCCTGATGAATAACGATTGTGGTTTCACCAAAATGCATGCTAAGACCGATAACATGGATTGTGTAGGTTCTGGAGAAGTCACTTTTATTTTATTTGCACTATTGACAGTCTGTGATTTAACCGACTAAAGGATTTGGCTGCAGCTGTTGAAGAAATCCGTTCCTTACGGTCGTTGTTTATTTATTTGTGTATCACAGATGTAATTTCATGTACTTGAGTTATAATTTAAAGATAAAAATGTGTACATTTACATTTTACTTTTACCAGTATCAATCCCCTATTCATCTTAGTCGTCTCAAAAGTCGATGTTTAGTAAATCCTGACACTAACAATGAGTGAATCTCGGCTGTTGTGATTATCAGAAAGCATGAAGTGATTAAGAGAAGGTACAGAGAGTTGTGATTTGTGTTTAAGAAGCCTTTACTGTTTATCGGCATGCAAGGCACTGCTTAGCAGACCAGAGCCCTTTCAAACTGAAATACAGCAGAGTTTATTCTTCTGATTAGACTTTCTCTGAAAAAACATGAAACTGTGTTTGATTTAATGAGCAAATAAGGAGCACAACTGGGGTCCAATCAAATTCCTGTCAATTAATGTAACTCTGCTTAAAGTTACATTCATTGATTTAATATTTTTTAGATAATATGGGTAGTATATAAAATGCTTCATGTATGAATCATAAATGATGGATGAAATTAATCAGTTAGATCTACTGTGATATTGTGTGCTAAAAGACAGTTGGTTTACTTGTGTTATGACATTTTAGGTTTACTATTGAAATTAGAACAAGTTGAGTTATCAATGCAACATACTTCTTGGGGGGAAATAAATGTTATGTCTAAAACTAAACACAGGAAGCAGTGTGTTCACAAACCAGTGTGTTTGTCCATTAAATGTTTATTAAGAAAATTAATTAGGCACCATTTATTTCATGTAATTCAGATGAGTAATATTGAGAAGGACAAGTATTGAGTCCATCAGTTTTGCCAGGAAAGCATTGGAAGATTTATCCATGTGTCACTTTTCTCACAACATTTTGCAGTGCTGTCAATTTTTAACAATGGTAGGTAGATAGATGATAGATAAATTAATAAATAGATAACAACTGCGCTTTATGTAATGTTAGGTTTTGCTAAATCAGTTTTTTCTACACTGTTCCAGTGTTTCCCAACCTTTTTCTGTCTTATGGAGCCCCATTCAACACACAAAGTATTTTACTTTTTGTATAATTGTTGGTGAATTTATATGTATTTGTAAAATCTCATTCTTACAATCTGCTTAGTAAGGTTTGCTTCAGGAGTGGGAGGTGGACCTAAAGATATTTAGGTTTCAAAAAATGATTTGTTTTCATATAAATCAAAGGCACACACTCAAACTAAATCAGCAACTTGTAAAAGTCCCATCAGTGCAGCTCAAGTGAAAAAAGTTGTCTTGTCTAAATCAAGAGAGAAATATGCACAGAGCAAGCACCGCTTATGAGTGGAAACAGTCCAAAACAGTTTTAAACAAATATGTGACCCTGGACCACAAAACCAGTCTTTAGCACAGGTATATTTGTAGCAATAGCCAAAAATACATTCTTTTATTTTAAAAATCATTAGGATATAAGTGAAGATCATGTTCCATGAAGATATTTAATAATTTCCTACCGTAAATATATCAAAACATAATTTTTGATTAGTAATATGCATTGCTAATAACTTCATTTGGACAACTTTTTTGGCGATTTTCTCAATATTTAGATTTTTTGGCATCTTCAGATTTCACTTTCAAATAGTTGTTGAAAAATCGACCCTTATAACTGGTTTTGTGGTCCTTGGTCACATATGTCAGTGGATTTGGATGTGAGAGACAAAGAGGGGATGGACTTTTTAACTGAAGGATGCGTTAATATGGATTCTGTCCAGAAGCGACAATTTAAAGTTAAATAAAAGTCTTAATTATGGATTTGTTTTATACAAAGAGCAGCTTTTCACATCACAAGATGTTAACTGATGGACTGGAGTTATGTGGATTACTTGTGTATTTTTGTGATGTTTTTATCAGCTGTTTGCACTCTCATTCTGATGGCCCCCTTTCACTGGAGAGGATCCATTGGTGAGCAAGTGATTTAATGCAAAATTTCTCCAAAACTGTTCTAATGAAGAAATAAACTCAGCTACGTATTGGATAACCTGAGGGTAGGTTCACTCTAAAAAAAAATGCTACATTAAATACAACCCAATTATGGACAAATATGGACTTGGGTAGTATTATTTAACTCAGCTATTGTTTAAAAATTACTATGTGGCTGGGTTAAAATGATTTAAAATCAGACACATAACTACTATGGCCATTAGCAATAATCAAAAGGTGACCCAGACAGCAGCTGACTCTGTGCCGGATTGATTTTCAAACCGGCAAATCCGCATTACAGTCACATCCATTTCAGTGCTGTATCACCGTCTTAGACGGATCCGGCCCGGGCCTGGTTTCAGTGGGTGCGGACTACTTTTGCAGAGCGGATCTGGACCGAGTCTGGTACGGAGCTGACCCAGTGCTGGTCCAGATGAGGGAAAACCAGATGTGTGCCGGTATTGGCCCGTTGTGCCAAAAGACACCGGCCTAAGTCCGTTTTGCAGATTTGCAGAAGCATGGGCCAGATCTGGACCAGATGATTTTTGCTGTCTGGGGAACATTTATTATTTAAAATGTTTATTATTTAATTATTAATTTAACTGATTAATAAATGTTAATGTATTGAACATATTAATAAATGTGACCCTGGACCACAAAAACAGTCATAAGGGTAATTTTTTTTTCTTTTTTTAAATTGACATATATACATCATGAATAAATAAGCTTTCCATTGATTTCCATTGTATGGTTAGGACAATATTTGTCTGAGATACAACTATTTAAAAATCTGAAATTTGCGTGTGCAAAAAATCTAACTATTAAGAAAATACATTTATGGTAGGAAATTTACAAAATATCTTCATGGAATATGATCTTTACTTAATATCCTAATGATTTTTGGCATAAAACAGAACATCTATAATTTTGACCGATACAATGTATTTTTGGCTATAGCTACAAATATATCCGTGCTACTAAAGACTGGTTTTGTGGTCCAGGGTCACAAATGTTAATTTCCAACCTACTTTGGATTAATTTCAGCAAGAAATATACTATTTTTTAAGCAATAGTTGAGTTTAAACTACCCAAGGTTGGGTTAAACATTTAACCCTAACGGCTGGGTCAAAACAACCCAATCACTGGATTTGTCCATATTTCACCCAACATGTTTTTAGAGTGCACATTTTCATGCAAACAGCTCCTTTAAAATTGCCAGATGTGGCCATTACTATGATTCACTATTAATTGAATAATCAATTTAATAAGATTGTTATCTGAGTATGAAAAAGATGAGTAAAAAGCACATTTGTCAAATCTGCCTTTGACCAAAACCTCTATTTATATGTTCTGCTGCTCTGAATAGTGTTGTAATAGTTTTCAAGTAACCATGAAAACGTTTTCTGCACAGAGTCCCTTTAAACCTTTCATCTGAAAAACAAGAAATAAATCAAACCCACCCAACATTAGGCAGAGAAAATGCAAGTCCTATTATTACAATTTAAGATAATGCTAAACAAACTCTGTGTTACATTTTAGTATCATATTATTTTACGTTCCAATGAATTTCTAATGTCTCCCTATGTGAATTTCTAGTATTCATATGTGGCTAAGATATGCATGCTGTCTGAGGGATTTTTCCAGCATGTATGCATGTTCTGATGTGAGAGCTGTTTCTTTAGGGGGTTGCTGTCCTAACACATTTAAGACCGGCCATCAGCCAAGATGAAACACCTGCTGTTGGGGAGAAACAAAGCGCACTAATCCAATATGTATTTCAGACATGTTAAACATCACCGGCTCCCTAGAGAGCGGCCACTGCTTGGCTACGGGAGAGAATTTTAAAGCAAATTGTTCTAATTTATGTAGGGACAATAAATCAAAATTAGGGTGAGGACAGTGCAATGCACTTCACTGTAAAATGGCAAAATGCAGTAGGGCTGGTATGATGCCCCGTATACGTCCAGGGTTTTATTTGAAGCTCTTTTTGTGTTATACCCGATTGTAAGTTTATGTGAAACTGTGAGAATGGAATGATATCATTGTATAAAGTGCAGGGTATAAATACTGCTGCAGCCCATCAGGATTTACTATTTGATGGACAGTGGTTTCAATGCTTCATAAAATTTAATGCACTGAAATATGTGCACGTTTGCATTTTAATGTCCATGAATTGGCCTTCCACTTATATCATAGGTCACTCAAACTGTGTTTTGAATCATGTATGAGAAAAAAAGGGAACTGTATTTTTATTACCTCCAGTGAAATCTTAAATGTCTCTGTTAGGAAAAAAAGGATCTGGTTGTAATTGAAACTTTCTGAGTTTTAAACTAAAATTGCAGAGGACCATAGATTGGATCTGTTGAACTGACCTGTTGTCATCTGGATAGGCATGGATTTGAATAAAATGTTCACATACTGAGATCACAAAAAACCAGCTGTGTTTGTTTAAAATAGCATTTTACTGAAGATTTGTTATAAAATGTTCAGAAGGAATAAGAATGAAACAAATCATTTAATATTTGTTTTATAGTATTTTCTTTAAAGAAATAACATGCATGGATACATGATAATCCTTGTAAGGTGAACAATCCATCTGCTATCCACTATCCATGTCAAAGCATTGCATGACACTTCCCAAGCTGACCTCCACGAAGGTCACATAGATGTGGTTAGATAGAAGTCTCAGTCTCAGAAAAAGGGCTTCCTAATACTTATAAGCCTTTTGAAAATCATGATGTCAAGGCATCTTACCCACAGAAACATCCATTTACTTCTGCCCAAAAACTGGGTGTAAAATGGCCCTCATCTTTGGAAGTCTTTGGTGATGATGATGTCTGTGAAGGGGCAGATGCTGATGGGACGTTGATGGATGTGTGGAGCAGAGCTGTCATTCAACTGGAACTGAAGCCTTTGGTCAGTCATGCAGTTCCCTGATACTGATTCTGTCTCTCTCTTTCTCTATACTCTACACACACACACACACACACACACACACACACACACACACACACACACACATAGCTTTACACTAACTTAAACACACAAAAATATTACAAAAATATGATGTTTTTAATTTTAAACACTAACATGTTTTATATGTGTTTTATAACATGTACATGTTTTGACTGTACTTGTGAGGAACAAATGTCTTCACTTATATTGTGAAATACTTTGACAACCCACTAGTGAGGACATTTGATTTAAATCTAGTGATCTGCGCATGTTTCTGTGATGGGTACGTTTTGGGGTAGGGGTTGGGCTAGGTCAGTGGTTCCCAATTCCGGTCCTGGGGACCCCCTGCTCTGCACATTTTGCATATCTCCCTTATTTAACACACCTGATTGACATCATCAGCTTGTTAGGGGAGAGAGTCATGAACTGAACTAATGAGCTGATGATCTCAATCAGGTGTGTTAAATAAGGGAGACATGCAAAATATGCAGAGCAGGGGGTCCCCAGGACCGGAATTGGGGACCACTGGGCTAGGTGATAGAAAATATCATTAACCTGATAGAAAATCAATGGAAGTCTATGCAACGTTCTCACTGAGATAGCGAAACAAATGTGTGTATGGACAAATAATGTAAACTAGGCAATATTTCTTTATTTTACCACCATTTTCTTTTAATATAGTTTTTGACCTTCTTACAACAGGTTTATGTAGGTTCATATCAACTTTTGAAAATTCTACTCTTGATGAATGTTGTCAATCAGAATGTCTGCTATTGTTTCAGAGATGTTGGAGGAAGCTGAAGTTTTTACTGCTCACGCTTCTCTCTAAAAATATACAGAGTGGACTGATAATATTCAAGTCAGGTGATTTGTCTGATCAGGACAGATGTTGAAGTTTATCTTGGTGTTCCAGCTGTCAAGGTATTATGATCACGACACCATCTTTTTTTATGGATTTTGATAAGAAAGTTCTCAGTTCAAATTGATTGAGTGCAAGTTTATTTACTTTTTATATTATTCTTCATATTAATGCTATTATATTGTCCATTCAGACTGATTTGTGAATGCGGAAAGCACACAAACACAAGAGGCGGGATTTATTGCATGAACCAATCACAGGCAAACATAACCAGTTATATCCAATCATATCATGATGGAGGAATTGCCTCCTCTAGCGTGACTTTGCCCCATTCACCCTTAATCACCACACATTTTAGGGGGTCTGTTAAAACTCAATGGGCTCAGGGGAGACGAGAGAAATGCGGACACCTGCTGTAACTTTACCTGCTATCACTGTTGGCCAATGTTACTTTAGAAAAATGTGTAATTGATACACTTTTTAATGTTGCATTTTGTAATATTGGCGTTGTTTTATTTTTGTACTACATTTTTTTTTCTCATTTAATATTTTAAGGAGGCACGCCCCTCATAGATAGATGGCTATTTATTATACATTAAATGTTACATTGAACAGTAGTTATCATTTACAATGCATATTCTATAAAACAAGGAATAATCCAACCTTTTGTATTTGAATGCATTGTATAGTCTTGTATTAAGGCGGGTTCTCATTAGCAGAAGGCACAATTAGTGATAAACTAGCCATAGCGGCCCGACTCATTAGATGCTGAAGCTTTATTTAAAATTTGAGCAGTGCCTTGTTTCCACTCTATTCTCCACCATATGTATGCATTAATTAGAGAACTGTGGAGGAGGAGTGGATTGCCGTGTGTGTGTTTATGTGCGAGCATGAATGTGTGTGTGAGAGCTAGGCAGTGTGTATGATGTTTCGTGTTTCGCTTCAGTTCTACCCCCTATAACTGAGGATCTAATCAATCTGCTGGCTATTAAGTTTCTTAATTGATAATGCATACAAATTAAGCTGAGTGCTGTTACTTTGGAGACTTCAAGCAGGTGATTTTAGGCACCGGTCCAAATGGACTTTTAAAGCAGTTAGTGTCAGACTGAATCTATCTGGCTCAAGATGAATCCATACCACTGAGGTGAGGCTAAGAACAGAATCTTTTCACGTTTGCTTCAATGATTCGATTCAGTTAGGCTACACAACACCAAACACATCTGAATGAATCCAATGGGTTTTAGAGCATAGTGGGAATAGCAAAGCAGAAAAATAAACCTGTTTACCTTTAAGGTTGCAGTGTATGGAGAGAGGCACCATATATTTTCTTGTGAAAAGAGATTATCAAACAAAGAGGGGAAAAAAGTAGGGTGGTGACTTGGAGCATACTGTACGTCACCACAGAGAAGTTTCACTCAAAGATTGAGATTTTATTAATAAATATGCATCAACAAATCGCTCACAACAGGATTAACAACATGCTTTAAAAAAATTTTTATTTGCCTTTTGTACATTTCACCATAAACATGCTAAATCATTTTGCACATGACGTTGTTCATAAAGTATGTACATATAATCAACACTTTACTATCACATCCCCTGCTCAGAATCCATCAAAACTGTCTCTTCATGCAAATTAGACAAAATAAACATTAACAACTCACAACCAGCAAGCATAAATTAGGCAGACAAACCTGAAATGACAGTTACCATCAGCATGATGAGTCATAAAGACAAAATAATGATCCAAATATTCACCCATCTTTATGGCTGATCTGGGGGAAAAAACATTCCATTAATCTGACACTTCATTAGGAACACACTTATTTGGAATGCTAAATAGTTTTGGCAATGGAAAACATCATCAAAGAATTCACAATTCACCACCGTGGAACAAAATAACTACTTGGGAGTTAAATCTGACATGAATCATGATCATATGTTTAATCATGAAAGTACTTTGCTCAGGTGATATCTGCTGTTAAAATGCCATGCAAACATCTGCTTTTGGAGTGTCTTGGAGAAATGTCTGCTTCTTACGTAATGTGTGTGTTACCAGAATGAGTGCAAAACACTTTTGTCTTCATGATTCCTCGATGTCATTTAGATGTTGATATGTTCCTCATTTCAGAAGTGGAGGTTGGACATGATGGAGCCACTTGTTGGATCATTTCTGAGTGCTGGTCTGCCTTTTGGTCTCCATCCCCCCCCCCCGAGACAAACGGACCTACAGGCATGCCAAACTCATTCTCTGATCAACACAATCTGATTTGGTCAATTTTGCCACATAGGACACATTCTCTATTACAGAGATAAATAGCTTTGGGCCAACTGTCGACCAAAACTTGTAAGCTAATAAATTATTCCAATTTCTCCCAATAGATTTCTCTAGAGACAGCCAGGGGAAATACACTTTTTGATTAGTGAAGTTACGCATGTGTGTGTGTGTGTGTGTGCGCGCATATATTTTTGTGTCTGCGACACACAGATATGTCATCTTTGATTAGGACCACAGCTTCTCAGGTGGATGTTGCCTGAAGTGCTGTCATTTTGTAATGAACAGACAGAGGTTTTATTGGCCCACCTCTCTCAATCTGGAAATAGTGGGAAAATCTTCATACTATATTCTACATGGGAACGAAGACATTTGACTGAATATTAATGCCTGCTGTAACTAAGTATGCCACACTCATCGGCTTGGATCGACCATAATTCTATTCATAATAGAGCAGTGTTTCTCCTTAAGAGAGTCCAATATTTGTGTTGCAGTGTTAAACCATTGCAATATCATTGTCACATCAGTTATGACATCCCTAATAGCTCTTGAATTTACAATCATGTCTGTGTTCTTGCCAGACATTTTCTTAGCAAAGTACATGCATTTTGTTAGTGGCAATTACCTTACAACTCATCCATTCATAGTTCATTAGTAGTTCATCCAAAAATGAAAATTTGCCCACCCTGAGACCATCCAAAATAAAGATGTGTTTGTTTCTTAATCAGAACAGATTTGGAAAAATTTAGCATTAAAGGCATTGCCAAAAATGTAAATTCTGTCACTAATTCCTCACCCTTGTGTCACTCCAAGACCTGCGTTCATCTTTGGAACACAAATTAAAATATTTTTTGATGAAATCCGAGAGCTTTCTGGTCCTGCATAGACAGCAACGCAACAGACACATTCAAGGCCCAGAAAGGTAGTAAGGACATCGTTAAAATAGTCCATGTGACATCAGTGGTTGAACTGTGATGTCATGAAGCTACGAGAATACTTTTTGTGCTTAAAGAAAACAAAAATAATGACTTTATTCAACAATTTCTTCTCTTCCATGTCAGTCTTTGATGCATGTTCACGACAGTAACACAAGAGCTGTGTTTGGTGCTGCTGACGCAGGAGCCAGCATTCTGACGATAAGAATAAGATAAAAATAACTTCATTTGTGTTCCGAAGATGAACGGAGGTCTTACGGAGTTGGAATGACCTGATGGTGAGTAATTAATGACAGAATTCTCATTTGCAGTGAATGGGTGGCAAACAGCTGATAAAAACATGACAATACTTAAAAAGTAATACACACGACAACTGTCTTCAGAAATGAAATACTACGTTTGTAAGAAACAAATCTTAGTAAGTCTTTAAGACATTTTACCCTTACGAAAAGTAACCAATGGTTATTGTAGTTAAACAATGGTAATGGTTTTGCTACACTAACCATAGTTTAGCCATGGTATTTGTAGTAAAACTGAGGTTATAGAAATTATGGAAATATTCTCGTAGCTTTATAAAATTATGGTTGAACCACTGATGTCACATGGACTATTTTACTACCTTTCTGTGCCTTGATTAATGACAAAATTTTTATTTTTGCTACACTAACCATAGTTTAACCATGGTATTTGTAGTAAAACAGGTTATAGAAATGGCAATGGTAAATCCGCCACAAAAAAAAAAAACATGGTTACTACAATTTTACTATAATAAAACCATGGTTAATTTCCAGAGCTTTAAATTGTTGCTTCCAGCCAAAATACGAGAAGTCCTCTACGCTTCCTCTTGTGAAAAAGTCTATCTCCTGTTGTCTTCTCACATCAAAATATTTGTTTAGAACTGTTTCAGACTGTTTTACTTTCAAGAGGCTTAATATGTATAAGTTTCTCTCCTGATTCAGATTTTTCCGCAACTAATGCATCCTCCTGCTGGTGGTGTTAACTCACTAACTGCCCTGAACTATAATGGCTTAAACCATTACATTTAATAACAATATTTCCATATAAACAGCAGTCGCACTGAGCATGAACACACAGATCATTTATCAGCCGCTCGGTGCCCTAAATTATTACGTCTCCAAACTTTCGAACAAGGTCAAGGAAATTCAAATTGTAAATTGAACTTTGAAGGGTCAGCGATTTTTACTTTCCCTATTCATCTTCTCTCACCTTCTAACTTTGAGCCCAGGAGTGCATGATAATTGCATTTCAGTGGGTGGCAGAGTTTCATTATGTCTTCCTATCTTCTGCTCGCATGTGTAATTTAGTCAGTTCTTCGGAGAACTACGTAAAGGCAGGACTGCTTTAAAGAGAAGTTGTTACGTCTCGCAAATGAGCTCTATTTGGTGATAGCGATGTTTCCTTCTGCGCGGCCAATTTAGGCGGAAAATATGATTTTCCCTTCACGTAAACTGAATGGCAGATCTCAATGAGGTTGTTAGTCTCTGATGTTCAGCCGACACTCTAGACAAAGCATTTAATAACACAGACACTGCCATTCTGAGCCAATGAAAAACCTTATTTGTCTTCCCACTTCAGAAAAACTCCACCACCACCTCCAGCAGCATAATACAACGAGTGTATGTGTTTGCAAAGATATACATGCGAGCCTGCGCGTGTGTGAGAGCGTGTGTGTGTGTGTGCGCGCCTGTGTGCAAAGAGCAAAGCAACCAGCTGGGTTGTAGGGGTAATAAAGAAGGAGAATCAATAGGGCATGCAATGGAGCCAAGGTGCTGCCATTTATCATGGCGCTTCTCTGACTCCAATCATTCATCAAGCTCAATGAGGCAGCAAATAGGAAAATGACTATTTGTATCAAACACATCTGCACTCATCCACTGAGGTATTTTATTCCCATTAACTTCCAAAGTAAAATACCCACTTTTTCAGCTGCTGTGTACCTGCGTGTACAGCCGTCCGTGTGTGTGTGTGTGTGCGTTTTCATATTTGCGCAGTTAGTAGTAAGACAACTTACATTGTGGGAATATTTAGCGCCACATTCCTCTGCACATGCATCTGTCAAAGCATCACTTATCAGCTCATCCACCTCCCCAATCTGACCATACGCAATTATATATTTTGTGTCCCTAACAGCATTTTTAACTCACGCATTAACAGGTTACATTTTTCTATTGCAACATCTCTCTCACTCTCTCTCTCCAGCAATGAATGTCTCGAGAATCAAGTAAATATGCATTTCATTAAAATTTGATAGTCTCTCATTTTTGTTCATAAATGACCATTCGGGGACGTACTAGATGTTCATTTCCATTGGCCAGGGCTGCATCAGATGTAAATGGGTGGATTAATGTAATTATGGTGTAATATGCCATGAAATAGTAGAGTCATTATCTCTGCTCTTTTATGAGGTGTCTGTGGATACAGGATTCTGAGGGATTTCTTTTGCTGACAAATGACATAATTGCATTTGTTGTTTTAGGCTGTTATCATAATAAATGTAATATTGCCCACTCTGACAAAAACTCTAGAAATAGTTACTCATTGGGATTTTAAAGAAGTTTGTTTATTATTTGCAGTAGCACAGTTCTGCTTTTTTTAACTAACCTGGCTTAAATTTTGCATCAGATATTTGTACTGGGTCCTCAGATCCAATAGGATTATTTTATTCAATTGATTCTAAAGGCTTGCGCTTTGTTTGTGCATAGTCTAATCGTGATTTATTGCATGGACCCTAAATCAATTTCAATCACTGTTGAAAAAAAAAATACACATAAAATACAATTAATGACCTAAACTTGAGACTTTGCTTTGTCTTTGATAATTGAGGGGGAAAAGCAAGGTAGGATCCAAATGGACATGGGGATTCTCATTTGACATTCACTTAAAAACTGTGAACAAAACAGTAAAGCAATAACAACCTGCAATGAAGTCTTCTCTGTGAAAACATTAGATTTATTTAAGTCTAAGTATCATATTTGTCTCCCATTCTTTCTCAGACCACAAAACTAATCTTAAGTAGCACGGGTATGTTTGTAGCAATAGCCAAAAATACATTGTATGGGTCAAAATTATTGATTTTTCTTTTATGGCAAAAATCATTAGGATATTAAGAAAAGATCATTTTCCATGAGGATTTTTTTTTACATTTCCTACCGTAAATATATATAAAACCATTTTTGATTAGTAATATGCATTGAACTTAATTTTTTTCTTCTTCAATATTTAGATTTTTAACAAAGCATACATCAGTGGAAAGCTTATTTATTCAGCTATTCACATTAGTATCATTTTGTAACATATTTGTTTTATGAGAAGCCAATCTTGAAGGGTTTTCCGAAACTCATAAAATCAGTATCTTGCAAATTTATATATTTGCTTGCACCATATCAGAACATATTATATGCTCAAATTGTAAAAATAAACCCTAAAATTCCTGCATAATGCTGCTATTGTTTGTATTTGATCAGTTTGTAGTGGTGTGCAGTGCTTACCTGAATTACAAGTAATTTGTGTTTGAATTTGCTATGTCTGTCACAAATATTCCAAATTAGCCAAGTAATTATTTGATAGTCCCAGCAATTACAATATAAATGGTTAAATTTGGAACTCTAGGGTGCCTAATTGATCCAAATTTGATGTTTTGCATATTTGCATAATGAGGAAATTGATAGAAAATTGTGTTCATTCATTTGTGAAGAATCCTATGAATTTTATGAATTCGAAAGCCGTCCGTCGACTGTGAATTGCTTGCTGATCGCTGGGAAAACTGGCCTCGTGCCAAGTTCACGGTCACGTGGATGGGCCTTAATAAAAAAACAGCCAGGGTTATGCATGTTAAACATAATGTGTAATAAATTACATTTTCAAATGTATATATTATTGTACATTTTCACACACAGTGTCTGAAATTCACAGTCTGTCTGTGCTACAGTCTGTCATTTTTTTCCAAATGCATGCTGCAGCTCCTGACTAAACAAACTGCACACAGAGATGTACTCATGCGTGGCCGCTCTGCCCTCATAAATACAGAACAGGCAGAGGTGATGTCTCCATTTCACACACAGGCCACAGGCACAATATGAGACCCTGTATTGCAATTATTTTGCCTCTGGTTTTGACGGTAAAGATGAATTGCCAGTTCATCCTATCATTGTTTTAGTGGCCGCTTAATGCCAGTTGAAATACTTATAACACATAATGACTTCAGCACGCTGGCAACAATAACGACATGAACGGGAGTAGATTTATCACAACAATTCATAGCAGGAAATTTCTCATCAGGCCTAATTACTCATTATTACTCATGCTCTGGCCCCTTCCGTTCTATATACAGTCCAAACCAAAATTTATTCAGGCACTTTCAACATTTCTCACATTATCACAGTTTATTTGCTATAGTTTAGAAAATAATAAAATATTACAAGAATTCAGAGTTAAACTGTCAGAACAAATTCATCTTATGTTAGATAGCTTTGATAGAAAGGTAATGGATTACAATCAACCAAAAATTCAGACTGTTAAATTTAGAATGTTAGTATGACAAGGTTTACACAACTATCAGTACTTTGTTGACTTTTGCAGCGTAAAAAGGTTGCATTAGAAATAATTCAAATGAAAGAAAAACTGCTTCAGCAAAACATGGTCAGGTCAAAGTGTCTGAATAATTTTTGGTCCCAAATGCATTTTAATTTTACTGGTAGTCCACTGTATGAAGAATTTTTGGGTATGTCACAGTTTATTTTGCTATCCTTACATAAATGAACTAGTGACTTGCACCCACAAGTAAAAATATCAAAAATTATATCTGGTGTCTGAATAATTTTTAATTTTGACTATATATAAAATATCCAGGAATACAAACAAAGCCTGAGAAAGAATTTGTTTATATTCTTGAGAATCATGTTGGCTACTATTACAAATGGTAACCTAATTTTGATTTAAGTATTTTGGTGGAGGCCCATGCTTAGATCTTTAAAGCCTACAACTCACCAACAAAATATTAGGATCTTAGCACTCTAAATAAGATGTCTGATGTAGTTTATAGCGTGTGATAATATCCTTCAGGGGCTCACTAAATCATTTCATGATCTGTTGCCTGTTGGCCTCATCCGACAGAAAAGGGCGAGTGGCTGTGGTGCATCGCTCCGAAAGTATAAAAGAGATGAAGGTAAGGATATTAAGTGACTCTATAGAACATCCAGGGCACAACAGAATGATTGATGGTGGGACAATGTGAGAGCTCGTGGACAGAGGACCCTTGGAGAGGCAGAAAAAGCCATCTCCAGCCTGGTGTGCTCGCGCGGTCTATTTGTATGAGTAATCAGTTGAGCTCCCTACTCTGTCAGTCCTGTTTACTCACTGATTCTCTCAACAAGACAGTCATTGACACGGGATAGATGGGGATAGTCTAGCAGAGAAACCGGCGGCTTTAAAGAGGTTAGGGTTACGCTAGAGTCTCCAGACCCAAAGCGCACTATATTACACAATGTAATACCTGACCATTTGTTTGAATTGTGAGATTGTATGTGATTTCCTTATGTACTAGGAGTGTGTGTGTGTGTGTGTGTTAACTAGACTGGCTGCAGGTGTCACAATGGTTCATTTCCACCAGCTGATGCCCTGCTCTTCTCGTCGTAACCGCAGTAACATTCTCTCCCCTTTCCGAACGTCACTAATTGCTCTTCCACAGTCAAACACACATGCGCACTAATGGTGTAATTGATATTCAGACAGCGCTCTCTGCGAGGACACCAGGACTGCATTTAGATGTGTTCTCTTGGTCTTTTTCGCTCATATTGGTTGCCCGAAGAGCCACGCTGGGTTTGAGTTAAAATATGCTCACAGAGGGCTGTCATTTAAGCGTCATGTCAAGTGCAACCACCTCTCTGCATTTATGCGACCTGACTGTATTTGTTGTTTTGTTATCAGCTTGTAGATTCACTGAGGCCCGAGATGTGAGGTAAAGTTCGTTTTCCACTGTAGTAGGTAGACGTAACTCTTGTTAACTATTACTAATCGGTATGTTTGCGCGCTATCTTAGATTTATTTTATTCATAAGTCCACTTTGACGAAATCTCGCCACCGCCTGGTTGTTTCGTGCGCTGGATAAGCCACTCATCCAGTTTTCCCTAATCACGACAATTACTTCTGAATTATCTTCGGACCCTGACAGACGTTCCTTGTAACTCTCTTTTATTTTCAAACGGCCCCTAATCAGCGACTCTCATTACAATCGCTGATTAAACTGCAAATTATCCAGCAGCGCCAACAGTTCGCGCCGACCACCGGCTCGTTCAATATCAATTACACCGAGCAGCATGTCTGCAGTCTCCGGGAGCCTCCAAGTGCTTGATGGTGGCACTTATTAGTTTGGAAAACAAGGAAAATACTAATAATCAGGGGTCATGGGAAAAAAGGAGGACACGAAGGGATTATAAGGTGGCAATTAAAATGCTATCGATAGATGCGACATTCTTCTTTGCGCACATTACTGTAGCCTTTGAAATTTAGTGGTAAACATACCTGGAGGAGTGTCCACTTCCAAAACAAGCCATTTACAATCTCCGTAGCCTTTTTCTTAGACGTTTTTCTTTCTTTGCATTTTAATGCTAAAGAAAAAAGTTCCATTTATGGCCTAAATACCAAGGTCTGTTTTAAATCCAGCGCACCGAGTGCAGCTCTGGTTATGTGGTCCAAATTCATTTATACTACCCTCAGATAAAATAACGTCGTGCTAGGCAATTACTTGGCAAATCATATCTGTATGTCTCGGTGCAGTTATATAGATACAAATGAATATGTTCTTATTGAAGAACAAATGGGGTGAGAGAGTGGTATGGCGAAATGAAAGTATTGCTAAGCGCATTTCGAGGATTTACAAGTGGCGTTGTTAGTTTTCCTCTGCGATGTGCGCAGATGTAATATTGATTTTATTTTGATTACACAAAAATTGAAAATGAGCCGCAGATGAGCTTTGCTACAGGTCGCTGCAAAATGTGTCACAGGCCAGAAAATAGGCATATATTGGCTTGATAAAAAAAAATAAAAAAAATAAATATATATATATATATATATATATATATATATATATATATATATATATATTTTTTTTTTAAAAAGATTATGTACAGTTTTCAATATTCAAATTATTTTCTACAGTATTCTTAATAAATAATAGCCTATTGGTGACTCCATGGAATATGTATGATTAGTTTTCGTTTCAGAGGAGTGTATTTTACGTTTAGAAAGCGAATGACGCAACTAGATCTAGTAGACAAAATAATTAGTTGTGTGAACTGAATTTGCATACATCATAGCCTATCAGCGTGGCTTTGAATTAAGAAGAAGTGTACTTTGAATTAAGAAGCGACAAACATTTTATTATGTTTCACATAACTGCCTCGGTATAAAAATAAAATGCCTCCACCTGGGGCTACTCTTTCTGCATTTCTCAAAGCTGCAATAAATCAAAAGCATAGATGAGATATTCATTTGGTGAGCTTAGCCTCGCATATGCTAACAATGACGATTGGAATTATTTGTAACTGACACAAAGTGTGACAAAGTATGTCAGGCTTTCTGAGCAAAGAACACACATTACTGAAGATCTGCCCCATAATGCACCTGACTAATGGCAGCTTGCCCACGCGCACTGCTGATTTCATGAAAAATGAATTTTGTGCTGTCATTCCGACAAGTTAGCAAGCAAATCCGGAAAGAAACTATTAGTGCGGAATCATTATCAATAGTGATATCTACAGACTCTATTAGAAAAATCAGCCTGCAGTTTATTCAATAGATGTATCTCGTTTGTGCGTAACTGATAAATAATCAAAATTTATCAATGCAACCTGCACACATTTCAGTTACAATCAAGTAAAAGTAGACCATTTACCACCTGACTTGGTCCGAATTAGAGCTAAATTGACGATCAATTAATCTTGGAGGCGCTAGAGTTGTATTTTGTGGACAAGCAGAGAAGTGGCAAATAAATGGAGTGGAGACAGGAGATTAGTGGAATGAGCAGAAAGGAGCTGAACCGCCTCGGTCTGTAGATAATGGGCTTGCAGCTGGGTCGCAAATTGCTGGATTTGTATCATCAGTATAGGAGTCAAATAGTAGCCTTTATGATTCATCATACAGAGTGTGAGGTGTTTTTTTTTTTTTTTAACTTTCAGGCACTGCAGCAATGTAATTCGAATGGTTTGGAACTCCAAGCTTCTGGCATAACTGATAAAACGAGTAGCTTTAATTCAATTCAAATTAACATGGGTAAAGCTTCCGGCAAATGTAGAATAAACACTTGTAACCTGGATCAGTTGATTCATTTTTAACGAATACAATTCACTCTTCACAGATTCATTTGCACTTTCCTGATACATTATTAACATCACTGTTTTGAGAGCTATATTACTTATAGCCTAATATATCTACTTTTATTGCTTTATGAAAAAAAAAATTATAAGACATTTACATCGGGTTTTGTATAGAAGGGGAGTGGTTTGGCTCATTTGAGCATTACTGTTTCACTCTCGTCTTGCAATGTACAAGGTCAGTGAAACTAATTATTTTCAGTATTAATTTGCTGATGCATTAAATTGCATTAGCAGTGTGATTATGCTGGAATTTAATAATTACTAGCACATGTTCCCAATTTGGGCAAACTCAGAGTGACCACTGACCCAAGTCCTCCCTTCTCGCAAGCCACTTAAGGCCTTTCTTAAATGAATAATATCAGTATATGTTTTGTCTTAGATATTAGTTACCACACCCTATTTCTTTCACTTGTTAAAAAATGAGCTAAGTTCACTGCTTCTTTAAAACAAAAAATTACAAAATGTGATTTTTTTTTTCATTTTATTTCATTAAAAAAATATATATTGTTTATATTGCGTCAGTGTAAACTTGAAAACTTTTCTTGCATATATTATAAGACCAAGAGCTGAATTATGCTTCTGTAATACAGAACTAAACCTTGCATTTAGACTTCGAGAACAAAGTTTTAGTGCAAACGTGGACATCGAAGTAAACACATTTTCATGTTTAGATGATTGTCGTGCTTACCCCCAAAAGTCTCATTACGGACCGTAATGGAGGCCAGCCACTCCGTGACACACCAAAGCTCCATTTCATTACGGTAATCGCCGTCCAATGCTGATTATTTTATTTAGGGCCATAATTGTATTCTCCCCAGATAACTCACGTTGAAATCGGGTCCACATGGAGGGCACCGAGTCTAATCACAGTATGAGATGCGACGGGGGTCGCGTCTGCTTGAATGGAGGAGCCGTTGTGTTACTTTCCAATTCACTTATTTCACGGTATATGGTGAGCCCTTTGGACCTATTATCCAACCTATGTCAAACCGCAATGTCATTTACACAAAATAAATAAGAATTCCTCATGGATGGGATCGGTAAGTGTCAACAGAAATTGCACTGCGAAAATAATAAAATAACCCCCAGAAGCAAAGCATATTAAAGCACATTCGAAATCATGTTTACATTTTATATATGAAAACTGCGACATTTATAGCCAATAATAATAATGATACCTACATTATTCCTTCTCTAATTGCAGTCAATTGTAAATGGCAACCCTTCAAATAACAAACCATTTGAACCTAAACAGAAATATAATTTCATTATAAATGACTCGATCACCAAACTGCTGGGCCAGATCAAGTATGCGGACACAAGCAAATAATAATAATAAACAGACACATCGTTTGTTCTTATGATATTATGTCTCAGAATGTATATATATTCAGATAAAAAAATGGCTATGTCATCCGCCGCCGTAATTATGTAGATTCTTTATTGTCTAAAATAATGCATTAATCTGAACGGATGTTTAGACCCATCCTTTGCTTTAATATTCAGCTGGATTCAAGCTATCAGGAAAGTACGCGACAACAGAAAAATTAGCTGTTGTAAAGTGACAGAGCTTCTCGTTGCCGATTAAAAGCTCAGAAGAAAAATATGACGGCATTCGTAGAGTCTTTAGTGGTATTCGAGATTCCCACGTCTTTTGTGTTTCTTAATTACTCTCAGTAGTCCAACCGTTTGCCCGTGCATTCATGGCACAAAACGAAAGGAGCACTGATTGATTACACAAAAATACGCTGAAAACTTGACAGCCAGCGAATGTGCTTTCGCTGAATGGATTAAATTAGCCAATGTATGTCAGCGAGTTTGAATTAAATAAATCAAATTACTTGCGTCAGCGCTGATGAAACATCGATACAACTGAGGCATCAGTACGCATCAGTAACCTGTTTCACTGCTTCACCTCAAGCCTTTACCGAAATAAATTAGAATTCTTCAAACATGATTTGCAACGCCTTCTCGCAATATATCTAAACACAGTTAAATCACCACGTATTATTCAGATTTCACTGTAATAATTGAGATGAAAGCTCATAGATTTGGCACTAATTACTTCAAATGCTTAATGGTCTTGAAAATGACTAGTTGGAAATGTACCTTGGATGTGTTGTTAGCTGCCTCAAAGAATTCATCGTTTTTGATAGATGGATTCCACTCAAATAAAGCTGTAACTCACATGAAGGTAGGCTAATAAAACAAGCTCATAGTACCCATAGCACCCATTTTCTTCACACGAAAACAAGCAAATATGACCAGCGTTCTGCATTAGTTTCGCAAAGGGCCTCGAAAAGTTGGGGCCAAAATAGGGACCAAATAGGGAATTTACAAAAAGTGTCTTATATTCTATGTATTTCGATACTGCATCACAAAGACTAGATTTTCCCACCTTTTGCGAAGCCTATTTTTACCAACACAGAAAGATTTATTATTCAGTGGTTATTTGCCATGATTATGAAGTCATTTAAAATGTATAGCTAACAAGAGGGCGACGCAATAAATCAGATTTGAAACGAACTAGAGCAACTGCAGCTGAAGCCGGTTTGTGGATTTTAGTGGTTGGTTGTCTGACATTTTCAGCCCTCAATTCTGATTGGCTCCCTTTTGTGGAAGCTCACGGGCTCATCCAACTATTAAGCGCCTCCCAATCTCTCTAAAGAACAGTATAATACATGGAACCGCCTTTTTAAACGCACTGACGACTTTCCTTCATTTGAGCCCTATGCGCTTTTTAAAAGGGTTAAAAGTTGTAGAGTAGTTTGGGAAGCAGTTGTGACTCCAGCAGTGCGCAATGCTCTCTCATGCCGACCTCTTGGATACTCGCCTCGGTGAGTTATCGCCACCAAACTCCGGTCTTCAGCTCCACTGTAAGCTAGAGTATTTTTTTCAGTCTTCAAACTGGTGAACTAATGTGATGAAAAAAATGTTATCTCGATCTGTTCTCATTTTACTTGCAATGTTTGTTAATTATCAGATGAATTAATTACAACTTGCGTTGATGGACTGCGATACTTAAATGTTTTTATAAATGTTTGTGAAACAGATGTGTCAATACGTTTATATTTTTTAAAATGCGTTTTGTTATTTTTGTCTTTAATGTTAATATTAACATGTTTCTGTCATTTGGAGAGATTGCTAAATTGTTGACTGGTACGTCTACAGGGATGAAGGATGCTGCAGCCGAGCTTCTCGGACACCGAGAGGCTTTGAAGTGCAGACTAGGTGGCACTGAATCTGGACACCCCGGCGATCTTACTTCGGCTACAGAAACTGTTGAAGGGACCACTCTACTCCCCGGGGAAGACATAAGTAATGGTGGATCCAATCCCAATGGAATGCAGCAGGTCAACGCCAAAGACCAAGAAAAACAGCAACAGCAAAACTCTAATAATCAAACGGGTGGCCAGCAAAACCAACAGAAACAGAAACGCCACAGGACCCGCTTTACTCCAGCGCAGCTGAACGAACTGGAAAGGAGCTTTGCTAAAACCCACTACCCTGATATCTTCATGAGAGAGGAACTTGCATTACGGATTGGTTTAACGGAGTCACGGGTTCAGGTGAGAGTGGACCTGTTCATCTTTGACATCGTAACGGAGCTTTTTCGTTGGTGAATAACACCGTTTAAAAAGAATAATGCAAAGCAAACTGTACAAAAATTATGTTATCAAAATAATGTTGTTTTTCCTCTAAAGATCCGTAACAATTTATTGCATAAATTGCATGGTATTATGTAGGCTATTCCATATTCTCTCAAAACAATGTCAAGTCTAAAGTATAATTATCAATGCTGCCCGCCGCGCTTGGCCTACTTTAAAATGTAAAAAAAACAAAAAATTGCAATATTTAATGTGCAGAAATACGACCTTAAAAAATAGCATTTTTTTTTAAAGAAAAAAAAGTAGCTAGGCTATATGTGCATAGTTTCTCTTCAAGGAAACATGACCGTCAACAGAATTTATGCCATAATAGACAACATATTCTATAACTAAATACGAATTGTTTCGTTAACAGTCATATAAAAAAGATGCAAATTAGTAAACAATAATAGTAAGGCGTCAATAACCAGACATGACAATAATAATTAATATGAGCTAAGCGCAAAATAGAAATGGGTAATATTTATTTTTAGTGCCTGTGAGTATATTTTCACCATGAATTCATGATTATGGTTCCATGATGAATTACTGAGGCCATCAAACTATTTGTCTCCTAGAATGTACCATCAGCTATAACGACTTCATCGCCTGCTGTCTGCAAAACATTATAGAAATTGCTTTGCCTCTCTCTCTTTTATTTCTTTGAATTAGCCTCCCGCATTTTATGGCATGGCTAGTTGTCCGTAAAGGCAGTAGCCTAATATTTAAAAATGTATAGCGCCAAAAAATAAATAATAAATAAACCTCAGCATTCATGAAGAACCATGCTATTATTTACAATGACTCAGTTCTGCATTTAAAAGTAAAAGTTCTCCCCTTCATTCTACAAACGCATTGCAAAAAATTGTGCGGTAATCCATTACATATTTATTATATATTTCATGTTATTATTTATTAAACTGTATTCATTTAAACACTTTTTTTTGCATTGATTTAAAATAAATGTATGCAGTACAGTATATCTAAATATTTAAATAAAGAAAGTTGTCAAAGTAGCCTATATAATTATAATTTATACTCACCAACGAAATGCGTGACTTTCTAAGTCTTTGTTCTTGTTTTAATTGCAGGTATGGTTCCAGAATCGACGTGCAAAATGGAAGAAGCGCAAGAAGACAACCAACGTTTTCCGGGCGCCGGGCACTTTGTTGCCAACACACGGTTTGCCTCAGTTTCCGTCTGCGGCTGCGATGGGCGATAGTCTCTGCTCTTTTCATGCCAACGACACGCGCTGGGCCGCGGCTGGGATGCCTGGAGTTTCACAGCTGCAGATACCGCCTGCGCTGGGCCGACAGCAGGCGATGGCACAGTCCTTGTCCCAGTGCAGTCTCGGAGCCGGCCCCCCACCAAACTCCATGGGCCTTTCCAGCAGCTTATCGTCAAATGGTTCCGGTCTTCAGTCGCATCTGTATCAACCCACATTTCCAGGGATGGTGCCCGCTTCCCTATCGGGTCCAACGAATGTGAGCGGCTCACCTCAGCTGTGTAGCTCCCCGGACAGTGACATGTGGAGAGGGACTAGTATCGCTTCCCTGCGCCGTAAAGCACTTGAGCACACCGTTTCGATGAGTTTCACCTAATTTGAGCATCCGAGACGTCTTTTCTGTCACTACAAACCCCAAGTATTCCTGAAAAACAGTCACGGAGCACTCAGGATATGAGGTTATAACTGTGAAAGTACAAATTGGCAGCCTTACTGGATGATGGAATCCCGACAAACCCCAGACAATGCTTATATACAGTCAGATGTGGACTCTAGTGATAGTTTCAATGCTTGAAATGTATGTAATTTATTTACGTGTTGGATTCGGTCAAGTTTGTTTTATTTTGTTTTTATTGCTATTGATTTTAATAACGGCGAGTTATTTATTTATTTATAAGTATTTATTTGACTCTTCATTCATATATGAAGAAACAGCTGCAAGCATATCTATTTATTTCGCTGATCGGTGATATCATTTTTAACTAAACTAAATGTAAAAGGACACGTTAATAAGGACCACATGTGTGCATGTACAGATTGTTTTAAGGCACGTACTACATGTTGGAGTGATTTTTCAGGTACAGAACTGAACACGCTGGATTAAGAGCCAATTTCCAAATAATCCGATTCAGATGCATGTAATATTTCAGCCGGGATCGACAGGAAGTTGTTTACATAAATCAAAATGAACTTGAGTGTTTGTGTAGATAAGAAAAAAAATCTTGTTATCTGCTGGTATGTTTGTGATATGTTTTAACTTATTGTCTGTGCTTATTACTGGAATATGGTTTTTGTAAATGTTTATCTTACCAAATTCAACAGAATTGGGAAGGTTTATGTAAGTGGGTAAATAAAATCATTTTAAGAATTTCAGCATGGTATGTGATCTCTATAGAAGTCCAGAGAATATTTGAAATGCAGCAAGTAAACATAGAGGATACTACAGTATGCTGCCAAATAATTCAAAAGTGACAAGTCATGCAGTTTTGAAGATGGATGAGAAAGAAACAAAAAAATATAGCTCAAAATAAAAAAACTTTCCACATATTTTAGGGTTATGAACGGATATGTAGGAATCCAAACAAATGTCTCAAGTGATGGTATATTTTAGCAGACAATTTTTTTCTAACGCAGCATTCGGGAAGGAAATGCTTTGCTTAATAGGGACACTCAACAGTGTTGCACTTTAGGAATCACTTGTCCAGATTTAAACTTATAGGAAGTTTTACCCCATCTCTAAAGAATTGCTTGATATTGCTGTTGTCAACTGGAATAAATATTTATCGCTGACATTAAGTAAACAGACAAAAAAGATCATAATATGTAAAACATATTCTTTATAAAAAATTATGTTTTGTATTTTTCCCAAACAAGGATACAAGCATGGTCATTTGGATAGTCGACAAAATATAATATTCCAGAGATACATTCTGATATATTCTCCCAACACTGAAAAGTGTCTGCAATATGTTTTTAAAAATATTTTTTAAATAATGTAATGATTTAGAGTGACACAGAACAATGTGACATAAATTTTCTTAAAGGAATAGTTCACCTGAAAATGAAAACGCATCTACCTTTAAACTTATAAGTGTCTGTTTTTTTTTTTTTCTTTTATACAGTGAAAGCCGATGTTCAACATTCTTCATAATATGATTTTTGTTAATCTTTCGCCAAAGATATATAGGTTTGGAACGACATGAAGATGAGAATTTATATATATTTCTAGGTGAAATATTTTTCTACAGACCAAGGTAAATGTTACATCTCTACGGAAAATGTAACTACTTGTAGTCATCTACCCTGGATCATTAGTTGGACAGATAAAACATATTCATTTCAAATAGAAGCATAAAATTTGTCTTGGAAAATCAGACACATCAGACCTGTTATATGATCCTATACCCCTTTGCTTTACCTCTATAACAGTAAAACACTAACACTAACATAGTTACAGTTACAGTATCTCACAAAATGTTTTACAGAGATTATGCACACTACTACTGCATTCATAAATTCCACTTGCAGTAAGTCCATAGGGATGTAAGCTTATCTGCTTGTAACCCCTTGCAGACAATATCTAAAGCAAAATTGTAACCAATTAGTGAGCCATGTTTTTTCCTCCTGATCTCTTTGTGTGGTTTGAAACCGTTACCACTGGGGAGGTGGAACAGCCCACAAACATCTGCTTGATCTTTCCTCTGATACAATAGCCAGACTGTCTCCCATTTAGCAAAGATTCCTTACAACTGTGAGAAGAACCATCAACTGTCTCTTCAGCAATCGCCCTCATCAACTGACAAAAAACCCAGTCGGACCTGGACAAATGTAACCAGATATCAAAAAATGATTTTAATGCCTACAAACATATGATATAAAACACATCTTAGCCTACACATCTAAATATCGTTGCAAAAAGTGAAATCTGAAATTGCAACTCTCAGAGTGTCACCCTGCATCAATGTGAGACTAATTGTCCCTGTAAATTAGCATATAAGATTTTATGAAACAATGGAAAATATAGAATCTACACAAGCCTCCCCTGATCATTCAACAGTCTCCATGTAGACATCCATCATCATCAGTTTTAGCATCTGCTCTGAGAGACCCTCTGCCTCTCTGGTCCCACTGCAAACGCATGCTCTGTTCAGTGGTGTATTTCATCACTTTAAGCAAAACGCACAAGTGTCTCATGATTAAAACCGAATATAATGACAATTAGGAGATTCTTTAAATGGAATGAATGAGATTTTGTCAAAAGTGTTCGTTGAAAAATCTACTTTCAGTTAATAGTCGGCGCTTAGGGCAACTGAAGACGTTCTCCTTATTCTTCATTTTTTAGAACATGGTCCCATGGATATGAGTGTATGCTAATGAATCACTGATATATGCACAATGATGAGGAAATTTGAGTTATGAATGAAATGAAGGCTGCATGTGTATTTATTTCACAATACCATGCTCCACTTTGGCCACATATCTAATTATGGTAATCAAAATACAAAAATGATGCCAAAACCTTTCAAAAAAAAGAAAAGCACAAAGACAGAGAGAAAAACAATGCACTTCTAAAGCACATAAGCCATTCCTTGCTTTTCTATCTGTGCTCTTTATTCACCCAACCTGTCCACACTTGCCCTTGAGTTGCTCTGTCAGTGCATGGAAAGCACCTCACAGCCCCTGACAAGAGCAGCACTAAATCAGAAATCAGTGGCTGGCAGAGGAGTAAGCCACCATGAAGGTCACAGACATCAGCGGGATGCCATCTTTATCCACCCAGAGCACACATCCGTGACCAGCAGGAGGATTCTCCCCATCTCAGACGGGACAAGCTGCATGCCATAATCTCAAAACGGCCTGGCTGAATTGAAACAGAACTACGCAATAAGAAAAGCAGAATTTTTTAGCCCATTCTAGGTTTGAACAATTTAAATAGGTGATTATATGCAAGTATTTTTTAATATATATTTGTACAAAAAAAAAAAAAAAAGTTTTTTTTTTTTTTAATTCTTTAAAAAAAATAATATATAATAAAAAATATTTCTTTGTATATATATTTTGAGAGTAAATACAACCTCTGGTATTATCATCGTGAATAATGATCTATATTAAGCGAAATCTGGGTCAGAATATTCCACATATTAAAACAGTAAATGTAATCATACATTTTATGGTGTTTGCCTTCTGCGGAATTGGATATGTTTTCATCACATGTTAACATATTGCCATCTGCTGGTGAACTAGAGAGAATGTTTTGTTCACTAGATGCTAGGCTACCTCTATTCTTTAGGAATAAATCAGCTTACTTGAGTCCAGTAGAATGCATAGCGTTTTAATATGAAGGTTATCTAGAAATAGACATACCTCCGTAAAATGAAATTTAAACATTTTTAAATGTTAACATTTTTATAGTATGAAGATTACAAGGACATACTCTGATTGACTCGTAATACAGCGGTATTCATTCCATCGTTTCTAGCCTACTATGTGAGGATTACTTCAGGCGGCACGTGAGTGATTATTTTTGGAGACGGTCTGATATGTAAATTAATATTAATTAAACCAATAAAAGTTAGCAGCACGTTTTTAATAAGTTTTCCCATATGATTTCTCAATGTCCCCTATAATCAAATATTGATCAACTTGATATAACGATCCACAACACAACATATCAAATATCTGGCAGCGCCAGATCATTATAAACATTTACTGTATACATGAATAGAAAGTCAAATTCATCTAACAGCCACTCACTTCATTCACTCACTTCAGCCACAGTACCTCCATTTTCCTCTCCTTTATTCGGGCACATTTATATATGGCCCTGTAATCTCAGTTGTTATGAGATGAACAAAAAAGTTTCTCTTCACCTGCAGTTCACGAGCAGGCTTGATGACGCATAAAAAGACTAAAAGCTGATTGGCCTAAAGGATACCCTGTTAATGCGGAAACGTGGCAGTTTAAAATTTTAATTAAATTATGTTGCATACATTTTAATATAATCTGTCAGTACAAAATAATATTTGTATGTATAAAATAAATACAAATGTTATTTAATATGTATTAATATTCAAATGACGCAACATATTAAAATTTTAATTCGCACAATTATTTTGCATTATGTGCACTTACTTACATTAGTAGTTAAGTAGATGTTAAATAGATCAACAATAGTTTATTTTAAAGCCTCCCTTGCCTCTTCTGACAGACCACCACTGGATTACTTTAATAGCTTTAGTACTTTAAAAGCTCATAACACTTTTTCTTTTAGGCTCATGAAAGACCAGTTTAAATGTTTCTCTAATGATAATTTAGATCGGGTAGCAGTTCTTAAATTCTTTACTGAGGGTTATAGCTTAAAAAAAAGTAGCTACACACCATTTACCTTCAAAAAAGGAATTTGTCCAAAAGCCATAGCTGGGCGGAAATTATTAAATCTATGCCACATAGTAATATGATAATTTGTCTGATTACACTGAATTTGTCACTAAATTTATCAGTGTGTGCATGAGGACAAAGAATGAGACAGAGTAACACATACACTAAAAGACAGAATCACACTGTCAGACTTTTGAACACAGGAAACACAACAAATGAAAGCAATATGTGTTTGAAATCATTTCAAAATATACTTCATACTTTTGTTTTTTTGTTTTTTTCTGAGAGTGTGGTGTCAACTCCTCCAAAATGCAAATCAGGGCCAAAATTTTGGGTTAAAATCATGTAGTGTATTCCAGTCGTAATTCAAAAGATTTCACAAGAAAGAATTGAAATATGAATCATTTATTCAGTTGAGTTCCATTTAGCAAGACCCGCAGAGGTCATGGATAAGAGGTTACAGGTCTCTCAGCTGCCTAGCTTTCAATTCCTCTTGCAAGCATTCCATTATTTCCTGAACTGGGCTACTGGTGATGGGATGGTAATGTCCTGGCCCTTTTCAAGTTTCTTTTCACAGTCAATCAGGTAGTTGACGCCATCAACCACACACTGAACGAGCTCAACCTGAAAGGCAAAGTCAAATAAAGTTGGACTTAATCACTGGCTACTTATTTCTTCAATCTATACTTTTTACAAAGAGATAGAAAAACTATGATTATTTGCATTACTCCACACAAACAGTGGTTAAAACACTTGCAGGGGTTAAGACACCTATCAAAAGGAAGCTGTTTACCTCAGATTTGCCTAGACGGTCAAGGTTGGAAATGTCAAAAGTGTCACCCACAGCCGCAGTATCCACCCCTCCTGTGCCACGTTTTTGTAGCCTGAGATTATCCAATATTTTATTGAAGCGTGAATCCTGTTCAGAAGGATATATGAAGTAAAGACCATTCTAGTAGAGGAAGTCTTTCAGAATGTAACTGTAGATTATTCAGTTAGTTTTTAAGTCCGTTTCAGAACAAACTGGACTATGTGAGATTTTAGCACCTTGCTTAGGAGGGGCAGACGGACGTGCACTCCAGCTCTCAGGCCAGTGCCAAGGTTAGAGGGGCAGGTCAGGATGTAGCCCAAGTGTTCATTCCACATAAACTCCCAGCCTCTCTCCTGAATCAGCCTCTCCACCTGTAAGAAACAAACATTATAAACTGACCTTGTTTCATTTTAATTTATAGACAATACATAAAATGCTTTGACAAAGATACCTCTTTCAGTCCTCTGCAGAACCTCTCAAACACCCTCTTCATGTTCCCACCCTTTTCCATGGAAATGACACGGGTGTGGTCCTCCTCATTGATCCAGATTAAAAATGTTTTTTCATTGTTGTGCCTGGACAAGAGGACAAATTGCGGTTAAAATACATTTAAGAAACTCTGCTAAAACTGTTTTTGTTTTTCATCGCAACCATTAAAATCACTAGCAAGTGTTTGATTCCGTGCATAGCAATTGTTGTAGGGTTGATATTGTAACACAATGAATCATTCAGTGACACCCATTAAGAGCTCTGTCTGGGTCATAGATTATGTGACAAGTTATGTAACACAAGCACATGCTTTCTATAAGCGACCTCTGGTGATGCAAGCCTCATGCACCATACCAGATGCCTCTGGCATCGGGCCAATCCCGCGCCATTCCTGCACAAGTCAGCAAGGGTGATACAGGCTTGTCAAACAAGAAGTGGTCCTGGAATTTTCAGTCAAGAAAAGAAAAAGAAAGGGAAGTCTGAACTGGTTCAGTGTAGTAAAATATCTCCTTATATGATATCTTTCCAAATCTTTCAGATTGTCATTATTATGTATAAAATGCATCTCTGGAATTGGAATATAGCTGCCAAAAAGAAAGGATTTTCAAACAGACATTTAGTTAAGAATATCAAAAGCAGCTTATGGGTGACTAAAGGATGTGCTATAAGGATGTAGTGCTATGCTACAACAGGTCAGTAGTTCTTCAGTCTTACCAAATCCCACGAGCATCTGGCCAATCTCTAGCCATACCAGATGCGATGAGGAGAGGAGACACTGGCTTATCAAAGAGAAAATGCTCCTTTGGTAGGCCATCATAAGACAAGAGCAGTGAGGTTTGTTAGAGATTTACAATATGCAGCGGCCCTGATGAAAAGACAAGCATGTTTCGTGTTTCGGATACTGGGCTAGTGTCCCTAAAAGTAGCTAAACCGGCAAATGTGAAGTTTATACTGGATGACCACCTTCATAATTGTGTTTGTTGAACAGTATTACTATGTTTCTATATATCAGATGGAATAGAATGCTGTAGGGATGACATATTTTCATAGATCAAAACCCAGACATGCAGCATTTTAGCACTTCCGCTTCCATCGTCCTAAAGTCAACAGGTTTTTTGAATGGGTTTAAATGCCTGAAATAAATAGTTAAACACAAGCTCAAAATGTCTTAACGTTTTATTCAATGCCTAGTGTGTGTGTGTGTGTGTGTGTGTTTAAAGTTTTAAGTTGTATGTTTTTTAAGTGTTAACCTGTTAACATAAGAGTTGCCCAAACTGATGAAGACTTTAACGTCACACGACTGTGGTGTGCTTAATTTATAGCTTACAATCAGCTCTTTATGTCAGCCAATTGTATTTACAGTTGAAGTCAAAAGTTTACATACACCTAATTATTTTACCAAAATAAGAGCGATAATACAAAATACATGTTTTTTTTTAGTACTGACCTGAATAAGATATTTCACAAGTGACATTTACATATAGTCCATGAGAAAATAATAGGTGAATTTATAATATTGATCCTGTTCTTCAGAAATATATATATGTATTTGTGTCTGCCTCCTCTAGTCAGACAATGAGTTTATGCTGAAATGTGTTGGTGTATACTTACATCAATCAGCTGCTGCTGTTCTTGCTCAGTCATCTCTGTCAGGCTATAGTATTTGCCCGCCAGATCGTCTTTCAGACCAGAAAGAGCCTGAACCGTCACACGCTCCACCTCACGGCGTTCAGCACGAGTGCAGGCTGGTGGCAGACTGAGCCCACGAATACTGCGGCCTGTGCGCACACGTGACGACAGCACATAGTTCTCATCAAATATCCCGGAGGTGATCTGTTCAAAGGCCATCGGTAGAAACAGTGTTCAGTGTAACTGAGGCAGGTCTCGCCTTGTATGAGTTCTTGATAGAATGAGTTTTTGTTAAAGGATAAGAAACAAAAACACCAGAGGAAGCTTTACCTTTGAGCTGTCCAGGTCTGTTGGGTGCTTCATGGTTGTAGGGTCATAGCCATTGTGCCTGTCCTTAATGACTGGGTTAAAGATTTCAGCAAACACCTGAGGATCACAAACACTGTCAATGATAAAGTTCATCTGCATGTATTGTACATAGTTTGATGCTACTAATTGACAAAGTTGACCATGGACAATTAAATAATTGTGTTATTGATGATTTTAAAATTCCTCTAAAGCCATTTTACTGCCATTTGGTCCAGTTTTGTACCTCATAGCTCTCCTCATCACCAGCCACCATGCCCACAGTCTTGATGAAGGGATGACCAGGGTTGTCCACTCCAGTCTGAATGCATTGGTCAAGGCTCCAGTTATTGGGGGTCAGCTTGTCTCTCAGTTGACCATAAATAGCAGGGGTCAAGGCAGAAGCCATGCAGTTGTTGTGTTTGCGCAGGTCTGGGTAGTCAGCACTTGGAAAGATAAATGCCAAGGTAAACTGAAAAGTTCTCAGGTTAACTAAGTGAAGTTAACTTTCCAAACTCACCTGGGTGGGTACAGCTTTATTTTCTCCCCAGCAGTGACTCCTGACTCCTGAGTCATGATGTAGCTGGATACCAGGGTACCTGCACCCAGGCCGGCCATGATCACAGCCGTGTTGCGTCCGGAGAGCACTCGAGTAAACATGCTTGCCATCCTCACCACTCAGCCACTCAGCAACTTCAACAACAATAATGGTACATTAAAAAAAGGTCAAGTAAAAATAAACTGATTTTTATGTGACCAGGTAATCACAACAAAAGTCCCTAGTTTCTTTGGATAACAACTAAGTGTATCCACCTTATTTTAAAGAGTGGGGGAGGCCATTTGTAAATTTAATTGGTCTCGCTTACAGGTATTTTTAGCTGTACAAAACAACTCATTTTGCTGTTTGATATTGCAAACTGGTGTGTCTTACCATATTATGTACAAACTGGTTTGTAGTGGAAACTGTTTACTGCACTTTGTCAAGTCTCAAAACGAAAGTCTCGCACATTCACAGAAAACAACTTACTTCTGCATTGAATAATAAGGTCTAATAACAAGTAGACATGTTTTTATTGTTTTTGCTGAATGTATCAGTGTTAATCAAAGGTGCTCTACTTGCAGAGCTGGGTAGATTACTTACAAATTGTAATCCGTTACTGATTCCACATTACATGAGATATAATGTAGTAGGTAACAATCTGTTACATTAGACATTTTAGGTAATATAATCAGATTACTTTTGGATTACTTTTAGATTACTTTTGACTTGTTTATCACATTGTTTTAAATAGGATTATCTTGTACCATAATGATGTAAAAAAATGCAAAGAGTAAGAAAATATGTTCCATTCATTGTCATTTACAACATGAAGTCCATTAAACATTATATTACCAAGGTTTCCCAAACTGAGGAAACTGCAGGGGGGTTGTGAGTTTAATAAAAAGCTAACAATTAATTAAATCATAAATATTAAAAAAAAAAAAAAGTCCCTTTCAAGGGCATTTCTATAGCCTTTGTTTTAAAATAAAACACTTACTAAAAACCATTAATCAATGTCAAAAAAAAAAAACAGTGAACATGCAAATGTAATACTTAATTAAAATCTAATTTTAAAGTAAAGTATATACTTAAAGTATATTTGGTGAATAAGGTTTAGATGACAAAAGCCTCAGCTTTTGTCATCTAAACCGTATTCACCAAATATACCATAAGAATTCCTGCATTACATGTAAATATATGCATTTTAATGAGTTTGAAAGACAAAAGCCTTCCAGAGACATGATAATACAGGATTAAAAAAGAGTGATATTTCAAATAAAAATGAATGTGTTCATCAGTAGTTGATGCAAAGTTGAAACCCTTCCCAAACCTGAAATGATTTTTTGTAAATCCAGTGGTCAAATGCTGTGACCTGACTAATGACTAGTCTATGTGTGAATGTCCACAAAACTGGACTTTCTGAATTGATATAATCGGCAGGATATTTTAGAAAGAAAACTTCTAAAGATGAAAAAGAGAAATGAGGAAGAATCAATTAATTATGCATAACGTATTGCTATTGTTTGAATAATATGTAATCATGTAATCCATAAATAAGTAACTGTAGTCTGATTACAAGTATTTTAAAATGTAATTTACTCTAATTACAAGTACTTAATCCAGATTACATGTAATCAGCTACTACCCAGCTCTGTCTACTTGTCAATACAGTAGTTTGACATGGTGAGCAACCTCTGTGTCCTGACTTTTTCCACTGAGGAGTATCCAAATATACATTGAACTTGCCAGAGTAATATGTGTCAGCTTATATTTCACATGCCCTAGTCCTTCGCAACGCAGCCCATGTATCACATGCATGTTACAGTCATCAGGTTTGAAAAACCTTACCCAAACATTTTAGCAAATCTTACACAAAAACTTCAGTCATAAAGTTCTTCTATCAATGTTGTTTTAATATCTAAACAAACTACTCTTTTTTCAGCAAAGACTACTTACTAATATTTTTTTTTCACAATTATCCTAACTAGCATGTTATCACCATCCTGCCTCATTACAAAATACTACATTTTGTGGTCCCTATGAGGTATTTATGGTGTCAGTGGATCTGAATATTTTAGCTGTGTGCCAAAGAGGTCAACACTGTCTATAGTGTCACAGCTGACAGTGGATCCAAACTCTGCTGGCATATATTACAATGATCACATGACCTTTGACCAGTCAGGGGGGTTCAGAATGGGATGACGTGGGTGTGCGATGGTGGGTGTCAGTGACGCCATGTCATACTTCTAGTGGATTTAGAATGTAATGGTGTGCATTATATAAACACGGTGGAAAACGGTGCGCTGCAAATGGTAAGCAAACAGTATATTACAGTTTTTACCTTTTCCGCCAAACACGTAATTTTCCATTATTTATGAGACAACGCTCCCCCAGCCAAGCAGAGAATTCTCGAATTATTTTCCGGGTTATACATTTTCACTGTTATACACTCGGGGGCGCTATTACGCATCTCCTGAGTAAACCCAGAATCTCCTGATCAAACACATGCTAGGAAGACGCAGAAACGAGCGATCTCATAAGCAGATGCATATGAAAAATGCTATCATCAGCAATATGTACAGCAATATATATATATATATATATATATATATATATATATTTCTCAGCTTTTTTTTTCTAAAATGTTGCTTTTTCTTTATAAAAACTTACCATCATTCAAGTGTTGATAAAAAAAGAATGCTTAAAGCTAGAATAAATAATTATTTGTTTAAAAGTATTGGCTTTGTTTTTATATTTTGTATGTTCTGATATACATACAACAAAATATTCTGGGGCCAATAAAATTTTCATGAAAATGCAACTTTTTAAAAATGCTGACAGGGAAAGAGTTAATTACTAATAGTCATTTTGGATAAAGAAACAAACTTTTCAAAACACATTAGTATCAAAAAGTTCAAACACTGAACCAATCGGTCATAAAATATCCTAAGCACTGTATCGGCTGGACAAAAGTCTAGGTTCCATGGTTTCTTTACATTTCTTTCAAAAAATAAAGCTACAAATAGAAATGGTTGTTAAATCAAATGCTTTATTGTACTCACTTGTAGGATTGAAGGGGTCTCGGGCTTCTGTACAGCAGGCAGTTCCCTGCAGAGTGAGACCACAATGGGCCTGTGCTTAAAATAAGAGCTCATCTCTCCAGCCAATCCTATTTCATCTGTCAGCATGACACCACGTCTCTGTGTCCTTGAGTTCTCCCTAACCAGTGGAAACCTCCAGTTACGTGCTGGTGATACTGTACACAGATACTATAGATATATATATGCTTACCCTTTACCCACCACAGTCCATCAAGTGGCCATTATTTTACTGTACATGTTTAGTTATGTAAGTATTACCAAAAAAAGCTTTACAGTGTTAATTACATATTTCTGTTTTCAGAGAAAATATTTAAAATGTTGTATTTTGTCAGATGTGGCTACAGATGATATAAAGAGCTCACTTGTTTAATGGGACAGTGTGTGAGGGATAAAATTAAACTGGTATTTGATTTGCACAGCCCAAGAGCTTGTGCATTATCTGATGCTTATCCCTCCCTTCCTCTGTAGGATTATGGAGAGAGACCTTGACATTCGTGCCCGGACATTCTTGAGACTCTGGTTTTCAAATAATTTGTTCACTTTTATGAACATTCCACACCTTCTGAAGAGACCAAATTACACTAGAAAACTGAGATTTAGCTGTGCTCTTACACCTCACCCTTTCAGTTATGAGAAACAATGGGTCCATCCATACATCTGAATTTATATATGGGCCATTCTGCAGAATTGATGCAAACTGCTGTCAAACAACCAAAAAACATTTTTAAAAGCATTTAAGAATTCAAATCTTAGATATTTACTAAGATCCTTCTAGTATCTATTAACCCACAGTAATATTTAAAATACCAGTAAGCTTAATATATATAAAATAATAATTTATTGGGTACTTTCATTTGGGAGGTGGCTGTCACGAACCCTAACCCCTAAATTTCAACTTATAAAAAACATATTGAAAATTCTTTTGAATTTTACTCTATTGTTGTGTTTAAACATATATTTTTGGTTGAATCTTTTTGAAAAAGTGCAATTAAAAAAAATGTTTGATATTTTTATGAAACTTTATGTAAAAAATGTGTCCTGCATTTTTCGTTACTACCGAAACAGTGAAAATCTGTTTGTAACATCACTGCCGATTCGTGCCGAACACCTTTTTTCTGCAATTAAGCATGCTTTTTTGGGAGTTATTCCATAACATTTAGTTTTTATATGTGTACAACTGTTCAGAACTGTGCTAGCTAACCATGTGCTTTGAGATAGGTTCAAAAGTATCTAAAATTGTCACTACTGAAACATTTGGTGAAGTTTCGGTATTGACATCCTTGTTTTTTTGGGTGTTATTCTTTAAAAATGTCACTAGCGAAACAGTCACAACCAAAACATGTCATCACTGTTTCAGCAGTGACAAAAGGGAACACATAATCCCTTTTTTTGGTGAAACTAAATTTTAGTACAGTTAAGGACATTTTTTGTATTTTAGTATGTTTTAGTAGTGCTTAGTACACTGTAAAAAACAATTTGAGTCAACTTAAAATAATTTGTCACCTGGCTACCCTAAAATTTTAAGCTGAGCCAACTCTGAAAAAGTTGAGTCAACTTGAAATGTTACGTTTTACTAAGTGGCAACTTAGATATATGAGCTGATTCAACTTAAAAATTTAAGGCAGCCGGGTAACAAACACAGCTGTTAAGTTTAACAGAATATTTTTAGTTTAGTCCACTTGAATATCTAAGTTGTCACTTAGTACAACTTAACATTTCAACTTGAATAAACTTATTTGAGTTGAATGAACTTAAAATAATTTGTTACCCTGCTGCCTTAAAATTTTAAGTTGACTCAACAAATTGTGTTTTTAGTTTTTCACAGTGTATGTGAGTTGAAATTGTGGTCATGTGGTCACTATCAAAACATGGGATGTTTTGTTGAAAATAAAGTATACTGAATTATCAGCTAAGATATTATGATAGTGCTTGGTTCAATGCATATTCAAACTAATGAATCCTTAACTTTAAAATCAATCTGATCAACCAGTCTGAAATATTGTTAAAATTGTAACTTATTGAATACCTCTACAAACATTTTAATAAAATATCAAAAAATATATTTACAAGGTAGATGTAAACAAAATCTTAATAGGTCAACATAAACCTTCTTATTAAATTATTTATTATTGCGTTTTGGTAATGGCAAATTTGAGGAGAACAAAAAAATTCCTGAACTTTCTGAAATGTATGTATATTTTTTCCCCAAGATGTCTTCAACTCTGACTTTGAATCAGTTGTGTAGAATGCACCATATAAACTGTCATTTGATGAATAATTAATTGTACATTGTTTGTTTGATTTGTTTATTTGAAATGAAAGCATGGAATTTTAGTACCGAAGCCATACATTCTCCAAGAGAATCAGTGATAAAATAAAGAGGAAGGAAAAATAAGGAAAAATTGTTTGATGCAGAAATGTACAAAAAGCAGATTTCACAGAAGGAATCCAACCTAGACATGCAAAGACATGCAACATACCGAAGCAACAATTCTGTGTGCACAACACACTAAACCCATAAATGAAAGAGAGAGAAAAAGGACAAAAGATTGTAAATTAATCAGATATGCTACATTTTCTTAACACATTTAGCAAAATGCAACAATTACAGGAGTGCTTGGAGAAATTAAAATTTTACATGGCAATGGATGGGGACAAAAATCACATTATTATGTCATCAACCCATATTGACACACTATATACAAAAAGGGTCAAATAAATATGCCAGGAAATAAATACTACCGATTGACACTTGTTTTAAAGATAACAACGCTACATTGATGAGAGTGTAACTCACACCTTTCCTACCCACTCACCTCTGAGATCACATTCGCACCTACACGCTCTCATGCTTTTCACACACTCGCACATAAAGAACAGAAATCCATCCCAGAAGAAAGGAAAGATCAGACAAAAACAACATTGTCTTCATACAGCACAGTGGTAGATATATATTTATGGCCAATTTGACAGTTCTCTGCCAGTCTATGCATATGAAGTCTCCAGCTATTATGATCAAAGTATTTAGATAAAGAAGTGCAGTCAGATGAGAAGATAAATATATGTATCTGTTTCACTTGAGGTTTCTAAAGAGTTTAAAAGAGGCTACACAGCAGCTGAATGACACATGACCACAAAACATGTCTTGCAATGCATTTTCCAACATGCGATCACTGTATTTTTCATGCAAATAATGGAGAGACCCTCTTTTCTGGATAGCTGACCAGTAGGGTCATGACATTAAAAAGCAGGAAAACATTGATTATCGAAGAACTTGCGAGTCAGAATTCGATTCCAGTCATTTGGTTAAGAAACACTCAACAATAATGAGCTTTTCCTCCAATAGGGGGCGGCAAAGCCTCAACTAACTTTAAAATCAGAGAATAGGTTTGCATCGCACAAGCATATGTCAGCTTGTACTTTGTACTGTATGGATGATGCAAACTACTGTAAGTGGATTATATCTCCAAGCTGAGGCGTTAAAGTAAGACGTTTTAAAAAATAAGGCCCGTTCACGGCAAAAACAATAACTATCCAGTGTCCTGCCATGTTATTTTAATGTATTATCTCAATTATGAACACACTGGATTGTAGTGCACAGTTTTACCGTTTACTGCACGTTATTATTCTCGTTATGCGGGCAATGAACCGGAAGTTTCGCCCATAGGCATACTTCCGCGTTTAAGAATGAGGTGGATAAAGCTAACTACATTAGCGTCCACATCAAATGCTCAAGCTCTTTAAAGCAGGATGGATTCTGATCGACTGTTTATGTTTTTAGCATTCATCAGCTGGAAAACAAACACTCTGAAAGTGATTCCAACAGAATCGCTCCTTCTTATCATAATAGAGGGTTTGCACTTACGTCACGATTTCGTCAGTTACGAATGCGCGGCCATATTGGATGTAAACAACACGATTAATGTACTACTTAAATTGTTGTTCTGCTCATTTATGCTGTCTGAACCACTGAAAAAATGTGTGGAAGCTTCTAAATCATATAGCTAAGGACTTAGTAAACAGGAAAGCGATATTTTGATAAACTAAAGTTAATAGGTGGTAAAGATACGTACAAGCAATATTAATTCAAATATTAGGCTAATATTTCACCTACCTGACCGGAAATTATAAGAACAAACACGAATGTTGTTAAAATTCTTGCCATGAAAATCCTGGTTCAGTTTAACCAACCACAAACGCCTTTTGTTCCTCAGTTTTTGTACTCTTTTCATTGATTTGTTATAACTTTTGCCAATGTATCATACTCCAAATGTTTTTTTCTCGGTCCGACCGATTAGTACAGCCCAAAACATGACAATAAAATATGTAAAAAAGTAAGTTTCGTTCAGTTCATCAAACTGGCTGATTGATGATGCGTCGTGAAAACACTATAGTTGTAAAGTGGACTCTGCTTTTCTATTCAATTTTGAATGATTTTTTAAAACTATACCATTATTGTCCATAGTGCGAACGGGCCTTTACACTGAATTTGAGCAGAAAATGCTATTTTATACTTGTATTTATTGGTTTAAATAGTCTGAGTATTTCCGTTCTGTCATCACTTTGCTACACAGGCCAATAATATCCTAAATTTCAAGCATTGCTGAGACACTGGTTTTCATTTACAAGTGTCTGTGAATATGAGAAGGCACAATAAGCAACTGATTTTTAAAGAGCTCACATAGCTTCAGGGGCAATTATGCAATATCAATATCAACTACGACCAGTTATTATTTTAGAAAGCTACTATACATTCTCATTACTTAGAAGTCTGATGTGTGTTTTATTTTCATGTGGCATTTTGGTTCAGTGCAGCCAGCTGTTGGCAGATGGAGTGTAAAGTTGAGGCAAAGCACACAGCAAACCCACAGTCTAGTTCATGCACAAAGTCACTACCATTACCAATGAGGGGATGTGCCAGGGGCCACAGGCCCGCAGGGAGGCCACAATACACTACATAAGATCTGGCTAATAGCTCTATTTCTGTACATGCTACATATCTTCACCCACTCTCTTCACAATTTAGACTGAAGCCATCTGATAGACCCTGAAACTCACTCATGACCCCTGACCTCTGACAGTGGCCAGTTTTCATCCTTCTTTCCTTCTTTTCCATGATAAAAGTCACCCTGCAGGCGACATTGTTGTGGTGAGCACTGTTTAATACTCTCCTCCAAACCTGGACCCTCTACCTTTTCACACTTTCAAATGGACATTTTCCCTCCGTCTTCACATCCCTCTTTCTCAAACACTAGGCATGCTTCATGCCTTCAAAAATCCCAAGAGTGAGAAGCACATCTAGATGGAAGCTGCCAGGTACTGAGGTTGTAGTTCATGCAGGAAGCCTGGGTTCAATTTTGAGAGACAAGTCATACAGTGTGTCTTCATCCATAATCAAGGTCTTATCCAGAAGATACTGTGTGACCTGGAAACGAAAACAGTAGATCACAAAATTACAAATTAGAGTAGAATTAGATTACACAATAAATGTTTAATAAAACAGTTAATAAAAACACTAGAAAGTATAGGGTGTCATGATTCATATGAAGTCCAATATGCTCATACTTTTGATGTTGATGACGCAAAATATCTCATATATAAAAAAATAAAAAATTAAATTAAGAAGTTAAGTAACTCTTCAACCCCCTGGCAAGATGTACAAAGCACATATATAATCATAATTGATGTAACATGACAATATGGTTAACCTAGGACAATATGTTTAGACATACAGTACATTACCGTTAAAATGTTCTTATATTTTTTGAAAGAATCTTTTATTCTAGACAAGGTTGCATTTATTTGGTCTTATTTGGACAGTAAAGCTGAATTTCCATGACCTATAATGAACAGATCCATCTTTTTGCAAGCTTTATTTACTTGTTTACAGACGTTTTTAGTACAAAACTATGGAAGCCCGTTTCTGCCACTAAATAAAAAAAGATAAAGATAAAATTCTGACTTTTTTTCTTGCAATTCTGAGAAAAAATACTGATGTGTTCAAAGAATTGCGACTTTATATCACACAATTCTGACTTAACTGTCAATTGCGAATTTATATCATGCAACTGCGACTTTTTATCTCTCAATTCTGAGAAAAAAAAGTCAGAATTGTGAGTTAGTATCACGCAATTGTGAGAAAAGTATAATACTTGTATAATATAACCTTTTTTTATTTTTTATTTAGTGACAGAAACAGGGTTTTCTGTACGATTTCTACAGAAATTAATTTATGGTTTTTATGATTTCAGGGGTTAAACGCTCTGAAGAATTTTCTTAGTACAGACAATACACTGTCTGCAAGCATGCCTGACATCAGTTAAATGATATATAGTAACGTTACTGAAGCAACTTGATCTGAATATGAATTATTTGTCTAACCTTTGGTTGGTGCTCAATTCTGTAGGGAGTTTGCTGGAACTGTCGGATCTCTCGTATGATATGAGATATCTGCAGACAAAGTGTCATGAATAATTAGTCCACCCACATTATATCAATACTAAATCTACACAAAAATAATTAGCTATTTAATCCCAGAGGAAATTAAATAGGATATGATGTAATTTCTTACCATTCTCATCTTTGAGAAGTTAACCAGACCTTCCTCTGTGAAGTTTGGGGTTCCCTCTTCAATAAACGCGAGGTCTGTTAAGTACATACCCAGATATGGAACGCAAGGTGGATTACAGCTGCAGAAAGACAGAAAAGTGGTCAAATACAAGTCATAAGTTATATAATAATAATGTAGGCGTTTCAAAATGTAGCAATAGCTCACTTTTTTAGAGTTTCCCTCAGGTTTTTAAACCTTCCCTCAGAAGACACAGTCTTTTGAAGTTTGTCCATTAGTGCTTTAGTCTGTTTGAAGAGACACAACAGCGGTGAATAATTTATGACTTACCATACTGATTTAATCTGCTACATAAAACATTATAGCATAGTATTCACTTTCACCTGTTTGCACACTTTAGCCCATGTCTTCTTTAGCCTGTAGATGGCGCTCCGGTTCAGGGCAGATGTGATCTCCAAGACACCATTATAATTGTTGAGACAGCGGCAAATATCTGCCACTGCTACCCATTTTTCAATAGAGCTGGCTCTAGAGCCCACATCTGTGTGGCTCATGATCTGCGAGGCCACAAGATTACTCATCTACACAAAGAAAAACAGACATTTTTATAAACGGGCCAGTTGTCACTTTTTTACTTCAGTATCCCAATACTAGTATCCTAAGTGTGTTGCATTCAGTATCCTAAGAGGGAAGCAAATACAGTTGAAGTCAAAAGTTTACATACACCTTGCAGAATCTGCAAATTGTTAATCATATAACCAAAATAAGGGATCATACAAAATGCATGTTATCTTTTATTTAGTACCGACCTGAGTAAGATATTTCACATAAAAGACATTTATAGATAGACCACAAGAGAAAATAGTAATTGAATTTATAAAAAATGACCCCGTTCAAAAGTTTACATACACTGGATTCTTAATACTGTGCTGAATGATCCACAGCTGTTTTTTTTTTTTGTTTGTTTTTTTTTTTTTTTTCAAAATGCCTGCTGTTCTTTAGAAAAATCCTCCAGGTCCCACCAATTTCTTTGTTTTTTCAGTATTTTTGTGTATTGGAACCCTTTCCAACAATGACTGTATGATTTTAAGATCCATCTTTTCACATTGAGGAACTCATATGTGACCATTTCAGAAGGTTCAAATCCTCACTGATGCTTCAGAAGGAAAAAACGATGCATTAAGATCCAGGGAGTGAAATATATTCAGAATTTCAGAGTGATCTTTTATTATTTTGTCTTCTGAGAAACAAGTATCTTCTGTTGCTTCAAAATGAAACATTTGATATTTAGGCAAATTAAGACAAAGTTACACATCTTCACTCTGTTCAAAGGTTTTCACCCCCAAGTTCTTAATACATCATTTGTCCTTCTTAAGCAGTGAGCATTCATACCTTACATACCTTCTGTAACAGCTGTATAAGAGTCCCTCAGTTGTCCTTGGTGTGAAAATATAGATTTCAAAATCATAAGGTCATTGTTGGAAAGGGTTGAAACACACACACACACACACACACACACACACAAAAAGTGGGACCTGAAGGATTTTTCTGAAGAACGGCAGGCAGTTTAACTGTTCAAGACAAACAAGGGAATCATGAACAACAAACAAAAACAGCTGTGGATCATTCAGTTAACAACACAGTATTAAGAATCAAGTGTATGTAAACTTTTGAACAGGGTCATTTTTATAAATTCAACTTTTATTTTCTCTTGTGGACTGTATGTAAACATCTTTTATGTGAAATATCTTATTGAGGTCAGTACTAAATAAAAAAAAAAGTACATGCATTTTGTACAATCTCTCTTATTTTGGTAAAATAATTAACATTTTGCTAGTAAAATGTATGTAAACTTTTGACTTCAACTGTAGATATTTCCATATATACTTACATCATTGAAGTGCTGACTTGTCTTCATAATGTATGGAGTTCTCTCTGTCTTGTCTGTCTTCATCCATCCTTGGCCCAGGAACTCCCTACAGCAAGAACACAGTCAAGTGTATTGTGATAGATATGTGTCTGCAGAGGCTTCTTCTCTCATGAACACAAGCTTTTTTTTATAAGCCCATAATGAATATGTTCAGTAAGGCTGACACAGATTTCATCCATTATTCTCTGTTGATTCTCTACTCACTCGTAGGGAATGCTCCTGAAGACGATGTGATCGAGAAGAGTGATTTGTTCAGCAATTTCCATTGCTGACAGAGATTCGAAACACTCAGCCTTTGGGCATTCAGCCTAGATGAGATGAACATAAACAGTTCTGTACTGTGACAATATGGAACTGTAAATATATAACAACTTTTTCTGGTATTATAAATATTCATATCTACAAAGTATTTTAAAGGGATAGTTCACCCGAAAATGAAAATTCTGTAATTAATTACTCACCCTCATATGGTTCCAAACCTGTAAGAACACAAATTAAGATATCTTTGATGAAATCCGAGAGCTTTCTGACCCTGTATAGACAGCAACTCAGCTGACACATTCAAGGCCCAGAAAGGTAGTAAGGACATCATTAAAATAGTCCATGTGACATCAGTGGTTTAACCTTAATTTTATAAAGGTACAACAACAATTTATTCTCATCTTGACCGTAGTAGTGGATTTGCTGTCTATGCAGGCTCAGAAAGCTCTCAGATTTAATCAAAAATATCTGAATTTGTTTCTGAAGATGAACAAAGGTCTTACAGGTTTTACTCTCCCTCAAGTCTTACTTGCTTCAGTGGAACACAAAAACATGAATTCATGCTGCTCTTTTCCATAAAATTAAAGTGAATAGTAAACAGGACTGTCATATAAATCAGTATTAACTAAAAGTCTTGATAGAAATGGTTACCATTCACTTTAATCACGTAGAAAAATTGCAACATGAACATTCTTTAAAAACATGACCCCTGGTGTTTAGTACAGGTTTTAAAATGAAGAATTTTCATTTCTAGGTGACCTATCCCTTTTCACAACATAAGTTCTATTATGGGAACAATTATACTTGTGACAACGTAACATTCTTTAATAGCAAAGTGCATGATACCATGCTGTTGCTGATTTGACAGCTAGAAATTACACATATTGTACACATGTGAACTTATGAGAATCTATAATTAAACTGCCAATTAGTCATGAGTGACTGTTGGTTCTGTTTCCTTTGGCACAGACACTTTTCAATTAACACAGTAGGTGAGGATTTCAGAAGCAAGATAAGGGTGTGTGTGTGTCCAGGCAACATGCATTACTAATCAAAACATGCACTTACAAGCACACACACACAAAACTGTACAGGCCCAGCCCTGATAATGCATGCTGTGTTTGTAATTAGTGAGCCCAGTATGCTGCTGCCAGCAGCACATTATATCATACAGCCGTGTATGTGTGAGAATACATTTATCAGCATATCTATAAACAATGGTGCATAAAAACACTAAAATCAACTGATGAAACTTACTCAAGCCCTCTTAAAAGACAGAGTACTGCATTCAGTGTTCACTTAATGTATAGTATGAGCAGAGGAATAAGTGGAGCTGACTGCATACAATGCAGATGCTTCTTTTACAATATTCATAAACATAGACAACTCTTATCACATAAAATAATAGCTATTTTTTCTACACTGCCAATGACGTGTTTTTCCCCTCCAAAACCATGCCTCTCAACAAATATCACTAGCAGGGCTTTGAAATGTAATAACATGGTCATTTACAATAACACATGGACATTTCAACAATGAAATACTCCTGAAATGCCATTTAGAGCGTGTTTTGTGTGCACTGGCTTTGTTGCATAGAGTTTGCATGTGGCGGACAGCAACAGGCGCTCCGTCTCGCTGTTTGAAGTTGTAATTAGAGTCCTGCTGCTCAGAGATTTGCAGTTTGAACATGTAATTCAGTCCCTGAGCCCGATGCTGCCTCTGAAGCTGCCTCATGAGGCATGCCAAAATCTGCCTTCCCTCTGAGATCTCAACCTTGAGGTGGCTTCTTAACAGTGATGTGGAACAGAAATATGATTTTAAGTGATAAGATATATTCGGACAAGTGAGACAGCTGGGCGTGGGTGTCTTATATCGAAGTCCTATATGAGTCTTGTTTTAAAACAGATGGTTTATGCTCTAACTTCTGATTGGAGGAGTCAAGACGCCCATTTGATATGCCCCAACATCCTGATTTAATAGGAAATACACTATATGTTAGGGATGTAACAGTATTATCAACATCGTGGTATTGCGATAGTGATATCATCGGGGTCACATGATGATATGGAACGATAGGTCTTTCGGGCAAGAGGTGCAACCACAAGCACAATATGGCTTAATCCCTTAATCAAGTTTTTACTGTGCATTTCAATGAGAAATGCACACTCCTTTCAGGCGATCAGCTTGTGATCCGGTATTTTCTGTGCCTCAGAACAGCTCAGTTCACAGTGAATGCAGTGAACTCGTTTATTGGATGTGCGCATTTAGGAACGCTTTATTTTCACATTTACATAATTCCCAAAATTTTAATGGGGAGATGATTACAGCATTTCACTAGATTTGTAGTAAGACATATTTTTGTAAGCCTGTTTTCACTGAAGCTAGAGTTTTACATCAAAATAAAAGCTCTACTGCCGTTTCTGTCAAAATAAAAGCTTACAAGTGCAGTATGAATTGCTGACAGCTAGCGGCTTAAATGGATAACGTTACTGCAGTCCAAATTCAAAATATCTCTTTCAATTGTAGTAATTAGGAAAGAAGTATTGTAATATGTCTACTGTAGTGTAAAAATTGTATTGTGAGATTTTGGTAACGTTACATCCCTACTATATGGACAAAAATATTGGGACAACAGAAATTTTAATGACATCAAATTCTAATTCTAAATGCATAGATATTAATAAGAGTTGGTCCCCTCTTTGTAGCTATAACAGTTTCCATTCTTTTGGGAATGCTTTTCACAAAATTTAGCAGTGTTTCTGTGGGAATTTTGATTATTATTACAAATACAGCATTTGTGAGGTCAGGCACTAATGTTGGATGAGATGGCCTGGCTCTCCACTCCAGTTCATCCTAAAGGTGTTCGAGGGTGTTGAGATCAGGGCTCTGTACAGCCCAGTCAAGTTCTTAAATGGAAAAGGACCTTCCCCAAACTGTTCACACAAAGTTGGACACATAGCATTGTCCAGAATGTCTTTGTATGCTGAAGCAACACCCATCAGACTGCCAAATAGTGAAGTGTGATTTGTCACTCCAAAGAACAGGTTTCCACTGCTCCAGAGTCCAGTGGCAGTGTGATTTAGACCACTCCATCTGACGCTTGGCATTGGACTCAGTGATGTAAGGCTTGCATGCAGCTGCTCAGCCATGGAAACCTATTCCATGAAGCTGTAGCCTTAGTTTTTGGGCTGGTACAGTTGAGGGCAAAAGTTTACATTCATCTTACAGAATCTGCAAAATGTTAATTATGTTACTAAAATAAGAGGGATCATACAAAATGCATGTTATTTTTTATTTAGTACTGACCTAATTAAGATATTTCAGAAAAGACGTTTACACATAGTCCACAAGAGAAAATAAATTTAGAATTTATAAAAATGACCCCGTTCAAAAGTTTACATACACTGGATTCTTTTTTTTTTTTTTTAAAGATTTATTTTTGGCTTTTTATTGTTATAGGACAGATCATTATTGACAGGAAGTGGGAGAGAGAGAAGGGGGTAGGGTCGGGAAAGGTCCTCAAGTCAGGATTCAAACTCGGGACGCCCGTAGCGCAACGGCACTGTATGTCGGCACACTGCCCACAAGGCTATCGGCGCCGACACATACACTGGATTCTTAATAACGTGTTGTTAACTGAATGATCCACAGTTGGGTTTTTTTTGGTTTTTTTGTTTAGTGAAGCTTCAAACGCTCACTGATGCTGCAAAAGAAAACACAATGCATTAAGAGCCGGGGGTGGAAAACTTTTGGAAGTATTTTCTGAAGGGTAGTACTAAATAAAAAAAAATAAAATAAAACATATTTAGGTAAAATAGGAAAAATGTACACATATTGTTCAAAAGTTTACACCCCTGGCTCTTAATGCATCGTGTTTCCTTCTGGAGTATCAGTGAGCGTTTGAAACTTCTGTGTGAAAAGATGGATCTCAAACTCATACAGTCATTGTTGGAAAGGGCTCAAACTAAAAAAGCTGAAAAACCAAAGAATTTGTGGGACCTAAAGGGTTTTACTGAAGAGCAGCAGGCAGTTTAACTGTTCAGAACAACTAGGTACTCATGAACAACTATTATTATCTCTTGCGGACTATATGTAAACGTCTTTTTATATGAAATAATATTATTCAGGTCAGTACTAAATAAAAATTATGCAATAACATGCATTTCGTATGAGCCCTCTTATTTTGGTAAAATAATTAACATTTAGCAGATTCAGCAAGGTGTATGTAAATTTTTGACCTTAACTGTATAAGTGTCAGTGGAAGTTTGGAGCTTTTCAGCTATGAAATCAGCAGAGCATCAGTGACTTTTACGCTCCATGCACCCACTCTCTAACAGAGAGATCCAACTATGTGGTCTTACGCTTTGTGACTAGGTTGCTGCTGTTCCTCCTGCTCACCCTATCTAATAATGCCACTTACAGTTGACTGTGGAATATCTAGCAGGGATGATATTTCACTGACTTTTTGCAAAGGTACCATCCTATCACAATAGCACACTCGTGAATGCAGACTGCATAGCTACGTGCTTTATTTTGATACACTCGTGGGAACGAGTCTGACTGAAACACCCAACACTTTTGTCCATATAGCGTATGTTAACACAGGAAAGCAAACTGCACTTAAGCTATTTATTGTAAAGACTATATATCCTCACCATCTGAAGAATGTCTTCAATCTTCAGCTGTGCATCGTCCTGGTCATCTTGAGAAAGGGCACTGGGGAGAAAAATGAAACTTCCTTTAATCAGCTTTCATGTTTCCCATGATCTACATTGACATTCAAAGATGCTCCTGTCCGTAGTGACTTTCAGAAAGTGCTGAATTTCACGTGTTAGAGGCTGTGCTTATGTAACCTGCCTTAGAATGTTTGCTGTGGCTTTCCTTTCCTGGGGAAGAAGGTCAGGGTCTCTCAACACCTCCTCCAGCAGGCAGATCACACCCATCTTCAGCTCTCCATTCATTTCAAAGTCCTGAAAGCCACCACAGAATCACGTTCCACAAACAAAGGAGACCCATGCATAATTTAAGTAAAGCAAAGACTGATGGGTTCACATCCCCAGACGACTGAAATCAACTACTGGGTGAATCTAAACTAATTTCTTTGACATATCAAGGTTTTAACTAATGCAAATTAATCCAATGCAGATTCTGTGTGTAGACTGCAAAATATTCTTAATCAGTATTTTTGTGTAGTTTCTTTTGCAGAAATTTAGTCAGATTTTTCCTATGGGGTGAAAAAGATTTGCTTTAAAGGGTTAGTTTACTTTCTGAATTAAAATTTCCTGAAAATGTACTCACCTCCATGTCATCCAAGATGTTTATGTCTTTCTTTCTTCAGTTGAAAAGAAATTAAGGTGTTTGAGGAAAACATTTCAGGATTTTTCTCCATATAGTGGACTTCAATGGGAGCCAGCAGGTTGAAGGTTCAATGCAGCTTCAAAAGTCTCTACACGATCCCAGCCGAGAAATAAGGGTCTTCTCTAGAAACAATTGGTAATTTTCTAAAAAAAAATTACAATGTATATACGTTTTAACCACAATTGCTCATTTTGCACTAGCTCTGTGTCCATTAATTCACGGATTATGTAGTCACGTTGTAAAGGTCACGGATGACATAAGCAGAAGTACCAAAATGCAAAGAAAGTCAAACACCCTTTGCAAGAAAAGAAGTAAAACAATGGTGTCAGATTATGTTGAAGTTGGAGGAAAAAAGGGGTTGGAGTCTGACCTTACCAAAATAATTATGCAATGCGTGAAGCCGTAGACGTGGATCACTGAACTAGTGCAAGACGAGTATTTGTGATTAAAACATTTATAGTTTTTTTATTTTTTATTTTTTGAAAATGACAGATCGTTTCACTAGATAAGACCTTTATTCCTCAGCTCTTTAAAACCATATTGAAACTGCAATTTCTACCTTCAACCCACTGATTCCGATTACTATGGAGAAAAATCCTGGAATGTTTTCCTCAAAAATGACTGAAGAAAGAAAGACATGAACAACTTGGACATGGGGGTGAATAAATTACCCGAAAATTTGAATTCGGGAGTGAACTAATCCTTTAAGCTAATTTATCTTGTTTTAATGATGTTTATATATTTTTACTGAAAAACAAGTACAAACCAGATTCATAAAAAATGTATGCAGTGTGAAAGTGTTTTAGATTGCACATTCTCCATTAGTGTTCATCAGAAGCTGTATTACCACAGCTTTACAATTTCCCAGTGCACTAATCAACAGCTAACCCAGCCTTTCTTCTATCTTTCTGTGCCTGCAAGCACTGCAGGTGGGTGGCTAATCTCTTGTGTCACAGTCAAGCATTCTTCAGTTCTGGCTTCATAAAGCCCCGCATCTATTAAACAGTCAGTGTTCTTCCCTGTTTTTTCTCTATTCACTTTGAGTTTATTGTGGAAATAATTTGGCCATCGGGACCAAAGCATTCATCTAATTTGATCTATCCTTGTTCATACCATCCATCTGTGTTCATACCACTTTTATACGCTAGTTTTTGAGCTTGCTAATAATTCCTGATCCAAAAATAATGTAAATATTCCTCTTCTAAGGGACGGTTATCCAAAATAGCATAAGTGGCATGATTTAAACAAACCAATAAATTAGTGCATAATATTCTGTGCAGCCTTTCAAATGCAAATACATAAAGCACTTGAGCGCTTGTGTTGTGTTGTTCTCAGAGTATAAGTACTCTTATGTTTGGTATGCTAGACTGTAGTTAGCATAATGGCCAGCTCACTTGCTTATTCCTGTTATGCAGTACATTTTTATGTCCCCATCATACAGTGTATGTCTAGATAAGATATTCAAATGACCATTTTAAAGATTTTTTTTTTACTTTCCTAAGATACATTTACAGATATCTTCTAGAAACTTTAAAACAAGGAAGCAGAACCGGATCAGTTAAGATATTTCTGATCAGTTTAGGCATTTGAAAATATATTAAATAAATATTAATCTAAATTCAAAAAGTAGTTGTACCAGATTCTGCAAAACTGGTCAGTTTGTTTTTGTTATGGTAGAAGGAGAAAGAAGAAGTAAACATCGGATAGAGGATCATGGGAGAGGTGAAACAGCAGTGCAGGGTCTCTGTGCTAATTACCGGTGCAGTAGAATCCACAGTCCTTTTATTCACTTGTGGGGTTTTACAAAGAGATTCAGCAGCCTGAGATAAGTGCTTCTAGATCCAATAGTGAGTTACACTAAATCATACTGCTACCATTTTACTGAACAGAACATAGCCGCTTATTCTAGTTTTGTCCCTACAGTAACAGCCTAATAGTATTATTACCATGGAAATGACATACTGTACACTACCAGTCAAAAGTTTTTGAACAGTAAGATTTTGATTGTTTTTTACAGAAGTGTCTTTTGCTCACCAAGCCATGCATTTATGTGATTCAGAGTACAGCAAAAACAGAAACATTTTGAAATATTTTTCCTACCTAATTATTTTTCTATTTGAATATTTTTAAAAATGTAATTTATTCCTGTGATTTCAAAGCAGTTTTTTTTTATTACTCCATTACATGATCCTTCAGAAATCATTCTAATATTCTGCTCAAAAAACAGCTAAATAGATTTTTTTAGGTTTCTTCAATGAATAGAAAGTTCAGAAGAATAGCAATTTTCTGAAATAGAAATCTTCTGTAACATTATAATGACTTTATTAGCAATTTTGATCAATTTAAAGTATCTTCAGTAAATAAAAGTATTAATTTCTATAATTTCTTTTCCTCAATAAATAAATAATAAAAATATATTGACACTTTTGAATGATATAGTTTATAATGTTACAAAAGCTTTTACTTTTCCGATAACTTTTCTTCGGATCTTTCTATTTAATAAGAATCCTGAAAAATGTACTCAAAATGTACTCATTATAATAACAAAAATGTTTCTTATATAACAATGATTTCTGAAGCATCATGTGACACTGAAAACTGGAGTAATGATGCTGAAAATTTAGTTCAGATCACAGGTATGAATTACATTTTAAAATATATTCAAATAGAAAACAGTTATTTTTAAATAGTGCAAATATTTTACAATATTACTATCACAGTCATGAACTGTGACAGAAGAAGTAGAAGTGTTTTTGTCTTCTACATTGGTTTATTCCTTTTTGAGTTTGGTTCCTGTTTGTCCATATTTGGTTATGTTCCTGTTCCTCCCCTCGTTATGTCATTATTAGTTAATCACCTTCACCTGTATCTTGTTAACTACCCTTCGTAAGTTGTATTCAGTTGAGTGTTTGGTTGTCTGTTCTCGTCAATGTGTACGTGTGTTTTTGCCTGCCATTGTTGGATTACCTGTTGTGGATTTATTAAAGACTTGTCACTGCACCTGATCTTCTTCTTGCACTTCTTCATCCTCATGACCATGACAATTACTGCTTTTGCTGTGTTTTTGCTATCAAATAATTGCAGGCTTGGTGTCTGTTACTAAAACAATTAATTCTTAAATTGAAGTAAAGCTGGAATAAATGAAAAGATTAGATTTTTAGAAATGTTAGATATTAGAATTTGTATTAGATGGAACTGAATTTTAGAAATGTTACCTTGGCAAATAATTGAAATACAATTAAATTTTACTACAGTTTTACTAAATATAAATCAAAGCTGCATATAAATATTTAAACAATATAATAAAAACTACAAAAGCACATAAAGTTAAAGCAAAACTGTAAAGTATAAAAATGAATATTAATTCAAAATATTACTAAACTTTATAACAACATATAAATAGTCCTAAAATAACAATGCACCCTGATAATACATTGAAATGTGCATTTGAGCTACTCCCTACTATCAGCTGAATTTTTCACATCTCTTCCAAGACAACCAGCATTTGTAATCATTCCTCCTCTCGTGTTTCTCTCATCGGCATCTTTCACCTGTGCAACCATAAAGGTCATTTCTAACAAGCTCTCTCTGCGTGATTGTGTCAGGTTGTTCTTAGCCTAAACTGACAAAGGGTTAAAATGGATCAATGCAATTAGCCCACACTTTGCCTTCACTCAAACAAAGCGAAGTAAATAGAAAAATACCTGCTTATTTCAGAAGGCCATTATGAGAGACTGTTTCCACTACAGCACGTAATTATGTTGGCTGTGTGTAAGAGCCTGTGTCAATCATAGTTATCAATATTAATGTTATCATATCCTGTGTATTGACTCATAAAAAAGTCGGCAGGGATTGAAATTATGTTTTGTCTCTATGAGTTAATGGGCATAATATAAAACAGATCAATATGATGAATATATGGCTTTATAGCTGAAAGCAAGCCAAGTACTGCTAAAAAATACTTGAATCAATAAAGATACAAGTGTACAGTGAGCCCATAAGATGTAGTAAGGCCATAAAGCATTAAATAAAGCCATAAATTCATTTAACAATTACCCACAACTACCAGTTATTTAAAAATGAAACAATTACCCCACAATTTTCTGAAAAATGAACTCTCGGGCCTTCCAAGATGTAGATTCTGGTGTAGATGTAAAGTTTGTTTCTTCATTGGAACAAACTTAGTATTAAATGACACCATTGAATACTCTGCAGTAAATGGGTGCCATCAGAATGAGAGTCCAAGTAGCTGATGAAACATTACAATAATTTCACTTTCATTTTCGGAACACAAAGATATTTTTGATGAAATCCGAGGGCAGAAAGGTAGTAGGGACATCAATAAAATAGTCCATGTGACATCAGTGGTTCAACCTTAATTTTATGAAGCTTTACGAAGGTCTTACAGGTTTTGAACAACTTGAGGGATAGTAATTAATGACAGAATTGTAATTTTTTAATATATAATTTTTATCCATAAAATTGCTTTCTCTAGTGAAAAAGTTGTCTCATCAGAATCAGTAGAGAAATATGCACAGATCAAGCACTGTTCATGAGAGAAAATAGTCCAAAACAAATAATGTTTTAAGCAAATATGTTGGAGGATTTTGAAGTGAAAGGACAAAAGTGGAGGAAGTGTTATTATGAATTATGGATTGGTGTTTTGCCCAGAAGTGATGTTTTAAAATGAAAACACCTTGTTGGTTTTGTTTCTAACAAACACACAGTTTTTCACTTCACAAGACGTTAACTGGTGGACTGGAATTGTGTGGATTTTAGTGAGTTTGGACTCTCATTCTGACGGCACACATTCCCTGCAAAGGATACAGTAGTGAGCAAGTAATATAATGCTAAATTTACTTAATTTGTTCCAATGAAGGATTACATTTTTCATGCCAAAACTATTTTTTCTATTTCGACAGAATGTGCATATTCAAAGTCATCTGTATCCCCTTGAAAAAGTGCAACACTGGCTCTAATGCTTTTCAAAACATTGATAAGCAACATTAACTAAACAATCATTATTCTTTCAAATGCATTTGTTTGGGTGCTACTGGCACAGAAATGACACACTTCACCTTTAATAGCCTCTCTTTCAAGAAATGAATTTTGATCCAGTAGTTGCTGTGGTAATTAAGGTTTGGTTCTGTTTATGTAAGGTAATTGGTTTCCCTTGTGAAAATAACATGGAAATTGTGAAGAGGTGTTTCGTTTCTTCTGCCCTGTAAAATATGAGGCCTGAGGGTTAACCATGTGTTCACAGTCAGAGTCTGGAGGAATATGTAAAGGTGCTGATAAAATATCAGTCAAGCAGCAGGGAGGGAAAAAGAGAGTAGATGTAGTGACACTTAAGGTGTCATTGAAATAAAAGCAGCTATGGAAGAACTGATGCTGATGGGCAAACCTGTGAGTGCTTGGAGACCCAGTGGCGCAGGACATTCAGGACTCTGTTGGTAGCTGCACGACGTATAATGAACTCCTTGTCACAAGTCCGCTCAGAATTGTTAAACACTACAAAGGAAAATACACACTATCAGGGTAATACAAACAGACTTGTGATATTCAAGTTGTCGTGAATATAGATTACACCATCAACAGCTTATTTTCTTAATTTAATATGTAACTTATGAACCTGCTATGCCTGTTATGATTTAAATACTGTGCTGAACATAAATAAGCTACTAAACCTGCAGAAACTGCAACAGCTTTATGTGTAGAGTGAATTTCAATTCGTGAACATATTAGAGAGTCTACAGCATTCTGAGGCAAAGGGCATTTCTCTCGAGTTGTGTCAGCGGTGCAATGTACCTGGAGGGCTGCTGTGTCCAGCTGCTGCTGTGGCGATTGCAAACGCAGAGGCTGGAGAAACAGAGCAGCGCGAGTTCTCAGCTGACTGGACTAGAAAAAAAAACAAATATAGAGAACAGATTTAACGATAATCCATTTACGGGGAAAAAATGAATCATCCAAAAAGGATGATGTCACCAACAAACAATCAAGTCACTCAAAAAAATCTTTTTCCAACTACCCTAGAGGTAAACAGATCAGTTTTACAGTTTTTGTAAAATCCATTCAGCCGATCTCCGGGTCTACTGGTAGCACTATTAGCACAGCTTAGCATAAATCACTGAATCTGATTAGACCATTAGCATCTCGTTCAAAAATGAACAAATATTTTCGATATTTTTCTTGTTTGAAACTTGACTCTTCTGTAGTTACATTGTGTACAAAGTTGCGATTTTTCAGGCAGATATAGATAGGAACTATAGTCTTATTCTGGCTTAATAATCAGGGAACTTTGCTGCCATAACCATGGGTGCAGTAGGCACAATGATATTACGCAGCGACTGAAAATAGTCCCTTCCAACGTGACCAGCACTAAGCCACTAAGGTAATAGTAAAAATGGCAGAAGACTATATTCAGGTGCTGCGTAATAACATTGCGTCTGCTGCACCCATGGTACAGCAGCAAAGTTCCTTGATTATTATGTCGGCATGAGAGTATAGTTCCTATCCATATCAGCTTGGAAAATCACAACTTTTCATTTTCTGTCAGTCTTTGTACACAATGTAAGTACAGAAGAGTCAAGTTTTAAATAGGAAAAATATTGAAATTCTTTTGTCATTTTTGAACGAGATGCTATGGTCTAATTTGATTCAGTGATTTATGCTAAGCTATGCTAAAAGTGCTAATGGCAGACTTGGAGATCGGTGGAATGGATTAAAAAAATGATAAAACTCATCTGTTTAACTCTAGGGGAGTTGGAAGATTAGAGTGTTCCTTTAAAGGGATAGTTTACCCAAAAATGAAAATTACCACATGATTTACTCACCCTCTAGCCATCCTAGGTGTATATGATTTTCTCCTTTCTGACAAATACAATCAGAGTTATATTGAAAAATGTCCTTGCTCTTCCAAGCTTTATAATGGCAGTGAAAAGCTGTTGAGATTTTGAAGCCCAATAAAGTGCTTCCATCAATCATAAAAGTACTCCACATGGCTCCAGGGGGTTAATAAAGGCCATCTAAAGTGAATCGATGCATTTGTGTAGGAAAAAATATTCATATTTAATACTTTATAAACCATAATCAACGCTTCTGGTAACTGTCGTATGCATGTTCAACAGAGTGGCGTTCCAGCGGATGACGTAGGACATAGACGAATCGTAGGCTCTGGTGAGAAGTAACGAACACGGAAGCACAAAGGAGAGAGCAAAACAAAACACCAGTCACAAATTAGAAGTGCAACAAAAGGATTTGTAATAAACATGTTGGAGAATTTTGATATAAGCAAAGAGGAAACTGTTTTTTCTTTGCTGAAAACAACACTTGGTTTTTGTGAGACTAGCATATTCTCACTGGAGCTTATGATATGCCTAAGTGCTACATCATCCACTAAAACACCGCTCTCTCGTGAACATGCATATGACATCTAGCGTCTCTAGCAAAGCTAGAGTTTGCGGCTTATATGCATTGATTCACTTCAGAATGTCTTTATTAACCCCTGGTGCTGTGTAGTACTTTTTATGATGCATAGATGCACTTTATTTTGCTTCAAAATCTCAACAGCCATTCACTGCCATTATAAAGCTTGGATTTTTTTTTAAATATAACTCTGATTGTATTCGTCTGAAAGACGAAAGTCATAGGATGGCTTCAGGGTGAGTAAATCATGGGGTATTTGTCATTTTTGGATAAACTATCCCTTTAAGTTATTTTTGCCATGTGACACATAGAATCCAATATTTAGTTAGTTAGTTAGTTAGGTTGGATGCCAGTAACTGTAACTCAGTAACTCAGTAAAGAGACAAATGTATCATAACCACACGCCATAATGTCAAACCATCATATTTGTTGAATCATTTTACTGAATAATGGCTTAATTTTCAGTCTCTTCATCATAAAATTATAGAATGAACTACTTTATTGAACTAGTTTTAAACTATTTTTGGCCATTATAGTTTGATAACCCCTAGTCACTATGGACTTCTTGTATGGAAAATACTGTTAATACGATTTAAAAACATTTTGTGTGTGTGTGTGTGTGGAAAATAAACTGATTTGGAAAGACATTAGGGTGAGTAATCAATGACAGGGTTTTTATTTTTGTGTAAATTTACCCTTGACTTTCTCAGTGGACGTGTAGTACAGTATGCAGTACTGTACACATATCAAAGCCATAGTTATCACATAACCAGTCCTGCCAATCCAGTGGTCATACTTCAAAATGAAAAACATTTTTGTAAGAGCCCCCCCTTTTAGTAAACATATTCAGTTAGTAACTGAGTGAACATATGGAAACAGCTTTTCATGGATTTCTGCTGAATACAGAATCATAATCATTTTGTTGAACAAAATGAAGATGCTAAAGATACCCAATACAAACAGTCTGAATGGAACAACATCTGTGCCATTCAGAACCAATTACGTACTGGTGGAAAGAAGTCACATATAATTAACTCCTGTCCTAGCTCTCCCCATATATAGCTTCATTTAATGTCATCCAAGCACAATATTTGACTGTTTCAGATCCAAGACTGTGACTGTGGCCATTTAGTAACTGAACTGGACTTTGCTGAGGACTGCACTGAGTAAGTTTCGCCTGAGGAACCATCTAAAATGACATATAAAACTGATCCAAGACCAGTACAAAAACAACTGCATGTCCCAATAGTGTCACGATCTGTACCGTTGTGGCTCCCTCTACTCTCCCCTAGAGGGAGCCTTCACATGTACTTTTGGACCATTAGCTCACTTCATTTCCCATAACCCCTTTCTCGTAAACTTCCTGTCACCTTTCACCTCTCACCCCTGTCGGCCATCTTGCTTTTCAATGCATAAATAGCCCGGTTCATTCACCATTTCTTTGCGAAGTCTTGATCAGTTATCTGTCATTTCCGAGCGTTTTCCGTGTTTGTTTTTCCCGTGTCGACCCCCCTTGTTCCCTGGCTCCTGTGATTGTTCTCCGCCCGCCTTTTTGACCCTTGCTCGTTTCTGGACTATCCCATTGATCGCTGCCCGCCCCGACTATCTGCCTGGACTATCGTTTGCCCTACTGGATTACCTGTGTTGTACCCGTCTGCTGTTTTGACCACGCCTGTCGACCATGAGTTCGGTTAATAAAGTTTTGCACTTGGATCCACCCGCCTATGACTCCTTTGTGACAAATAGCTACTCAATACTTGCAACAGGACTAAAGAGTTCAGAAAGTTACCTGCAGTCCAGCTATATTTCATCAAATTATTGTCAAATCTTTATATTACACTGCTTCATACGGAAAATCTGGATGTCCTGAGATCAACAATATTTGAATGAAAGAGTTTCATTCACAGAAGTATTTATATTTCTTTCAGAATGTCGTAACTCGCCACTGTGTTTGACAGTTGTTCTCAGAAGCCAAACACAAACAGACATGCGCACGCTTACCTCCTGACTGTCTGTAGCGGAGGTGGCGTGGAGTGGAGGGTGAGCGGCAGGGAGAGATTTCTCCTGGTTCGCTGCCTTGTGGCGACTCTGGAATAAATTTGTCCAAAGACACTGACTCCAGCACAGCTGAGGGGAAAGTCAGACCCTTTATTAAAATGGATCATAGAACCCCTCCTTTGTGAAAAATGAATGGTTTTAGGGCAACAGCTCTACAAGCAAACAGAGCAGGGAGCAGGGAACAGCAAATAACTATGGCCAGGGAGATGCTCTGCGGATGCTACTGAGTTCTGGGTGGTTGTTGGGTTGCTGATACAGTGATATGAGAGGTTGCACGGTAGTCACATTGACCCTGCATTCTTAAAAAAAAATGTAATAAATCTGCCACATTTTACCTAATTCAAAAATATCAATTAACATCATGCAAGGTTTTTTTTTTTATGTAAAAACTTTCAGGTTTAATGATAAAACGTGACCCTGGACCTGTGGACCACAAAACCATTCTTAAGTAGCACGGATGTATTTGTAGCAATAGCCAAAAGTACATTGTATGGGTCAAAATGATATTTTTTTCTTTTAAGCCAAAAATAATTTGGATATTAAGTAAAGATCATGTTCCATGAGGATATTTTGTAAATGCCCTACTGTAAATACATCAAAACTTTACTTTTTGATTAGTAATATGAATCACTAAGAACTTCATTTGGACAATTTAAGGGCAATTTCCTCAATATTTAGATTTTTTGCACACTCAGATTCCAGATTTTCAAATAGTTGTATTTCATCCAAATATATCCTAATGAACAATACATCAATGGAAATCTTTTTATCTTTCAAATGATATATAAATCTAAATTTTTTTTAAAATTGTCCCTTATGGCTGGTTTTGTGGTCCAGGGTCACAAATAAGTATTCAATTTAACTTACAACCTGCAATGGAGTGAAAGAATAATCAATTTAATGTCAAAAAGTTTTTCAGAAACTCAAGTTTAGAAATATAAATACTTTTTTAACACAAACTGTAATTTTCTGTCACTGTTTGGATGTAGTAAAACACCCACTGATGCTGCAGAAAACATCTGGGTCCTGTTTGTTTTTTCTACTGTCACTAGTCATAATTCTAACCTTCAAATCAAGAGTTTAAATGCACATAAATGTCTTTGGAAATCATTCATACATGTAAAATTTGTCAGAGAATTGAACAAACATTTCAAACTTGGCTCAGAGGAAAATATGAATCATGCCTTTGTGGAAGATTTCTGATGATTCATGGATGATACAAGACTTCATTACCTTACGAAAAGGTTAAAAACAAAAATGCTACAAAATACACATTCCATTTTGTGAAAAATTGTGATACGTTAGAGTAAAACAGGCACAATTTTTTTTGGAATCATCACTCCAAAATTAATGGGATAAAAAAAATTCAATTTAATTTAGATGCATTTAAATATGATGCATGCTGGCATTACAGATAACTAAAACTAAAACCATAACTTAGTTACCTGAAATAAATAAAACATTAACTTAAAATAAAATGTAAATATTTAAAACTAATAAACTACAGCTAAAAAAATGAGAAGGGAAAAAACTAAAATGTAAATTGTACTATGAAATTGTACTATCTATTACTATAAAAATCTAAAAATAAAATCAAATTCAAACTGTTAATAGAAACTATAATACTATCTCAGTCTACTAAAATAAACATATGTGATTCTGATATTCTGGTCCATCGATACAATGGATCCTTTACAGGGAGTCTGCCATTTTGTCCGACAAATAAATCAAAAAGTAGATTAACATCAGTGGACTTTAACTTGAAAAATAGTGTGTATTGACGTCTTTCCATGGTTTATACGTTCTGATGTTCATTCGTGTTAATTTCATGCTCTAAGTAAAATTGACTCAAACTGAAAATCCATTTGAACTGAGTCTTTACAGCGATCTGTCAAACACATTAAAGAGCCACAAAACAGTATTTTTTGTTTGAATTTCTGACAATATGACAAAATTTGAAAGCTGAGAATTTGTTTCATACCTAAAGTAACCTTTCCTCTTTGCTCTGCAATGTATTTTTCACTGTGTGAGAGCGCCATGGCTTATTGAACATAGCAACAGTAACAAATGGAGGCGGGACTTTGTGAAGGGTCAACTGGAGACATATATAAGCTATTATTTTTTGCTTGGTTAATTGTTTAAAAGACACTGAAATGTAATACTTTGGGATAGCTGTTTGTAATAAGGCACATCTGCGAAAGAAAAATATTACACAGTTGGTCATAAAACAAATCATCTATGTAGGCTTGCTCAAAACATTTCACTTTTATCAAAGTAGCATTTGTTCCCTGTGGCTATGACACTGATTATTTCGCTACTGAGATCAGAGAAACTCAAACTCAAAAACAAGAAAATCGCATCATTGAGACATTGATTAGGCTGTGATATAGAAGCAAACCAGAAGAGATTCTCTTAGCAGGTTTAATGTGGCTCATCTGATGTAGTGTTAAAGCTTACTATTAGTGCTAATGGCTCACAATAAGAACTCAGAATGTGCTGGATTTTACAGCAGAAAGAGGGAAAAACCGTATAAACACATCTCTTTAAACTAGCACACACAAAAAGCAAACCATCAGTGGGTTGCACACCATACATTCTATACCAAAGTCACTTCATTTATAAGACACAAATCGATCCTTTGAATGTTTCTGAATAAAGCAAGCGCTTTATCATTTGGGTGAGTTTCAAACATGCCTGCTTCTCATTCCGAGCTGCCTGACTGCTAGTAAAACCACAAAATTATGGGTGTTTTGCCAAATATTTCATGTCTTCTGTTTTTCATTAAGGAGGCACACAATGCAAGCACGTTTGCACTTTATTTGCGCGTGGATTTTATGTGGAGACAGGAGAATGTTGGTCAGACTAATAGCCTATAAAAGAAAATAACACATTTGTTTGGCCGTCAAGTTATTATGTTGAAGTGGTTTTCGATGTTATTTGGAGCCGCTACACAAATCTTTCCCACAATATTCACTCTGCCAGCTACTTCTGGGAGTAGATGAAATTATGCTTTTAAAAAGGCAAAAGCCAGCTAATGAAGTTCGTATTCATGAACATCCATCTTAACATCCAGCCAGTGTGTTGACCTACTCCGAAACATCACAACATCGCATTATTCTAAAACCTACCGAGCTGCCTGAAACATCACAGGCGCGCTCCCAATGCATAGACTTTTAAGATTAAAAATCTTAATTATATTTAATTAGATTAGACCTTGTTTTAACCTTCCTTAAAAAGACAATGCCAGTGAATAAGCTCAGTGAAAACGTAAATCCAAGATGGTGGATTTTCATTTAAAATTAGATTTCATTCACTGCTAAAAAGCGTCATTAAATCACCTTAGTGTATGACCAAATATTTGTGTGCACAATAGATTTGCATTATATTTATGTGTTATTGCACTGTTATACCAAATTGTAATGTGCAACTCTGCCGGCCACTTTTTTACTTGCTTTCATTCCAAAAGTATTTTTCCCATTGGGATTTTAAAAAAGTCTTTGTTAAACCAACCAGCTACGAGGTGAATTACAACATTACAAACTATTTGAAAATCTGACAAAAAGACAAAAGATTGTGTACTTAATGCCTTTAATAATAGAAAAAATCGAAAAATCCAATGAAGCATTACGAATGATATAATCAAAAGAAAAATAATGGATAAATGTGATGTTAATTTTCATGGGCTGCTTCATGGGAGTTCTCTTTTGACACAATTGCTTGTTTAGATTCTTTAAATAGTGGATTTTTTTATTCATGGGTAATTTTCACCTAAAATTCTGTTGTTAAACATGACTATTTGAAAAAAAAAAAAAAAAAGTAAATACCATTGTTTAACAACCTTGGCTTGTAGCTCACAATGGGTCTAACTTTAATGGTTTATAGGGGTGCCCAATCCTGTTCCTAGAGATCTACCATCCTGCCAAACTCAGCTCCAAACCCTGATCAAACACAACAGCTAATTAAGATCTTCGGCAAAGCCACTAGAAGGCAAGCCTGTGATCATTAGCCAAGAAAGCGTAATGGTTAATGCTAACACTGCAGCTTTGGTGGTATGCAGAAAAGGAGAGCAGAGAATGTATGGATGTCAATGGAGAAGAGGCTTCACTGCACTGAATAATCAGCTTTTTTGAGAAGATTTACATTTAATGAATCAACAGCCTTTTTATAAACTTCAACATGTTTTACCACTATACAATACTTTCATTAGGAACTATATGTAGATTCTACCCTGATAAAAAAAAAATATTTTCAAAGAGAAGATCAGAGTAGGGAATTTTGCAACAGATAGGACTCATTTACGGCATTACTAACGAATGTTTCACTTTACTATAATAGATGTTGTGTAATATTGTGTATTGTCTAAAAATATCAGTGTATTCTTTCTTTGGTTTTTAGGTTTTATCTGAAGACTTAAAATGTAATGACTGCCATGTGCCTTATGTTGATATAATACAGTTTAATAAATTAGGGACAAGAATAATTTTGTTCGGTTTTGTTTTACACTACCATTAAGACATTTTAACCAAAGTATGTTATAGACTTTTCATTTAGACCCTAAAGAATCATATCAACTTGTGAAAAATGGCCATCCAGTGTGCCCCTTTAAAGAAAATATGTACTTTATATGTTTCCCAGTTTCAATAAATAGACTTGAAATGTAATGACTTGTCACTGCTCTGTATGATGATTATATATAATATATATATATAATATTATATCTTTCTATGGCTTAATTTCAACAAATGAATTATATTTTTAGTTACTATTAGCCCAATTAAGCTGTTTTTTTAGATTAACCAAATAAAACTTTTTGTGCAATGTGTGACCAGTAAGTGACCAGCAATTCACGCTCTTTTTTTGCCCACTCAGTAAAGCAAATTCTACAAACATTACATCTTACTGAAGTAGCGAGATATAAAACGTATCTATCTTAAACTAACCTATTTTAAACGGCAATCACGATATCAGTAGAAGCACCAAAATCACTTTTTTATGTGCAATAATAGTCACAAGACAAGCAAACTAATCCACAAGAAACTTTGCAACAGTAACCATAACTGACTGTCATAAAAATGTGAGCACCTCTAGCTGCAGAGGTGGAAAGAGACCAAAATACTCAAGTAAATAAGCTCTTAAACTGTGCAATGTAAACCGTAAAAATGTGAATGTTGGCCACTGATGTTACTGCCATGGTATGACTGACTGAGGTGCCTCAGGGTTCGAGAATTTCCGATGCTGATGACCGTTGAGACGCGTCATCACAGTCCTGTGAAAAGGGTCCATAGTAAGACAATCTCTGTCTTTACCAATTACAGACAGGTGTGTTGGATCTGAACTCTGCAGGTAGATCTCCAGAAACAGTATTATGCACCCCTGGTTTAAATATTACCATTACACTCAATTTCCCTATAGAGAAAATGAATGGGATTTTTACTTTCGCAACACAACTGTTAAATTTTGACTTACGAGATTCCGTTTCAGTGGATACCATGGAAGGCACCTACTGAAGTAGGCAGTAGACAGTGGGGAAACTCTACAGGTTTTAAAACAGAGCTGTTTCTCTCACTACTCCTACAAGAGAACATTTATTTTTTGCTTACCTCTCCTGATGCTGCGGCGGAGTTTACCACAGAGGGCGTCGATTCGCGGCACCTCAGCATTGTCATCCAGAGCTCCAGGGCTCTGTTCTGGGGATGACGGACTTTGTCCACGGCTAAGATCCAGAGGGGGCTTGTTGTTGTTGTTGTTAGATGGTGGGGGTGATATGGTGGGGTTTGCAGAGGTTGGACTGCTGGCTGCAGATGACGAGGTCGTGGACAGATCCAGGATGCCAACTTTTGAGCCAATAGGGGAATTAAGAGAAAGTTTCCTGGTGCGAACCGGAGAGGAAGTACGGGAGGGAATGGAGAGAGGTGGAGGAGACGAGAACTTGCGACACAGTCTGGGGGATTTGTCATTTACGTGGTCCCCGCTGCGGTTATTCTGGTTGGTAGCGAAGAAAAGCTCCAGGGATCTGAGTTGTGGAAACAACATTAAACGAAAGGTCATAAATGGCAGAGCAACACTGGCACATTTCTCATGTTCTGTTCTCCATACCCTCTAAAAAAAGATCTTTGAAAGTTCTTTACATGTACCAACAGTTCTATTTAGAACCATAGCAACCTGAAGAACCATTTTAATGCTGAAATGGTTCTTTCTGTTAGAGTTTAGGGTTCTTTATTCCCGCCCTTTTGATTTTCAAATCTGTAACTGTCAAAGCACTTCATTACTGGTTTTCTGGAGCTCAGAGATCCAACTACAGACTGTCAACACACTCTCAACAGGTAAATGATTTCATTCTTATGTAAATACAAAATTATCTTTAAACTTTATCTGGTTTCCAAACAAACATGTTCTTTTCTCTTCTTTTTTGATCACATGTAAGTGCGAGCAGCTCTGTTTATACTCCTCTTCTCTGCAAAGTAAGTAGTATTGAATTAATAATCCATATGTTGTTGTTGTTTTTAATTACTTATTTATTTATTACTAACAGAGGCCACACTCTAAAAAAGATGGCTCATTACTGATCTTCTGGAGTTCAGCTAGCCAACTACACAGACTGCCAACACATAGCAGGTAAATGATTTAGTTTTTATCATGTAAATTGTTTTAAATTGTAACTGGTTTACAATCATGTCTTTTTCTCTTTTCAGTTGAAAAGAACATGTAAGTGTGACCAGCCCTGTTCAGTTAAGGATACTTCTCTCCTCTTCACCACTAAGTAACAAAAACATTTAATGCATTGTCCTTTTATTGTTTTTACAAAAACAAATGGAAGGAGACGCATTGTAAATTTAAACTTAAAGGATTAGTTCACTTTCAGAACAAAAAAATTCAGATAATGTACTCCCCCCGTTGTCATCCAAGACATTAATGTCTTTCTTTCTTCAGTTGTAAAGAAATTGTTTTTTGAGGAAAACATTTCAGGATTTCTCTCCATATAATGAAATTTTATAGTAACCCCAAGTTTGAACTTCCAAAATGCAGTTTAAATCCAGCTTCAAAGGGCTCTAAACGATCCCAAATGGAAAAAGGTTTTATCTAATGAAACGATTGGTTATTTTCTAAACAAATTGACAATTTATATACTTTTTAACCTCAAATGCTCGTCTTGCGCATGTATAGTCTGTGTGATTAGGGTCAATACAGGGTCAGTACATTATCTGTACATTTTTGTTCTGAAAGTAAACTAATCCTTTAATTGTATATTTCAGATGCTGTCACATCCTACAACTTCGTCATCTGCAGAGAGAAACTGCCACTCAATCACATCAAAGTACACATAATGATGGACTAACAGGCATCATAGAGGATTATGAAAATACATATTTCACTGGAACTTGGTCTTCATTTCACTATTTTTCTACTATTCTATTTTTTTTTCTACATTTCTAGTATTTCTATTTTGTTTTACTTCTATAAGTATTTATGTTCAATGTCAATTGTCATTTATTAATGTATAAATGCTAGTAACTGTTGTAATAGCAGTCATTTTTGCTACAAATTTACATGTCATTAAAAAATAAAAGTATACCTAATTGACATGTTGTTGTTTTTATGTAAAACCTTAATAGACAATACAAGATATTGTAATACCAGACAAACAATATTTATAATCATTAAATAATCATTAAAAAGGTTAATTATAACACTGTTAAGGTCCTATATAGCATTTTCAAAGCGTTCTATATTATCTATCTATCTATCTATCTATCTATATATATATATATATATATATATATTCACAAAAAGGGTTCTGCTATTGTTACAAGCCGAAGAACCCTTTTCTGGTACTGTTTAGCACCATTTTTCTTAAGAGTGTACTTGTATGCTCCAAGTACACTAAACAGTCTTGTCAAATAGTGTGTTGGATGCATTTTAGTAGGCTGAATTCAGCTTGCAGAAATTGAGAACAACAGTAACAAAGCAGGTGAACATTGCAAGATATAAAATGTGCAGAAGTTTTGAGAATCCAGGATGTAATAAAATCGCATCTTTGTAACTTCTAAAAAAGAGGATGAAGACAAACAGTCTCTATAATAAGTTCAAACAGAGTGAAAAATGTGAGGAACTAGAAAAACAGACAGAGATGAAAGTGAATTGGTAACAGAGATGGGTTTGTTACTTTGACTGATCCAGTGCTATCTTCCTGATCTTCAGGCTGTAGTCTGGGCAGATGGATGTAATGGACAAGCGGTCAAATGAGTGATACTGGACCCTGTGTGACAGCAAAGTGGGTGTGGGGATGAGGAACATTAGAGACAACACATTAAACGTCACAGCACTCACAGTGACCATGAGCATTTTCACATGCTGGTTTGCCTTCTGCACAAGCATACTGAACATTCAAAGAAAATGGAGAAGGAATAGCTGAGCACTTTGACGCTTTCTGAGCTGGTTTTTAGTAAAGGTTACTGAGAGTGCACCAATTTTACTTGACAGAACACCTGCTTTTGGAACAGAAAACATTCTTCCATTTGAAAGGACAAATGTATGAGATAAATGGCCTGCTCACTCTTGCTCACAGCAGTGTTTTAGACGCATGCACCCAGTGGTTTCTTTCACATATTTCAAGTGTATATATGGTATTATTTCAAATGGATTTGAAAGGCCACAGTGTAGAAAACTGCTTACGATCCAGCAAGTTTCCAGCGACAGGCCATTTGCCTGTCTACATTCAATACAAAACCGCAGTGTGACACAATACAGTTATAGCCATTCAGAAGATATTTATGTTGAGCAGGACCAGTCAGATCTCTCTTTGGGCTGGGCTATCCAGCTTGAGGCTGCAGAATTACAAAGTAACTGAAAAAAAAATCCTGTTGATCAATGCAGTAAAGATTTATAATGAAGGCCGTCATTTTTTACTGTACTGTTAATGTGATTTCTTATTTTCAGTTTGACTAGGCAGTACTAACTAGAACTGACTATAATACATCTGTTGGCTGCGGTATACCAATATTCACAATATAACAGCGATTTTGAAAGCTTATGCAAAATTAAAAAACATTGTGACTGTGGTGATGACTTTAATGTGTGTTCAGTGAGTGTCTTTGATTTAAACTTCAGTAGTAGTAAAAACTACTTTCAATTAATCAGTTCAGTTCAATTGTTTCAACAGTTTGTTTGCATCGTCATTCAAAAATGTTAACTGAAGTCACAGTGCTATATTTTTCACAAATTACATCAAATGTATGTAGGTTAATGGTATTTTACTTGCATCAAACTTTTGAAGTCAACTCAACAACAATATAGTGTCAAAAGTCAAAAGTTTTTGAACAGTAAGATTTGTAATGTTTTTTAAAGAAGTCTCTTCTGATTCAAAGTACAGCAAAAACAGTAAAATGTTGAAATATTTTTACTATTTAAAATAACTGTTCTATTTTAATATATTTAAAAATGTAATTTATTCCTGTGATTTCAAAGCTGAATTTTTAGCATCATTACTTTAGCATCATTCTAATATTCTTATTTGCTGTTCAAACACATTGACTATTATTATGTTAAAAACAGCTAGATTATTTTCAGATTTCTGTGATGAATAGAAAGTTCAGAAGAACAGCATTTGTCTGAAATAGAAATCTTTTGTAACATTATAAATATCTTTATCATCACTTTTGACCAGTTTAAAGCATCTTTGCTAAATAAAAGCATTAATTTCTAACAATTCAAAAGCTTTTTATTTCAGATAATGCTGATCTTTGGATCTTTCTATTCATTAAAGAATATAATTAACTGTTTTAAATATTGATAATAATAATAATGTTTTTAAAAATAAAAACAGCAAATCAGCATATTAGAATGATTTCTGAAGGATCATGTGACACTGAAGACAGGAGTAATGATGCTGAAAAGTTCGCTTTGATCACAGGAATAAATTACATTTCAAAACATATTCAAATAGAAAGTGTAGTTAGTTTAACTGCTAGTGTAGGTGTTATTACAACTATTATAAAGCTGTTATTACAACTATTTATTACTATTATTTTATTTTCTTGTTTCGTATTGTATTTTTGTATGCTTGCATTAAACATTTAAAATCTACTCGTCAGCAACAGATGCTTGGTTGAAATGATGGATTGAAAAATATACCAAATTAAGTTAATTCAGAGGAAATAGAAAGAAATATACAGTATATATTGGGCATTTAAACAAAAGGCTGTAAAATACACAGTAGATATAATTTTTGATTTGCATTCCCCAGCTCTAGTGGTGACTTTTAACCCCTTTTAGAGCTCTATTACCTGACTGGTATGGATGTAAAAGGCTTCTTGTAGATGTCAGCCAGTTTCTCCATGACCACGGTGGCGGTGGTGAAGATCCGGTAGGTGTGTAGGAACGTGTTGAGGAAGTCTATAGAGAGGAAGCGCAGGTCGGTCAGCCTCTCCAGCAGTCTCTCCACGCTGGCGTAGCGGATCTGAGGAACCTTGCAGGAGTTGAGCGTCTTACTGAAGCAAATGTCAACATCATCTTTATGGAGACGCGCATCGGATCTAATGAGGAGCACAACCAAAGCATCTTTACTTTCTGTATGCCGTACATTTATGATGACATTATGAAGCGTTAATGGAGATGCAGTGATATAACTTTTTCTACATTTGATAGTGTACAAATACATTGTATGGGTCAAAATTATAGATTTTTTTTTATGCCAAAAATCCTTCGGATATTAAGTAAAGATCATGTTCCATCAAGATATTTTGTAAATTTCCTAACGTAAATATATCAAAACTTAAGTTTTGATTAGTAATATGCATTGCTAAGAACTTAATTTGGATAACTTTAAAGGCGATTTTCTCAGTATTCTGATTTTCAAATAGTTGTATCTCTGCCAAATATTGTGCTTTTCTAGTAGAATATTAAAACTATTTAAAATCCCAAATCACTATGTCATAACTATTTATTTCAAAATGCAGTAAGCAAGATTATGTAATCCTAAATAAACCCTGATTAACATTGGATCCTGATCATCCAGCTGAGCTAACTGTACATTATCACGTACATCATAAAGTATTTTATTTTAAATAAATACATAATCATTATTCAAGGCCCTTTTTTCAAATTACACTGACAGTTGCACTGAAATGCTAGAATGCTTTCTGGACTGGTATTGCCAACATATTTTCCAGCAGGGAAGGAAATTAGTCCCGGTTGCTTGCTTTATTGTAGTGTGCTCACTGTGCTCAATGTTTAGCTTGGACAGATGTATTTGCACATGTGCAAGGATTCAGAGCTCAGGGCTTCAGTGCATGTTCACTGGGCCTCCAAAATGAGCTGCAAGCAAAATGCTGTTCTGGGCTAGCTGACACCTTTTTATGCACTTAAAATTTTGAAGGACTAGTCATTTCAAAACAGTGATTTTTACTGTTTAAAATATTCTTTTTAGTCATTTGTGACTCTGGACCACAAAAACAATCTTGAGTAGGATGGCTATATTTATAGCAATAGCCAAAAATACATTGTATGGGTCAAAATTATTGACTTTTCTTTTATGCCAAAAAACATTAGGATATTAAGTAAAGATCATGTTCCATGAAGGTCGTTAGTAAATTTCCTACAGTAAATATATCAAAACTTTTGATTAGTAATATGCATGATAACTACATTTAGACAACTTTAAAGGTGATTTTCTCAATATTTAGTTTTTTTTTTTATTTTGCACCCTCAGGTTCCAGATTTTCAAATAGTTGTATCTCAGCCAAATATTGTCCTATAACAAAATTATGTATAAATCTCAGTTACAAAAATTACCCTTATGAATGGTTTTGTGGTCCTGGGTCACATTTGTACTTCTATAATTACAGAATCACTGGCCCTAGCACATATTATTTCACAATAAACAAAGGTCTGACTTACTTGATCATATGCGGCACTGTGACTTTTGAGTTCTCCTCAAACACGCTGGTCATCAGGCCATTACAGCGGATGTTATCAATGCACTATATCCCAAATTCAAATGAAGAGATCAAAACAATGAACAGAGAACAGGAAACAACATAATTAATCCACTCATTAAACACTGGACATAATGTAATTTCAGTGTGCATGTAAGAGACTGGGGGATTCAAGAACATAGAAATGTCTCCTGTTGGTTCAGTCCACAAGTACAAAGTGATCTCCTCCAGGAACAAGTCTTAAGCTCATGGCTCTTGGAGTAAAGTTTCAGTGAGGTAGCAGTTAGTTATTATGTTCCAGTCCTTCTATATAGCCATTATTGTTTTGTTTTTTAAAGGCTACAGGGAATTTGTACGGTTCAGAGTAATTGCACACACTATAGATGAGGTGTCAGGCACTGTGTCAGGCACTGATTTTTTATTACTGTGCCTTTGTATGCTTTTAATCAACAGAAAACTAGAGAGACAGGTTCGTATATCATTGAATATGAAAAATGAAGCAAGCTAGATACTAAAATTTCATCTCCAGCATGTGAATAAAAGGGAAAGTTCACCTAAAAATGAAAATTCTGTCATTAATTACTCGCCCTCATGTCGTTCTGAACCCATAAGACCTTTGTTCATCTTCGGAACACAAAATGAGATATTTTGGATGAAATTCAAGAACTTTCTGACCCTGCAAAGACAGCAACGGTATATACAAAGCCCAGAAAGGTAGCAAGGAGATTGTTAAAAGTATTGTTGTATTTTTATAACAGTATGGTTAAACCACTAATGTCACATGAACTATTTTATCTACGGTCTTACTACCTTTCTAGGCCTTGAACGCGTCAGTTGTGTTGCTGTCTATGCAGAGGCAGAAAGCCTTAGGATTTCATCAAAAATATCTTAATTTGTGCTCTGAAGATGAATGAAGGTCTCACGGGTTTGGAACGACATGTGTGAGTAATTAATGACAGAATTTAAATTTTTGGGTGAACTATCCCTTTAACAACCATGCCACAGCACTGACCAAATTTATCAGTCTATTTGTCAAAGAATTGTGAATAAAGTATCATGTTTTCCATAGGAATATTAAGCTACACAACTGTTTTCACAACATTGACCAACCTGGCTGATGTCGCTGGTCCATGCCGCTTTCTCCTGACGGGACGGTGCCAGCAGTACCACAGTGAAGGCAGGAGCATCTGAGGGCTCTACCACAATCTTAAAGTCCAGGTGACCAAACACCTGCCCTGAATTCTTAGCTAAAACAAGACATATGGTTACAATTAAACATGAATCATGCTCGAAAATCCTATTTACCAGTCCTGAGGGATCACTCAGGAAAACAATAACAATAACAACTAATTGAACGGAGGGACCTCTTCTTAGTAGCATAATAATGGTGGTGATGTTTATTAAATAAGCTCTTGGGGACCATATTAAAGGATCACGAGAGGGTCATTGTGATGCGGGTTTGAATTAGCCTTTGGGTCTCTTTCTATCCCCTCAAGTGGATAATCAATCCATGACAATTATCATCTCTGCCAATTTGACATTTAAACAGCAGGTAGTTTGGACTCATTTCTGACCTGTCTATAACAGTTAATTAACCTGCAGTATATGAATAATGGCCAATATATAGCTAATGATGCATGTCTCCACTCATCTGTGCTGATGTGTTAGAAAATGTGCATCAAAGAAACAGGCTCACCATCTTCGTCGCTGGCGTCAGGCTCCTCGATGAGAGTGCACTCAATCAGGGACAGCACACCACCTTGCTGCCAGAGTCAAACCATTAGGATAAGAGGTTAATCACAATAGGAGTGTTTCCTGATGTTGATGGTTTGTTAGAATAACAGGTTTGTGATGGTTCTTAATGTACAAAGAAATTTCAAAGGTGTTTTCCAAAAGACTTTGGTGCTTTCTTATTAATCTCCTTTTGCTTTGGTATTCACCAAATAATTAAATAACTGGTAATTATTTAACTGGATAACAAAACAAGGTGCAAAAAAAGAAATTGAGAAAATAACTTGAGAGATTAGTTTAATGCATCAAACAAATTAGTAAATACAGTTTACATACACCTTGCAAAGGTTTACATACACTTTGCAGAATCTGCAAAATGTTAATTATTTTACCAAAATAAGAGGGATAATACAAATTGCATGTTATTTTTTATTTAGTACTGACCTGAATATTTCACATAAAAGACATTTACATATAGTCCACTAGAGAAAATCATAGTTTAATTTATAAAAAGCACCTGTTCAAAAGTTTACATATACTTGATTCTTAATACTGTGTTATTACCTGAATGATCAACAGCTGTGTTTTGTTTGTTTAGTGATAGCCTTGTTTGTCCTGAACAGTTAAACTGCCGCTGTTCTTTAGAAAAATCCTTCAGGTCCCACAGATTTTTTTTTTTTTTTTTTTTTCAGCATTTTTGTGTATTTGAACCATTTCCTACAATGAATGAATCATTTTGTGATCTTTTTTACATTAAGGACAACTGAGGGACTGTGCAGCGATTACATAAGGCTGAAATGCTCCATCTAGTACTGCCCTTCAGAAGCAACAGAGGATACTTACATGTTTCCTAGAAGACAAAACGAGTTAAATTTACCCTGATCTTAAAATTCCAAAAGTTTTCACCCCTTCATAATGCATTGTTTTTCTTTCTGGAGCATCAGTGAGCATTTGAACCTTTTATAATAGTTGGACATGAGTAAAGTGTGAAAAGATGGATCTCAAAATCATACATTGTTGAAAAGGGTTCAAATACACACAATTGCTAATATTTGTGGGACCTGAAGGATTTTTCTGAAGAACAGTGGGCAGTTTAACTGTTCAGGACAAACAAGGGACTCATGAACAACTATCACTAAACAACAACAAAAAAAAACACAGCTGTGGATCATTCAGGTAGCAACACAGTATTAAGAATCAATGTGTAAACTTTTTTAACGGGGTAATTTTTTATAAATGTAACTATTTTTTTCTTTTGTAGACTACCTGTAAATGTATTTTATGTGAAATATCTTATTCAGGTCAGTACTAAATAACAAATAACATGTATTTTATATGATCCCTTTTATTTTGACATAAACTTTTGACCTCAACTGTATTTTGAACTCATAGGAATAAAAAAATGAATATGGAATGAAATTTGGCCATTGGAAATTACATATTTTGTATAAAATTATGTTTAAAAAATCTTTAAAGGAATATTTAATGGCACAGTATACAGTAAATTGCTTATTTTGATGTTTTGAATGAATTTTGGGTTATGATGTTTTATCGACTTGACTTCTATTGCTGTGAATTTATGTATTTTTTTTAATAGCCACTACCTTGGTAAACTGTTCTAAAACCCTATATAAACTACCTAATACCCTTTATAAACTACCAAATACCTACTTGAAGTTTACGAGGAAATTCAGCTCCAGAAACTGTGTCTGAGGATTGACCCAGTCAATTAAAATACCACAAAGCACCTTACAAAGTCTGAGAGGAGTAATATGCAAAAATCTGCACAAGGGCTGTAGGGATTGAACGAAATGAGCAGGGGAAGCTCCAACCTCATCACACATGATTAACCTTTTGACATCATTGCAATTATTAAATATTTGCTGCTGGGTTTCTAAGTTATTGATCTTCAGGGGTTTCCTTCATAATCACTATGCCTTAGCTGCCCTGTCAATGTATTAAACACAGAAGGGCTGACATTTTTTAGAGTGGCTGGTGTGCAGTAAAATGTCATTTTCAGGTGCTGTACTCTGTGTGCATGTGTGTCACGTACTTTGAGCAGGTGAAGCTTGCCTCCTGAGCTGCGTGTGCAGATAAGGAAGTGCTTGGTGAAGAGGAAGCACTGTCTCTCTCCTTCCTTCTTGAGCGAGAGAGAGCCTAGTCGCACCTTACTGAGCTTTCCTCTCTCCACTGAGGGCAACTGGATCAAAGAGCCTGAGAGAAAGACAGCAAGAAAGAGAGAGAGAGAAAAATGTAAAAATATTAATAGAGTGACACAAGCTGAAACAACAGAGCCACAGCAGCACATATGATAAATGAAGATCAAAGACACCTTTAACACTGAACAAAAGACTGACAAAGCCTGGATTGTGACAGGAATCAGGAATAAAAATAACCATAAGCTACTCTTTAAAAAGTTGGGGATCTTATAGATAGCATGCAATACAGAAGTCATAATAATGATAAATCCTCTCAAACTGACTCATGGGGCACACACGTTTTAAAAACACAAGAAAAGTCAACAAAAGAAATTGCTTTTCCTGTCACTCATGCTACAAGAGTACATGAACTTTCTCATGGTGAGATGATGTAATTTCCTATACCATACATTCCATGTAGAGACCCCCAAATGCTTGTTATACCTGTTTTTCCGCTTCTCCTGTACAGGGCTGTATTCTAATACATTATAAAACAACTCAACTGAAAACATCAGACACTGTCAATCTTGGAGACAATGCTGTCCAATTGTGAAACCATGAATTATTCAGAGCCAGAGGGGATCAAACCGAAGCTGTCACTGTCATTCAGGTGCTGGTTTTGCTTAAGGCAGTGTGTCAGGCAGGTGGCAGCTCGAGGTGTTAACACGACTCACCTTGTCTCACGAACGTCTGGCTGGTGTCAAGGAGGATGTCACAGCCCTCCACGATCATGCGCTCAATAGCCAGGTTCTTACGGATGTTTTCTGTGTCACTCACTTCATCGTGCATCACCCTGGAACAATGTGAACGTGACACTTGTGTCAGAAATGAAAACGTGAGAAATTCACCTTCTTACTTTTTGGCTACTTTGATTTTCTGCCAAAGCTCTAAACGAACATGGCAGGGTATAAGAAGCAGTTTAAAGTGTAAGTGTGACGTATTTACAACTACTGCATAATGCCAAAGGCAAAAAACAGGAGGAAATTCACCAAGCCTGTTGAAGCACTGTTTTTATTTGATTTTATTTTGTTTTTATTCAAAATTCTGTCATTACTAACTCACCCTTGTGTTGTTCCAAACCTTTGTTCATCTTTAGAACACAAAATACGATATTTTTAATAAAATCAAAGCTACGAGAAAGAATTTTTGTTTTCTTTGTGCACAAAAAGTATTCTTGTAGCTTTATAAAATTGCTGTTGAAGCATTGATGTCACATGGACTATTTTAGCGATGTCCTTACTACCTTTTTGGGCCTTAAACATGATAACGTGGTCAGAAAGCTCTCGGATTTCATGGAAAAACATCTTCATTTGTGTTCTGAAGATGAACGAAGGTCTTATGAGTTTGGAACCACATGAGGGTAAGTAATTAATGCACAATTTTTTTTTGGGGGGGGGGGGGGGGGTGAACTATCTCTTTAATACTCATGGCACAATGCTATTTCAGTGTATTAAGGGGACGGTTCACACAAAGAAAATTCTGTCATTATTTGTTTCAAACCTACACTACCAGTCAAAAGTTTTTAGATTTTTAACGTTTTTTAAATGTCTCTTCAAAAACAGCAAAAACTGTAACATTTTGAAATATTTTTACTATTTAAAATAACTTTTTTCTATTTGAATATATTTTAACAATGTAATTTATTCCTGGGATTTCAAAGCTGAATTTTTAGCATCATTAGAAATCATTGTAATACTCTGATTTGCTGCTCCAAAAAAACATTTATTATTATTATTATTATTATTGAAAACAGCAGAGTAGAATTTTTTTCAGGTTTCTTTGATAAATAAAAAGTTCAGAAGAACAGCATTTATCTGAAATAGAAATCTTTTGTAATATTATAAATGTCTTTATCACCACTTTGGATCAATTTAAAGCATCCTTGCTAATTAAAAGTATTAATTTTTATCATTTATTATTAGTGACTCCAAACTTTTGAATAGTATAATGTTACAATTTTTTTTTTTTTTTTTCAAATAAATAAAAATTTGGATTTTTCTGTTCATCAATGAATCCTGAAAAAAAATTATTCAACTGTTTTAAATATTAATATTAATAATAATATATGTTTCTTATAGCATATATGATTTCTGAAGGATTATGTGACACTAAAGACTGAAGTAATGATGCTAAAAAATGTATCTTTGATCACAGTAATAAATGACATTTTAAAATATATTAAAATAGAAAACACTTATTTTAAAGTTTTGCTGTTCTTTGGATAAAGAAATAAATGCAGGCTTGGTGAGCAGAAGAGACTTTTTAAAAAAACATTGCAAATTTGATTGGTAGTGTGTATGACTTCCAAAACCATTCTTCAAATATCTCTATTTGTGTTCCACAAAAGAAAAAAAAGTTAAAAAACAACACTTTTTTAAAAAACAAGTCTTTTTTAAAAAAACTTATGGCTAAACAGGACTGTGGGTGGTCAGAATTAGGCAGTTTTTTGAAATGACATACAATGTGCAACTGTTTAGTGAATTCGCTACTCAGGGTGGTTTTCTTACCTGGAGAGTTCCTCTAATTTGGACTTGGCAAACTCTAGACTTTTCCTTTCTACATGCTCATGAGGTGTATGAGCCAGTAGCTCATGGAGAGTGATGATATAACGAGGGATCTGTCAATCAATAGTATACAGAGAGAAACATTGTAAAGAGTGAAAGCATACAAAATGAGTGAGTGTTATCAGCAGGCCCGCACAGAATCTGCACCCACAGAGTGTCTATCCATCAATCAATTTCTATACGTCCCTCAGTACTTACGTGTTCATTTAATTGTGGCTAATATGACAGTGCTTTCATCCGAAAGTCTAGTGCTCTCGGCTCATTTAATTCTACAGATTTTACATCAAAATCACCTCAGAAAAATGTCTGCTGATTGTGTCTAGACCTTGATTTGAGGAATTGAGATACTTCTACAAGTGATAAATGAGGCTCTTCGTGAGTGAGTTTAAAGCTCAAATGGTTTATGGAAAACAAATTTCTTATTTGTACAAACACAAGCCAGCAATTCCCAGTGGCAGTTCAAATTAATTGAACAAATCAAGCTCTTCAGCGATCAGGCTGGAATTAAATAAGACACTAATGAGAGTGCGAGAGCGGCACCTGAAACATGGGGTACGTGAGGAACGTTTCCAGCATCCTCCCCTCACACGCAGCGTTTGATTCATACTGCTTTAGGAGTTTGTCAAAGTCCCGGTTCTGCTTACAGTTGGCCAGAACCTGAAGACTGTACTGGTGATTCCTCACAAACTCCTGATAGATGTTCAGCATTGGCAGCAAGATATCAAAGAGATCCGCTAAAAAGGAGAAAACAAAGTCAGAGTCATTAAAAAGGGGTCTTTTATTCACAGCAGTGCTTGAAAATGCTTATCTTGGGTTTAAGATGTTGGCGGGTTTTTGTGTGGCTTTCATTGTTGGAGAAGTGTGCGTGTCTGTATGCGGTAAGATAGGAGAGAGTCAGACGTCACTGACGGGTTTGATTGAGATGCTGTGCGTCAGCGGAAACAGCTTGTCCTTGATGTTCGTGTCACCCTGCAATGTGCTGTCTTTGTTGATGGGGTGTTCTGAATAGCTGCTCCTGAGTGCGGTAATTAGCTTTCTGAGAGATAAAATTTAACAATCATGACATACCTAGAACCAGTGTGGGCCAGTTTGCTATCCTCGCCTTCAATCCCTGATGGAATATTTCATGTAGAAACATGATTGTCTCACTGAGGGCAAAAAAAGAGAATATATAACAATACAACATCAAAATATCAATAAATCCAGTTATTCCAGTGAAAGCATAACACTCACCTTTTGCTAATGGCAAATTAAAATAAATCACTCGCTGAAGCACAATATTATGTTTTCGTTGCAGTAAAATGCAATACAAAATTTTAAAGGGATAGTTCACCCAAAAAAAGAAATTCTGTCATTAATTAGTTACCCTCATGTCATTCCAAACCTGTAAGACCTTCGTTCATCTTCAGAGCACAATTTTTTTTTTTTTATGAAATCCGAGAGCTTTCTGACTCTGTTCAAGGCCCAGAAAGGTAGTAAGAATATCAATAAAATAGTCCATGTGGCATCAGTGGTTCAACCTTAATTTTATGAAGCTACGAGAATATTTTTTTTGTGCAAAGAAAACAAAAATAATGACAACAATTTCTTCTTTTACATGTCAGTCTTTGACGTGCATTCACTCTTGATAATGGCGGAGGATGGTGATTTGGAAAAAAAAATATTGTTAAATAAAGTTGTTATTTTTGTTTTCTTTGAGCACAGAAGTATTCTTGTAGCTTCATAAAATTATGGTTGAATCACTGATGTCGCATAGGATATTTTACCCATTATGTCCTTACTACGTTTCTGGACCTGGGAACATTTCAGTTACATTGCTGTCGCTGCAGGGTCAGAAAGCTTTTGGATTTCATTAAAAATATCTTCATTTGTCTTCTGAAGATGAATGAAAGGTCTTATGGGTTTGAAACGACATGAGGATGAGTAATTAATGAATTTTCATTTTTGGGTGAACTATCCCTTTAAATTGAATTATAAATATGATAAACATTTACTAAAAAAGCAGTTGCGGAAGAAAGTTAACATTGCTATTATTGACTATGTCTGTGTTTGGATGAAATAGTTCTAATCAGCATGCAAACAAGCTGTCATAACACTGCAGTAATTATGTATCAACAATGACCCTGTTTGATCTGGGTCAGAGGCTCTCTTATAAACAAATTTTACAACCCATGATCATTGGAAAAACGTGCCTGTGGTATAATTTCAGTTAAATGGCATTGCTTTCTGCGCAGTTTGTGACACCTACCAGTGAGTAAGTGCTTTGTATCATAAGTGTAGTGCTGTACCAGGTGAGCTGCAGAGCAAGTTTACTATGTCAGAAAAGCCATACATATGAAGCTGTTTATGTGATGCAATCATCAAAATATATTAGATTTGTGTGAAAAAGAATAAAGTCTAGTTTTAGTTTCAAATGAAAATTACATGTTACATATTGAATTACATGTCCAGATGCATTTTTGAATTTTTGCAAAAAAGTATGCTGAGGTGCTTTGGTTGTAGGTCATTGGTTTTTCCATTGAGCTGTTTTTTATTTTTGAGAGTGTGGTTTTCAATGCTGATTGGAAGCCAACCAAACTCACACACCTGTTAAGGAAGATGCTACTGACATCATCGTGGCTTATGGGTGGTTTCTTGGAGCTGGCGGCCATTCTGAGCGGCCTCAGGAAGCAGTTGACCAAGATGGAAAGCTGATGGACGTACTCTGTCTCAGCCTCCACCATGTTGAAGACGATCTGGTTTCTCTTTCTCATGCTCTCAGCATGAGGAGAGCAGATGTAGTCCTGCACTATAATCTTCCATTTCCTTCTACACAGCCACCCTCGCATGAAGCTCTGGACCTACAGAGACAAATTGTCTAGGATCACTATTTGTGGTCACAGTTTGATCAATGAGGGAAACAGAATCTCTTCAAGAACTTATCAAATCAATGGCCCTGGTTAAATGTTTAACAAAGCCAAATGGCAGCAGTGTTTGGATGTACACATGCTTCTGGCCATGTAATGTTGGCAAAATGGTTGAAGGATCTTTACCTTTTTTATTTTTTTAATATCAGGATCCTCCTCTTCCTGGTATACGTGGTATGGACGCATTCTTTCCTTAGTTTTGTTCAAGGCTATAATCTTTAAAAGAAAACGAAATACAACATGACTGAGCATTACAATGTTCAAAACACTTGTAAAGGGAAATCGGTGCAGGTGACTGTCAAAACGATCCGGCTGCAAATGCTTGCTGTGATTATAATTTGACAAATCAGATAATGTTGAGGTATTTAACGCTCATCCCTCTCAATGAATAATCAGTGTGTCATAAATGTGGATCACTGAGACCCTGTGTGGGTGCTGGCACATCAGATAACCATCTTAACTTCCTCTCCACGGACAATTTCCTTCCTTCATTCAACAGCCTTCATCAAAAAGCTCTCTTACCAAGCCTTTATCAGCCATTTACTTTGGATGCAAATAGGCTAAATGCCCCACAGCGTATCTCCCAGTATATGTAGTCTGCAGGCACAAGCCAAAGACTTTAGTTTATTGAAGTGCTATTGTACACTCTAGATAATAGGTTATGGTCATGTTTGTTGTTATTTCTATCTTTGTTAAGTGTTAGTTTGGAATAAAACAATCCTTTCATATAATCTAAGACTTTGATCGCTACTCTCTGCTTCAAGTGGATAATGGTTAAGTTTCCTTATTCTAGTTTTACTGCTAGACCAGAGCGATAAAACGATAACGATAATTATCGTGATGTAATTTTCCTCGATTAAGCAATAACAAGAGTTCAAAATGTTCAATATAATGTTTATGCGCCAAAAATGGAACGAAACAGCGCTACTTATTTGAAGTGCACCACAATGACCGTTTATCCACTCAGCTCAAAGTTCAAACTGCAGCGTTGAGTCTTGCTAATGAGTCTCGTTCACGCTACCAATCAACAGCGCTGTGAGATCCCATGTGAAAGAAACGCCTGAATTCAGCAAAGAACACAAATGACTCAGTGATTTAAACTACTTTAAATCCAGATAAAAGCAATGGCAAACACAAGAAACACTGTGCACAACAATACAGTCAGAAGGCTTTCACACTTACCATGGATTTACTGTATTAACACTAACTGCACCATGGTATTGTGTAAGAAATGTGGGATATTATTTTGAATTGTATTACATTATTAGTGTAGACGTATTAAATGTTTTAAAGGAGTAATGGAACACAATTAGAGTATTTCTTGTGATCAAGCTATAGCGTTTGTACATTTATAGACTACTAAATGTAATTTAGTACGAAACTGCTGTTTTTCATACAAATACCTTGAAACCATATATAGTGACAATTGCACCATGGTATTTAGGTGCGGTATGCATGGTTTTAACTGTGCTTTTTAATGATCTAAATCTATGCTACTATGGAAGATCAATGGTTAATTTTAATATATCTCAAAGAGTTTAAATTTCACCATATAAAAATGAGGTTGTTACCATTTTTACAAATGTTACTGTTTTTGATCATGAACATAAATTAACTTCTGCATCATAACTCAAGCTACTGCTACTGTCAAATGTGCATTTCTATGAGACAAAAGAAGTCAGGCAATTCAAACCTTTTTCATGATTTGAAACAATATTATTCATAAGAACATGTAGAAACTAATAAATATATATATACAAAAACTTATATAAGATATTTATCTTGTTAAGGAATAATGACTGGTTTGAAATTTAAAAACGTGAAACATTTTTCATGTTCTTACTATAGAGAGCAGTTAAAACCACAACTAATGGCCGTTTTTTTTTTTTTTTTACAGCTTTCACTTAGGAGCAAAAACCTGCATTAAAACAAAAACAGTTAACTTATTGTGATAATTATTATAAAAAAAAAATATATATATATATATATATATATATATATATATATATATAGTGATTTTGGCCATATCACCCAGCCCTATTTACGGTCATCATAACATGCAAAATGTATGTTTTTTTTTTTTTTCCCCCAGTTTCACAACAATTTAAAATGAACTGAGTTTCTAGAATAAAACCAATAATACAATAACTTATTAAAATGTGCCATTTATACAGAATGTACAGTATTTGTGAATATCTTGGCTTGATGTTATCAGTACAAATGTTTTGTACAATATCAGAGTGTGAGCCAGTAGTAGTTACTGAAATTTGGTATCTATTTTTATTGTATCCTTATAAAATATTTATAACTCACAACAAGTTGGAATGCAGATGTTCAGACATTAAAAAAACAAAGAACTGCTTTTATGGCTTGATCATTTATTCATAAAAGAATACTTCTGATATAATCATGACAATACAGCATAAGTGGAATTTATGGCTATTTATATAATACACCAGACCTATGTTTATATAAAGAAATAATAGACAAAACAATAGACAGAATGATAGAATAAAAGAATGATAGAGCGATGATAGACAGATAGATAGATAGATAGATAGATAGATAGATAGATAGATAGATAGATAGATAGATAGATAGATAGATAGATAGATAGATAGATCCTATCTTTTGTGAACACTGAGCAGTAAGTGTAATCAGCTTAATTAAGATAACATGTTTCTCGTTGCTTTGTATTGATTTAAGCTCTAAAATGTGTATTCACATGCCACTGACCCTGCAATGTCAATAATGGGGCATAATTTTCGTCCCCATGGCGACTGGTCCAATGGGGAGGATAATTCCCTGGTAACACAACTAGGGAACAGATAAGATGCAGAGCCTGAGAGATGCTCTGTGACACACTGGGACTGAATATGTTGCTGGTAACCTTAATCACAAAAAGAAATACCACAATCTGGAAAAGGCAATTGAGAAAAGTAAAGCTACGGTTAAACTCCATTTCAGGATTTTGTCAGTCTGTATAAGTCACAAAATGCTTTTAGTAAACAGGATCATTCAGTAATGGCGACATTTTGGAGACCTGCACTGTTATTAGATTAATGGGATCTAGAGTGGTTCACTGATTCATAAAATTGGACTACACGTTGGAAAACAGCCCATTAAATGGCACAGCTCAAGCATATACAGTTACCTCAGCTTTAAGCCTCTCAATCTCTGTGTCTTGGTCTTCAAGTTGTGTGCGGAGCTGATTGGCTGCCACCTTCTCGGTCTCCACAATCTGCACCAGGTGGATGTACTTCTGCATAAGAACCTCACGCTCGATGATGATGTCAGAGTAGCTGAGATAAAAACGACAGGGTGACACTTAATTTAATGAGATCTCAGAATATAAACTATAGTCGTTTATGTATGCCTGGGTTCATTTTAAATAAAAACATACTGAGAAATGTTAAAGGGAACACTGGGTATTAAGACCTGTATGGCTTACTATAATATAAATGATGTGTCTTACTCTTACTAGCAGAAAACCTATGAAAGATTTGTGCTTTTTTAAAATTCGTCATCCTCAACTTGTGCTGCTTTTGGTTGTAATTTTGTGATAAGAAGAGGAGAAAAGAATGGGAAGACCCTTATAGACGAATAAAACTTTCTAAAGACCCGTGTCTGTGTTCTCTCCACTTTAGCCATGATGCCTTTGAGGCTTTCAGTAGACCATAGCTACTGAAAGAGCTTACAAATGATGTAAACATGCCGACCCTTGTCATGATGACGCAGCCACTGAAGGAGTTTCTTAGCGTGTATTTCACTGGATGTCCAGGTGCAGGTGCTTTGTGGGGAAAATCAATGGTACAGCATATGGTTTAAGCCTTATATCCATTTCCAACTGTAAGCTCTTTCCATAGCTGTGGTCATTGTATCAGTATTTTATTTTCCGAGTTGTTGCAGTAAATATAGTGTAGCTCAGTGCCAGCAGCTTACAAGTGCAACCATTCTACGTAATCAAAATAATGGATCCAAAATATGGATTTTTTTTTTACAATAAACCACAATTATCAGAATCAGAATAAGCTTTATTGCCAGGTATTATCAACATACCCTGTAATACTCACAGGTTGCTTCACTGAAATAATTGATCAAATAATATCAACAAGTTTGTACTTGATCTCTCACTGTAAGTGCTGTTGTTGGGCTTCCTCTAATCTTATGTTCAGTGTAACTCATAGAGTCCTGTACAGTGACCACAGACAAGAGGATAAGAATGGACGCTCATTTGTCAAGCTTGATGAGGATATTGTCAAAAGGTAAACTGAGATGTCAACAAAATTCTAATGAATATCAATGCAAATTATAATACATATATTCAATCATAGATGCAAAACTGTTATTGGCTAATTTTATATCAATTACTTTCCCCCAGTCTTCAAATACTCCAGTGTCTGAATTGCAAGCCCTTAGTTGAAGAAAATGTAAGTAGTACTCAAAGAAGTGACCTCGTCCCACCGGCTCCCCCTTGGTCAGTAGCCACTCTACTTCTGCCACAGATTTGCAGGCCGACCTGCAGCACTCCAACCCTCCACCTCTTTGGCTGCAGTGGGTTCCTTTTTCCCCATCAGGTACACCGTTCTCCTCAGTCACACCAGTATCGCTCAGTCTTTGACGCAGCAGCTGTGCCCAGGTCTCCAGAACCTGCGATGACGCTCAGCTCCATCGGCCCTCCATCTGCGCCTTCGGATCCACCAGCTCTGTCTTTATCGGTCGGCCCCCAAATGTCAGCAGCCACACCATCTACATCTTGGCTCCTCCTTCCCTCTTCTCTGCTGTGTGTTGACAGCACTGTGATACTCTGGGTCTGTGTCATGTTCCAAACACCATCTAAGCCACCAGGGCATCATCATCATCCTCCATCAGCATCCCTGCGCCAAATCCTGCCATCATTCCTGCACTTTTGTCTCTCACCATCCGTACGCCATCTCCTCGTCCACCTCCAAAACCCCCTCCATCCCTCTGTTCTGTTGCTTGAACTTGAACATCTTCAGTCTTTGCACACATACAGCACTGCCATAGCATTTCACCCTTTTTTTTATTTATTATAATGTTTTTTGTATAATGTATTAAAATGTACTTGATTATGTTTGTACTAATACAAATATACTATAAACATACTTGTATTTCAAGTGCATTTGTAATACATTTAATAGTATGTTTATTTTTCAACAGGTTATATATGCTGCTGTACTTTTTTAATGTACTCTAAATATTTGTAAAGTACACAACAGTATGTAATACATTAAAGTTTTCTAGATATCAAAGTGTGTATGTATGTGTATATACTGAAAAAAACAGCTTTATAATATACTATTAGTGTAACACTAATGCATTTCTAGTGGGCTGAAATACAATTGAAATGTACTTGAAGCATATTAAAATGATGCTTCAAATATACTCTGTACTGTATAACTGTAGCTCCTGAAGTATTATTTTAAATACACTTAAATTGCACTAAATATACTTAAAGTGGGTCCATTTTAACACAATTTCAATATATTAAATGTATTGCAAATAGATTAAAATTTAAACTAACTTAAACATATTGTTTCAAAATAATACATTTAATATGCACTTAGTATAGTATAATTTAAATATATTAAATGTGTCTGAAAAAGTGCAATTTAAATATATTTCTTTTTCACCTGGGTAAGACTTTAACCCAGGGTTCCCTTTCAAAGCTTTTTAAAGGGCCACTGAAGTGCTTTGAAACATGCAACGTTATTTTATGTGTTGACATCATTTCAACTGAAATTGGAATACAGGCAGGGCATATCAAGCAGTCCTGCCTCTATTTTCAAATAGCCAATAGTGTTTTGTTTATATCACAGTTTGGGCCAGAGCCATTGAGCTCAGTAAAGCTGCATGTGACAGCATATAACAGCCACAATCTCTTCCATATGGCTATAAAATATAGCATTCTGTGTAGAATTCAAATGGATCTGATACGTTTTATGGTCCGCTCCATGCTATCTTTTCTCTGGACCGGAGCAGAGTGTGTGCATGCTGTGTGAAACAGGGTTAAACCAGACTTCTTTCGTCCCAAAGGAAAGCATATTTACACTGTCTGAATCGTTCCCTGTTCCCTATATAGTGCACTACATGCCATTCACGGTAAAGAAAATACAAATTCTGTGAACAAGTGACCGACTACAGGTGCAGCTTCAGCGTCTATTTATACTGTAGGGGGCAGGATGCATCAGATTCTAGAGAGCATTTGATTGGACAGAAAGTTTGATAAGAAGCTGAAGTGCAGGGTGATGTCATCAAAATCACTGATCCATATTGGCAGAAGTGAGAGACTGTATATTTTAAAGTAAATGTGAATGTTGTCTAGCTTATACAGTAGATTAAGGCAAACATATTCTTACTAAAAGCTAAAAAACTTTATTCTGATTTCATGGGGACTTTAAAAATACCACATATGCATATTTTAAAAAATGTAGCTGAAATATTTGAAAGGCTATTAAAATTATCAGGATGGCAAGTATAAATATAGTAATGGTGCACGTTGTCTTTATGTATTGTCCGTGTTTTTTTTCCAGTTGCATTTAAGTGAACAATGTCGACTTGTTTGACTGAAGTCCAGTGTGTATTGTCCAGATGTTCACAGGCACATCTGCTCATGGGTAACCCAATAATCCGCTAGATTCAGCCGATCTCCCCAGTGACGCAATACAAATGTACACTGCGGCTTGAGAATAAATCTGTATAAGGAGTATAAATCTCTGGAGTGTCAGCATGTGAGTGCCTTAAATCTCTGTGGGTTTGTGTGTCTGCAGAATATTATGTGTGTGTCTCTGTGCGTAAGTTGCTAACAACAACAAACCATTGTCATAACATCATAAATTAGGTTTTTTGTTTAAGATGAAGTATATAATTATTTCAATGTTAAAATACTTTTACAAGTATAAATAATCCATTTGTAAGATTGATTTAGCCAAAAAGTGTAAACACTAAGGTTTTTCAAAACATGTTTGTTTGAGCATGTAAAAAAAAACTTGCTATGGTGTCAAGTGCAAAAAACTGATTTCAACTCAGGATCCCTTTCTTTCCTTTTATGCATTTCACCACCTTCTAGCTTGTTTCCTAAGGTAGCTTTCTAATAAACCTGGCATTGTATACTTTGAATTTTGTTGGCTCTGTGACGAAGTCGCATTGGATAAAAGCATTTGCATAAATGTAATGTATATTTCAAAAGAAAACTGCACCATTAGACTTAGTCACAAGTTATTGTTAACAATTACAATATTGCCAAATAGAGCAATAAATAATATGGAAAATGAATAAGCTTAAGAAAGAGAGAGGAAAAGAAAGGACATAAAGGGTAATAAAATTAAATCAAATTAAATAATAAAATAAAATAAAATAAAATAACTTTCTACACAGAAAAAAAAAAATCCAATTCAGAAATTGCTTAATCCCAGCATACTAAAAAACAATCCAAAGAAAAAAATAATAAGAAGAAAAAAATGATCCCAGTATACTAAAAGAAAGCTGTACCACTAGACTTGAATACATGCATAATGAACAATTAAGTTGCTGAAAAGTTTTAAGTTGCTAAAAATTCTTATCTAGCCTAGGGCACCAAGCAAGAAAGGGCTGATAAATCTTCCAAAACCAAAAAATAGGTACATGATGCTCCTGGCAACAGTGTTTCCACAGTCAGAAATTACAGTTTAATATTCAGTCTTGCTCTAAGGCAGATCTGTGATACAACACATAAAGCAGTTTAAGCTTTCTTTTGAGATTTGTCTCCTGGAGATGAGATGTATAAAACATGACTGCGAAGTTTGATCTTAGGCTGCATGTCTGAGCACCAGGGAGAGGAGGACAACAGTGCTGTCAACCTCAGTGCGGCTTATTTGTTGCTGTGCTGCTCTGCAGTGACAGGGATAAATGCACAATGCGCTTGACTTAACCCGCTCTGATATGTCTCTTTCTTATTATGATGATTTTATTCTTTCAGCCTGAGAGTAAAGCTTCTTTAGCGCTGCTAAATATTATCCTTGACTGAGCAGGATTCAAAAAACAAACATACACAAAGCCACACTACCTGGCCTGCTGGATGGCCTCCACCCATTCATCACAGTCTGACTCCTCCTCTGTCCGCAGTTCCAGAGGCTTCTGTCCATCATGCCCGAAGACGACGAGGAAATAGTGCTGAAGAGACAGACAGATAGAAAATTAGAAGTTTGCAGAACTTCAAGCCTGTGTATGTGTGTTGAACCTAACTTCAAACTTCCTACAGACACTTTCCACGAATAGTGTACTTTAGGATGTCCATTTTTCACAAGTTGGTATGATTCTTCATGAAATGTCTACATCATACTTTGTTTAAAATACCTTCGTTCACAGCAAGCCCTTTGGGTGCATGTCTCTTTAAATGATAATGAGCTACTGCTCACCCTGCCCCTCTCTTCTGTTTTCTTTCTATGTTCACTTTTACATCTGACTACAAAACACCTGCATTGCTTATGAGACATTGTTGTCACTACAGTTGCTTGAGTGCAGAGAAAATGGGTGTCTTTTGTGGGCAGGGCTTGAGCAATATGATGTCATACTGCTCAGAAAATCAAAACAGCTTGATAATTGAGACTGTGTAGGTTTTTGGGGGATTTAAAAATGGCAAAAAATTGCTTTCACACACTGCTAAGACATATTTATATCCAACACAATGTAAAAGTGAATTTTGCATCCAATGTCATCTTTAAAGGGGACCTATTATGCAAAAACTTTTAGAAGGTGTTTAAACACAGTTGTGTGGCTGCAGTGTGTGAACAACCGGCTGATAATGGTAAAAATCCACCCACTCATTTTTTTATAGTCCCAATAAATCATAAACAATATTTTTGAACACACAATTCTAGATTTCTCCCTATGTACATAGACTCCCTTCATCTGAGCCGCTGAGGACAGGACACAGTGGTTAAATTTCATTTTCAAAAGCAATGTCACAGAAAAAAATCTGTAAAGTCCCCTATATGTTTAGGAATCAATAGCAACACTTTGTATGCAAACATCAGCTCCAGACAAAGTAAGTGAAAGAGCTTCTTGGCACACTGTAAGGCTAATGTTGCTAAAGCTACATGTCTCTGCATGTTTTCACTGATGCTGCCTTTATATGCTTACCTGAATGATCATAAATAGGAATTTAGTAGTTAAAAATTACATATGAAAGCGATGTGAAGTTGACCACTTGAATTTGTCGAGCTCATAATCAGAAATTTGTGATAGCACGTGATGGCACGCATGAACACACATTTATTATGCACAGTACATTCAGATGATTGACTTTTAAACTGATTCCGATTCAAACATATAAAGGCTGAAAAACGCTACAGGGAGTTTCTTTATTTTTAGTGCATAAGATTGTCCTGTTCTGTTTATTTTTTCTGGCTCCTGAAGCTCCACCCTCTTCTGAAAAGGGGGCGGGGAGAAACAGCTTATTTGCATTTAAAGGGACAAACACAAAAACGGGCTCATACCCTAAAGTGGCAATTTTAACAAGCTATAAAAATGATATGGGTATTTTGAGCTAAAACCTGACATACACACTGGGGACATTAGAGACTTATTTTATATCTTGTAAAAAGGGGCATAGGTCACCTTTAAAGCATTACAGGCCTTTTTTTGTAAAGACGTGCTTAGTAAAATAGCTGCATGAAAAGCATCAAAATTAGTTCATTTCGGTCTGTCTCACGTCACATCTTAATTTTCTCAACTGTCTTCAATTAAAATCAAACAATGTTACCATTTTTACATAATCTGTTGAATCTATTTAATAATTTTAAATTATTATCTAATTTTATTTACTAAAAAATGACACTAAAAAATTTCCCCACATTTTTCTCAAAACCCTCTCAGCTGTTTTTTGTCCAATTGAAAAAATATATTACATTCCTTAAGATTGTGACACTCATGAACACTCACAAAATTCAGAGTTTTACCACAAACTGCAGTATTCAATGCATGTCACAATCAACCTTCAAAGAAAAAAATAATTTAATCATTCTATTTAATTTTGGAAAATCAGAATTAAGGGAAAAAACAAGAATACAAATTTGTTGAAAAAGAAAAACAATCCAGGCTTTTCTGAGTTTTTGTAAGGCATTGTTTTGTTCCTTACTTGTCTAAGGCACCTAAAATATAAAGATTAGAAATGTTTTTTGAAAAAAAATAAAAATAAATAAAATACCAGCCTAAATACTGTAAAAGGCCTTGATATTCCTATCAGAGCACCTGTTCTGTATTAAAAACTCATAGAAACATCAAGCAACACTGACAACACACAGATGCTGACAAACTCTGAAATAAAACAGCATTATGAGAGTCAGAGCACTGTGTGGCTTGAGGCCATCTGCAAGGCAAATAAACACACACAGCCACTTAACAGCAGGTGCGAGAGGAGTTGAATCAGCTATTGTCATAATGACCTGAGGGAAAATGCATGGTGTGAGCTGGTTAGCATGTATGCTTTCATAGTGACATTCATAAGCAGCTTCACAGTATCACATGCATTTTATTTTAAGTTTTGTGTTGTTTCCTAGAGTTACACTCAAGTATAGCAAGTAGAATCAATAATAAGAAAAATTAAGTAGATAAAGAAATGAGGGAGAGCATAAACAAAAGATACAATGTAACTAAAATAAATAAACAAATAAATGAAAAAACTGAATAGAATAAAAAAAAATTATTTTATAAGTTTCAATATAATATCATTTAGTCAGACAATAATTCAGAGAGTGACACACGTGTGTAACAAATTATTGTACATCTAGTTATAAACAACATCATTAAAATTAAATGCAAATAGATATTTGTTTATATAGGGGAATGAAGTGTTACTGCAATCCCTGCATAACCATAAAAACTGGTGCTGCTTCAAAGACATTATTAATGAAATATCAACTGCATCAAGGCAGCCAAACTTGAGCATTACTAACCACAGTTTGACATGTACTTAAAAAAAGAATTGTGGCTTGGCCGGTGAAAATCACTTGCGAAAAAACACTCTAGCAGCATTTAACTGACACTGAAAGAAAGCAATCACAGTCTAAATGCATGAAAGCTGATTATTTCCATCCCTTGGTGGCTAAATTAGCATACACTTAGAATCCAGTGGGAAATAAGTCTCAGATATATAAATAAATGCAACTAGTTTCTATAATTTCATAAGGCATCGTTATGCATATAAATGCAATCTGCTAATTCAAAGGTTGAGGGGTCGGAAAGCAGAACATATTGTGTTTGTTTGTGTATCTGACGCGTGCATTTCTTTCACATCTGCAGCCGACACTAATAAAACCATCTACTTCAGCTGGTCATGCAACAGTAAACACAGCGAGCTCCACTCATTGCTCTTTGAGTCATCGCTAGATTCGCGAGAAGGAGACAAAATACAGTGCAGACATTTGAGTCAGTTTGTGACAGCCATGTACTGTATATGTCAGAGATAGAAAGAACTGTTTGTGCATATGCACCCAGTATATGTACAGTATGCTCACATATAAAACCACACAACTGCAGTTGAAGTCAAGTTCAAGGGATTAAGCATTCAGTGTTTTTTAGCACAGACAGGCATGAGAGGCCTTATGTAACCCTCCCTAGATCTATTTACAGTCTCTCAGGCTAGCTGCCTCTCTGGACACCCTCCTGCACTCCTCTCTGGGCGTTTAACTTGCATGTAAACAGAAGGACAAAATCAGCACCAGGCATTCCTACATACACAAAGCCATCTCTACACTCTCAGAAAAAAAGGTACAAAACTGTGATTGGGGTGGTACTATTTCAAAAGGTAATCATATGTACACTTAAGGTATTAATTTGTACTTTTAAAGTACTAATATATAGTTTTAGTAGAGCTGGGTAAAAAAAAAAAAAAAATGTATATATATATTTGTAATCGATTTTTATTTTTACGAAACAATATAAAATCTTAAATCCCAAGAACGTATTAGTGTAGCCTGTTTTCCGATAATGAACAAACATTTTAGCGTGTCTTCCATTCAATAAATCGCAATAAGCTTTGAGCTTTGTTACTTTTGGAGTGACAGGTCACTGTAGCACAGGGGAATGCACACGGGAATTAATCTCCTCTGCTTTAATACCAGTTACAGCACAAAATAAACATACATGAACGTCCGAAGGTATGCTAAAAGAAAGAGTACAACTTACCGAAATCCACATCCTGTCTCATGTAATCGCTCAATCGGTGTTTCAACCACTGAAAGACGTCAATTGGTTGACTGGTTGAATCATGAAATTTGGCATTTACTGTACCTGATATATATTCAAAATAATCAAAATCGAAAGGAAATGAATCAGAAATCGAAATGAATCACAAGTTTGTGAATACATTTTTTCATACGTTTTTTACTAGTGGGAGTGGGACACTATAGTTCATAATGTAAGTGAGGATAGCAAAATAAAGAAAAATTCTTCATACAGTGGTCTACCAGTAAAATTGCTAAAAATTTGTGACCAAAAATTATTCAGACACTTTGACCTGACCATCTTTTGCTAAAGTGTTTTTTCTTTTATTGCTAATGTGATCTTTCTACACCACAGACTGAACAAAATTAAGCCTTGCTTGGTAAATGGTCAACAAAGTATTGATAGTTATGTAAATATTGTCATACTAACAGTTGTCTGAATGTTGTAAACCATTATATAACTTTCTATCAAAATTATCTGATATTATCAAGATGAATTTGTTCTGACACAGTTCTTGTCATATATTATTACATTTTCTAAACTATAGCCTAATATACTGTGATAATGTGAGAAATGTTGAAGGTGTCTGAATACATTTATGTAAGCTAATGGTAAACCTATTATAACTTTTCTTTGCAAGTAGCATTGATTGGAACACAATGGAAGTCAGTAGTTACCAGCAACTATTTGGTTACTAGCATTCTTCAAAATATCTTTTGTTTTCAACAGAAGAAATAAACTCATACAGGTTTGAGGGTGAGGGTGAGTAAATGATGACAAAATGTTTATTTAAAGGAACTATTCCTTTAAATATTTAAATCCATCTGCAGCATCCAGCGGATCTACTACAACCAGCCATTGAGTTTCTCTGAAACCCTCCACCTCCCCAGCTCCACCTGTATAAATCTTGCTATAGGTTATTATATATGATATTTGAATATATTGCTCATTGTTAGTTCATGTTAAAGCGGTCATATGATGCGATTTCATGTTTTCCTTTGTCTTTAGAGTGTTACTGTTCGTGCATATACAAGATCTGTAAAGTCGCAAAGATTAAAGTCTCAAACCCAAAGAGATATCCGACCAAATGTATTCACAAAGAAAGAAGGCGTAACTTATTCTCGCTCTAGTACTGTTGCAGCTGCCATTTTGTGTAGACACTGTTTTGTTGCGAAAACAAATCTACTTTCTTTGAGCTTTCAAAAGAGGATGCAACTAGAAATCAGTGGTTAAACACAGTTCCAGAACAGTACAACCCAAATATTTGAGTGTATGCAGCGCATTAGAGGATCGTTTCCTGAATCTGGTGGAGTTTGCTGTCCTTCTAACTTTGCAAGGGCAATCTGGCGCTTCTGACTCACAGCCTGTAAGTATGTTTTCATATTTAAAGAATTTGCTACGGACTATGTAAACACAAGTTTTGAGCCATGTAGATATTGTTTGCCATTTCTATGATCACAAATCATAACATGGTTTTATGTTTACATAGTATTGTCCCCGCGGTGCAGTGCGACGCAATGCGTAAAAAGACAGTATAAGTAATTAGAATCAGTAATTACGTCCCCACTGAATGCAAAAAATGCCTCATTTATGATGGGTTTTATATTCTTTGTTTCGACTCACTGAGACACAGCTTTAAAATATGGTAAGGGGTGTAACATTTCCATCACACGAGGTATGAGGTATTCGGCCAATCACAAGACACTGGATAGCTAGCTTTGTGCTTTTCAGATAAGCTTTGTAAAAATCTACGCATTTCAGAAAGGCAGGGCAGAGAGGAGCAATAATAATGTATAGTATGTGAAAAATAATGTGTTTTTTGAACCTCAAACCATGTAAACACATTGCATTACACCAAAGAAAAAAAAAGTTATTTTTAGCAATGACATATGGCCCTTTTAATTGATATAGTTAACTGATGCTAACCTTATTGTGCCAAAGTGTTGCTAAATGTTTAAAACAACTACAATATTGTGCAGCACCCAGAGGCTTTTTTCAAGCAACAGACTAAAGAGCAGCATTGGTGATAGGATGAGATAAAAACAATGTCAAAACAAATACACAGACATCAGAGTTAATACTGAACACAATATTACATCTCTGCAATCATAAGCCCTGGAGTAATCTTTTAAATGGTCTATTGCAAGGCTCTAGTGTGTACTGATATTTCCTGCGATAACGGGAAGCAAGCAATTTGCTCAAACTTGTAACACATAAAATTCTTACTAAAGAAAACAATCAGATTTTACACAAAAAGAACATTCAAAAAGAAGATCAACTTCTATAAATGAAAAATGGCCTGACAACACAAGATCATATAAAATCAACAGAAGTGACCCTGGACAACAAAACCAGTCATAAGGGTACATTTTTTGAAACTGAGATGTATACATCATCATCAATAAATAAGCTTTCCATTAATGCATGGTTTGTTTGAAAATCTGGAATCTAGGGGTGCAAAAAAATAAATAAAACACTGCGAAAATTGCCTTTAAAGTTGTCCAAATTAAGTTCTTAGCATATTACTAATCAAAACTTAAGTTTTAATATATTCTCTGTAGTAAAATTACAAAATATCTTCATGGAACATCCTAATGATTATGGCTTAAAAAAAATCAAAAATGTTGACACATGCAATGTATTTTTGGTTTTGCTACAAATAAATCCCTGCTATTTTGTGGTCCAGGGTCACATATGATAATAGGATAGCCGGATAACGAGTCTATATACTATATATGTATTGAAAAAACACTAAAAACTATCCAAAATATGCTATTTTAAAAACCAGACAAAGCAGGAAAACCACATCAGAAGTAGCCCACACTGATGCTGACCTAGTAAACTAAATCATCAGTGCTCTGCCCCTTTACACGCCTGAGCTCCTTTCAATGCGGGTGAGAATGGACCGGTGACCTCTCCACTCACAAGCAGTTATGTCGGTCTTTTCCCCTGGAATGGCTTGACTGAAATACTTCCTAACCTATTTCCTCACACAAGTCATATATTCACAAGGCCGTGCCCCAGAGCACTGAATTATATGAAGAGTGTCTATTCTGGGCTGAGCGCTTATATGGAAGAGGTACACACAGGACGCTCTTGTTCTACTCACAGGAGGCACTGAACTATGCCGCCACATTAGTGCCCAAGGCCAACACACACCAACAGGCCTGGTGTGCAGGGTAAAGGCCTGGCCCAACACCTCCACATTAAGTCACCGAACCCTCCACCAATACGCAAATGCATCGCTGCATGTATCCCCAATAGTAATTTTGCTCTGGAAATCTGCCAAGCCCACAGAAGGGAAAAGCAGAGCGGGTGGGTGAGAGAGACAGAACATCTTGCATAACATTTCTTAACAAGTGTCAAGCATATTTTTAAACCGTCACTTCACCTAACAAATCCCGTTGCCATGACAACGCAGTGCTCTGCGCAAGAGTGGCGCTCAATAATGCTTTTTGCTCTGAATTCATTACTACGGCTTTATTCGTTCAGTGCTTTGCCGATCTTCATTTAAAGTTCCTCATCTATTAGGCTGACAGGAGAGTGTTATGAATACATTTGGCCTGCGTTTAGCGAATCATATTTGCCATGATCTTGGCGTCGTAAATGACAATAATATGTTGAAAAAAAAACAGCCTAAGGTGATTTTTGATGGTTTGATCTGGTTTAAACAGTTTTAGCCTGTCAGCCAGCTGGTTTTCCAACAAGGCATTTCCATGACAAACAGAGATTGATCGGGCCTATATGAAAAATAATGGTTGTTTTTTGTCATTCAAGGTTCCATGGAGAACTTTTAACATCAAAATGTTCTCGCACCAAGAAAATAAGAACACATCACTGAAAGGTGAAGAACTAAAAATGGTTCTTCTTGGCATCACTGCAAAACACACTTTTGGATGAGTAATTCTTAAAAATAAAGGTTCTTTATTGGCATCTGTGGTCCCATTAAGAATCTTTAACATCCATTGAAATTTTCCATTCCACAAAAGTTTCTTGAGATTTTTTAAATGTTCTTCACACTAGGGCTTCGATTAAGAATTGTTCACTGAAAGCTTCTTTTAGTCAGCGGCTTTATTTAAAGTGCCCCTATTATGCTATTTCAAATTTCCTAATAATGTTTTGTATGGAAGTCTGTTTCTGGCACTGAATCAAAAATAATAATACAAACATAAATTATTGCGACTTTTTATCTCACAATTCAGATGTTTTTTCTCTGAGTTGCATGATACAAACTCGCAATTTCGACTTTTTTTCAAAATTGTGAGATATAAACTCATAATTGCGAGAAATAATGTCAGAATTGCGAAATAAAAACTTAGAATTGAGAGAAATAAAGTCAGATTTCAAGATAAAAAACTCACAATTTTGACTTTTTTTCCTCAGAATTGTGATATAAACTCACAATTGCGACAAATGAAGTCAGAATTGCAAGATAAAAACTCACAATTGTGAGTAATAAAGTCAGTATTGCGAGATAACTTTTTTCACACAATTTTGTGAGAATTACGGAATTCTGAGAAAAAAAGTCAAAACTGTGTTTATTCTTTAGAACTGCGAATTTATATCTCACAATTCTAAAAAAAAAAAAGAAGAAAAAAAAAGATCATTTATTCCCTGAGAGGAAATTGTTATTTGGCTCACCTTTTGCAAATCATACTTGGCATTCTCTCAGCACATGTTGAAAAGTAAACAACGCACAAATAAACAATGGGATTTTTGCTGGTTTGATCTGGTTTAAACACTTTTAGCCTGTCAACCAGACAGTTTTCCAATCTGACAAGCACTCAAACCCACTATAAAACCAGTGAAACAGAGTAGACTGAGCTTATTTAGGTTGGGAGATTACCCATATTTTTTGGAACCTTTATTTTTAAGGGTGTAGGGTGGTTCACTTTCACTTCCTTTCATATATTTGTTTAGATTAGCAGAACTTGTCCGTTTTATGCATTTCTCTCATTGGAGGAAGGAAGAAGGGATGTCAGCTTTGCTGTTGGTTTTCCAGGAAAAGTGTTGATGTTCGCTGTCTGGATGAAATGGATTACACTTTCTGCTCTCACTCCTGCTGGGTGCTTACTGATACTGTTTACAATCATGCAGTTTAGCTGTCTGCAGTTATCTTTACAGCTACAGCCAGATATAAAGCAATCAATCACAAAGCAATATTTTCTACTGTCATAATACACCTTCGTGGTAAGTTTATGACAGGCGGATGCCAGTAAAAGATACAGAGCAGGTCCTGCTTTTTCTCAGGATGACAGTGCATTATTTTTCAAGCTTTCAGTCAAGTTTTTATGGAATCTATTGTAATATCCCACCTCAGTTATTTCTTGACATGCACATAATATTTAACACAGAGAATAAAGTGGCCTGTCAATAATATTTGCCTTGGATGTTAGAGTTTTAAAGAAATTACTTAAGGCTGGAATACACTACATGATTTTTGTCCTGATTTGCAGTCTGGATAAGTCAACACTATAGCTTCCAAAAGTCAGAGCCAGTCTGGAGATTTTACGCAGTTGGAGTTGAGACAGAAAAGCGCACAGGGTACAGATTTTTTAGTCTCAGACTATAGTTCTGTCCTGCATACAGATATTAAACTTTCATATTTTGAATCATTTGAAAACACTTATTGTTTTCATTTGCCATGCATTTCCTAGTAATGAGCTGCATGTTTCTATGCTATTTTGTGTGTGTGTGTGTGTGTGTGTGTGTGTGTGTGTGTGTGTGTGTTCAAAATGACTTGAAAGTGTGATTCCCAGGGGTTTTTCTTTCCGTAACGATCTACAAAGTCACCTAGTGTTTTAAAATCTGTTCAGATTTTAACAGTTGCATAGGCTGTTCCAACCTTTACCAACAGCATAGACCAGCCTATGCGAACTTACTATGCTGGTCTTTCAGCCTAGCCATGCTGTTTAGACTGGTATTTTTGGTGGGTTTAGAGGCCACTTGACTGGCAAACTAAAGTATGTGAGCGGTGCGTAGTGAACCCGAAGCTCAACTTTGTTTTGAGAGAGATGTGAATATTTTGAAAGTGTTGTCTTTCTTTGAGACCATACCACATATATACAAAATGTAACACAAATTTACAGGCCAATATTAATGTTTCAGTAAGCAAGACTCCAAATACTGTTTTACAAAAATATAATACAAACAAACAAACATATTAAAAGAACTTAACATTCTAGGTGCAAATTTTGCTGTTGAGCAAACATGAAATGTGGTTTCTATCACTGTTGAGCGTGGAACGGGAAATGGAAAACCCAGAGTGTGGCTGGAGTGGAGTGATTACAGAACACTTTCAGCGAGAGGAGAAATTGCTGTCACTCCACTTCACTCATACATTCTGCAAAAAAACACCTTAGGCTGGTTTAAGCTGTTATTTTTGGCAGGGTTTTGGCAGTAGGAGCATCAAGCTCCTAGACCCTGTCTCTGATCTGTGCCTCCACATGAGGAATTACACCACACAAAGATAAGATGGAAATAATAAATAGTTTAGTGTTTTCCTACTGATCACATTATCAATACAGACTATGGGAATCTCTGATAGTAGTAAGTACCAGTGCTCAGTATGTGAGCAGGTAAACTATGGTTAAAGGGATAGCTCACTCAAAAATTTAAATTCTGTCATTAATTACTCACCATCATGTCGTTCCAAACCAGTAAGACCTTTGTTCATCTTCAGAACACAAATTAGGATATTTGATGAAATCCAAGAGACCCTGCAAAGACAGCAATGCAACTAAAACTAAAACTGACACAGAAGAGAAGATATTGTTGAATAAAGTCATTATTTTTGTCGTCTTTGCGTACAAAAAGTATTCTCATAGCTTCACATGGACTATTTTAATGTCCTACTAGCTTTATGGGCCATGAACCTGTCAGTTGTGTTGCTGTCTATGCAGGGTCAGAAAGCTCTTGGATTTCATCTTAAATTGGGTTCTGAAGATAAGCAAAGGTCTTACGGGTTTGGAACAACATGAGGGTGAGTCAGAGACAGAACTTTTATTTTTGGGTTATCTAACCCTTTAATATCTATTCTGTGCCACCTTTCAATTTTATCTATCAATCTATAGACAACAATATATATAGACAAATGGCATCAAGTACATTTATATAAATGGTATATAAATAATACCATTACAAACATTTTTGCAACCTTTGAGCACCAGGAGCAACATATAACATCCAATATCTGACATTTGAAAATAGATTTAAAAATAAAATACTTGGCAGTGATTGGGAATTAGAAAAAATTTACAAATGATGAAGTATTCATGAATCTTTTTCCATTTGATTAATGTCTAGCACTTACACTCTTATGACTTATTATGGGAAAGTAAGAATGACAAGTGTTATAAGAGTGTTGATTATGTGGAAGAATGTGTGGATTGGATTGATTTTTACTTGCCACTTATATCTACAAGTATTACAAGTAAAATCACTTTAATGTTATCACTTCAACTTAAAGTTGAAGTGTGCAATTTCTGTGCCACCATTTGGATTTGCTAAAAAATAAAGACGTTATAATGATGATGAATGAACCACTAAGACTACGTTCAGGCTGCAAAAAAAAATCAGATTTTTTTGATAAATGTGACCCAGGTTTGTTGTTTGCATGACAGTGTGAAGGGCACAAACTGCATGGAATCTGATCTTTTACAATCTTTTAAGATCTGAGCCACTTCAATATGTGGTTCTAAATCCGATACAGGTCGGATGTTTCGCAGTGCGGCCTCAGTCTGAACAGTAAGATCGGAATTCATTCGACTTTTACGTCATTACGTCTTAGGGGCCGTTCACGTCGCGTCTTTTGCGTGCCGAAGTTCGTTATTTCCGATGTAGACACAAGGTATGCACGCTCATAATGGAAGTGAGGCGGACAGCTTCATCCTTCCCTGTAACAACATTGAAAGCTCAGCCAAGATGAATGAACATCTGATCATAGCTGTTACAGGGATAACCATTTTTAAATAAATGTAGTAGCAGAGCTACTGCAAGTGATGTTTAGTGCTGGAAATCCATTTATCCTTTGCTCCAACTTCCGTGTCTTCATGGAGAGCGCAGACGCCACGGGAGCGCAAGCTACAGAGTGCTTTGAAAAGAAGGAGAAAGTTTTCCACGCGTTTTAGGCACGACGTGAACGGACCCTTACGTTACTTCTATTGTGAGCATGCGTTTCAGTTCAGGCCCATGACAAATTCACACAGGAATCGGATATGGGCCACATTTTTAAAAACAATGTGAACAGGCAAACAAAAAATCAGATCTGAGCAGAAAATCGGAATTGAGCAGTCTGAACATAGCCTAAGATGATGATTGTATCATGTGGTCAATACATAAGACTGTTTGTCTTCAGTGCAGCACTGCAACCTTTTATGCAACAGGAGTTTTTCTAAATATAACTAAATATAATCATCACTTTTTACATGACTAAAGGGTTAAAATTTTGCCATGAATCACATACCCCAATGCCATTCCAAACTTCATTCTGTAAAAGCTTTGTTCAGCTTCGGAACACAATTTAAAATATTTTGGATGAAAACCAGGAGCTTTGTGGCTGTCCCATTGACATTGAAAGTATGAAAGACGTCATCAAAATAGTCCATCTGCCATCAGTGGTTCAACCATAATTTTATTTTTTACGCTAAGAAAACAAAAATAACGACTTTATTCATTAATTCTTCACATCAATGTAGCGTCATTTTGGAGAGTATCCCCTGAATGCAAACAGCGTACGCTGTTCTCTGTCAGCCGCAGCACACAGATACACTTTCTATGTTCATTTACACTTTGATTCAAACAAAAATAGTTTATCTGCGTGACGCAGCTAACAGAGAACAACATATGCTGTTTGCGTCCAGTGGATACTCTCCAAAATGGCACTACAGTGACAAGGAGAAGACGAATTGTTGAATAAAGCCATTGTTTTTGTTTTCTTTGTGTACAAAAAGTATTCTCGTAGCTTTGTAAAATTATGCTTGAACTACTGATGGCAGATGGACTATTTTGACAACGTCTTTCAAATTTTTTTGGGCCTTGACAGTGCTATTTACTTGCCAGTCAATGGGACAGCCACAAAGCTCCCGGTTTTCATCCATTTAATATCTTAAATTGTGTTCCAAAGATGAACAAAGCTTTTACATGTTTGGAACAACACAGGGGTTAGTAATTAATGACAAAATGTTTATTTTGGGGTGGAGTAACCATTTAAGTTATCTTGAAGGGCTGTTATAGTAAAAACACAGTACAGTTTTTGAGAGAGTTCATATGTACTGCTCATTTCATATGCAATGATGTTAGCCAATCAGAGCAGTCGGCATTTACATTGAAGTCTCACAGCAGACACGCCCTTTCCAAATCCGAGGATTTGAAAGAAAATGTCCAAAATTCTAAATGATCTAAATTATGACTGTTTTTAGAAAAAAACAACAAGATACTAATAAGATTATAAGGGCACCTCAGGAAACACAATAAAATAATTTAAAACATGCATTTCATGACCCCTTTAACAAAAAAGCTAATTCGATTCTCAATAACGCAAAGCAACAAAACAGCAGGCTTCACATCCCAAAACAATATTTTTTTTCACGAGGACCTGTCATTATAATGCTCCCAATCTAGAGTTTATTCCTGAGGCCAATTATCAAAGCTGAACAGCTGGGAATACGTTTCTCCATCTCTCCTCTTAATCTAGTAAAAATAAACATCTTGAGCTGGAAGATTTCCTCACAAAACGTTTTGGTAATGAGGAACACAGGGACGAAAGACTTTCACTGAGAAGCTACTGTAGTTTAGTGCTGAAATACATCAGCGTAATTGGAAAAGATTCACATTATGTCTGATCTCGTTCTTCCGATGGTAATGGTAATGATAATACTCGAGGCGCCATGGTGGTGGAACTGTCATGGGGCGTGATAGATTTCATACATTAAAAGTGTATGAATTTGTGATCATCTGCTTTTGTGTGAAGATGGATGAGCTTACATAAGATCCCGAAGGAAAAAAAAAAAGGATGGTCATGGTCCTGGAAATAGTCTCTTAAAATGAATAATTAACATGAGCTGTTCAATAATAGCAGCTGCTTCACTGTAGACATACTGAAATGTAGGTGCAAATTCAAATAAATACTACTTTATTTACTGACACCAGACTCATGTTAAAGTGTCTGGACCAATTCAAACATTGCCCCCTTTTCTTAGTAGTACCTTTGAGAACACTTACCCTCTTCCATTCCATTGTGTCTAGACATTTCTATGTCTATTCAGTTACAGTTATAAATCTTTACCATCTAATACAACCTGATAAAAAGCACACATGATGTTTTTTGAACACAAGCACACTGTGTCCAGCTGTGTATGATGGCAGCAGCAGAATGACATAACTCCCTCTCGGGTGTGAACAGTAATGAGATGGCCAGCAGTGATTCTTTAATGTTATTAATAACTGCAGTCAGGAGAGCAAATGTGTAATCTAATATCATCATGACGTCAATGGTCATGGCTCAGCATATATTAGGTGGATGGATTGATATTTAGACTGGTGTACAGGTGTGCACACTAGCTATGTTTCAAAACCTAATAAGCTCCCTAATTTCAGAGACAGCATCATAACCTCACAGAAACACCAGGGCTGAGAGAACTGCATCAGTCTACACAGCAGGAAAACTTGACCCTTCGCATGAAGTCTGATTGACAGGTGATCTGACCAATCATAATGTCGAATCTGCCATTTTTGGCAGGATAGTAGACAGGACTTTAACTTAAAAAATTGTGTGTATTGATGCCTTTCTGCCTTTCCTTTTTTAATCAAAAAAGTGCATGATAAAGATATTGTCTCTCAAACGAAAGAGTTGACTCTATACAGCCTTAATGTGTCGTCATATTTTCAAATCTTCTGCCTGTTACTGATATATGTCACTAGGTAACATATTAGCATAATCCCCACTTGTCCACGAAATACGAACACTCTGACCTGCCCACAAACCAACATGTCCTCCAACTTATATGCCCGACGTAAGTTGTTTTCACAAATCCTCAAAATACATCTCCATAGAGCGTATACAACAATATCAGGAACAGGTATCCAATGCATTTATAGGATTATGCGTAGCTCAGTTGGTAGAGTGTTGCACTGCAAAGTGGTGTAATCATACAAACACAGGTTCAATACTGGAAAATGCATACGTTCTCATAGCATGTTTTTTTTTTTTTTTTTTGGAATATGCACTATAAATTATGATTTTGCACTATTTCTGTAAGGGGTAGGTTTAGGGTAAGGTTAGGTGTGGTCATTCATACGAATTACACCTAGTAAAATATGTTTGAATTACCGTGAAAGCGGTGTAAAAACTCATACGTCATTTCATGATGTCAGCGCAACACTGTCATTTTTTTTTTTTACGCCCGCTAAAACGTAAAAATGGGTCATATAAGGTGACAAAAAAAAAAATACAATTTGGTCGTATTTTGTTTAAAGACAGTCTCCCACAAACACTTCCACTAGTTAGTGTTTACTTCATGTTGAGAAGACACTGTGTTCTGTGCTGTGAAAGCAAGTTTGTTTTGTTTTCATTGCTGAAAGATGATGATGTGATGGTGAAATTAAATGAATTTTTTTCATGATACCACAGCAATACAATTCAAACATTTTGTTGTGTGCTCGTCATTTTACAGAGGGCTGCTTCTCTAATCTTAAATGTGGGATTCGCTAAACACTTGAAAGATTAGTCTGTATCTTCTTTATTTGGTCCAACAAGCATCTCCGAACCATAACCTGTAAGTATGATTAATAAGTTATGTGTACGTTTCCTTACAAAAAAAAAAAAAGTTTATACAGATGTGCTACAAAAAAGGGGAGTATACTTTCAGTATTGCTTTATATATGCTTTATATACTTCTCAGAAATATACTTAGAATGACATTTATGTATACTTGACTTATACTTAGAAAAAGTATTTGAGCTATACTTGTGCTCTGAGATTCTGTGTATTCATTGTTATACGCCAGGGGCGCTATAGCACATATTCTGTACAGAATTTCAAAAACACAAGTGAAGAAGAAACCATAGATATGCAAAACTGTGCAACATTATGGAATAAAATGTTGACCCATGAAGAGGTAATAATGACTGTCAACCTTTGGGGTGTTGATCAACTCCATCTAAATTTTTATTATTAAAACGTTGTTTATTTATTTATTTATTTTATTTATGAAACTTACTCACATTCAAGTGTTATAAATTATGTAAATAAAATATATAAATAGAAGCATGCATGAAGCTAGAATAAAATGTTTTTGTTTACAAGCAGATAACCTGTTCTTTCTTTTGATGTTTTGTATTTTCAGATATTCATATAACAAAATATATATAAATTAATTAGTGCTGTCAAACGATTAATCGCGATTAATCACATCCAAAATAAAAGTTTATGTTTACATAATATATATTTGTGTACTGTGTATATTTATTATGTATCCATAAATACAAACACATGCATGTATATATTAAGGAAAAATATTTTAGATTTATATATAAAATATATATATTTCTTTATAATCTAACTTGTATACAGGTATAAATATATATACATATAAATATTTTGTTTTAATATATACATGTATGTGTGTGTATTTATATGTACATAATAAATATACAAAGTAAACACACATATAGTATGTAAACAGAAACTTTTATTTTGGATGCGATTAATCGCGATTAATCGTTTGACAGCCCTAAAATTAATACCTAAATTGGGACATAATGGTAAACTTAAAGTATCATGTAATGTTCAAATTTCAGAGTATACTTGCAGTATAAAGCTACTAAACTAGTAGTTTGCTGAGACTACTTTAAAATGTATTAAAAATAAATACAAAAGTATTAAATTTGTAAACTATCAGTATACCTATAAGTTCACTTAAGTATACTTGCAGTGCAAACTGAAAACGTAGATATAAGCTAGTTGTGTAGTTGTGTAAGTTTACTACTGTTGTACTTAAATGTATTTTTATATACAAAATCGGCCAATTTAGTCCCAAAGAGTATTGAAATGGTACACTTAAAAGTAGATAAAGTATACTTAAACATATACTTGAACTTTACTTAAGTACTTAATAAAATAAACCTGAAGTATACTTCTTTTTGGTAAGGGTTTTCAATTGAGTGCAAGGTTTTTGTGCTATATGTGATGTAAACCTAGTGCAGCTTTGGTTTCCAGGTAAACCACAATATTACTGTCTTACTGAAATACTTCTGTAGTGCACAGATTTCATAACCATTGTGAAGCTGCTGTTTATTTTGCTACACTGGCAGTTATAGAGCAATGCGGGGAGTAAAAAACCCCGGAAGAAAGAGACAAGTGAGTTAGTTAGGCTGGTGCGCGTGTGATACAGTTGTTCTGCATTCTAATTAAAAGTTAAGACACAGAGTGTCTTTTGTCTGTCCTTCTTCAGACATTACAGTTCTGATAATTTGCTGTGAACCCACTATTTACTAAGAATGTGTTGATTAATGTATACGGCCATTGTTCTAATTACTTTGTTATAATAAAGTAACAATAAAGAATCTAGACATATTTTGGTTTAGTTTCACCAGTTAGTCATATTAGCACTTGGCTAAAGTCTCCACCATTATTGTTTTGTGAAGTGTTTACAGTTTAGCAGCTAAACTTTAGTTGTGGGCACGATTCACTTGCATTGTATACGGAAAGACCAATTACAACAGACTTGGCCATCTGGCTTATAAAAGAGGGAGGGGTGTACAGACTTTAAGCTCAAAACTGCTTCGAAGGAATCATTTAATTGCAAAATGATTCTAATGTTAAATGTATATTTTGAGAAAAATACAATGTTTTCTGACCTTTCTCAGACGTGTTTAAACTTGTTGTAGGGGACTCCAACACAATATTAAGACACTTTAAAAGACCATACCTGTTCTTTGACTTAATGTTTCTGGTTTTAGATGTTTTCAGTTATTTTAGCAGTAGCAAAAACAGTCCATTATGCTGCTTGATATTGAAAATGGATATTTGTTATTAGATTTTAATTTATTGTTATAATCATAATCACTGATTTGTAGCATAAGTACAAACTGTAAATAGTTTTACAGTTTACTGTACTTTGTGCTCTGTTTCTTTGAGTTATTTACATATAGTGCTAACAAATCAAAATCTTGCACAGTCACAAGAAATAACTTCTATGCTGAAAAAAGAAGTAAAGTAGAATAAAGTAAATTGTAATAAATATAATAATAATAAATAAATATTTTAGTAAATGTTATAAATAATGATTAGTCATGGTAACACTTTACAATAAGGTGTCATTTGTTTACATTAATTAATTAAAATAACATGAACGAACAATGAACAATACACTTATTACACTATTTATTCATCTTTGTTAATGTTAGTTAATAAAAAATACAGTCGTTTGTTTGTTCATGAAAGTTCACAGTGCATTAACTAATGTTATCAAACACAACTTGTGATTGCAATAACTATTAGTAAATGCTAAAATTAACATTAACAGATCAATAAATGCTGTAGAAGTATTGTTCTTAGTTCTAATAAACCTTATAGTAAAGTGTTACCCATACATTAATATATTATTTGTAAAATATAAATATTGTCAATAAAATATCAGCGTTACATAAAATGAGATCAATTTTCACTTTTTTTTCCAAACTTTGCAAATATCTATAATTAATTTAACAAAAACAGACAAACAAACAAAACACCTAGCTTCTATGTTAGAAAATAAGGCAAATAAACTATGTTTAAAATATACTTGAAAGGGAAAATTCCCTTTGAATGAAGTATAATTTTGCAGCTCACTGGGGTTTGGAGCAGAGATATATCACACAGAAATTTTTTTGCTGGATGTTATTTGCCAGAAAAAGGAGGGAATCATATAATGCTGACTGCTGTAAACTGTTACTAGCAAGAGTCTGGCAAAACAAGCTAGGAGCAACTGTAAAGTAAAGAAAAGACAGATGTCACATTCCACATGGTCTGTCCTTTCTTACAAATTATAGAGTACAAATCAAAGTATATCAAAAACACCTGTTTGTTTTTTCCACTCCAACATTTTCCATTTTAGAAAGTATTATGGCTGCCCCATTATCTTAGTTGTGCTTATTATATCAGCTCACGCTGTAAAAAAAACATTATTGTGTGCTATCTGGGCCTCAACAGAACCATTAAAACAATAAAACAGGTTGTAGAGTGAAGTGCAGCGCAGCAGAAAAGGTCAGACTACTTTAACTTTTTTCCACAACACATCCATCCGATGATCTGCTGGGAATTATGCAGGGATTTCCCAACCTATGTATTTTCCCTAATTGGAAAAACAAACTAACATCAGGCCTCTATTAATAAAGATGCAAAACACCTCGATTTGACGTATTTAGGGTGTGATGCCAAATTACAAATTTTATATCTCTGCTATCACACCCCTTCTGCTGAAATAGCAATGTACTTCCAGCACATTATGAAACTGCAGTCAGGTTTGAACTGCAGTGATTTGAACTTGCATAGCTAGAAGTGTGAAAACATATAAACTACAGTAAATTTAGAGATTTAGACTGACAATCATTTAAACAGCTTACAGGCTTCATACTGGCACCTTTCCTGTTCTTTCATATTTCTCTCTACCTGCTCATTTTATGAGAGTAAACCTACTCTTCCTGTGCTTTTTTTTTTTTAAGTCCGCTGCAGGATTATCTACATGTTGTAGTCTCTCAGTCGGATTATGTCAATCCTATGTACAGTACACATTAAAGTCTACTTTTTAGATAAGCGGAACCACAAACATTGTGAGAATAACATGCAAGAGTGTTGCTCCAAATATATTTGGACTGAACCCTTTACAAACACTACATAGCATGACGAAAACGTACCTGTGGGAATGTTTCCACAAGGCTTGAAATACATACCACTATGTGCATTTCATGACCTATTCAATGTGAAATGTCAACTGAGTGGCACTAAGAGAGTATTTTTTTTCCTAAAACAGATGAACATACATATGGTATGTTTTATGTGACGTTGGTGTCACCGCAGTTCTGACTTGAAATGTCCGTTGAGTGGCGCTATAACTCTAATGCTCCATGACGTTTTAAAATGTACAATCTGCACTAGACCTAAACCTACCCGATAGTATGAACAATATCAAATGTGGCCAAAAATGCAATCGCAAGCATGCTGTTTTAGCTTGTTTTTCCATCTCTCATCTTTCAGCTCTTTCATCATGAGTCATGTTTTTCATGGGAATCGTACCAAAGGATTCCGCAAGTCCAATTCCATGCCAGCTGAGCTACACTGTAAAAAAAAAGTTGTTGAGTCAACTTAAAATAATGTTATCCTGCTGCCTTGAAATTTTAAGCTGAATCAACTCAAATATTTAAGTTGTCACTTAGTACAACTTAACATTTCAAGTTAAGTCAAGGTAACAAATTATTTTAAGTTAACTCAAATTGTTTTTTTACAGTGTACTGAGCAAGCTTGTTACACAATAACTGTGTACAAAAATTATTACAAGTGCTCGCTGTTTTACCGCCTCTAGTGTTAATTTCTGCTGGAAACTGCAGTGATATGTACTTATTGGTACTTATCTTGGGATCAGGTAATTTCTAACACTATGATATGTCTTATTACATCAGAAACATTAATATCAGAGATGGGCCACACTCACTCTGTAAACCAATCAATAACGAATGAGATGTCACTGCTGTTAGAGATACAAACTTATTGGCATCTGTCTTTCTCAGTATAATCTTTAATAAGACTAGCAGCATAAGATCAATAACTCATGTGGGGGAAAAAAACAATTTGTTATCCTTAAGAGATTTCTCTTTAATCAAAAAATGTACTACTTATCAGATAACATTTCACAATAGGTTGCAGTCTAACTGATCTTTAGTGAAACTGAACAATGTATTTTTTTTTTTCAATAATGTAATATAATAGGCACAAACATTAAGATGAGTTATAAATCATCTGATCTGTATTGATGGAGTAGCTGTATGTAACTGAGTTCAGACTGTATCAATTACAAGTAATCACAACTTCACTTTCCTTTGTGTAACACAAAACAAGATGTAAAATTTCAATGCTGACTGTCAAAAAGGACAAAAAAGTAGTAAAACAAGCTGTCCAGATGTGCTATGTTCTCTATATCTTTAGAAGCTGCATAAAATAGCTTTGTGGACAAAATGTAAGCAGTTACTCTATGCACTCAAAATCCTGCCTTCTACCTTAACAGCCATATATATATATATATATATATATATATAAAATTGCCATGTACTGTACCTGATAATACAGTCAAACCAAAAATTATTCAGACACCAGATATAATTGTTGATATTGTTTTATATACACTAGTGGGTGCAGGACCATAGTTCACTTATGTAAGTGAGGAAAGCAAAATAAATGGTGACATATTATACCCAAATATTCTTCATACAGTGACTACCAGTAAAATTAATACATTTATTTGACACTTTGACCTGAACAAGTTTTGTTACATACCTTTCTATCAAAGTTATCTGACATTATCAAGATTAATTTGTTCTGACACAGTTTAACGCATATTTTATTAAATTATTTTCTACATCGTCTAAACTATAGCGATGTGATAATGTGAAAAATGTTGAAGGTGTCTGAATAAATTTTGGTTTGACTCATGCAAATCCAAAATAATCAATATTGGATTGAATCTCAAGCTTGTGAATCAGAATCAAATTGTGAAATTTGTGTCAAAACCTAATAAAAAACCTTTGTGCAATGGAAAGAATGCAAGGATGTTAAAGGTTCCTAATGGAACCACTGATGCCCATAAAGAACATTCAGCTTAACACTATACTGTTATGTTTTACAAAAGAAAGAAATCGGGTGAGTAAAGTAATTAACAAGCAAAAATCATCAACTTTTACAAGAAACTTGAAGTATTACTTTGTCATTCTTCTGTACCCTGAAGTTATTACCTGAGTCTCTTCTGAAAATTACACACTCAGCCCGCACAGACGATGCATCTTTTTGCCCCCCATTCATCAAACTGTCAGCTCATCAGATATGCTGGATATGAATGAACTACGCACGACCAAGACCAAGAAACTTCAATGAGTCTTGGGGTAGTGTATGAAATATAAAAATAAAGAACTGGTGTTATCAGCATTTAAACTGCATTGCAACAGTAAACAACAACTGCATTTTGTTGCATTATTTATACTATATGCACAAACAAAATCACTTGAATCTGAAAACATCAGCAGAATATGCACTGAATCAACTTCATCCAGCTTGAAAAAAAACAAAAAACAAAGATCAGCTCTCCTCATATAATACATACAAATGCCTGTTGTCTGTTGTTTCTCCAAGGTGATTATTTATTTAGAAATGATAAGATTATGATATTGATCCAGGACACAACATTAGCGGGAATACAGTATTTATAATTTATGCCTGTTTCTAAGCACTTCATGAGCCCCAGAAGTGTTTTATTACCCCATATAATTTCTGTGTTGATGTAATTAATCTTTCATAAAGGCAGTTAATACAAAAGATCTCATAACAACAAAAGACTCAAAATCAAATCATGATGTTGTCTGATTGTTCCATGCTCTTTATAAGCTTAAGGGCATCTATTTACCGTATTTTCAGCAAATGCCAAATCATTCGAAATCTGGCATTATAAAACGAGTTCTGGACTTCATAAGAATACACAAATAAAATCAGCCAGGCACAGGAAGGTTTTCATTGACATTAGTGTAAGCCTTTTAATGTTTTAAATAAGCAGCTGGAAATCTCCACCTACACATTTCTATAAAATCTGTATGCTTTGCTCATCAAAAATAGTCATTTCTATTTTTTTGTAAACTGGGAAATGCATTTTGATAATCAGTTTCAGCAGAGCTGAAAACATTTATTCGTAAAATGTTTTTGGTTGAAATACATTTTCTATTCCTCTGGGTTTTTTCTCCCCAAAGTAGTTTCAGTATCCCTATCAACTGCTTCTACACCCGTCTGTACTCTTTATAGACTAGCCCACGTTTATTCCTTTGTGTCTTTTTAGTTGTCTGTGGGAGAGAGTGTGCATACTTATATGCAGCCGTGTGGGAGTCTGTGGGTGTGTGATTGAGAGAGGATTTCTAACTGTGTTCTCACAGGAAAGAGTCGATACAGGGTACAAACATGCACTGTGTGACAACTATATAACATCTGTCGATTCAAAGCCATGTCATTTCTGTTTGAACAGGCATTATATTCAAACACTGCATGATTGCTGTTATTTTTTTGCAAAGATTTTTTAGCTATAAAAGTGATGCTTTTAGTATGGATGGTTTTCAACAAGCTGATAGCTGATAGTTGATGATAGTTCACATGGGATATCATCATTTTGATAAATCAAACTGCACAGAACCAAACCATAAACAGGCAGAGAAAACAAAGCTGAACTGCAACATGAAATCAATAAACTTAAAGAAGACATATTATTAGTCTCTGCCCATTTTGAGTGGAAGTAGAAACATGCTGTTTTCATGCATGTCTCTTTAAAAGCAAATAAGTGCACACATCTGAAGCACGAGCACAAAAAGCATCTGTCACACGGCATGTGAGTACTAAACTAAGTTCTCTTTCATGTCTTATTGCGCTTAAACTGTCAAATACACACAAATCTCAGCGGCTCATTTTTTCATATACTTGCAGAAAAAGGCTTACCAAAAGTTACTTGTTTGTTACTTGTTTAAAAGTTGTCCTTTTTCACATTTTCTGGGTTGGTAGATACAATGGGGACCAGATTATAGTACTTAAATGTTTCCCCCCCCTAACAAAACCTTACATTTTCAGATGTTTCACATCATAAGAATTTATACGAAAATGTCTCCTCATGAATGTTTTTTATGCAAGACTGGATAGCAATACCTTTTTGTAAGCGACATTTAAATCACCATGGGGGTGGACCTGTGCCAGCCGAACAATACCCATTGCTAAAAGTGAATTTGGTCAACATTTGAATGACTACCACTGACAGAATAAAAGGCACAAAACTCTCATTTTAAATTCATAGGGTCCTCAAGAGATTCAACTTTTACAGAAGGTCCACTTTCCAGCTCATGTAGTAGTGCTCCATAATAGAGAAAAAATCATGTTTTCGAAAACTAGGGAAAAAAAAAAAAAAATATATATATATATATATGTATGTGGGCTATTCTGCAGAATTGGTTTAAAGTCAAAGTTGGAAAAGTATTAAATTTTTATTTTATTATTATTATTTTTTAAATTGTATATATGCAAATTGTATACTATCCAAGGTACACATTTCGGTAACGCTTTAAATTACAGCCCGCAAATAACTATGTAAGTATGCTGAACTTACAGCGTACTTATAAAGAACGTACGTGTAGGTTTAAGGGAACAATATGTTAAGTTCGGGTAATAAAGGGGTAATAAGACTGATAATTAACCTGCAAAGAACTATGTAAGTATAAAGAATTTACGGTGTACTTACTGTGTAATTATAAAGAACGTACGTGTAGGTATAAGGGAACAATATGTTACGTTCGGGTAATAAAGGGGTAATAAGACTGATAATTAACCTGCAAAGACCTATGTAAGTAAACTGAAGTTACACCGTAACTTTGTTGTAATTACAGTATACCTATTTAGTACATCCATGTAGGTATAAGGGAATAGCATGCGATATTTGGGAAATAACGGGGGTAATAACCTGTGAATTTTTTTTTATACTGTAGCCTATCATTTATAACTAGGCTATTTAAAACTAAGGGCTACTATAATTAGGCTACATCGTATGGTACAGTGTACTGTATATGGCCTAAACAACAGTCTTATGTTGTGAATATGATTTAAAAAGACGATGTACTTTTCATAATTTTATATTAATGTTTTTTACAGGCCTAGATAGACTATTTCTTATAGCGTAGCTACATATTTAATATTAAAGGATACAAGAGGGTAATCAATAAGCTTTCATAAGGTAAGGAGACATGTGAATGATAAATTATAAACTCAACTCATTTCACTGGATGTCTAGTTTTGTTGTGAAATCTCCATCATGTATCCTTTAATATTAAATATGTAGCTACGCTATAAGAAATAGTCTATCTAGGCCTGTAAAAAACATTAATATAAAATTATGAAAAGTACATCGTCTTTTTAAATCATATTCACAACATAAGACTGTTGTTTAGGCCATATACAGTACACTGTACCATACGATGTAGCCTAATTATAGTAGCCCTTAGTTTTAAATAGCCTAGTTATAAATGATAGGCTACAGTATAATAAAAAAAAAAATTCACAGGTTATTACCCCCATTATTTCCCAAATATCGCATGCTATTCCCTTATACCTACATGGATGTACTAAATAGGTATACTGTAATTACAACAAAGTTACGGTGTAACTTCAGTTTACTTACATAGGTCTTTGCGGGTTAATTGTCAGTTTTATTACCCCCTTATTACCCGAACGTAACATATTGTTCCCTTATACCTACACGTACGTTCTTTATAATTACACAGTAAGTACACCGTAAATTCTTTATACTTACATAGTTCTTTGCAGGTTAATTATCAGTCTTATTACCCCTTTATTACCCGAACTTAACATATTGTTCCCTTATACCTACACGTACGTTCTTTATAAGTACGCTGTAAGTTCAGCATACTTACATAGTTCTTTGCGGGCTGTAATTTAAAGCGTTACCCACATTTCTAGTAATTGTGTAGTTAATTCTCATATGTGACCCTGGACCACAAAACCAGTCATAAGTAGCAATAGCCAAAAATACATTATATGGGTCAAAATATATGCCAAAAATCATTAGGATATCAAGTAAAGAAAATTTTCCATGAAGATATTTAGTAAAATATCTTCATGGCATTTAGGTATTTAGTATATATTTAGCAGGTTTTCCTACTGTAAATATATAAAAACTTAATTTTTGATTAGTGATATGCATTGCTAAGAACTTAATTTGGACAACTTCAAAGGCCATTTTCTCAGTATTTAGATTGTTTTACACCCTCAGATTCCAATTTAATAAATTTTCAAATAGTTGTATCTCGGCCAAATATTATCCTATCCTACCAAACCATACATCAATGGAAAGCGTATTTATTCAGCTTTTTGTATGATATATAAATCTCAATTTTAAAAAATGACCCTTAAGACCAGGGTTTTGTGGTCCAGGGTCACATATTGTATTTTCCAAAAGTTTTGGAATATTTGTCCTCTCCCCAAATTTGCCACTAGCAAAACACAGTAATATATAATTTAATTTGAAGGAAGAGGTAAATCAATAACCATTAATTTTTTTTAACAATATTTCAATTGTAATTTATGAGATTTATTGTATTGTGAATGCAATTTTTCTTTGTAAAACGCAAAAAGTTGATCACAATGATTTCAAACTTAAGGATTCATTAGTTTGAATATACATTGAACCAAAAATCATAACTTCTTCAGTATACTTACAAAACATCCCATGTTTCGGTAAAGACTGCACATTTTCAGTAGTGACAGTAATGCTTTGGTAGCGACTACATCGCATTACTAAAACATACTAAAATACATAAAGAAATTGCATAACTGTACTAAAATTTTGTTTATTTCCCACAAATATGAGGATTACGCACTCCCTTTTGTCACTACCGAAACAATGACATGTTTTGGTAGTGACAAATTTATATTTATTTTTTTAAAAAAATAAATGAACCACATGTTTCTGTTGTGACTGCTGCTTTTTTTTAACTTCACTTAAAAAAAAAAAAAAAAGAATCAAAAAGATACTTTTAAAAACAACAAAGGAAAAATTTCAAAAAAATATTTTAATATAATTTTGAAAGTTGAAATTTAGGTTAGTTAGTTAGTTAGGGTTTGGGACAGGCACCTCCCAGTTGAAAGTACCAATAAATTATTATATATATATTTAATATATTATTGTGGGCTTCAATAGATAACAGAAGGATCTTAGTAAACTTCTAAGATTACAATATCTAAATGCTTTTTAAATGTGTTTTTGGTTGTGGAACAGCAGTTTGCACCAATTCTGTAGAATGGCCCATATAGCAATAGAGAAGACCTAAACTATTGTGTGTAAAATTATGACTAAAAAAAAAAAAAAATTGCACCTACTTATACTGTATAAATGCCACTGCAAATTTGTGCCTGTGAGAGATTTATCACCAGATGAAAGTGTTAACCACAACATGAGTGGTTATAGAGCTTGGATAAATCCCTTATTAGGTATTGCTTGTAATCGTTTTGCATAAATGACAGACAAAAAAAAAAAAAATCTGTCCAGAGGTACCAGACTGCACCTGTTGAATGGGGAGCCTCTAATACTGTTTCTAACTGAAATCAATATCTGACATCAATGGGCAGCTACAATATCACATTTGTAATGACATCAGAAGACCACTGCATTATATTAGCAGGTGAACATTTCCTCATGACAAAAAGATTCCACCCGTTCTTTGTCGGAACCTCTCGCGAAATTCAATTATTACCTATATCTCACATACTAATGTAGACATCACGAGTCAGTATAGACATTATATGGGTCCTCTGGATGTGATGATCTTATATCACTGTATAACATCACGGTCACGTTTCTGCACTGTTCGAATGTTATTCAAAACAGGACTTGGGGTGCCCAACAGGCTTTCACATAGCAAAGAAATCGTTTGCAATTATATATTAGATAGAAACGTTTTGCGTTTTTTTACGATATGAGGAGAAGAAACAGACTAATATATTTTCCAAATTGAAGATTACGCTGGAGTTCCAGATGTCAGTAATAATTCCATCAGATCTTTTTTTTTTTTTTTTTTGCATACTGTGATAACAGCACTGAAAAAACAAAAATGTTGTATTTATTATATATATATATATATACACACACACACACACACACACACACTATTACTATTATATGTACGATATTTTCTTCCATTTAAAGTATTTTTAATGTGTGAATCATTCAAGGACTTTGAGGGTCTGGGATTTTTAAAAGCATTTACGTCAGTCAGTGCACAATCTCTGGAGGTTCCTCAGGCGCAACCAAAACGTATTTTGGACACACAGTTAGCCAACTGTCAACATTTAAAAGACGTTTTAAACAGAACACTATTATTTTCGAGACCATGTTGTATCTAGATAGTAAAGTGATAATGACCGCACTTATGTATTTGTCGATTTACAATCAGACACTAATATTAAGTGCTAAAGCAGCGTACTGTTGCTATGGTTACCTCATCTCGTGAACGCGACTTCGATTCAGCGTCTGTTTGCTGCGCTCCGACAACTTGCAATTGAACTTTTTAGTTACGGAAACGTTATAAAAGGCAGGTTCTAGTAACATGTACGTTTATTTAAAAAGACACCCTATCGTTTTGTTTTGACCCCTTTTGGAGACGTTCAAGCCTTATGTGTGCTCAGCCTCTCTAAACCCCTTATAATTTGTGCCTGAAGAAACGTTGAACTCACCAGCTTGTCAAGTGTGTCTTTGCCAGCAGTGGACACCTTGAGCGCAGGGACTCGTTCACATGTGCATCCTTCCAGAAGATAAATCCCTGATGGCCGAGCACTCTGGTCGGTGTCGAAGTAAAACAGAACATTCTGATAAAGTGCAAAAAACTTCTCATGCCATTTGCTGTTTTCTGTGGTCTTCTTGCTGAGATAACCTCGCTTGGTGCCCTCTTTACGCGCGACAACGGAGAGATACAGAGCGTGCCCCTCATTGTACCGAACACTCTTCTGCATTTTCCGTCTTGGTTTAATGTGTATTCACTTGTTTGTCACCATATCCCATGTGATTTTAACTTTCCACTTAGGATGTTTGGAGAAATGCGCACGGGAAAGTTGCCGAGCTGAAGCGCACCGCTCAGAAGCGACTCATCCAAACGAGTTCGGAGCCCAATCCATTCTGGCCTGAAGAAAAGTTTTAACCCCGACGAGCAACACTGTCAGTCAACGCGTTTAGCTCATGCAGTACAGCAAAATAAGCAATAGTAGTGGACAGACGGTGAGAGAGAATCACTGTTGAGATCAGATGTAATCGGCTTTGGCATCCTCTTAAAGAGACAGCGCCTCTCTCGCTCGCTCTCTCTCCCGCGCTGAGATCCACTTTCCCTTGCGGCTGAGCGCAGCTTTTAATGAGTGGGCGGATCGAAAGCGCGGGCAGAAAGACCTGCAGATCTTAATGAGGAGGCGGGGCGATGCAGGGATTTTAATAAGGAGGCAGGGTGATGTAGAGATTTTAATGAGGAGGAAGAGCATCACTCTACACAGCAAGCATCTGACAGGGGGCTCACAGGTAGGTTAAGCTGCATTAAAAGGAAAAGCCATAATTCACACTGAGTACACGTTACATTTCAGTGTCCTTGGTACTCATCTTTTAGAAATCAGTTACTAAAGTACTTCAAAAAACAACTACAACCAGAATTAGAAATGACACAATGAATACTATTGCATGAAAACTGCCACACAAACAAATGTAAAGGCCCATTTACACCAAGAACCCTATCTATAAGGATAACTAAAATGTTATATTAGCGTCCACACCAACACACAATATCGTTCTGTTTATGATAAGTTCACACTCTCTTTTTCTCATCTGCCTCTTTAAGTAGGATGGATTTGATTGGCCGCTTATTTGTTTTATTTATCATCAGAAAAAAAAACTGTTCTAATTATATTTTTCAACAGGGCCGTTATGGTTATACTGCAAAGAGGATTATTGGTGCTCCCCTGCCCACCCTTCAAGAAATGTATACATTCAGAGTGAGGAAAAGAGCTCAGAAAATCACCCTGGATCTCTCACATCCAAGTTACAATAATATCACTAATATCATGTTACATACCACACAATTACAAAAAAGTTCAATGCCTCAGAAAATATCTTTAATAATGTAGACAAATCAAAGACATTTGGTAAATTGCTGCTGTTTACATACACCTCGCAGAATCTGCAAAATGTTAATTATTTGACCAAAATAAGAGGGATCATACAAAATGCATGTTTTTTTTTTATTATTTAGCACTGTCCTGAATTGTTCATGAGTCCCTTGTTTCTCATGAATGGTGCTCTTCAGAAAAATCCTTCAGGTCCCACAGATACTTTGGTTTTTCAGCTTTTTTGTATGTTTGAATCCTTTCCAATGATGTCATTCCCTCTTTGAACTTTTGCCATGGCCGGCGCTACAGAGCCCTTAATACCTGGACAACCAGGCACAAGAACAGTTTTTCTCCCAGGCAATCCACCTTATGAACAGCTAAATGTTCCCCCCATTGTGCAAAAAAAAGTGCAATAACCTTACATTTATTTGCAGTGTTGGGGGTAACGCATTACAAGTAACTCAAGTTACATCATAATATTATTTTTTTCAAGTAACTAGTAAAGTAACGCATTACTTTTTAATTTTAATTTACAAGAAAATATCTAAGTTACTTTTTCAAAAAAGACTTCTTTATGTATTGAATCCCATTTTATTAACAAATGTCTTTGCTGCTGACCTTTGTTGATCCAATTCAACCATACTAATAAGCATACTAATAAGATTAACTAATATTTGTGCTTAATTTTTCTCATTGCTGAAGAGTATTGAACTTCCCATTCCTACAGTTCTACTGTACAGACATGAATTTACTTTTCCTTCAGCCTTAGGCTTATTAATTTCATCTATAGCACAACTGTACATACCACTTATTTCTTAATTTATTTTTCTATATATTTTTTGTCTATTTATATTTACATGTGTATTTTTTATTTTCATCTTACTTTTATTGTCTCTGTGTTGTTGTCTCTGTCTACTGGAAGCTAATGTCACTAAAACGAATTTCTTGTATGCGCAAACATACTTGGCAATAAAGCTCTTTCTGATTCTGATTGATGTGAATGGGCCTTAAAGGGACAGTTCACCCAAAAATTAAAATTCTGTCATTAATGACTTTCTTTCATCCTCTGAACACAAATGAATATATTTTTGATGAAATCCAAGAGCTTTCTGACCCTGCATAGACAGCAACGCAACTACTAGGTAGTAAGAATATTGTAAAAATAGTCCATGAGACATCAGTGGCTCAACCTTAATTTTATGAACCGATGACACAGCAAAAAAGTATTCTTGTAGATGCATAAATTTATATTTGAACCACAAATGTCACATGGAGTATTTTAATAATGTCCTTACAACCTTTTTGAGCCTTGAACATGCTGCGCTGCTGTCTATGCAAGGTCAGAAAGCTCTTGGATTTCATCCAAAATATATTCATTTGTGTTATGAAGATGAATCAAGTTCTTATGGGGTTTGAAACTACATGAGGGTGAGTGATTAATGACAGATTTTTCCTTTTTGGGTGAACTATCCCTTTAAGGGAACACATTTTTACATGTAACTGTTTCTTTTCTATTGTTTTTATACTTACAGTAAATGTGTTTGGCCGTTGCACTTGCTTCTCAAAACAGCATTTTAAAAACACGAGAAAAGTTAAAATTTCATCTTTCTCAAGCACATTTTTAACAAAAAAAAACTAGTGTCAGATAAGGGACAAATGCAGGACCGAGAATCGCTGTCACATGGACACTTCTAAGTAATATTCCAAGTCTCTACCAAGCTTCAATTACATCCGAGAAATCCACATTCAGTTTCCGTATTTTTATTTGCCATGTTTGTTTCTTGATGTTAAGATGGGTTAAGATGGTTATGATAACTGATATACTGCATCTTTGAGGATATAAAGATGAAATACTACAAATCCAGTAAAAATGGTTTCCTTTAAAGTATAGCATATGTATTTTTCATATTTTTGAATGGCATTTAAAATAATTTTATTCAAACAAATCTGAGTAAGTTCAAAGCAATGCAAATGTGCGTATCGGATGAAGACACAGGGGGGTTTTATGTTCTCAGCCTGACTGCTTCAGCTTTTATGAAGACTGATTATCATTCACCTCAGACGTCACCTTTGAAGGACAATGAGATTACTGAGGAAACTTAAAGGGATAGATTACCCAAGAAATGAACACTCTCTCACCAATTACCATTTTAAATCTTTATCAGTTACTTTCTTCTTTTTGAGAATACTCATTTTGTCAATGGTCACCAAAACGGTTTGGTTACCAACATACATGAGGACGAGTAAACAATGACAGTATTTATAATAGGAATGAGCACTACAATTTACAAAAAGGTTTTTGATTTTTACTTTAATTAATGTAAATACAACATCACTTTAACAATCTTAGAAAGATGCATCATTTTCTTTTTCTATGAGCGCAAATACAGCATATTACCAGCAAATCTTCTGGTAAAAGCACCTGAAGAGAGTCTATGTAAAGACATCATTCATAGTTGTAAGATCTATTGTTTTAAGTCAACGTTAAAACTGGATTAAATACATGTTGTATTTAAATACATGATATTTAGTTCCTGTTTGTTTAACGGTTTTTACAACCACAATCCTATAGGCAAAATCCATCATGCTATTATTAGAGACTACAGTTTCTCCAATCCAGCAATGTTTCCTTGTTGGTGATACTCCAGGTATCAGATAACAGTCGCACCATTTTCCTATGTTTGTAAAGAGAGAAGAGGGTAATATGTTACATACCACACAATTACAAAAAAGTTCAGTGCCTCAGAAAATATTTTTAATAATGTAGACAAATCAAAGACATTTGGTAAATTGCTGCTGTTTACATGCACCTTGCAGAATCTGCAAAATGTTAATTATTTGACCAAAATAAGAGGGATCATACAAAACGCATGTTCTTTTTTTATTTAACACTGTCTTGAATAAGACATTTTAAATAAAAGATGTTTACATATAGTCCACAAAAGAAAATAATAATAAAAGAAAATAAAAATGACAAGAAGTTTACATATGCTTGATTCTTAATACTGCGTTGTTACCTGAATGATCCACATCTGTGTTTTTTTGTTGTTTGGTGATAGTTGTTGTTTCTCATGAATGGTGCCCTTCAGAAAAATCCTTCAGGTCCCACAGATACTTTGGTTTTTCAGCATTTTTGTATGTTTGAACCCTTTCCAACAATGACTGTAGGCTCACTGATGCTCCAGAAGGAAACACAGTGCATTAAGTGCCCTTTTGAATTTGAAGATCAGGATAACTGTAACTTATTTTGTCTTCTGGGAAACATGCAAGTGTGTTCTGTAGCTTCAGAAGGGCAGTATTAAAAGAAATATAATATTTAGGCAAAATAAGATAAATGTACACATCTTCATTCTGTTCAAAAGTTTACATCCCTGACTCTTAATGCATCTTTTTTTCCTTCTGGAGCATCAGTGAGCATTTGAAACTTCTGTAATAGTTGCATATGGATATTAAAGTCATATAGACATTGTTAAAAAGGTCACTACACAAGAAACAAAAACAAAAAAACAAAAACAAAAAACACACAGCTGTGGATCATTCTGGTAACAACACAGTATTAAGAATTAAGCGTATGTAAACATTGAACAGGGTCATTTTTATAAATTTAACATGTATTTTCTCTTGTGGACTATATGCAAATGTCTTAATAAAAAAATAAAAAATACCATGCATTTTGTACGATTCCCTCTTATTTTGAAAAAATGATGAATATTTTGCAGATTCTGCAAGGTGCATGTAAATTTTTGACCTCAACTATATACACTAAGATTCATTAAGGATATTTAAACTTCAGTTTGCACTGCAATTGATATATAATCAAGGATAACTAATTCTGACTATAAACTTATGAAATTGAAGAATGACTTTTGTCCACTTCCTCCACATTTCATGCATGTGTTAATAGGAAATGCATAGATAATTGGACAAACTGGCTTCCACATACTGCATGTGAAAATCTATGCAAAGCAGTTGACTTTACCAAACAAGTTACTATAAAATTTGAATTTTTTTTTAGCACAGGTTTTTAGAACTGACGTCTACAATCAAATACAACATATAAAAATACGAGTCTACGTATAAAAAGAGCCTAAAACTCAAAACCACTTTGTAACCTCTTCAGATATTTGTCTCACTGTAAAGTCTTTAATTTGCTCTGAAAGAAGCTCCTCCACAATCCAAAATTACTACAGTGTTCTTTTTCCATTGTGTAACCAATCAACCCACGTACCTCCGGCTGTTCACGAGAGCCTCCAACTCTTTGGATTTGAACGCAGCGGTCCTGAGGATGGACTCTGGGATTTCAGCCAGACGTGCTACATTTAGCCCATAGCTCCTGGCGGCTGCGCCTTCAGTCAGCTGATAGAGAAATGTGATGAACTCTGGCTGCACCTCCTCCTCTAAAAATGAGAGCAACAGAGTTATTAAACACTTTGGAAGCGCTATATGTGTATCAAGGCTACGATAAGAGGATTTAATGTAAAAGAACAAAGGTTTTAAGAAAAGAAGTTATGAAAACAAGATCCAAGATAATCCTGATGATGATGATAGTAAATTTATACAGTGATAAGCTGTCTACTGCCTAAAAAATTCATTGGTTTATGTTGGCATTGTAAAATAAAAATTGATCAAGTATTTTAGCCATTACACTAGGATAAGAGAAAGCATTTTAACATTCAAAAAACAAAACACATTACCTTGAAGCATAAAGTATATGTCCAATACTTTAAAAAGGGTCAATTCTGTGAATAATACCAATGTGATAGCATAATAACTGAAGTTTTTTTTTTGTCTGAGAAAAGGTATTTAATCAGTGATGGGCATTAGAAGGTAAATGAGTTTTGCTAACTTTTTCCATAAATGACACTTCTTCAGAACTCAGACGAGGTCATTTCTTGTGTCATGGTGTGACAGTAAAGAGAAAATTATTATTAACCTGATTTGTGAATATTTTAAAGCATTTCTTCCAATACAATTATTTCATAAAGTTTCTACTACAGGAGAAGAAGCAGAGAAAGACACTGTTTCTTGGCTGTTTCTAAGTAGGATGCGTCATTGATTGTTAAAAGTGACAAAAAATGTGAAAATATCTTGAGATGTGCTCAATGTGGCAAAAGTGAAACAGGCGAATTAGTCTCAAAAAATACCACTGAGGGTTTTTGTCTTTTGCAGTTCACAACGTAAGAGCAAACATGATCTGTTGACCTGTCACTGTCTGAAGTCATTTACAGATTATACAATGTACTATACAGCAGATTACCAAATCAATTTCACACATGAAAGTAGGAAAAACATCTCTCATACTTCATATTGACTGATTCAACCATTTCCTGTTTCTTGAATATCAAACAAATATTTGAAAAGGATGCTTGGAAACAAACATCACATGAACCATCTCTTCTCCTTTAAGGGGAAAATGAAAATATATTTACCCACACTCATGTCATTCTAAACCCGTAAGACTTTACTTAATCTCCAAAACCCAAGTTAAGATATTTTTTAAGAAGCGTGAGGTTTCTGTCCTTCCAATAAAAGGCCAAATATCCAAAACTAAGAAAATTCAAAAAGTCATAAAGGTCCTATAAAACAAATCCATATGAGTGAGTTTAATCTGAGTTTTGTGAAAAGATACAGTTTGGTTGCTTTATATGATGAAAAGACTTAATTTAGGCTTTTATTCACATACATAAGGGACATCATCATATATGATAAACACATATGTCACATACAGTTGAAGACAAAATTATTAGCCCCCCTGTGAAATTTTACAATTTTTTTTAGAATATTTCCCAAGTGATGTTTAACAGAGCAAGAGAACGTTTTCACATTATTCCTATTATTTTTTTCTTCTAGAGAAAGTCTGATTTCTTGTAGTTGCTTGAATAAAATAATTAAAAAATAAATAAATAAAAAACAGCTAAGGTCAATATTATTAGCCCCCTTTAGAAACTATTAGTTTGATTCGCTATAGAACAAACCACTGTTGTCCAATGACTTGCCAAATTAGCCTAGTTTGCCTAATTAACCTAGTTAAGCCTTTAAATTGCTCTTTAAGCTGAGGATTAGTTTCTTGCGAAACAACTAGTAAAATAATATGCACTGTCATCATGGCAAAGACAAAAGAAATTAGTTTGGACTTGAGAATTGTTAATGCTCATAAAGATGGAGAAGGATACACACGTTTATCAAAGCATATTCAAGAACTGCAGTGAGATGCATTATCAAGAAGTTTAAAGAGACCAACACAGTGGAGAACAAGACGGGCAGAGGCAGGAAGTGAAAGATTTCAAAAACTTTGGAAAAAAAAATAATGAGAGGTTTCTAAAGACCCAAGAACAACTGCCAAGACACTAGTCAATGACCTAGCCAATTCTGGAACTGATGTCTCAAAGAAGACAGTCACTTGAGCCCTGCACAGGAATGAACTGCAAGGTTGCAGACCAAGAAAGACTCCACTTCTAAAGAAGAGACACCTCCAAGCTAGAATGAAGTTTGCCAAGGACAACCTAGGGAATGTGATGCATACTGGAAACGTGTCTTTTGGTCAGATGAGACAAAATTAGAGCTTTTTGGCCATAGAGATGTTGCCTATGTTTGGAGAAAGAAGGGAGAGATACATTCAACCCCAAGAACGCCGTTCCCACAGTGAAACATGGTGGTGGGAGTATAATGCTGTGGGGTTTCAGTGTGTTTGGAACTGGGAATCTCATCAGGGTTGAAGCATGAAAAACATGAAAAAGGAAGACTATAAGAAGATTTTGAAAGTCAACCTCAGTCTGCAAGAAAACTTGGTTTGGGTTGACATTTTGTCTTCCAGCATGACAACGACCCAAAGCATACTTCACTTCTGGTGAAGAAATACCTCCAAATGAGCAAAGTGAGTGTACTTGACTGGCCTGCACAAAGCCCAGACTTGAATCCAATAGAAAATCTGTGGGGCACACTAAAGTCCAGAGTTTGTGCCAGAAGACCAACAAGAATGGGCTGTCAAGAACTACAGCACACAACTAAAGGCTGTTATCAAGCAAAAGGGATACACTATTGACTATTAACATCAGAGGGCTAATAATTTTGACCAGTAGACTTCTTAAAATTCTTAGTTATACATTTATTTCTATTTGTATTACAAACCCTAAAAGCTTCCTGAATAAAGTATTATGTTTAAAAATGCTGTGTTGATAAAATCGTCTTTCTGTTAAACAACACTTGGGAGTTATTTGAAAAATAACCAAATATTTTATAAGGGGCTAATAATTTTGTCTTCAACTGTACATGCGCTGTGCTACAAAACCCTTCTTGTGCATCACATCACACATGTATATTTGAGCTTCCGTGTTTACAATATGTAATGCGCTCAATGTATGTGTGTTCATTATTGTTCACGTGTAAATAAAAGTCTAAATTAAATCTGTTAATCACAGAAAGTAATCATATCTCTTCACAAAACTTAAAAACACCTTGTTTCCTATTGATTTATTTCACAATGCCTTTATGATCTTCTATGTTTTGGTTAGACTGAGTTTCAGTTGAGGGACAGAAATGTAATTACTAATTTGTGTTTTAAAGATTAACCAAAGTCTTAGGGCTTTGAAATGACATGGGGGTGAGTAAATGCTGACAGAATTTTCTTTTTTGGGTGAACTATCCCTTTAAGGCATGTCAGTAGATAAAATGGGAATAAAATTGTCAAAAAAACACCAATAAATGAAAAGAGGGCATGGAGCACAGAAAATTAAATTTGACATTCAAACATGTAAAAGTGACATTTGTTATTCTAGACTTTAAATAAAAGGCTTTACCAGGAAAAAAAAAAAACATCTTGAAGCACATCAAAAACACAAAAAAGAAGAAAAAAAACACTAGGTTAAGAGTTAAGTATTCTGTTCTATTATATTAATAATCAGGCATTGGAAGGACCAATTCCTACAAACAGATCAGACAATAGGCGGATTGACTAACAAGAAGGTCTAAGAAAGTGTGCTGTACTCCTTGATCACTCGAGCAGCATAAGGTCAATGCAAAGATAACACGAATGAGTAAGTGATCCATGAAATCCCGAATGACTCAGCTGACATACAATAGCAAAGGAACTGGTTCAGAGGCTATCAAAACATATTCCAAGACAATGCACTCAACATTCCCTACTACTGCTGTGTATGCACTGATGAAATCAACTCCCTGATCCAGACACTAATGTTTTTTTACAGATAAAATCAAGAAGTAGTTAATAAACATACATGGTTCATTATCAAGAATGGCAAGATCAGTATTACTGAAGGATTGCACAGATGAGCAATATATCAGGATACATCAAGTGTGCAGACGCTATGTTATAAAAGTACAAGTAGGGAAACAGTGCCATAACTACAATATGATGGGCTCTGAAACAACATCCAATAATAATTAGGCCACTAACAACAAGGGCTTAATTAAACAACGTGTTTAAGCATATAATGATATTCTAAGGAAATTCTAATTTCATAGCAGAAGTTTAGACATTCTAACATGACAATGTCTCTGTGTAAAAAGCAAGGTTCATAAAGATGTTTGATTCAGTCAGTGTGGAAGAACTTGACTGGTCTGCATAAAGCCAAGTTCTAATCCCAGCTGAACACCTCTGGTGTGACTTTAAATGCAGACCCTGAGCCAAAAACTCAAAACACCAATGACTTTACCAATTCACCAATGTTTAGCTGGGATTAGGATTTGGCTTTATGCAGACCAGTCAAGTTCTTCCACACTGACTGAATCAAACATTTCTCTATGAACCTTGCCTTATACACAGAGGCATTGTCATGTTAGAATAAAAAGGGGTCCTGTCCAAACGTTTGCTATAAAATTAGGACACAATTCCCTAGAATATCCTTATATGCTTAAACATTAAGATTAGTACTCATGGAAATTACTAAAGTAGTCAAACCTGTTCATTAGAAGGGGGTGTCCCAATATATTTGGCAATATAGTGTATTACTACCACTATAGCTACTGCACTACTTTAAAGTCTACTATAGCCAGTTTCCGCCACTGAATAAAAAAAAAAATGCATTTTTTTCCCCTCGCCATTGTGAGCTTATATCTCACAATTCGGACTTTTTTTCTCACAGTTGTGACTTTTTTCTCATAACAGTGAGATATAAATTCGCAACTGCAAAAAAAAAAAAATATATATATATATTTCACAAAAACTTGCAAATCAGAATTTTTCTTGCAAATGTTTGTATCTCGCAATTTTTTTCTCAGAATCGAAAGTTTATATCTTGCAATTTTGACTTTTTTTCTCAGAATTGTGAGACACACTTTCAATTGTGAGTTATAAATTCAGAACAACAGGACATAAACTCACAATTGCAAGAAATAAAGACTTTTCTTGCAAATGCCAGATTGCATCTCGCAAATCTTAATTTTATATTCCTTAAGTTTATATCTCATTATTCTAACTTTTTTCTCAGAATTGTGAGATATCAACTTCAGAGTCAGTCAAGTCAGAACAGTGGAATATCAACTTGCAATTACAAGAAATAAAATCTCAATTCAGAATTTTTCTCAAAAGTGTGTTTATATCTCACAATTTTGACTTTTTTCCTCATATTTTTGACTTTTTTTCTCAGAATTGAGATATAAACTTGCAACTGCGAGTTCTAAAGTCAGAACAGCAAATTTTTCTTGCAAATGTGAGTTTGATTCTCGCAATTCTTATTTTTTCCAGAATTGTTTATATCTCAAGTTTATATCTCACAATTTTGACTTTTTTTTCTCTCATAATTCTGACTTTCTTAGAATCGTGAGATATAAACTCGCAATTGAAAGCTATGAAGTTATAAAGTCAATTCTGAAGGGGGAAAAAAAACAATTTTGACCTAACTCACAAGTGCATCATGAAGTCAGTAAGATACAAACTCGCAACTCTGGAAAATTTTTTTTGAATTGTGAGTTTATATCTTAATGTACTGTATTTCTAAAAACTACAACTTTCTTTCTCAGAATTGCAAGTGTTTTTTCTCACAATTGTGAGTTTATATCATGCAATGCTGACTTTATAACTGACAACTTTGAGTATATATATATATATATATATATATATATATATATATATATATATCACACAATTCTGAGAAAAAAGTCAGAACCGCAATTACCTTTTATAGTTTTTTATTCAGTGGAAACGGCCTTACAACTGATGAAAATTCAGCTTTGCCATCACATGAATAAATTATCATAAAATATGTAAAATTATGAATTTATTAATTACAATATTAATGTTTTATTGTAATTTAAAATAAATGCAGACTTGGTAAGGATAAGAGACTGGTTTGGAAAACATTCAAAACTCTTACCGACCCCAAACTTTGAATGGAATGGTGTCTATATAGCCCAATCCCAATCCTTACCATCAGAAGTGCTCTCTGGTTCATTCAGCAGGAAAGCCATGTGATAATTCCCCACATGCTGTGGGTACAAGTGCTCCAGCTCACACAACGGAGGGTAGTGGGTCACAAATAAAGTCAAACACTTCACCTGCAGAAACAAAAAAGATGAATAATAATCAAACTTCACACATAAGAACATCATGGTGAAGCTGTTATTTTTGCACTATTAGCATTACCAAACAGAATGTTTTTTGACACACTTTGACAAAACATTTCCTGAAAGTTTAAAACATAATTAATTATGCAAAATATAAAAATGCAAAAGGTGTTTTATAAGTTGTGTGGACAAAGTGTATTAAAACAACCAGACTTTAATGGTAAAAATCCACCCACTCATTTTTTTTTTAATCCCAATAAATCATAAATCTCAAAATTTCTGAAAGTAAGTCAACTGGCTTTCGCCAACCAACCATCTTTTAAAATATCTTCTTGTGTGTTCTCATACAGGTTTGGCACAACTTGAGGGTGATGACAGATTTTTCATTCATGAAAATTACGAGCCAGGCTGAACATTCAGTCAGTGTTATTTTTTGGGATATTTGACTGTTGACAGGAATATCAAGAAAAAAAAAGCAAACTAAATAAGAACAGCTTGAATAACTGCCAAGTTTGGTGAATACAGCTTGAAAGCAACAGTCAGAAAGAATCCAGACTAACTTCAACCTTAACTACTACGACAATTCATTACAAATCAGCATCAATTATAATCAAAACTCAATAGTACGAATCTATTCAAGGAATTACAATATAGATATGGTTACTCAGCATCCTGCTTCCATATGACTGCATGACAGAGCGAGACATCCTTGAGCCTGATGCACAAACCACGCAAACAGCAACCACCCCCTCACTCGCCATTTACGAACATTATCAGCAGCCCGGCAGAACGTGTGTGTGTCTGTGTGCAACGCGTTACCACCTCACCAATGCGCACATTTCATTCCAGAGAGAGAGGACGTGTTCATTTCTCCATTTATTGATGCGTCTGCTTCTTTAGCAGGCTCAGGGGAGGCACTGAGCTGAAGTGTGAATATTAGACGCACAGAAGATACACAGAAAAAGCACTCAAGGCGAACAAGAGGCATGTGATTTTACTTTTTTTTTTTTTAAGTTTACATTTATTAGAGGTAGTCTTTACTTTGTTGGAGGTTTTGGAGACTTTCGAGGCAAAGCTACTAACTTGCCAATCACCATCAAATACAACCAGCATTTTCTCTGAATGCATAGGATGAACATTATTGAACATTTTTTATTTAAAGGGGTCATCGGATGCAAAATTTACTTGTACATGGTATTTGAACCCAAATATGTCTTGGCAGTGCGTACACAACCACCTTATAATGATAAAAATCCACCCAGATTTTTATCCCCACCTTTGCAAATTCCCATTCCTAATAATGTGCTAGTTAGCAATCTCCACGATGAATGCGGCTAAAGTAAACAGTCTCACACTGTGTCTACACGGAATATGAGTGGCATGGCGTGACAAAATACTGTAGAACTCATAATAAACAGCGATGCTGTCTATACTGGATGTAGCGTGTCACGACAAACCCCTGACAGTAAACTGCTGCCTCGTTCTATTTATGACATACTGACACAAAGTTCAAATGATTTGCAACGGTCGCTATGTCGAGTCTACTACAGGCGTTTATACCCCTGGCTCTTAATGCAGCGCTTTTCTTTTTGGAGCAGTTGGACCTTCTGTAATACTTGCATATGAGTCCCTCAGCTGTCTTTAGTTTTAGCTTCTTTACATTGGTTACCTATTTATTATAGGATTGGTTTTAAAACGTTATTATTGACATATAAAGCGTTAAAAGCCTTGACACCTATGTACTTACCTGAGCTTTTGAGACCATACGAAACACAGAGATATCTTGGATTTTCTTTTAAAGAATTGCTAGCATTTCTGAGAACTAGATATAAAACTAAAGGAGCGTGAGCACTCCAAAATTATTGAATAGTTTGCCTGTGGATATTAGAGCATCTGAATGTGATTCTGTTTTTAAATGTCAACTGAAAACGTATTTGTACAGACATGCTATTAGCAGCTTGTGATGTCTTTTGTTCATAATTGTATTTTCAATGATTGTGTTTTTATATTGTGTAAAGCACTTTGTGCGTCGCAGCTTAAAAAGTGCTATATAAATAAAATTTTACTTACTTACTTACTACACTACATTAAGGTTTTTAATGTTTGTTAATGACTAATAAGTCATTCACAAATGTATTATTATAATTTTTGAGCAGTTATAACTGCATGAATAAAAACTATAGAATGGAAGAGAGGGGTGGGGTGAGCAGTAACTCATTAGCATTTATAGGGACATGCACTGAAACGGCTTGCTGTGAACAGAGCGTTTTTTGACAAGGTAAAAAGGGTGTTGTTTTATACTACCATTGAGAAATTTTAACCAAAGGATAGACTTTACATGCATACCCTAAAGAATCATATCAACTTGTAAAATGGACATCCAATGTCCCCTTTAATCACTGGGCAAAGGAAAAAAAAAATCAACTTGAAGCATTAAAAGTAGGGTGAATCCCTGGTGCATTGCTTCTACACAAAGTCTTGTTAGTGTCAATATTCATGTTTGATGTGAAAAGCAGATTAAACAAATAATTACTTTACTGTTTCATGTGTTCCAGAAATTGCTCACAAAAACAAAAACAAAACAAAAAAAAACATAATCTGATCAATAGGTAAAGAAACCAACTAAAGTGTTCTTTAATTACATGATGTTTAGGGACAAATACAGTCTTTAGAGCAAAGTTGTGATTAAAGATCTCTCATTTCCTTCAAAAGTTGTTCAACACACTGTCATTAAAGTAAAGTTTTGGTAAAGTTTTCTAAATGTCTCTCATGCTCATCAAGCCTGCAATTATTTAATATAAAAAATTTGTAAAAAAGGAATATTGTGAAATATTATTACACATAAAAAAAAATTTAGTTTAATATACTGTAAAATATTTTAAGATATAATTTATTCCTATGAAGCAAAGCTGAATTTTCAGCAGTCATTACCAGTCTTTTACAGAAATTCTATTCAGTGTGTACGGAATCAAACTGAACAACTAGTTGTTAATGATGTATTTATGACGAGAGCTTTCTGACCCTGGCCCAAAAAGGTTGTAAGGAAATCGTTAAAATAGTCCATGTGACATCAGTGGTTCAACCGTAATGTTATGAAGCTACGAGAATACTTTGTGTGTAAATAAAACAAAATAACAGCTTTTTAAAAAAAAATTCTTCTCTTCCGTGTCAGTCGACACGCTTTCACAAGAGTACCTCTCGCGTATAGAACATGGCCTACTGACATGGAAGAGTAGAAATTGTTTAATAAAAGTATTTTCTTATGGGTCAGAAAGCTCTTGAATTTCATCAAAAAATATCTTAATTTGTGTTCCGAAAATGAACAAAGGTCTTACAGGGTTTGGAACGACATGAGGGTCAGTAATTAATGACAGAATTTTCATTTTTGGGTAAACTATCCCTTTAGATGTGGTTTTTCACAGTGAGGACAGCTGAGGGACTCATATGCAACTATTGCAGAAGGTTCAAACCCTCACTGATGCTCCAGAGGGAAACATGATGCATTAAGGGGTGTAAACTTTTAAACAGAATGAAGATGTATACATTTTTCTTATATTGATTAAATATCTTTTTTTATTATTTAGTACTGCCCCTTCAGAAGCTACAGCAGATAGATACAGGTTTCCCAGAAGACAAAATAAGTTACATTTTCCCTGATTTTTCATTTTTTGAAGTCTTCATACAAAATCATTCTCTTATTCAGGTCAGTACTAAATAAAAAACATGCATTTTGTATGATGTATGATCACAACTAAACACATTTGCTGTTTAATATAGAGTCATGTGAAGCAGAACCTCAAACTGAAATAAAAACAAGGGCAAAAACCCAGTCCTGTATAATGAAACTAGCAGCCACTGACAACAAAGGAGAGTTGTTCAAGGCCAGTTTAAAGCACACTAGAGGAAAAGCCTTTGTTTGAGATTTAGTGCGAAGTTCCAGCTAACATGACGTCGTCTTTAGCCCACCTCCTCACTTTTTTCAACTCTCAGATATCTGAACTTGTAAATGCTCTCTCTAAGTATTAAGGAGGGACTCCTGTCTATCTCTCACATGTGCTCCGAGTGCTTTGCTATGGCAACCAGCGCTGCTCCACTACCTATTGCCCACAGAAGAAAGTTCTGCGTCAAGGCTGCTCACAATGCATCATTCAACGGTGTTACACAACAAACGTATTTACATTCTTAAATACAGCGCAGGTGAACGACTGAGCCTTGTTGCCATGGCGATGCGCAGACACTCTCTGCAAGATGCTGCCAGGACACATGTACGCACTGTAAAGGCAAACAGGCATGGACAAAAAGCTATTCTAGTGTGAAGGGGGGAATTTCAATATGAAGCGCATGCTTGAACAAACACTGAAGCGTTTTATTTCTGAACCTCTGCGAGCGTTCAGTGTCACAACTCCAGCTGTGCAGCGCGAGTCTGAGCATATAATGCTCATGATATTCTAAGTGGATTCTAGTATACAAAATAAAACTACATTTGTACATTTTCTGAAGAAAAAAATATTATGAAATATTATTGCAATTTAAAATAAGTTTTCTATTTTAATATACTTTAAACTAGAAAATCTAATTTATATATGTGATGCAAAGCGGAATTTTCATCAGCCATCACACAATCCTTCAGAAATCATTCTAATATGCTGATTTATTATCAATGTTGGAAAGTTAAAAAGAACAGCATTTATCCATAATATAAATCTTTTCTAAAAATATAAATCTTATACTATATTTTTTATCAACTGAATGCATCTTTGCTGAATTCAAGTATTAGTTTCTTTCAAAGAAAGAAAGAAAGAAATTACTGACCCCAAACTCTAAACGGTAGTGTATATTGTTATAAAAAAAAATTATATTTTAAATAAATGCTGTTCTTTTTAATGTTTCATTCATCAAAGAATGCTGAAGCAGCACAATTGTTTCCAACATTGATAATAAATCAGCATATTAGAATGATTTCTGAAAGATCATGTGACACTGAATATGATGATGACTATAATGATGCTACAAAATTCATCCTTGCATCATAGGAATAAATTATATTTGAAAGTTTATATAAAAAAAAAAAACTATTTTAAATTGCAATAATATTTCACAATATCACAATATTTTTCCTGCTATTTTAATCAAATAAACACAGCCTTGATGACCAGAAGACTTCTTTAAAAAAACATTAAAAATCTTACTGATCACAAACTTTTGAATGGCAGTATACCATACACATTTTATTTATAAAAGATGCATTCAATTTAACAAAAGTGACAGTAAGTGCATTTAAAATGTAACAAAAGATTTCTACTTCAAATAAATGCTGTACTTTTGAACTTTCTATAAAATCAAAGAATCCTAAAAAAGAAAAAAACACATTATCCACAAAAATATTAAACAAATTGTTGCGATAATAATCAGCATATTAAAATTATTTCTGAAGGATCATATAATAGAGAGATGATAAAAGTTCAGCTTTGCCTTCAGAGGAGTGACTTAAGACTAAAGTTAAACAAAATTGTAAAAAAAAAAAAATTACTGTTTTTACTGTTATAATACAGTATCAACTAATTGCAGCCTTGGTGTGCATAAGAGGCAAATTCTTTAAAATGAAATCTGAAATAAACAACAATTTAATAAATAAAAACCCCAATACATTTTGTAGTATCCAGTTTTTAAGAAAACTTAAAAGTTAATTAAAGGGATAGTTTACCCAAAGATGAAAATTCTATCATTATTACTCACCCTCATGTCATTCCAAACCCGTGAAACCTTCGTTCATCTTCAGAACACAAATTCAGATATTTTTATGACTCTGCATAGACGGCAACACAGCTTCCAAGATTAAGACCCAGAAAGGTAGAAAGGACATCGTTAAAATAGTCCATGTGACTTCAGTGGTTCAACCTTAATATTATGAATCTACAAGAATAGTTTTTGTGCCCAAAGAAAACAAAAATAATGACTTCGACATCCCTTTAATGAACTACTGAATTGCAACAAAAAAGCCTCACTGCTAAACTCTGTACAAAACAACAAACCCTTAACCCCAACTATGAGCAACAGTGATAATGAGGCTTGCCTTAAAAAGGACCACCATGTATTTAAACACAGTCATTTTGTTTTCCAAAATACATCAACAGCTTTGAAACAAACAGCTCATGCCAATTCCGTGAGCAATGAGCATCAGATGGTCAGTGAATGGCCCATGGCTGTGCCGTCTGACACTGTGTCCCCCACCAAGCGAGACGCACGTTTCCAGTGACTAATTTGTCAGTAATTTGTCAAGCAATTTGTCTCACCTCACTGAAAGTGAACATGTACCATGACGTGGCACAATCACACCCAATAAGAACGTATTTGATGTTTCATATAATATTATGTAAAGCTTTCATTCAAGTAAAATTACTTGAATGAAAGATAATTTAGGCTTTGTTGCATCATATGAGACAGATGTGAGGTTACATGTGGGATAAAAAGGTAAGAGAAAAAAGGATCAAATGAAAACGCATTCAAATGGCTATAAAACATAGTTAATAAATAACATGCCAGACATGATGAAAATACTATCTTTACTCTCTGTTTAATGCATAAATATTCTATATGCCTGTTGCCACTAGCCAAAGAACAGTAAGAAAATCATCACCCCGCTGCAAGGACAAGCAACCTATAATACAAATCACTGAGTATGAGAGGAAAAGAAGGGGAGAACAGGAGAATAGTGTAAAAGCATCTGAGAAAACGACAAACAGCAACAATGCCTTTGCTATTCTGTATCACAGCTGAGTTGTGGAAAACAAGCCCATCCATGTGCCAATAAAAAAATAACTCCAGCCTGAGGCAGTATCAGTACAAGAGACCTGTGGTGGGAGAAAGAGAGCAAAATAGAAAAAGAAAAAGTGATAGATCTTGCACCTGAGCCAATGCCATAGAGACACACAACATTATGCAATACCCCATGGAGCCCACCCTCTGACAGCCCAAACACCAGCATGGCATCTAAAGTGACGTTTACCTTCAATATGAGCAACTACAGCCAACAACTAACTAATTAGCACTTCTAATTTGCCACACACAGGATATGATTGCCAATTTTACAAGCATCCATCTCATTAAACTTGGCAGCAAACTTTAGCGTTCAAGTGACTTATATATTGACAATCATTTGTTGCCAAATTTATACCTGCGGAGGATGCTGTATGTAGTATAAACAGATCAAAATATCGGATTAATTAAAAGCTAAACCTCCAATTATGCAGTTGACCAGGTTTACATTTGACTTTGAGTTGTATTCTGTATACAACTGTGTGTAAATCTTGTCTTCAATCTTAAAAACAGGTTTCTTCACACTTTCTCCATCAGCCATTGGTCGAACAAACAGATAGTCCCACCCCAAACTCACACCACTGATTGACTCATTGCTGCCGTATGGGACTGGTCAGGGCGATCAAACTAAAAGAACAATGTTTAAAACATTTAAACTTTTGGGAAAATCAACCTACAAATGGTTACATTAAGAAAAGAATCTACACAAAGCAGTTCTAAACAAGTGTGTCTCACAGGAGATAAACAGGGAGACTCTCGATATACTTTGTCCCAAAGGATTGACTGGTGTGAGATATTTTTTCTATGTGTCTGGGGGCAGTAAGCTCCCTTGAGTCTAGCATATCCCTTGATGCTTTGCTTTGGAGTATAAACCAGTACTGAGTTACAGAGAATTTTTGACCCTGTTGCAATTGGAAGAAAAACATTTTTAATTTCTGTCAGAATGGCACTTGCTATGATATGCTGCATGTCAAATTTTCAAATGCTGCCAGATGCCAGAGAACTGTTATTAAAACTGTGAATGCTTTAATGAAGTTTACATGTTCAACGAAGGCATCATCTTGGCTCTTGTGATTCCAGGCTGTGACTCATGTGAGTTTTTCATTTAGCAGAGGAATTCATGGTAAACACTGCTAATGGTAAACACAGCTGTCCAATCAAAATGTCATTTTATCATGTCTAACGTGGTCGTTCTCCTGTGAGTCCAAATAGTCTTTACCTGTCAAATTTGCAAATTAACAAAGCACACTGGAGATGCATCCCTTGAATACCAAAGAACTGAAAAACTTCCATTTGACATCCTTTGGATCCTTTCAAGTGTTTGCATTTTAGTTTGGATGAAGGGCTGGGCGCTATATATATATATATATATATATATATATATATATATATATATATATATATATATATATAAAAGATCTCTCGATATTGTCAAAATTTTTACAATATTTGATATATAGCTCGATATGTTTGAATTTGTTTTTAAATAATAAAAACAATTTTCTTTTGCGCCCATTCAAAAAAAAACAAAACAAAAAAAACAAACAGAACAGCTATTGTTACAAAGTAAATACAAAATGTTTAGTGCAAATTTAAGCAGTTAAAAAATCTAGATCAAATGATCTCTTACTGCTTTTTATAAAATGTTTTCAGCTACACAAGTCTGTCAACTGTCTCTGAATTAAAAAAAGCTCCGTGGCATGAAACTATGTTCTGACTGGCACTAAAAATCCTCTCAGATGGGGAGCTAGTTACTGGAACACAAATATTTCTTAGCTAATTTTGCTAATTTGGGGAAATGTGCCTCATGGATGCTCCACCATGAGCACAAATCAATGTGGACTCATACATGGCTTATTTTACCTCATCTAGTGTACTGATTCATTATAGGCTTTTTATATATATAGCCTAAGTTTCTCTATTCAAACAACAACGGTTGAGTAAGTGCATTTATTCAGCAATCACAATTGCAAACAATACAGTCAAAATCTCAAAACAGAACTCAGACTGGTTGACTGACACTTTCATTTTGATCGCTAAACTCCAGCTTGTTTGATGGTGTTTTCAGATCATCGGTGGCGGCGCTTCCACAGAGGGGAGCTAGCGCATGGGCATGGTTGCCAGATTGCATAAAATAAGCAAAACGCCGGGCATAAAACGTATCCATAGGTGCGTTCCGATTGAAATAAAATCCAAATTCATACGTTTAGATGGTTAACAGTTTGTAGTGGTCTCATCTCGTGTGCTTTCTTTCCCACACACAAGCTTATATTTAACTATCTAATCTTGTGGTAAATAAAGTAAAATAAAAAATGATAGAGCCTCAGCTGTTTCTTGCCAGTTCCACCTATTCATACAATTTGTAAATGTAACATTCGTTGCCCTACCATTCACAAATACTCTAATTTGTATAATAACATTTATTGCATCCGCTCCATTGGAGAAACCTTAAAAAACTCTTTCAACAGCTCTACTCCATCGTTAGTTCTAACTAGTAACGCGATGCACAATGACAGTTGGGTGATTTTCCCTCTCCACTTCCTGTGAAGTGATGTATCGATGTTCCCTTACTCCTTATGCCATTCGTAGTGAGCATCTTCACTCCCTTCGAATTGAAATCTGACTTAAGATGGCGGAATACCCCGTGAAGTCCACTTTGCAGTCTACTTGCGGTCGAATGGAACGCACCTCTTGTAACAACGAACCTCTGATTCAGGGATTTGAACTCTTGATATTTGGCAACCGCACTCATAAACGCTCACGTAGTAGAGGCGTGTACAGCAGCCCGCAATAAAATTTTCTCCTTTTTGTTTCACTAAAATACAGAGAGGTTTTTGGTAGTTTTTTTTTATACATTTTAGTCAACGAAATTGCATATTGACATAGTCATAGCTTTCATTTATTGACCTTATTGTCATCTCATCTTCGTCTCGTCATATGATGACGTCATGCTCCGCAGTGTCTTTTTTAAAAAGTTAAATTCAACACATAACAAATAATAATACATCTAAAATGTAAAAACTTACAATCTACAACACTTTTCCGCAGCACTTTAGTTTAAAATTTATGTTCTTTTTATTCAGCTACAAGGCTGTTACATATCAATCTGCCATTGGTCACACATTGTCGCGTGATGCAAGTTCACCAAGCTTGAACTTTGGAAATGCGAAAAAATTTTGCACAGGCTTGCGTTTCCTGTCTGATGCATTCGCATGTGTATGAATGGAAGTCAGTGGAACGAAAAGTGCAGTATGACCGGCCCTTTAGTCATGTGAAAAAAAGTTTATCAACAAGCTTTTTTATCAGTTTTTATTAACAAAGCTAATATTCGATATATATCGCCCAGCCCTATTTGGATGCAAACGACCAAATCTCAAAATCCAAACAACTGATGGATGGCACCAAGCTTCCTTCTTATTAGGTACATGCTACGAGTACCAGGTTGGACCCCCTTTTGCTGCACATACATAATGCAAATCTCCACCACATCCCAAAGGTGCTCTATTGGATTGAGATCTGGTGACTATGGTGGTCATTAAGTAAACTCATTGTCATGTTCAAGAGACCAGTCTGAGTTGATTTGTGACACCAGGCAACCTTGTATTGCTCCCGTTTGGTGAGTCTGTGTAAACTGTAGTGTCAGTTTCCTGTTCTTAGCTGATAGGAGAGGTACCGTTTAATAAAGTGGGCTGGTAGGGGTGTGCGATATTTATTGTCAGTGATCAATCAATATGCAAGCTGACATTATTGAGTATGTCACTCGCTTTGCAAAAAAAACCTAACAAAAACACATTTTTAAAGTCCAAAAGCATTCACTGTGTGATAAAGCCTATTAAAATGCCATTAGAATGCCCAGATTATGGTCTGTTTCCACCACTGAACAAAAAAGGTAACTTTTTATCTCACAACTATTACTTTTTTTTTCTCAGAATTATGTGATACAAACTGGCATGTCTTTTTTCTCAGAATTGTGAAACATAACCTGCAATTGCGAGTTTATATAAATTTTTTATTCAGTGGCGGAAACAGGCTTCCATACCCTATAATTCAAGTTATGAAAGCAAAAAATATCTCTGTATGGAATTTAGCTTTTTATATTTATATAATTAAGTTATATCACACAAGCAACATACTGTTTTCCTAAATATTAGCACGTGAGCATGATCGTGTTACACAAAAGTTCAACAAACAAGAAGTTAATGCTGAGTTTGTTTTTTTTTTTGTTTTTTTTTCCTCTTTTACCAACGAAAATAGTACCAGCACAAAAACACACTCAGCAAAATTTTGTTTAATGATCGTTTTCAAACAATTATAGAGACAAATATCGAGATATAATTATGTCAATATCGCACACCCCTAGTGGCCAGTGAGTGTATATAAGTGAACACTTATATAACCAAATGTGCTCTATACATTGGCAAGGTCATCTGCAGATTTTAGAACTGACTCAAGGCAAAGACAAAACAAATGCTGATATTTTCAAAATGCCCAAATATTGGCAGATTAGTGGGCTTGGCTTGCCACGCAACATTAGGGTTAAGGATTTGGAAGCTGGGTTCAATCCAAAGTAGCAGTGACCTGAGAACTGTAGAATTACTGAAATCACAGCCCTCTTTTTAGCTTGTAAACAGAACACATAACCACAGGCTGCGACCCAGGGAATCTCCCTCCAATAATTATACTTCAAGTCATTCTGGATGAACTGTGTTACTATACGACATGTTATAATCTGGCATTAAAACAGAATCACATCCTTCGCCTTTAGGTATATTTGCCAAGCAAGGCCTGCAAGTCTTTCAGTTTCACTTACGTCTCTGATGAAGGACTCTAGAGTAGCATAGGCAATGGCGATGCCGTCGTGAGTGCTGGTGCCTCGACCAAGCTCATCCAGGATGACCAGGGACCGGGACGTGGCACGAGCTAAAATATCTGATGCTTCCACAAGCTCCTCCATAAAGGTGCTCCTGCCCCTTGAAATGTTGTCAGATGCTCCCATTCTGTCAGAACCCAATTAAATTAGTCAAAATGAGTAAAAATGAACATTTTTAGAACATTTATCACCCTCACGCTGCTCCAAATCTGTATGACTTTTCTTCTTCTGTTAAACACAAAGGAAAAATTAAAGTAAAAGGAAGAATGTGCCAGTTAATCTTATCCATACAATTATAATGGATGGGACTGGAGCCTTTAAAGTGATAGTTGACCAAAAAAATTTAATTCTGTTATTAATTGCTCACCCTCATGTTGTTCCATATCTGTAAGACCTTTGTTCATCTTCGAAACACAAATTAAGATATTTTTGATGAAATCTGAGAGCTTTCTGACCCTGCATGGACAGCAATGGAACTGAAATTTGCAAGGCCCAGAATGGTAATAAGGACATCATTAAAATAGTCAATTTAACATCAATGGTTCAACTTTAATTTCATGAAGCTGCAAGAATACTTTTTGTGCACAAAGAAAACAAACACAACTACTTTATTCAACAATTTCTTCTCTTCTGTATCTGTCGTTGACTCGCGTTCTCAAGAGTACCACAATGTGTTGAAGACTGAGATGGAAGAGTCCAAATTAGCAAACTTCTGTTGCTGTGTATGCAGTGTCAGAAAGCTCTTGGATTTCATCAAAGATATCTTAATTTGTGTTCTGAAGATGAATGACGGTCTTACAGTTTTGAAACAACATGAGGGTGAGTAATCAAAGACAGAATTCTTATATTTAGGTGAACTATCTATTTAAGCTTCAAAAATGATGCAAAAGCACCATTAAAGTCATCCATTTGACTCAAGCTCTATTTTTCAAATTAGTGTAGGGCATAATTTTTGAACCATACTCATGGTACTTTAACATTTTTTGTCGCATTCACTATTATTACAGGTATACTGATTCATATTTACACAGAGAGCAAAGTCAATGATGACAGAATTTTCATTTTCATTTCATTTTCAACTATCCCTTTAACTTATTAGTAAAAGTGATATCATCCCCTCAACCATTAGGGTTATCATGATGATTTTAAACTAAAAGCAACTTTTTACAAATAGCTTTTGTAAACTGTAGTGTTGGAAAGGTTCTTCAGTGACAGCAGTTAAGCCTCATTACAAAATCTCAAGTCACAATTAGGAATGATACGAGCATTTGATAACCATTAATGAGAGGCAGATGATTATGAAAGGGACCTATAAACACTCTTAAAATGCATTACCAGGGCGACTAAAAAATTGGTTAGCAGCTGATAAAATGTTTCAAGGCTATAGGATCACTCCCATCAAATATGAACACCACACAAAGATCACATGGCTTAGGCAAATGCAGCAGCTCATTATTTCATAAGATGCTGAGAGTGCAGGAAAAAGCTGACGCTGTTGAAAAATCACTATGTTGGGGTGAACGAACCTCTAGTTAAACAGTGTTAATGTTTGGATATTTCTTCTTTTCTTTTCCCAATGGTTAGTAGCAAAGCACAATGCAAAGCCTCCCTAATTCAGGCCAATTGCAACAGCATTAAGCAAGATATGAGCCAATTAATGTGCTGGCCATTACAGGTCATGTACAAAGATCCAGAACACAGAATTATTCTTTGTTAACAGCTAATCTGAAAACCATTCCCATTATCCTGATAAGGGGCTTCATCCTACTTTTAAATTGAATGAAACACCACAGACAAGCTTCAGCTGGACTAATAGTGCAGCTCTTGGCCACACTCGAAAGAGAACACAGATGGTATACGTAGTCTGCTGTGCTGTGAGCCACATTAACGAAATGCCACTTTCATTCTATTTTTGTTGCTTTTGCATTTGTCTCTGAATGTTTTCTTGTATGTTAACTTTCAAACATTTTGACATTTCAGATTTCGTTTTCATGTTTTTCTTCAGGGTTTTTGTCAGCAGATTTCACCCAGGAACAGAGCTTGAGCTGCACAACCACATTTCCATTTTGAGTCAAGTGTAATTAGAATTTATCAGAGGCTTTGATGGATGCAATCATATTGTTTTCTATGACAATCAGAATATTAAATGTGTTTTTACACACATACACTAGTTTGATTCTGTTCTGTGTCTCATATGCTAATATTTATGCACAGTTTTCTTGTAGAAACCATTCAAAATTGGTCACGTCGGCAATAAAATGTTTCAGTCTGGTTGCCACAAAAGCAATCTCAAGCTAAAACACAGCAATAAACACAATAAAGATCAAAAAAAGATTTAGATTTTTCAGAGAAATTTTTTTTTTCTTCTTTACAACAAAAGATTTACTTTTTTCACTTTAAAAGGTTCATTTATGTCTTCATTTTTCATTTATTTTTTTTGTATTGCACTTAACTTCCTGTTTCCATCGCAACCAAAACAAAGAGGGGGAAAAGAGCTTCCAAACCTTAAGTGCTATTCAATAAAAGTGTTCCATCAGTGGAGGAAAAAAAGACAAAATACTGTCTGTCTGACCAAAGACACAAACAGATGCTCAGGACTTCCGCAGTTTGAAAAAGACATTGTGGGTATGTCACTATAAATAAGATGAAAAACTGTTCTGCTTCTGTGCCTGAATAGTTGACACACAATGCCTTCATGAAAGTAAACAATTCGATTAATAAAAAATAATAAATATGAGAATTTTGACAAAACTTAAACTCAACAGTGTGACAAATTTAAATTTGAAACAAAGTCATTTTTAAATATTCAAATAATATTAGCCTGCATGCATGATAAATAAAGGATTAGTCAACTTTCAGAATAGAAATTTACTGATAATTTACTCACCACAATGTCATCCAAGATGTTCATGTCTTTCTTTCTTCAGTCATAAAGAATTTGAGGATTTTGATGAAAACATTCCCGGATTTTGCTCCATATAGTGAACTCTGAGCCTGATCTTATGACTAAATGTATCTGTTTGAATTTTTTAGCAAGACGCGAAATACATACCACAATGTACGTTTTGGATATTCAATGTTTTTTCCCCTGGAACAGATTAACATACATGTGGTACGTTTTATGTGGCGTTTTTCAATATAAAACAGTTCAAGTATAAAACAATGTTGGTTTAAACGTTAAACCTAGATAAATGTGCAGTATTATGGGCATATTCAATCGTTTGTGCGGAGAGTGGAAGCTAAAGCTTCTTTGCAGGACATGGAGGCACCAGCACAAACACTTACATTTTTTTCCAGTGGAAACTATTTAAAATTATCCATCAAAACAAAAAACCTCGCAAATACATGCCTTACAGACATGATAAATGCATAAATTATTACTTAACGATATAAATCAAATTGAAAACTCTTTCATCATGTAATCCATAAAAATGCATTTATCTCTAAAGGCGCGTCAAAGAGAAGATTGCGAGTCAGGATCTTTGCGACACTGACTCAGAATACACTAGTTTCATAAATTCATAAATAATTCAAATATCTCCTTACTATTTTCCCCCAACAAATTCATTGTTATTTATTGTCAGCCTATTGCTTGGACGCAAAGCTGCACTGAAGGCACATCTGCTGGCTGAGACACTAAACGCTGTCCGAGCCGGTCTCGAAAGTAAAAGCAAAAGTGAAGTCTCACTAACGCTGCAATTTTTTTTAAATCACCATAATTGATGGATGTCTAAAATATACAAATAAAGAGAAGCCTCATCTGAACTATTACGTGAAAAATGGCCGAAGTCCGGCCCTAAAAACGGGCTGAAATGCAGGGCTCTAATCAATCATATAAAGTTCCGTACCCAGTCATAATCGTGTTAAAAAAATCGTGATTACAATATTGACCAAAATAATTGTGATTATGATTTTTGCCATAATCGAGCAGCCCTATAATTTATTTATTTATTAAGAAACGTTGTGCTTCCGTTTCACTAGATAAGGACCTTATTCTTTGGCTGGGATGATGTACAGCCCTTTGAAGCTGCATTGAAACTGCAATTTGGATCTTCAACCCATTGATCCTCATTGAAGTCCACTACAGTATATGGAGAAAAATCCTGGCATGTTTTCCTCAAAAACCTTGATTTCTTTTCAACTGCAGAAAGACATGAACATCTTGGATGACATAGGGTGAACTAATCCTTTAAAACCATCTTCGAAGGAGTGTAGGACATGTGCACTTGTGTAGGACAAGGCATTTCATGTCAGCTGCCCAACAATAGTTTTAGAGTATGCCACAAATCTTTGTTACATGAAAAGCCAAAATCCAGTCAAAGCAGCTGCGAGGGCTTTTGTGAAACTTTGACTCTGCTAAGAACGTAAACTCTTCTCCTGTATTCTACACTCCCATTACACAAATGTGATAACTGTTCGAGGTTTCCACTTCACCAAAGTGCAGTATAGGCCACTGAACCCTTCAGGCTTAATTGGGCGCTGTTTGAACCTGATCTTGACCTGTTAATTGGAACAAACCAACACAACTCTGGGGAGTGAAGGCAATTATCTTCTGACGTGAATAGTGTCAGGACTGGATTAATTAACAAGGCAGCACTTTACAGTTAGCGGTATGTACAGATTTAAACTGACAGACAGTGTCAAAAAAAACACAGAACACTCTACATCACATCCCTTTTCTGCTGAACTGCCTCAGAGTGGTGCATTAAAATCTTTAGGTGTAGATCAAAACCATTTTAACTCATTTTCACTTTGTATATATTAAACTAATAGTGGCTGCTCGCTGCTAAGAACATTTACAAAATACCTCAAAAAAGCAGTATTACTGGCCTTACATGAAATATTTTCAAATCCGCGATAGATCTCAGGCATTTTACTTGCATCTGAGTCTAATTAGTGAACCGCTGTGGATGTTGTTGTTGTTCGTAGCCTAATGACTAGCACAGTCAGCAAAAATCAACCACCCCTACAAGAGTAAACAATGTTAATAAATCACATCAAAATGAAAGACTAAAGCAAGTAAAGAGGGGTTGGAAGTTCACTCAGGTTACTAAGAAATAAAAGCAAGACAGGTTTAGTTAACATACTTGACAAGAATGTAGATATTTCATTTGAATTTATGAGGGTGGTGAAACACCACTGATAAATTTCTGTGACAGTGAGACTTAAAAAGACAAAACGAAACACGGAGGCCATTTTTCATGTTTTCAGAACACATTACAGGCTGATAGCAGATTACCTCTGACACTCACAAGAAATATTCATGAATTCCTTTTACACATAAATCTTGGTTTTTATGTGCAAATACATTTGTTTTGATTTTGTTCTTTTTCTCTTGCAAGAGAGAAAATGTCTAAATGCCTGTGAAGATTTAAGCCAAACAAAACGTAAAATAAATAACAATTAGGCTTTTAAAAAACAAATGAATCATTTATATTTAAATAAATGACGTTTTACACATTAGTCTGGTTATTGTTAGTTACTCTGCAGTTCAAAAGTTTGGGATCATTAAGATTTTTTATGTTTTTTAAAGAAGTCTTTTCTGCTCATCATTTCTGCTGTGTTTAATTTGATTAAAAATACACAAAAAAATAATATTGTGAAATATTATTGCAATTTAAAATAGCGGTTTTCTATTTGAATATACTTTAAAATAGAATTTATTCCTACGACGCAATGCTTAATTTTCAGCATCATTACTCCACTCTTCATTGTCACATAATACTTCATAAATCATTCTAATATGCTGATTTATTATCAATACTGGAAACAGTTCTGCTTCTTAATACTTTTTGGAAACATGTGATATTTTTTTGGAGATTCTTTGAATAAAACGTTAACAAGAACAGCATTTTTTTTTAAATAGAAATCTTTTATAACAATATACACTACTGTTGAAAGTTGGAGGTCAGTATTTTTTTTTCTTTCTTTCATAATTTTGTTTTCAAAGAAATTAATACTTTTATTCAGCAATGATGTGTTGAATAGATAAAAAGTGCTAGTAAAGACTTACATTTTTAGAAAAGATTACTACTTTAAATAAACACTTTCCTTTTTAACTTTTTATTCATCAAAGAATCCTGAGAAAAAAAGCACACAACTGTTTCCAACATCAATAATAAATCAGCATATTAGAATGATTTTTGAAGGATCATGTGACACTGAAGACTGGAGTAATGGCTGATGAGAATTCAGCTTTGCATCACAGAAATAAATTATATTTTAAAGTATATTAAAATAGAAAACTGTTACTTTAAATTGTACTTTTACTTTTTTTCCTGTATTTTTATCAAATAAATAGAATTTTGATGAGCATTAGACACTTGACCTTTGAACGGCAGTGTTTTTTTTTTACTTATTACAATTAATTTATTTTAAAAAGGGAGAGAATGTTTGCCAATAAAAATCAAACCAACAATGATGACATCAAAGTGAATTATGACAGATTTTTTTTTCTTGTGTTCATTTGCACACTAAACTGAGAATCCTGAGAATTTTGCATGTATTTAAACTAAACTTATTGCACGTATTTAACAAAGCAACACTGTATTTAAGCTTAAAAACAATGTTTCACAATTGGCGAGCACTAGTATTCTTTCAAGGACCTGAAAATCTAGTTTTACTCTTCAAAAATCAAGCAGATGTGGCATGAGGGCTGAATAGGTTTGACTCACACTCCTGCTCCTCTGTAATCTGTGGTTACCGGGGTTCTGTGAAAAGACTAGTGGGCATGGTTTCACCCTGTTCAATTCTGGACCATTCAAGCACAAACTCTGAAGTCTGCTCAGCCCCTGAAGTGTTGTCATGGTCACTAAAGTTCAGCTTTGTGCTGTCATACAGAACTTCCTCTCTAATGGCCAGAAAACAAAAGAAACAATATCTCAGCTGATTTTGAGTGCTGATTTTTCCACAGGTTTAAAATGACGGATGGTTTCCAAAGCCTCTGTTCTTTTGGAGAATGACCCATCTACATATCTCAGCAAATTCTGCATTATGGCAGATTGGATGAGGTTGTAATAAATCTCATATGAAAGTGATCTTTGTTCTTTAGGAAAGAAAGCTGAAAAACAGCAAATAAGGACTGTAAAAAATAAAAAGTCTGCAAGTTTCTTTTCATCAGAAGATAATATGCAATTAAAAGATCTCGGATTTTGTGACAACCAGAGGAAATTATATGCATTATGCTTATAGTGAGGCCTTTTATGACTACAATACTCTTTTCTTAGCCATTGTTTATAGGCCAAAGAAGAAAGTGGTGTTTGGCAGGTGGAAGTTACCTGACATATATGCCGTCTACAATGCCCACTGATGCCTCTCTGGCAGGAACAAAGGATCCCAGCTGTGCCATGATGGTCACCAGAGCAACCTGTCGGATGTAAGAGCTCTTGCCACCCATGTTGGGCCCAGTGATGATCATGGCTCGCTTGCCATTCCCCTGAAGACAGGAAAAGGTAATCAGATGAATATTTGTCCAAGGCTGCAATAAAGATTCTCGTGGCGAAGCAGAGTTTAAGCAGATGTAGATGCTAATGGTTCTGGCTGGTTGTTTGAGTGTCAGAGATAAAGAGGTACGAAGCACAAAGGTCAGGTCTATCTCAATCATCTGGACTGAACACTGGGGAAACACAGCTGAGTTATTATGAAACCATACGACCTGCAAAAATTAATTTATAATGAAATATAAAAAAGGTCAGAGATGAGAGAATAGATAGACCACCGTTTAAAACTTTGTCAGTAAGATTTTTTTTTTATTATTATTTAAATTAATAGCTTTTTTTTCAGAGAGGATGCATGAAAAGAGACTCTTTTCATCAAAGAGTCTTGAGAAAAAAAAAAAAAAAAAACAATTTCAAAATTTCCACAAAAGCAATAATATATAATCAAAAGCATGAAAACATTTATTGAGCACTAAATCAGAAATATTAGAATGATCATGTGACACTGAAGACTGGAATCACAGGAATAAATTTCATTTTAAAAACTAAACAAAAAACAAAATAGAAAAATGTAAGTTATTTTAAATTGTAATAATATTTCACAATATTACTGTTTTTACTGCATTTTTTACATACAGCCTTGATGAGCAAAGGAGACTTCTTTCAACATTTGTGACCCTGAAAAACAAAGTAAGTCTTAAGTAGCATGGGTATATTTGTAGAAATAGCCAACAATACTATATGGGTGAAAATTGTAAATTTTTCTTTTATCCCAAAAAAATCAGTCGGATATTTAGTAAAGATCACGTCCCATGAAGATGTTTTGTAAATTTCCTATTGTAAATATATTAAAACAAGTAATATGCATTGCTAAGAACTTCATTTGGGCAACTTTAAAGGCAATTTTCTCACCATTTAGATTTTTTTGCACCCTCAGATTCTGGATTTTCAAATAGTTGTATCTCAGCCACATATTGTCCTATTCTAACAAACCATACATCAGTGGAACACAGCTTTTAGATTCTGTATAAATCTCAATTTAAAAAAAAAAAATAGACCCTTAGACTGTTTTTTTGGTCCAGGGTTACAAAAGAAAAAAAGAAAGAAAAAAGAAATAACATTCTTAACAGTAGCATATACTATATACACTACAGAAAAACGATAGTCTGAACCCAAAATCTAAACCAAAATTCATTTTAAATTCTTTTTTTTTTTTCATTAAAAAATATATTAACTTACAAGGAATAAAAGGACATTTTAAAATTTTTATTTTAATTTATTTTATTTAAAAAAGTTTATTTTTTTTATAATAAAAAATAATATTGTTCAACATTTAAAATGTATGAATGCAACTGCAGTAGAAAAACACAATCCCATAAAGTAGCATTTATTTTAAATGTCTACTTTCTGGTAGTCAAATTAATTGTTTTCACATTTAATGTGATGAATTATACCATGTGGACACCTGTGTGAATGTAAGAACTAACATCATATATGCAGCAAAAAAAAATCTGATTGACACCAGTTGGTTAAAAGTCATTGCAAAATGGTCTCTTGCATCATCTGTTTGTATATGCCACATGGTTATCTTGTTATAGTTTGTAGTGACATTCAGACTTTTTAACATTTTAACATCTGTTGAAGGGTTGAGAAATGTCTTAAGTGAATGGCCATATGACAAGTAATGTTAAGAAAAGTACAGTGACCCAGCAAGACGGCTTCATTATTAAAGCCTGACTCACATTTTGAATGGAAGCCCAGTGATTGGGTGGGTGGGAAAAGAGAGAGGGAGAAAAAGAAAGTGACAAAGGTATTAAAAAACATATGCTAATCGGGACGGCGGAGTGGGTGGCCGATACAAAAGGTTTGGCTGCTGGTTAAATAGCATTTTCTTACAGGTGAAATAAAAAGGATTAACCTGTAGTGGAAAAACAACCACACAGTCTTTGGCATGAACATAGATTCCCTCACCATTCTTTTAATGTTGAAATTAAATTCCGGATTAATAATCTAGTTTCATATCTCTCATAAGATCTATAGATCCCAATGGCATTATATTGTTATAGTTGTTAATGAGAAGCGGAAGCACTGATATTAATACGGCTCATGAATATGGGTGTAAATGAAGTGTGCAATTTCCACACCACTATAGTGGCATAAAACAAAATTGGTGAGTGAATCATTACCACTGAAAATAATATGTACTCTTTGTTAGTATTTCACAAATAGAATGAGGCATCAGTTTACTGTTGGGGATTTGTCATGTCGCATCGCCACGACACAACCAGTTTAGACAGCATCACTGATTATATTGGCTTCTATTGTCTTTTATTGTCTTTTGTCATGTCGCACCATGAAGTTCGTGTCCAGTGTAGACACAGTGGGAGTTGGGCCAGTAATGGATCAGTTCATTCAATTCACGAAACCAATGTGAATGAACCTGACTGATCTGTAGTTAACAACTCCCTGCAGGTAAAGATTTATCAGGGAATCACTTCAATTTTAGTCTGTTTTCCACACAAAATTATCAGAGATAGGGATGGACCAATATTAAAATACATTTCTAAATAAATTAAAACATACAACACTAAAAACATGCAAGTGTTTTTTTTTTAAATGAATGCAAGTGAATTTAAGCAGCAAAATGGCATGATGTACAGTAATGTATAAAAATGCATAAAAATGAACATTTACTTGTACAACATCTTGTTAATTGTACAATTACCCAGTATTTCAGATTTAAAACATAATTAGTGGTGCTTGCGAAGCGAAACATCACTATTACTGTGCTGCATGTCTATTATTCTTCTTTTCTGTAAATACTTTGATCCGTAACTTGTCCGGCACCATTTATCAAAGACCCTTGAAAGAGGTGTAAAATCGTGTGGCTTTTTGAGAAGGGATGTGCTATGACTTTTTTAAGCAACTGGGCATACAACGTTCACACAACAGGCGAAAAACCCCATAGACATAACACTGAAACCAACTACAATTTTCTATGTATAATATCCATTATTGGCTTAGGTTATTTTACCTTATGATGCTTTCACTTGTAATTTCATGACACTTTTATGCAGCTTTTGTGTCATTTTGGAGCTTGGGTGACACATCATGAAAGTGCAAAATATGGGTCCCTGGTGCACCTACCAACCCAGAAAACATGAAAATAGACAACCCAGTAACTTTGTTTTGGTAAGCCTTTTTTTGCAAGCATGTGAAAAAACTAGCCGCTGAGATTTCGCTCCTCCCGTGACATAGGAAGGGGATCTTATTATAATAATACCACCCCAAAATATGCACATTTCTACCCCTGACACCGCAATTTTGTTTTTCAAGTGACAACAGTGTACCAGTTCTAACGCCATGGCAAAAGTCAGAGCAAAGCATGCTAACTGCTCTGTTGTTGGCTGCACAGACAAGCACAGAACACTATTTAAGATACCTGCACACTAAGTCCGAAATTTTTGGGATGCGAAAAATGCAGAAAATTTAACCCGATGCAATTTTTTTTATTACATCATTTTTAAAAATGTTTTATGACCTAAGTTTCGGATCCAGTGTGTAAACATGATTGACACAAGGTGAGGTTGTATTTTTTTTTTTTAACATGCATTTTTACATTTTTTACAAACTTTTAAACCTTTAGGCCGCGTGTCCACCAAGGCGTTTTTCCCCACTGCTAGCGCATTTTTTTAATTGTTATCAATGGGAGTGGCACGTTTTTTAAACGGAGCGCACCGAGCACTGAGCATCTTTTTCGCGCTGAGCATTCGGGCGTTTTTTTTCCTCTGCCCAGAGAGTTGAAGAATGTTCAACTTTGAGTAAAACGCCACGCTCATCACTGTCACTTTCTGGTCAGGTAACCAATCAGAGTGGAGGAGGGGCGGGACTACTGACCACCCTGCTTGTACTAAGGCTGAACAACAATGGAGAAGTTAATATTGCTTGTCTCTGAGTATTTATGTCTTTACCAGATGAAATTCCCGGACTTCCATAATATTGTTATAAAAATATTTTATTAGCGATGCATTTGCTATTACTTCAGCGGATATTCTGTATCATAGCAACCACAGCGTCTCAATGGAAAAAAACACTGCGTTCTCAAGCGCTTACAGCTCAGCGTTTTCAGCAGAGTGCCTGGTGTTTTCAGCTAGCTAAAAACGCTTTGGTGGACACGCGGCCTTAGAGTCCTCAGAGGAGACAAGAGAGCAGTATGTTTATTTTTTTATTTACTGTATATTATGCTGCTGCCACACAGATCTAATATAAACTTCTGATTTCTTATAAAGCTGTTTACCTTCATGGATATAAACTGTTTTTGTAACTTGAGTAGTTTAGTGCGCTCAGAACCAAAACCCTGTATCAGAAGTTTAAACTAATATGGTTTAAAATGCATGATTTAAGTGCAATAGACATAAACCAAATAGACATTTTTTTTTCCTAGAGTATCGAAGTTACGAGCTGTAAAGGCAGAGCCCTAATCTGGAAAAGTGGGCGTGGAGCAGCAGCTCATTTGCATTTAAAGAGACATGCATGAAAACAGCGTGTTTCTACTTCCACTCAAAATAGGCATTTTCAGAATGATATAATAAATGATCTGTCGGGAATTTTGAGTTGAAACTTCATAGACATAGTCTGAGGACACCTGAGACTTACATTACATATTGTAAAAAGGGGAATAATATGTCTCCTTTAAAGCTTCAAAAGATTGACCAGCATATTACTCAAAAATGTCCTTTTGTGTTGTACAGAAAAAAAAAATCATACAGGTTTGAACAAAGAAGAGGGTTAAATAAACTCTAATTCTGGGTCAACTAATCCATTAAGAAGTGATAACAGTAGTGTAAAAAAAAAGTGTCACCTGTAAGTGAGTGTCATTGGGGACATATTGATCCTGATCTCCCATCAGCGAGGTGATGACCGGATGCTTTCCAGCCATGATCAAAATCTGACTTTTCTCTTCAAGAACCTCAGGCCTACGCAAAAAAGATGCTTTAGACACCAATAAAGATGAGTATTCATAATTAGATAAGCTGACAAACAAATTCATTCACGAATGAATTCGCCAACATAAAGTTTGCGAACACCGTTTAGGCACGACACCTTACGTATAAGAGTTGGAATTTATGGTATCAGCTCAACACACTTTTGAAGAGTCCAGAGGGAGAGGATAAGCTCTGGTGCTCTGCAGAACAGGCGGGAGGGGGAGGCGGTAAGGAGCAGAGGGGGAGTAGTTGGCGGAAACCTCTGCTTTCAAAGTCAAATCCACTCCCCCACACAGACTGTCAGAGGGATATGGAGTGGGCTCTATACTGCATGGGGGTGGGATTCATCCTACTGTTGGACTCAATTCGGGCCAGGGAGAGACGGAGATGTGGGGGCTCCAGGGTCCCCTTACTCTCGTTCATCCATGAAAGCTTATGTAAGATGCTTTATGCACATCTCACAAAACACAAAAGAGAAATAGAGCTTCTTTGTAGATGCTCAGAAATGATTGATTTTATTGCACTTTGTATGCTTTAAAACTGGGAAAAGTCCCCACAATGGCTCCCAGAACTGCACGTATCTGACTTCTGAACATTCATAAAAGAATAGAAGACTAAAGTCAGGCCCAGGAAACAAAGCTTAGTATATTTAACTTCATGAACTAAGTAATTTATGAAAGGATATGCATGCTCGCGCATATTAGGTTTGAAATATGAGAGATGACAGGAAGTCAGCAGAGAATACTGGAATAAAATGGCAACTTCATTACCACACCTGCAGTAATTATTTTCTTTAGCAACCTGAGCCAATGAGAAGAGGCAGTCCATGGTTGCTAGGTGACACACTGCTTTCCTCAGGATGTAGTAATGGTCCCCAAATAGCCTGCACATGGAAATAAAAGAGAAAAGGTTATTGAGAAAGAGAAAAAGAGTGCTGCCGGGTCAGAAAGTGACAGGATAAAATGCATTTTATATGATTAAATTACTACACAGCAGCTTCCTGATTTCAAACAAAACGATGAAAGCAGCTCAACCAATCTACAGGGCTGTAATTAAAAATGATTATGTCATATTTCAAAGCTACATACTGAAGGAAGTTGATCCACTCGTGATTGCAGTCAATAACCAGCTGCTCTCGTAGTTGCTGCAAGCGCCGATGTTTCTCCACAATGAATGGAGAGTGATAGCGGCCCACAACCTTAGTGCTGGAGATGAAAAGCAGACGTTTAAATGCTAAATTGGTTTGTAACCACCTTATGTTTTTAATGCAGAAGCAAGAGATTTATTTTGAATCTAAAAGAATTTATTAGCTGCTATGACTAAGTAATTAGAATAAGACAAAAGTGATTACTTAAATAAATTAAAATAATATTATGATAACACATATCAGGTTGCAATATCAAGCAGTATGATGGACAGTTTTTGTCCAGCTAAAATAACAGGAAGCAGCTAAGACCAGAAAACCTTGCACATTCCAGTTACAAATAGCTAGAATTGTTTTTGTGTTACAAATAAGGTGGATAAAACAGGAACTTTGAGATGCATTTATATGATGAGAGTGCCATTTGACAGAAGTTCTCTTATGATGTACTGCATAGGTTTTACTAGGGAACAAGTGATCAAATGTGTCAACAATGGTGCCCACCTGTTGATTTTGACCCAATCTGCCGGGACTATAGATGACATACTGTTCTTTACTTCGATGAGAAACTGCGCAAAATTAAAAAAAGAGACAAATTATTGTCAATTTTTTTGTAGTCTGTGTGTAAAAAAAGTTGGATTGTTGTCTATGCAGGGTCAAAAAGCTCTCGGATTTCATGAGAGTGAGTAATTAATGACAGAATTTTCATTTTTATATGAACTATCCCTTTAAGGCACAAGCACTCAGACAACAAGGTAAAAAGCCTGTTCACTGACCATCTGATGCATATTGCATCAAAAATGCCTTTTTGTTGATCTGGCAAGATTGTGCTTTAGTCTGACTGGTTGGCTGCACAACAAACTTCTAGGTGCACACTTTGAAAATATGTTAACATTCATTTGTTTTACGTTTTGTTAAGTTGTTAAGGTATCAACTCTTATAAATGTCATATTAACCTTACAAAATGATATGTAGAAGTGTGGTTTCTTGTGGTTCTCAGCCAGAATCAGATGCCAAGTGGACCAGACTTTATGCTGATAGTCGTAGCTATGTTAGATTCAGCTAGCGATGGTGGGAGAAAGAAGAATGGCCCTATGGAGTCTGGATGGAGTCTATACTCTGAGGTGGAAAAACTGTTGTGTATTCATGAGAGAATGGCAACAGTGAGCAGATGGAGAAACAGATGTGGAGCTGCATACAAACTGCAACATTTCAGACCCTGTCCTTGTAGGTGTCATCTTCTAGTAAGGTAGTATTCAACAGTACATCTACAACAGAATAAAATGAGAAAAACGGCTTTTGCCAGATTGTACAATGGAGAATAGGTAACAAATAGCTCTGTTATGAAACAAATGTCGTCACATAATTGAAGAAAACTGATATGAGATCTTGATGTTCTCTAATGCATCACATACAGCAGAGATTTTCAAATCAGGACCTGTGGGCTCCACAAGAGGGAAAAAAAGCATGCCATTGAAGCATATCTTCATGTTTAATTTTATTATTTGTTTTATTTGTTTGCACTGAAATGTAATTTGCATTGGGGAAAAAGTTTATTTGATTTTAAAAAAGGAAATAAATAAATAAATAAATAACAGAAAGGAAATAAATACACACATGCGCAGTTGCCAGTCTGCCACAAAACTACCATCTAGTAACTGTTACAACATCATATGTATAAGGTTGAACCACTGATGTCACATGGCCTATTTTATTGGTGTCCTTACTCCCTTTCTGGACCTTAAATGTGTCAGTTGCGTTGCTGTCTATGCAGGGTCAGAAAGCTCTTGGATTTCATCAAAAATATCTGTATAATATTTGTGTTCTGAAGACGAACTAATGTCTTATGGGTTTGGAACGACATGAGGGTGAGTAATGATAAAATTTCTATTTTAGGTCAACTATCTCTTTAATAAGAAAGGATCCTTGACGCTTATTACCTGCTGGCCAGACACTGTGGTGTAGTCCAAAGAAGGGTTTTTTAACACCAGGCGAACCTCTCGCCGATGCTCCATTATGTCTGATAGGACACTCTGGATTTCCTCTTTTCTGTTCCGGATCACTGGGAAATCGGTCAGATCCACAAACATCTCTGTCTTATTACCTGTCCTAAAAAGTTAAGTTTAAAATATATTTAACCAGAAAAGTTATTTATAGAATAAAAGCAATTTTCCAGCAATCTGAAACAAATGTATCATTATATATATATACACAGTATCTCACAAAAGCGAGTACACCCTTCACATTTCAGCAACCATTTTAATATAACTTCTCACGGGACAATAATATAGAAATGATACTTGGATATATTTTAGAGTAGTCAATGTGCAGCTTGTTTAGCAGTATAGATTTACTGTCCTCTGAAATTAACTTAATATACAGCCACTATTGTCAAAATAGCTGGCAACAAAAGTGAGTACACCCTAAGTGATAACATCAGTATGCTGTTTAACCATGCAAAGCCACATGTCCTATTCATCATGTTTATGTTTTTGTCTGCTTGACAGGACAATACAAAGTTATGTATCTTGTATTAGAGTAATTAAAATGTGGTGCTTTAAGTACAATTCTCTCATACTGACCACTGGATGTTCAACATGGCACCTCATGGAAAATTCTAATTCTTTGAGAATTAGAATTGTTGCTCTCCACAAAGATAGCCAAGGCTATTAGAGGTTCATTAACACCCTGAAACCAAGTTACACTACAGTGGTCTGTCATACAGAGGTTTTCCAAAATGGGATCCATTCAGAACAGGCCTTGAAAGGGTCGATCAACCAAGCTGAGTACTTGTTCTGTGAGTCAGGTGCAGAACTTGGCTTCGGCTTTAAAAAACAGATGCATGAGTGCTGCCAGCATTGCTGTAAAGGTTGCAGAAGTAGAAGGTCAGCTTGTCAGTGCTTAGACCATAGGCCACACACTGCACCAAGTCAGTCTGAATGGGCGTATTCCCAGAAGGAATCCTCTTCTGAAGTTGGCTCACAAGAAAGCCCGCAAACAGTTTGCTGAAGACAACCTATACAAGAACATGAATAACTGGAACCATGTCCTGTGGTCTGATGAGACTAAGATAAACTTGTTTGGCTCAGATGGTGTCCAGCATGTGTGGTGATGCCCTGGTGAAGAGTACCAAGAAAATTGTGTCTTACCTACAGTCAAGCATGGTGCTGGTAGCATCATGGTCTGGGGCTGCATGAGTGCTGCTGGTACTGTGGAGCTGCAGTTCATTGAGGGAAACATGGATTCTATTATGTACTGTACATTCTGAAGCAGAACATGATGCCTTCCCTCCAGAAATCAAGCTGAACGGCTGTTTTCCAACATTATAACAACATCAAACACACCTCCAAGATGACAACTGCCTTGCTGAGGAAGCTGAAGGTGAAGGTGATGTGGTGGCTAAGAATGTCTCCATACCTAAACCCTATTAAGCACCTGTGGGGTATCCTCAAGCGGAAGTTGGAAAAGCACCATGTGTCTAACATCCAGGAGCTCTGTGATGTCATTATAAAAGAATGGAAGAGGATCCCAGCAACAACCTGTGAAGCTCTGGTCCATTTAATGCCCAGGATGATTAAGGCAGTGCCAAATAACATAATTTGTGGTAACACAAAATATTGACACTTTGAACAAGCTCACTTAGGGTGTACTCACTTTTGTTGCCAGCTATTATATATTATATATATACACATATACATATATAAATATAGGGATTTGGAAAAAGACAGGTTTAGGTGAATATTCATAAATTCAAAATGCTTAAAGATTTAACTCACTTTGCAGCTTTCTCATCCAGTACTTTTAAGAAGTTGTGGGCGGGGCTTAGAAGCTGAGGTGTGTCCAATAGGAGGTTCTTTAGAAGGGCTGAGCTGAGCTGTGACTGGATGGCAGGTATGAGGGCTTGAAGCTCAGCACTCAGGCGAGAGAGAGTGCTGGTGATAAGGTAAAATTCCTGAGTAGAGCACTGACAAGACAGAAAATAGCAATTTAAACAGGAAAACATGTTTTTAAAATATAGTGAATTACACATTGTATTGTCATGAAAGGGTCATATCAATTTTATATCATGCGACTTTCCTCCAGGTTCAATTAACAGCCTCTTTGCAAGCTCTTCAAAACACTGACAGGTTTAGAAAACAATCAGTGCTGTAAACGTGGGTGGTCACACATGTACGCATTTAAACGCATTCAAAGTTGTGGAAGTACAGAACGAATCAATCTTGCAGGTTAGTTTCAATGAATGGTGTGTATGGCCTGGAAAGTTACAAGCTAATATGAGCTGCAGTGCTTATTACATAAAATTTTATTTTATGATCAAATTCTTTGTGAGCCAGACAGCACTCTGTATAACACAGAGTACATTTTCAAGATATGAAGTCTTTAACGACTAAGAACAAAAAAACAAATTTCCTTTATTGTGTTTTACTTCATTATGCATTAAAGAAAACCTATCGATTAGCAGCAGAAATATGAAATGCTTAGTTGTAAACTGCTGGGCATCATTAATCATTATATGTCAAACGCAATGGCTCATGCGTATGCAATCTGTAATTTCCATATTTCGATGACAGTAAGCACCAAGGAGCCAATTAAATCTCTGCTTGATCTTGTGTATGTTTATAAACATCAAGCCCATTTCCCAAAGGCTCAACGTTAGTCATTCCTACTAAACATAATGAGGCAATACATATCCACTCTCCGTGTTCATTAAAAACAGTGCGAAAGTCCCCTGTAGGTCTACGCAAAACTTTCTGACCCTTATTAAAGTACATGCATTTCATTTATGATGGAAGTCTTACTTTAACAGTCTACCACTGGTAAATGAGGTGTGAGAAAATGTAAAAATGCTTAAATATTAAAGAATACTGCCTTTTTAGGGTCAATATTAAGTTTTATTCTGGATATTCAATGCCTTCAAATCTACCATTAATAACGTTTTAGCCCAAAACTACTTAGAAACCTTTAACACGTTTTGTTTCGTAAATTCAAAAAAAAAAATTTTTATGAAAGTGCATATATAAAAAAGAAGGACAATGAGATGGCAGAAACCGGCAGGTGAGGCAGGGTTAATGAGGACCTTCTGTCTCTGCAAAACAGTAATCATTCCCATTCCTGCTCCCACTCTTGTCATTATGCTAATAGAGCCATTCAACAGAAACACGCCATTAAGCACCTTCCCTTCAACCTCCCGCCCGATTCCAGAAACAAATGGAATGAAAAAAGCAGGGAAAATAGAGAACTTTCCATCAGCTAAAATAAATTCTGGTCTTGAGGGGTTTTCACTTTCAGACAGAACATGACAGACACATTTAGTGTCACCATGGCCACTATGGTCTAAAACATATTGTTGTTCACTTTAAATCAAACTCATTCTGAATTACAAATGAAAAGGGGTGGATTCCCTGAAAGATACTGATTGTTTAGGCTTTACTTTTTTGTGGTAGATACTGCAAAGTCCTCTCTCAAGGTCAGGTAGACGAGTTAGCAAAGACTGGAGAGAAGGAAGGACACTGGACTCCGAAGACAAAATTTCTGCTACTGCTTCTTGTCGTGCCTGGATATCACTGAAAGAGAGAAAGAGAGAGATTTGAAAAATAGTATAAACAGAAGCAAGCAAAGCAGTAGGGATTATATGCAAATACTCGTCAAAACTTACAATTCAACATCATTTTGTTACGTTTCTCCGTTTATGAGACGTGAGAGAGTAGGCTACGTGAGAAGTGCTGCTGCTAGTAAACCGGACCGAATTGAGTTGTCTTTTGCGTTGTCAAATTTATCCTTTATCCTTTATTTATTTTATGTCTGCTCTTCTCTTACTCTCACATATTGACATTCTTGAACGTTTTATGAGACATGCAGCACATGTATGCCGTGCATCTAACCCTAACCTTTTAACCATGCAGCAGATTCGTTCTGAATGAATCTCTTCCTAAATCGTCCCTAACATTTTAGTCTAATTTTTATTGCCAATAGATTTTCATCATAGTTTTTGCCATTCAAAATGAGTTTTCATTTTGTTATAGTCTGAAATCCTGAAATCCTGCTAACCTCAAACTTTGAACGGTAGAGTATATTGTTACAAAATGTATCACAGGTTCCAAAAAATATTAAGCATCACAACTGTTTCCAACATTGATAATAAAGCATATTAGAATGATTTCTGAAAGATCATTTGACACTGAAGACTGGAGTAATAATGCTGAAAATCCAGCTTTGCATCACAGGAATAAAATATATTTTAAAGTATATTAAAATAGAAAACCACTATTTTAAATTATTTAAATATTTCAGAATATTATTTTTTTTCTGTTTTTTTAATACAATAAACTCATCGTTGGTGAGCGTAAGAAACCTCTTTAAAAAAAAACATTAAAAATCGTACAGATCCCAAACTTTTGAATGGAAGTGTATAATTTAAAATATCTCGCTGTGTTTTGAGAAATGGCTTTAATTAAGTACACTACAGTTCAAAAGTTTTTTTTTTTTAAATCTTTATTAAACAATGCATTTATTCGATCAAATACAGTAAAAACAGCAATATGAAAAAGCTTTTTTATTTTAAAATGCCATTAATTCCTGATCTATTCCAGACTTCTGTGTCACATGATTCCTCAGAATTCATTCTAATATGCTGATTTGATGCTGAGGAAACACTTCTTATTATCAAAGTTTACAACAGCTTAATTCTTTGCTAAATAGAAAGTAAAAAAAAAATACGGATTTAAAAAGAAATTGTATGTAATATGTTTTATTGACTTTACTGTCACTTTGGATAATTTTTAGACAATTTTACAAAATTTTGGCTGAATAAAAAAATACTAAATAATTTTAATAAATAAAAACCTACTGACCCCAAACTTCTGAATGGTATTTATGAGGCTGCTACAGAAAGTTTAAGACACGTTTAAGATTTTATGATCTAACCACATTGCCCAATCCTTCCGCAGAAAACACAACATTTCCATGGAAATTTACATCCAATAGCATAACAGTCTCGATTCAAAAATGCTCCCCGACATGTCTGTTAAGAGGTTTGGCAGGAAAATATGAGGATTTAAGATTAAGATTGTTATATGGAATCAAATATTTATATATTTATTTATTCTCCACAAACATAATCGGATTCTTTGCAAGCATGCGTTACATCACACACAGATCCAAACAATCCCTTACAACCTTTAAAAGGCGTATAAAGATGGCATCAGTGTCCTGCCAATTTCATTTTGGGGAGATAAAACATACTGAATTTTAGTAATAACCAAAAAGAAGAAATCTCAGATTAAAAACTTGGATTTTATGGAAGTTTATCCATTTTTATATACAGTAGTGTTTTCTCATAATCCACTGGGGATTTTTCCAATCAAGCCAGAACGGAATTGTAATCCTGCCAGTGGCTGAAAAGAGGGGTGCAAAGTTCCTCTATTTTCAAAATATTCTAGGACTTGGATTAACCTAGGCTTAGACTTTAGAGCTCAGTATTATCTGTGGTGGTGTAGTAAAGATCTGGCCATGCCACTTTTATTCAACACTGAAAACACTCTGCATCTTCCATACTAGCATTCGCAGCAATCACTGAATAATAAAATGAAACAATGACTCACATCACAGACATCAATGGCTGGCTCACCCACTTTCTTAACAGTCTTTTCCCAAATGGAGTTTGAGTGTGATCCAGAACCCAGAGCAGACTGCCTTTTACTGAACCTGTGGTCTGACAGCCATGAAAAGGAAGTCATCATGAAATACAAACCAATATCCTACATAAAGATATATCACTTGCTTATCAAAACACAAACACTCATGTTATTATCCAGGAAGCCTGTGACACAAGGCAGAGAAAACAGCATAATGATATAATGATGTTACATTTACATCCTAATACTACATAAAAAGACCATTTTAAAATGAAAGTGAGAGGTGATATTCAAAGTCTATGCGATGTTCATCGTAATGGACGACGTGTTTCAACATAAGCTAAAGAGGTGTACTTTTTACTACTGAAAAACTGATGTGATTTTAGTCATAATCCTCATAGAAATTTTGTCTGATGTTCACCAAAATTGAGTTGGATTACCTTCAGTTCACATCTGACAAAAATTGTCGAATGGATACTTTGTTCTCCAAATATGCCTTGCCTAGTAATTTGCCTAATACTGACTTTCAACTCACTATCTCTGTGGAAACATGAAAAAAAAAAAATCATAATAAAAAATTGTAAATTGTTCTCTGATATCTACATAGAAGGTATGTGACTTAGGCAAGGGCAAAAATTTTCCAGAAATGATTTTACATGTCCATTTATAAACCTAGATTTGTCCCTAGAATGAAATGGTCTGTTATTACCTTATTTGGAAAGGTAATGAATAATAATGGGAGCTCTGCTCTGATTGGCTGTTCCACAGTGCGGCTCATTTCAGTAGCTTCACAGCAGGAAGGAAACACAGGAAGGAAAATATATATTTCAATACTTTCTCTCGCAGTTATATCTTTGGGTAATTATACTGTATAAAAATTAGGGGCACTGAAACTGCTTTTTACTTTCACTTTGAAGATTTGTGATCGCACATGTATACTACAGCGGCAGTACTTACTGCATATTCCTGTCAGCGATGCTCAGGATCTGTAAATCATTTGCCATCGTCCTCAGTCATTTCTCCTTACTCTGTTTATATGGTAAGTGAAATCTTATGTACTTTAATGTAACAGGCTACGTTACTGCTAACAAACAGCTAACCATGTCCCTTTAGTGGCTCTGAATATATACACCAACCTGCCGTTTTTGCTATTGTCCTCGCTTTGTTTCTCCACAATACCTTCAGAATTTCTGATGAGTCAGCTATGCAACTGTTGGGGGCGTAACTATTAATAATCCCGACTATTACGTAGGCATGGGCCGGTATGAGATTCTGACGGTATGATAACCGTACATAAAAATATCACGGTTTCACGGTATTTAGATTACAACTCTAAAATATGTTATTTTTAAATGTCTGGGTAAAAAAAACTACTTTTCTTCCACTGAACACAATTTATTTTATTTTTAAGAAACATATAGAACATTTTGGAGCAGTAAACATGTCAGGTTAATAATTAGAATTAATAACTGAATTCTTCCTAATTAAATTAAGTGCAGTCACTTAAACCTAAACATGCAGCTCAGTAATCGAAAACATAATGAAAACCTAATTTCTGTAAATGAATATATAAATAAATGCAGTTGTTAAACCTGCAGCTCACCAAGGTCTTTGGAGACATGCTCACTTTCTACACATTCATCTTTTAGTCCAAGTTTTGATGCAGGAATGTTCACCTTTCCTATTCTATAGTCTTTGATTAAGTTTGGAGCAGAGATGTACGAGAATATGTGCACACACAGAGAGAGCGTGCGCGTACACACACACGCACTGTCTCTTTTCAATTTAACGCAGAAACGTATAATACTTTAGGGGCCGGTCACATGTCGCGTCATTTCAAATGAAACGAAGAGGTCGCGATTAATTTATTCTTTTGCCTAAAACCTCCACGTCTCCTTAGAGAGCGCAAGTCATGGTTGCTTAGCAACAGACGCCATGGAAGCAAAAGCTACAGAACGCGAAGGAGAAGGCGGCGCGCAAAGCGTTTTCCACGCGTTTTTATGTGAGATTTTCCTCACTCTGTAAAGTAACATGAGGAAGGAAACTAGCTGACGTTAGCTAGTTAATTAGCCACGTTATCTGCCTCGGTAAACAAGCCAAATAGTATTTATTTCAACACTGAAACAAACGGATGGTGGGTCTCTGTCTAGACCGGGGCTGAAAGGGGAAAATGAAAATGACACAGATTTATATTAGATGCACGACCTGTAAGTATTTATTCAAAGATCGGCTCTAAAACACCATCTACAAAGAACATCATTGTGTACAGAACATGGTTAGTCAACGTTACCATAAAAAAAAATCCCATACAGCAGACTCCTTTTTTTTTCGACGGGAGAAAAAGCTTCAGGGATTTCCCTTTTTCGGCCATCCTAGGTGACTCTCATTGACTGCTCGTACCAACTGGAGGGGAAGGGGTCGTGTGACTCGTTCACGCTATTCGCTGCACACAACTGGGGGATTCCTGCACTTTCCACCTTTTGATGACACGTAAAAAAATGTGCATACCGCAGTAACGGTATGACAGGAAATTTTAGCGGTTTTAAAACCGTGACTTTTCCAAACCGCGATTTACCTTGAAACCGGTTATCGTCCCATGCCTACTATTACGGCATAGTCTGTGTTATGTTGGGATTGGCCTCTTTTTCAGTGGTGGATAAAAAAAAATACAAAATTATGAATTACTTAAACCGTAATTACAAGATAAAGTCAAAACTATAAATTACTTAAACCGTAATTACAAGATAAAAAGTCAAAATTATGACTTAAGTCATAATTACAAGATAAAAAGAAATTATTAATTAAGTCATTTTTTTTACAAGATAAAAAAAAAAAAAAATCGAAATTATTCCTTTCAAAGTCATAATGACAAAACAAAAAGTCGTAATTATGACTTAATTACGAGATAAAAAGTTAATTACGAGATACAAAGCTGAAATTCTGACTTAAGTCAATTATAAGATAAAAAGTCAAAATTATGCCTTCAAAAGTGATAATTACAAGATAAAGTCGAAATTATGACTTAATTACGGGGTAAAAAGTCAAAGTTATGACTTAAGTCAATTACAAGATACAAAGTTGAAATTATAACTTAAGTCATAATTACGAGAAAAAGTCTAAATTATGAATTACTTAAATCATAATTACGAGACAAAAAGTCTAAATTACGAATTACTTAAGAAATTATGACCTAATTATGAGATCAAAAGTCAAAGTTATGACTTAAGTCAATTACACAGTAAAAAGTCGAAATTATTAATTACTCAAATCATAATAATGAATAATAATAATTTTGACTGTCATAATTTCGACCTTTTAAATCAGAATTTTGATTTTTGATTTTATCTCGGAATCGTGACTTAATTCATAACTTTGACTTATCTCATAATTACAACTTTTAAAGTAATAATTTCATCTTTTTAGGGCATGAAGTGGACGGAAATGGGCTCATCAACCATAACTATAAAAATGATTAATATCGGTGTCAATAAGTGGTTGACCCCTAATCAAAAGAGCGTCTTGAGCTTTAGTGGAAGAAAATCTGACAGTCAGTACATGATTGCAAGTTTACTCAAATTTATTGTTTAACACATTTCATTTTAATTAGGCATCTAAAAAGCAGAAATTTAAATATATTCTTATTTTGCACCATAATGTTTCCTTGGATTTTTGCACAGAACATTTTTGGTGGCACTGATGCATGTAGTCATAAAAGCAGACACTCCTCTTAACAAAATTCAATCACAAGTGATCTCTGAGTAATCATTTTAGACAAGGGTTATGTAAATGGGAATGTCTAATAGCTGAGCATAAGGAATCATCAGATCACCCAAGACGGATGTTAGGTGTAAACAGTACAACTATTTGTGTATATTATTCAATAATCCATGTTTTCCTCAGTTTGACTGACCTGGTTGCACAGGATCTCCAGGTTCTTCATGGTAGCAGCATTGAGCTGCATATGGTCAGCGTCACTCGACAGCCGCTTGAATGAACTGCAAACATCAAAACACAACCAAAATGTGCTTTCTGCAAGAACAACTCCAGCTTCAGAATTACATCTTTGCATCTCTGAAAAAAAGTCAGACTAGCAACAATACACAGTCATGACAAACTATTAGGTAGCAAGGCCCTATTTCAGCTAATGATGCATGTTAATTAAAGCCCTTTCAGAAAGTCCACAAGGTCAACGCCTCTTATTTTTCTTTAAAGAACATGCTTAATCAGTCTGTAATTACAGGACGTTTCTGAACATTCTCACATCAGGGGTGACACTGCTAGCATCATGATTCAGTTCTGGCTCTGTTTCCCGCTGCTACGCTATACTTGGATAAACCAAGGCCCTTGTTAATACCTATGTGCCTGATGGAAGTAGGTGTGAGATGTGTCTGCTTTAGGTGAGGAGGAAAAATAACAGAGTTTGTCTCCTAATAGGTTCACGCTATGCCACTGGATTCATCAATGTGTTTGAAACAAAAGCCAACAAGAGAGGAAAGTGTAGGTGTACCAGACACTGACTCATTCAGGAAACACACAGTTGTTAACACACTGTCGAGTTTGCTATATTATTATTCAAATATTCATTATAACCACACAATAAGCACTGTCAAAGCACAAATCCAAAATAACAGAAACCAAAGGGAAAAACAGAAAAAGGATTTAGACCAAAAAGATTTTCAGTCATCGATTTATACATCCTCATGTTTTTCTTTTCAAATCTGTTGAATGACCTTGACATACCATAGATAAATGTACATCGACCACTTTTTTTTTCATCACTTTTGGAGCTTGACAGCCCCAGTCCACATTCGCTTTCATTGTATAGAAAAGAGCAGCCAGAAGCATTTTGCATTCCACAGAATAAAGAAAGTTAAATGGGCTTTGAGTAATTGGAAGGTGATAAATGACAGAATTTGTATATTTGGCTGAACTGTACCTGGAACATAGCAAAATCTTCTCCAGTTTGAATTCAGTCAGATACTGGATCACAGGACCAAGACAGCAAATAATCGGGCTCTCCAGACCCATACAGAGAGAGTAGTAACCTATTTTAAAAGAAAAACAAGTGTAACTTTAAACACTTTTCACTGTAAAATTTAATTGTACAGACTAATGTTTTATGCTTTATTTATGCAATTGGACAGACTGAGTTGGAGTATACACTTCCATTCAAAAAAAAAAAACACACACTTCTATTCAGAATAGATGCATTAAATTATTCAAAAGTGACAGTAAATAATTTTTATGTTGAATAATAAGATTTCTATTTCAAATAAATGCTTTTTTATATTCATAATTTAATCCTGAAAACAAAAATATTCAGCAGCACAACTGTTTTCTATGGAAGCCCATTTCCGTCACTGAATAAGAAACAAGGTTATTGCAACTTTTTTTCTCACAATTTTGACTTATTTTTGTTAGAATTGCGTGATACAAACTCACAATTCTGACTTTTTTCCTCAGAATTGAGCTAAATTCACAACTGCAAGTTTTAAAGTCAGAATGTGTCATACAAACTCGCAATTCAGATTTTTTTTTCTCAGAATTGTGAGATAAACTCACAACTGCAAGTTATAAAGTCAGAATTGTGTCATATAAACTTGCAATTCTTGCTTTTTCACATAAATGCAAGTTTATATTTTACAATTCTGACTTTTTACTCACTATTCCGACTTTTTCTTTTCAGAATTGTAAAATATAAACTCGAAACTGCAAGTTTTAAAGTCAGAATTCCGTGAAAACTAGCAATTGCGAGTCATGTCAGAATTAAGAAATATAAATATACAAACTTGCAATTATGAATTAAGACTTTTTTCTCAGAATTCTTTCTCAGAGATATAAAGTTGCATTTATGAGAATTGCAAGTTTATCTCTCACAATTCTGAGAAAAAAAGGCAGAATAGTGAGAAGAAAAGTCAGAATTGCATGATATAAACTCTCAGAATTGCAACTTTATTTCTCAAAAATGCAACTTTATATCTTACAATTCTGAGAAAAAAGTCAAATTGCGAGATGTAAACTCACAATTCTGAGAAAAAAGTCAGAAATGTGAGTTTATCACGCAATTCTGATTTTTTTTCTAAAAAAAAAAACAACTGCAAGTTAAAAAAGTCAGAATTGCATGATACAAACTTGCAATTCTGACTTTTTTCACATAAATGCGAGTTTATATCTCACACTTCTGACTTTTTTCCTCACTATTCTGCCTTTTTCTCAGAACTGCGAGATAAAAACTTGCAGCTGCAAGTTATAAGGTCAGAACTGCATAATATAAACTCGCAATTGTGAGTTGTGTCAAAATTAAGAAATATAAAATAATTCTGACTTGCATCGCTTTTTTTTTTCTCTCAGAATTGTGAGATATAAAGTCCAATTTTGAAGTGGAAAAAATACTATTTCTCAGAATTGCAAATTTATTTCTCAGAATTGCAACTTTATTTCTCAAAAATGCAACTTTATATCTTACAATTCTGAGAAAAAAGTCAAATTGCGAGATGTAAACTCACAATTCCGAGAAAAAAAGTCAGAATTGTGAGATGAAGAGTCACAATGTTTTTTTGTTTTTTTTATTCAGAGGCGAAATAGACTTCCATAGTTTAACATTAAGTGTAAAAAATGTTTCATGAAAACCCAATCAGCATATTAACAGGATTTCTAAATGATTATCAATGACTGCTAAAAACATCCTGTTTTTACCACAGAAATACACTGTAATAATATTTCACAAATAGTAATTGTAAAATTTGTGAAAATTAGTTTAAACTGTATTTTTACAATTAAAAAATTTAAATATTAAATATAAATAAAAATTCTGATTAAATTAAAATAAAGGCATGTTGTCTTACATTATTTCTTAAATAAGCAAATGTTGCTGCTATTTTCCCCCAAGTAATAAACAGTCCGTAATTAAATAAAAATCAGAAATAAAAAACAGAAACAGAAATTAAGCAAACAATGCTTGGACTGCTTTTAGGTATTTACTAGCAGTTTCAAGAGTTAAACACAAAATGTAAATAAAATGCAAAAATCATCAAATGTATTAACTACTAAAATCAATCAGATATGAACATTAACACAAATTCATTGCTTTGTAATTAGCCTGCAATTACTTCAAATTCAGGTTTAACTTTGTGTTCATATTCAACTGTTGAAAATGCCACCGTAGAAAAAAATTGGACTGTTACATTGTTTGAATCTTAAAATCTACTTGGTATTAAAGCACCAGTGCTTCTGACATCCCTATTTTCAATAAACATGACAGAAGATGTTTGGAGACAATAATTAAACTAAAGACTTGCTGCTTGTCAACATTTTTCAATGCAAGTGACATCAAGCTGCATCCGAGATACAAAGCAAGGAGCATCAGAGAAAACTTCAGTGATGGTGAGGGAGTCTGTTGTGTGCAATTAATGGATCACGAACAAGACAAAAAAGGTGATTTAGTCTCCGTCTTGCCAGGAAAAGCCACCCTTTGTCCTACACATGTCCAGCCTAAAGGACAGCAGACATTGATCTGCGACCCTTCTGCCTACAGGGAATGATTTTTCAATTAAACACACTGACCTCACATCACTTTGGGCAGACATCTCTATCCTAAAGAACAGCCGATGATTCATCATGACTGGAGGTCAGAAATCAAAAAACAGACAGGAGACAAAGATAAAGCCATTTACCCTTTTCCTGGTTTCCCACAGTTGAATGAGGGGTGTCTCTGTAGAAGTCTTTGATAAATCTCATTGCTGTAGGGTATTCAAACATGGAGCTTTCTCGTTTCTCAATGCGAATTCTGTCATCTGCTTGGACACTGAAAGAGGAGACAAACGGAAGGTTTGCACAGGACAACAGGAAACTGCACCAGGTAAAACTTCTTGGAGAAACAGGAACACATTATTGCATGTTTTGTACATTTTGTCTACCACACTACACTGCATCAACAATACAAGCTTGGCATGTTTGTGAAACTACTAATTAAGGTTACTTAACATTTGCGTTACATAATAGAAATCATTCATAGAATTGACAAATTTGGGGGTTTTTTTGGTCTCATCCTGAAGCTTCCGTTTCCAGTGGATTTTTTCAGTGCATACTAGTCTCACGCACACACACGCACTTCACCATCAGTCCATTCACTTTTGCTTCCCCTCCATTCAACACCACAGAGATCTCAAGGACGCAGGTTTTCTTTGTATCTCTGTGCTGTTGCTGGGGCAACCAACGAACATATGTGGCCTGTGCAAGCAAGCAGCCAACGTTATCTTCCCCAACAGTGTAATCAACTTGCTAGAAAAAAACAAATAGTAATAATTCATTTAAAACAGTATTGTGCCCACGGGTGACTGTTTTCACAAATCACAACTATGCAAACATAGTCACAAGAGAAAGATGCAAAAAGCATCTTTAAGGGCAAAACATCCACAGAACAAAATATGATCAAATGGATATATACCACCTTTAAATGACACAACATTCTATAAACAGAACCTAAAATGAACTGTTATCTCTTAAAGGGATAGTTCACCAAAAAATGAAAATTCTGTCATTAATTACTCACCCTCATGTCATTCCAAACCCGTAAAACCTTTGTTCATCTTTGGAACACAAATTAAGATATTTTTCATGAAATCTTTCTGACCCTGCATAGACAATGCAATTAGCAATGCAACTGACACATTCAAATTCAGTCTTATTACAGAAAGGTAGTAAGGACATCGTTAAAATAGTCCATTTTACGTCACTGGTTCAACCTTCATTTTATGAAGCTAGAGAGTATCCCGTATACTATGTGTCAAGATTATTGATTTATTGCCCCTCATAAAAATACCACCCACATCCATAACTGGACACCTGTTTTTGTACACCCCCCTCACCCCTCACCCCCACCCAGCCGGACATGTGTTTGTACATCTGTGTATTCAGTTCGCTGATTCAAAGGAATTTATGAGCGATCTTTTATTGTTTGGGAACGTGTTGTGAAGCGGGACATTGATAACTGTTCAAAAAACTATGTGCTTTTAAACTTTAAAATGTGCAACAGTGATATAGATTGGTAAAACGCGGATCAAGGGAAGTTTTTATTAAAATTGTTCACATGGTAGAAAGTGGTGTGACAACGGGTGTGTTTTCCAGAAAACAAAGTTTTATGCACCCTATTGTTAAACAATGAAAACGGTGATATGTTTTAAAGAAAAATGTATTAGACATGAACCGTGACAAAAATCTATCAGACACGACAGTGTAAAACGAAAGTATAGGATAGTTGTCAAAATCTTGTAGCATTACAGTTTTAAAAAGGTAGAGTTCGTTACAAGAGTTAAAGTAAAAGAAAAGAAGAAGTAAAGACTGCAGTATCTTAAGCTGATCTAAAACAAAAAAAATATCAGTCACGAACGTTAAGCAAGAGCATAAGATAGGCCCACTTGTCAAAATCTACGTTGCAATCTGTCCTTACAATTAAAAAAAAGAGAAAGCGAGTAAAAGAAAAGAAAATTAAAAGAAGCGAGCGTCTTACAGAATCCACGACATCTCCTCACTCACCGGTGTCAGAATGAACCACGTCATTACCGGTAAAACCACACCCCAAACCCTAGACTCAGACACACATCGTAAGCGCCGTAAGAGACCGGTGTAAAGATTTAAATGCATGGCAAAAGAAATGAACAAAAATACTCTTTTTCAACATTAGAACAAAATTATTTTTTTTAAAAAAAGGATGACATTTCTTAACTGATGAAAGCATTTTTCCTGTTTTTAACATCAATACAAGTAGTTTTGTTACTTTAAAGATTATAAAAACAGAGTGACAGAAATATAAGTTTTCTTCTGTGTTACTGGAAAATGTTTATTTATTTCAGTTGTATACACTTGATCACTTTAATTTATTCATCCCTCTCTATTTTCTTCTGTTTCCAGAACTGTTACAGCAAAATGTTTATTTATTTTTATTTATTTTATTTAGTTATTCAGAATTAATACAGTTATTCCTTTATTCCCTCTTTGATTTTGTCAATTTACTGTCTATTATCAATTCAAAATCAGTTTTACCATTAATACTAGTTTTTTTTTTTTTTTTACTTTAAAGATTATGAAAGCAGAAATATACGTTTTCTTCTGTGTTACAGGAAAAAAAGTTTATTTATTTCAGTTATATACACTTTGAACTAATTTATCCATCTTTATTTTCTTCTGTTTCCAGAACTGTGTTACAGGAAAATATTTAGTTATTTATTTTTATTTATTTTATTTAGTTATTCAGAATTAATACAGTTATTCCTTTATTCCCTTTTTTATTTTTGTCAATTTACTGTGTAGTATGAATTCAAAATCACTTTTAACATTAATGCAAGTAGTTTTTTCTTTAAAGAGCATACCACCCTTCTTTTTAAACAAATGCCAGCTAAGCCACAGGAAAATGTTTATTTGTTTTATTTCATTTTATTTAGTTATTCACACTTAATTTGATTATTTCTTTAATCTGTCTTTGTTTTTAGAACTCATGGCCTGTTATATCAGTTGAAATGCATGTGAATTAACATGTACACTGTTAAAACTCAGAAGGGATGAAACCAATAGAAACAAGAGAAGATTACTCTTTGATTTTCAAGCTGTAAGACTTGCGGACTGTTCTAGTTAATGTTGTATTTAATTGTCTAAACTTTTTACACTTTTTTTAACTTTTTTTTTTATCATACAAAATCTTAATGTCTAACATAGATAACATATCACACAACCCAGTAAATTAGAGAAGTTGGTGAGGGTGTATAATTACAGATGCATTCTTATCAGATCTCCCAAGATTGTGAAATCTCTAAAGATGACTTTCTTATTTGCATTCTAACGACTTTTGAGGGTCTGGCATTTTAAAACTTTTGGGGGTTGTCATATAATGTTCAGTGTCTGGTCAAAGAATGTGCATTGGACCTTTTTTACCACATGCACCTGCGAGTGTGTATCCTTGTGAACTTTGTTAAAAGTTTAGGCAAAAGTTCAGCGGCTGGTCAAAGGATGTGCAGTGAACCTTTATTTACAACCCACAGCTGGATCTGGCATCTGGTGGAGAATATTTTTTCTAAGAAAAAAACAGGAATGTTTATTTCTAATGTGGATCTGGTGAATGTGACTTTAAACCAATGTTCAGGTTGAGATTAGATAGATAAAGAAAGCAACTAATAAACTTAAATAGGGTCCAAGATGACTGTTTTAACAAACGGTCTATGCTGTTAAAATATTCTTGTTTCATTTTAGTGAAATTTTTTTGTTTGTTTAGTTACATTTGTTATTTCTTTATATTTGCTCCTACATTTTTCAGGCCTCAAACACAAATGCAAAACTATACAAACTAAAACTTAATCAAAAGCAAAATCATACAAACTAAAACTCAAATGCAAAAACATACAAACTAAAACTCAAATGCAAAAACATACAAACTCAAACTTAATCAAAAACAAAAACATACAAACTAAAACTCAAATGCAAAAACATACAAACTAAAACTCAAATGCAAAAACATACAAACTCAAACTTAATCAAAAACAAAAACATACAAACTAAAACTCAAATGCAAATACATACAAACTAAAACTTAATCAAAAGCAAAATCACACAAACTAAAACTCAAATGCAAAAACATACAAACTAAAACTCAAATGCAAAATCATACAAACTAAAACTCAAATGCAAAAACATACAAACTCAAACTTAATCAAAAACAAAAACATACAAACTAAAACTCAAATGCAAAAACATACAAACTAAAACTTAATCAAAAGCAAAAACATACAAACTAAAACTTAATCAAAAGCAAAAACATACAAACTAAAACTCAAATGCAAAAACATACAAACTAAAATTTAATCAAAAGCAAAAACATACAAACTAAAACTTAATCAAAAGCAAAAACATACAAACTAAAACTCAAATGCAAAAACATACAAACTCCAACTTAATCAAAAACAAAAACATACAAACTAAAACTCAAATGCAAAAACATACAAACTCCAACTTAATCAAAAACATACAAACTAAAACTCAAATGCAAAAACATACAAACTCCAACTTAATCAAAAACAAAAACATACAAACTAAAACTCAAATGCAAAAACATACAAACTCCAACTTAATCAAAAACAAAAACATACAAACTAAAACTCAAATGCAAAAACATACAAACTCAAACTTAATCAAAAACAAAAACATACAAACTAAAACTCAAATGCAAAAACATACAAACTCCAACTTAATCAAAAACAAAAACATACAAACTAAAACTCAAATGCAAAAACATACAAACTAAAACTCAAATGCAAAAACATACAAACTTAATCAAAAACAAAAACATACAAACTAAAACTCAAATGCAAAAACATACAAACTCAAATGCAAAAACATACAAACTAAAATTTAATCAAAAGCAAAAACATACAAACTAAAACTTAATCAAAAGCAAAAACATACAAACTAAAACTTAATCAAAAGCAAAAACATACAAACTAAAACTCAAATGCAAAAACATACAAACTCCAACTTAATCAAAAACAAAAACATACAAACTAAAACTCAAATGCAAAAACATACAAACTCCAACTTAATCAAAAACATACAAACTAAAACTCAAATGCAAAAACATACAAACTCCAACTTAATCAAAAACAAAAACATACAAACTAAAACTCAAATGCAAAAACATACAAACTCCAACTTAATCAAAAACAAAAACATACAAACTAAAACTCAAATGCAAAAACATACAAACTCAAACTTAATCAAAAACAAAAACATACAAACTAAAACTCAAATGCAAAAACATACAAACTCCAACTTAATCAAAAACAAAAACATACAAACTAAAACTCAAATGCAAAAACATACAAACTAAAACTCAAATGCAAAAACATACAAACTTAATCAAAAACAAAAACATACAAACTAAAACTCAAATGCAAAAACATACAAACTCAAATGCAAAAACATACAAACTAAAATTTAATCAAAAGCAAAAACATACAAACTAAAACTTAATCAAAAGCAAAAACATACAAACTAAAACTTAATCAAAAGCAAAAACATACAAACTAAAACTCAAATGCAAAAACATACAAACTAAAATTTAATCAAAAGCAAAAACATACAAACTAAAACTTAATCAAAAGCAAAAACATACAAACTAAAACTCAAATGCAAAAACATACAAACTCCAACTTAATCAAAAACAAAAACATACAAACTAAAACTCAAATGCAAAAACATACAAACTCCAACTTAATCAAAAACATACAAACTAAAACTCAAATGCAAAAACATACAAACTCCAACTTAATCAAAAACAAAAACATACAAACTAAAACTCAAATGCAAAAACATACAAACTAAAACTCAAATGCAAAAACATACAAACTCAAACTTAATCAAAAACAAAAACATACAAACTAAAACTCAAATGCAAATACATACAAACTAAAACTTAATCAAAAGCAAAATCACACAAACTAAAACTCAAATGCAAAAACATACAAACTAAAACTCAAATGCAAAATCATACAAACTAAAACTCAAATGCAAAAACATACAAACTCAAACTTAATCAAAAACAAAAACATACAAACTAAAACTCAAATGCAAAAACATACAAACTAAAACTTAATCAAAAGCAAAAACATACAAACTAAAACTTAATCAAAAGCAAAAACATACAAACTAAAACTCAAATGCAAAAACATACAAACTAAAATTTAATCAAAAGCAAAAACATACAAACTAAAACTTAATCAAAAGCAAAAACATACAAACTAAAACTTAATCAAAAGCAAAAACATACAAACTAAAACTCAAATGCAAAAACATACAAACTAAAATTTAATCAAAAGCAAAAACATACAAACTAAAACTTAATCAAAAGCAAAAACATACAAACTAAAACTCAAATGCAAAAACATACAAACTCCAACTTAATCAAAAACAAAAACATACAAACTAAAACTCAAATGCAAAAACATACAAACTCCAACTTAATCAAAAACATACAAACTAAAACTCAAATGCAAAAACATACAAACTCCAACTTAATCAAAAACAAAAACATACAAACTAAAACTCAAATGCAAAAACATACAAACTCCAACTTAATCAAAAACAAAAACATACAAACTAAAACTCAAATGCAAAAACATACAAACTCAAACTTAATCAAAAACAAAAACATACAAACTAAAACTCAAATGCAAAAACATACAAACTAAAACTCAAATGCAAAAACATACAAACTCAAACTTAATCAAAAACAAAAACATACAAACTAAAACTCAAATGCAAAAACATACAAACTCAAACTTAATCAAAAACAAAAACATACAAACTAAAACTCAAATGCAAAAACATACAAACTCCAACTTAATCAAAAACAAAAACATACAAACTAAAACTCAAATGCAAAAACATACAAACTAAAACTCAAATGCAAAAACATACAAACTTAATCAAAAACAAAAACATACAAACTAAAACTCAAATGCAAAAACATACAAACTCAAATGCAAAAACATACAAACTAAAATTTAATCAAAAGCAAAAACATACAAACTAAAACTTAATCAAAAGCAAAAACATACAAACTAAAACTCAAAAGCAAAAACATACAAACTAAAACTCAAATGCAAAAAACATACAAACTAAAACTTAATCAAAAGCAAAAACATACAAACTAAAACTTAATCAAAAGCAAAAACATACACATACAACTTTTAAGATGTCTTATACAAACCTTTTATAATTAAAAACTTTTAGCATCACAACGAATATCTCTACTAGATGATGAAAAACAGTATGACAATGTTATAACTTTTGTCTCAACAAATCAGTTTTGTAGATTACAGATCTTTCACAGCTAAAAATATGATAAGGATTAGAAGCAGTCAAATGATCCTCTGGTGACAGCAAGGCACTTACCGAGATTTTTATTTATGAATTAGACCAAAATGAGACTGAAAATTAGTCGTCAGAAGTTTGTTTGCAACAAAAACTACTTCTTAAACAAGGCGCGAAAAATGTCTCACATAATCTTTACAACAGATTAGACTTTCTTAGAAATAGTATTATTAACCATGTTGTTCAAAACCTGCATATTTATTACAATAAAAAACAACGGGGGTCTTTATAGTTTTATTTTACTAAGATTTGATCAAATAATTGATATAAGAAACAATCCGTCTTATCAACCTGAAGTTATGTGTCTGATGGTTTGTCATGACATTAATATCTGTACGACATTCAGTTTGTTTTGTGTTTTGTAACAGAATCTTGACAAAGTTGTAGTAAAATCACATCTTTAAGCTAAAACACGTTTCTTTCAAAGTCTCTCATGCATGCACACACCTTTTACAGGCACCTACAAACATCCCTAAGTTTGTTTTATCATTTAGCTGTAGCTGAGATCCCTGATGGAATTATTTTACGCACAGTGTTGGGAAGCTTACTTTGGAAATGTAATAGATTATAGATTACAAGTTACCCTATTTAAAATAAAATAACTGGTGTAACTATTTCAATTACATTTTTTAACAATAATTGCCTAACTTTTCTAAATATGTAATGTCTTCAACTGTTAATGTTTTTAAAACATGTAAACCAGGAGGAGGTTAACAGGACTCAACAACTAATTACTGTCAGACTTTCAAAATCCTTCACCACTTGAATTACAATTATAATAATTTAATTTATACTAAAAACCTAAAAATATAGGCACAAGCTAACAATCTGTAAAAATAACTGGTCACCCTCAACATAGAACTCTAAAAACATACCCCTTTGGATCATAAAACACCCGGGGGGGCTAACACAACACACATTCTCCAGAATGGGGGGTGATGAGGGGGTTCATTATTTCATGATGAATAGATTCTTCAGATAAAGGCAACTGTTTGATTCAAGAGCACACAACTAAAAATCCTAACGCCATTTCACAAGATAACACAACGATGGTCGCTCCATTACAACATACACGTCAAGTATTATACTTATAAAAGAAATGTCATTGTTTAGCCTAAATATGTTTTTACAAAAGATGTTAAATTGAGCACGTATAACTAATACCTCATTCAAACTTCTGATCACATGTACGCTCAGATATATAACCCCACTCACATTTCCACACTGTTTGTGAAGTATACGCTCCTTCTGTGTTGTAATGTTATGAAACGTTTAACAATATATTGTTTATTGTTGAATATACATTCATACATTGAAGTAGTAAAGGAAATGATTTGCCATTACAAAGAAAATGACCAAAAAAAAAGACAATGACTTTACATGTGGTCTAGCCAGAAAAGAAAATCGCTGCAGGCCGAAATGTTTCGCTCTAATATGAAATCAACCAGCGATTCAACAATTTCACATGTCATAGAAGTAAAATTTTTTGAAACCAGCAATGCACATAAGTCTGTTACAGATGTACACAAACAGAGAACCTCGTTAATGTCTATATCATCCTCACATTCAGACATCACATCCAGAATTTTTCGGGTAGTTGCGTAGATTCTTTCTCTGCTGGTGATAAATATACTCGTCAAATCAGGCCAGGGGTTTTTCAGGCTTCTTACAGTTTTCATTTTGTTCTTGAGAATTGTTTCACGTTTGGTATCCCAGGTACAAGCATGATTTGGATCGCACACCGCTCCGATGATCTTACACATCAGGCTGATCATTTGTCCTCTGTAATGTTTTTTAAACATGGGGTCTGTGACGACTTTTACAAAACACATTTTTCCACAGTCGCACACCGGTCACTCATCCGCACCAGTGCCTGAACTCCATCCGTGCTCCATCAGCTGTTTTGCAGTGTCAGATAAAGAAATCACAAATCACAATATAGAAGGTTGTCGCCATTACCTAGAATCTGGATTGTTTGTTTTAATTTGGTCCTTTTTCAGTTTCAATTTCCGTTTCCATGAATTTTCTTCAGGCTCAGACAAATTGGGTTCTTGTAGTTTTCTTCAACTTTTGTTCAACAAGATCTTGCAGTAGCTCTGATGTCCGTAACGCCTCAACTGGTGAGTTGAACAGGCATGTCGTTGTCGGTTTTAGAGATCAGGTTTTGTAATCTGATTGTGGTGTAAGGGGTTGTTCAGGTTTGTTGTACTGAATACGCAATGACTTTAGACATTGACTAGACAAGACTTGACCGAAACAAGTTGTCTATTTTTGAGAAAAGGGTGTTCAACGTAGGTACATCGCTCTGCTTGAAATATAGATTTGTTTTGCAGCATCCGAAAGGGTTGTCCTCAGGAATAGGGAACGCAGAATCATCAGAGTCTAACTCATCAGAGTCAGACTCGTCGCTGCTTTGTGACAAAAAGTTTGTTTCACATTCCTCTCGACGTTTGTTGGCCTGCATGAGATAATTTTGGTCATGATGCGTTTTGTTCCAACAGGCTGATATGGATATGTATTCCGGCCTCGTTGCCGCACGGTAGTGCATACCATCTGTGGCAGCATCCCACTGATAAACGTATCTGATTTTTCCAAAATTTAATTCTCCCCAAATTTGATTGTAAAAGTATGTCCAGTCTATGGCGGTCAAAAGCAGGTAGTTACATTCGGATGTATCTCTCGTATATTCCTCGTAATCACCCAAAACATAAATTTTTACAGTTTTCTGTTTCTTATTAAAAACGATTCTTCCCACACGATATTCAGACACTGAGAAATCTTGTTTTACAAAATCTTCATCTTCATTGAGAATCTTTTTCAGGCCGTGTGTTTCCTGGTGCTTATCTTCACCCATTTTAACAAAACTTCTTGGCAGTGTTACAGACATCGCTCTTGCTTCAGGACTGACTGGAGGTAGAGCTAGAAAATGTCAGCCGCGTAAAACTGAGTGTCCCTAAACCTTATTTAAATACCAAATTCTGAATGTAGGTTTGGGGTGTGTCAAACGACGTAACGCCTTCAACAGTCATAAAACGTGTACAGCGAGATATTATCTCTCAAATTATCACAGGTGGTTTTTGCATAGCCCCCGCTTTTATCCGAAGCGATTTACAGCAATTTTACCATTTATTAATGTAATAGAAAGAAAACATGTATAGAACATATACGAGCGTGGACAATTACAATTAGGTGGGAAAATAAGATGAGGATGGTGAAACCTTGGTAAACAAATTGAAACAATTAGGAACAATTTATGTATATGTTTCTTTGTTCGCTTATTCTGTTTGAATTTGTTTACCAAGGTTTCACCATCCTCATCTTATTTTCCCACCTAATTGTAATTGTTAAGTGGGAAACAAAAAAAATTGTTCCTAATTGTTTCAATTTGTCATGTTAACACTCCCTTTTTGTTCGTATAAGTCAGTATTTCTGTGAATATGTTTGATTTAATAAAATATCGCTTTTAAACTCTGTCTTCGTTCGAGACATTTATGTTACATTATTATGTTATCCTGGTTTATATCAGATACAAGATTGTTTCCAAATTTTTTCCGTCCACGCTCGTATATGTTCTATACATGTTTTCTTTCTATTACATTAATAAATGGTAAAATTGCTGTAAATCGCTTCGGATAAAAGCGGGGGCTATGCAAAAACCACCTGTGATAATTTGAGAGATAATATCTCGCTGTACACGTTTTATGACTGTTGAAGGCGTTACGTCGTTTGACACACCCCAAACCTACATTCAGAATTTGGTATTTAAATAAGGTTTAGGGACACTCAGTTTTACGCGGCTGACATTTTCTAGCTCTACCTCCAGTCAGTCCTGAAGCAAGAGCGATGTCTGTAACACTGCCAAGAAGTTTTGTTAAAATGGGTGAAGATAAGCACCAGGAAACACACGGCCTGAAAAAGATTCTCAATGAAGATGAAGATTTTGTAAAACAAGATTTCTCAGTGTCTGAATATCGTGTGGGAAGAATCGTTTTTAATAAGAAACAGAAAACTGTAAAAATTTATGTTTTGGGTGATTACGAGGAATATACGAGAGATACATCCGAATGTAACTACCTGCTTTTGACCGCCATAGACTGGACATACTTTTACAATCAAATTTGGGGAGAATTAAATTTTGGAAAAATCAGATACGTTTATCAGTGGGATGCTGCCACAGATGGTATGCACTACCGTGCGGCAACGAGGCCGGAATACATATCCATATCAGCCTGTTGGAACAAAACGCATCATGACCAAAATTATCTCATGCAGGCCAACAAACGTCGAGAGGAATGTGAAACAAACTTTTTGTCACAAAGCAGCGACGAGTCTGACTCTGATGAGTTAGACTCTGATGATTCTGCGTTCCCTATTCCTGAGGACAACCCTTTCGGATGCTGCAAAACAAATCTATATTTCAAGCAGAGCGATGTACCTACGTTGAACACCCTTTTCTCAAAAATAGACAACTTGTTTCGGTCAAGTCTTGTCTAGTCAATGTCTAAAGTCATTGCGTATTCAGTACAACAAACCTGAACAACCCCTTACACCACAATCAGATTACAAAACCTGATCTCTAAAACCGACAACGACATGCCTGTTCAACTCACCAGTTGAGGCGTTACGGACATCAGAGCTACTGCAAGATCTTGTTGAACAAAAGTTGAAGAAAACTACAAGAACCCAATTTGTCTGAGCCTGAAGAAAATTCATGGAAACGGAAATTGAAACTGAAAAAGGACCAAATTAAAACAAACAATCCAGATTCTAGGTAATGGCGACAACCTTCTATATTGTGATTTGTGATTTCTTTATCTGACACTGCAAAACAGCTGATGGAGCACGGATGGAGTTCAGGCACTGGTGCGGATGAGTGACCGGTGTGCGACTGTGGAAAAATGTGTTTTGTAAAAGTCGTCACAGACCCCATGTTTAAAAAACATTACAGAGGACAAATGATCAGCCTGATGTGTAAGATCATCGGAGCGGTGTGCGATCCAAATCATGCTTGTACCTGGGATACCAAACGTGAAACAATTCTCAAGAACAAAATGAAAACTGTAAGAAGCCTGAAAAACCCCTGGCCTGATTTGACGAGTATATTTATCACCAGCAGAGAAAGAATCTACGCAACTACCCGAAAAATTCTGGATGTGATGTCTGAATGTGAGGATGATATAGACATTAACGAGGTTCTCTGTTTGTGTACATCTGTAACAGACTTATGTGCATTGCTGGTTTCAAAAAATTTTACTTCTATGACATGTGAAATTGTTGAATCGCTGGTTGATTTCATATTAGAGCGAAACATTTCGGCCTGCAGCGATTTTCTTTTCTGGCTAGACCACATGTAAAGTCATTGTCTTTTTTTTTGGTCATTTTCTTTGTAATGGCAAATCATTTCCTTTACTACTTCAATGTATGAATGTATATTCAACAATAAACAATATATTGTTAAACGTTTCATAACATTACAACACAGAAGGAGCGTATACTTCACAAACAGTGTGGAAATGTGAGTGGGGTTATATATCTGAGCGTACATGTGATCAGAAGTTTGAATGAGGTATTAGTTATACGTGCTCAATTTAACATCTTTTGTAAAAACATATTTAGGCTAAACAATGACATTTCTTTTATAAGTATAATACTTGACGTGTATGTTGTAATGGAGCGACCATCGTTGTGTTATCTTGTGAAATGGCGTTAGGATTTTTAGTTGTGTGCTCTTGAATCAAACAGTTGCCTTTATCTGAAGAATCTATTCATCATGAAATAATGAACCCCCTCATCACCCCCCATTCTGGAGAATGTGTGTTGTGTTAGCCCCCCCGGGTGTTTTATGATCCAAAGGGGTATGTTTTTAGAGTTCTATGTTGAGGGTGACCAGTTATTTTTACAGATTGTTAGCTTGTGCCTATATTTTTAGGTTTTTAGTATAAATTAAATTATTATAATTGTAATTCAAGTGGTGAAGGATTTTGAAAGTCTGACAGTAATTAGTTGTTGAGTCCTGTTAACCTCCTCCTGGTTTACATGTTTTAAAAACATTAACAGTTGAAGACATTACATATTTAGAAAAGTTAGGCAATTATTGTTAAAAAATGTAATTGAAATAGTTACACCAGTTATTTTATTTTAAATAGGGTAACTTGTAATCTATAATCTATTACATTTCCAAAGTAAGCTTCCCAACACTGTGCGTAAAATAATTCCATCAGGGATCTCAGCTACAGCTAAATGATAAAACAAACTTAGGGATGTTTGTAGGTGCCTGTAAAAGGTGTGTGCATGCATGAGAGACTTTGAAAGAAACGTGTTTTAGCTTAAAGATGTGATTTTACTACAACTTTGTCAAGATTCTGTTACAAAACACAAAACAAACTGAATGTCGTACAGATATTAATGTCATGACAAACCATCAGACACATCACTTCAGGTTGATAAGACGGATTGTTTCTTATATCAATTATTTGATCAAATCTTAGTAAAATAAAACTATAAAGACCCCCGTTGTTTTTTATTGTAATAAATATGCAGGTTTTGAACAACATGGTTAATAATACTATTTCTAAGAAAGTCTAATCTGTTGTAAAGATTATGTGAGACATTTTTCGCGCCTTGTTTAAGAAGTAGTTTTTGTTGCAAACAAACTTCTGACGACTAATTTTCAGTCTCATTTTGGTCTAATTCATAAATAAAAATCTCGGTAAGTGCCTTGCTGTCACCAGAGGATCATTTGACTGCTTCTAATCCTTATCATATTTTTAGCTGTGAAAGATCTGTAATCTACAAAACTGATTTGTTGAGACAAAAGTTATAACATTGTCATACTGTTTTTCATCATCTAGTAGAGATATTCGTTGTGATGCTAAAAGTTTTTAATTATAAAAGGTTTGTATAAGACATCTTAAAAGTTGTATGTGTATGTTTTTGCTTTTGATTAAGTTTTAGTTTGTATGTTTTTGCTTTTGATTAAGTTTTAGTTTGTATGTTTTTTGCATTTGAGTTTTAGTTTGTATGTTTTTGCTTTTGAGTTTTAGTTTGTATGTTTTTGCTTTTGATTAAGTTTTAGTTTGTATGTTTTTGCTTTTGATTAAATTTTAGTTTGTATGTTTTTGCATTTGAGTTTGTATGTTTTTGCATTTGAGTTTTAGTTTGTATGTTTTTGTTTTTGATTAAGTTTGTATGTTTTTGCATTTGAGTTTTAGTTTGTATGTTTTTGCATTTGAGTTTTAGTTTGTATGTTTTTGTTTTTGATTAAGTTGGAGTTTGTATGTTTTTGCATTTGAGTTTTAGTTTGTATGTTTTTGTTTTTGATTAAGTTGGAGTTTGTATGTTTTTGCATTTGAGTTTTAGTTTGTATGTTTTTGTTTTTGATTAAGTTGGAGTTTGTATGTTTTTGCATTTGAGTTTTAGTTTGTATGTTTTTGATTAAGTTGGAGTTTGTATGTTTTTGCATTTGAGTTTTAGTTTGTATGTTTTTGATTAAGTTGGAGTTTGTATGTTTTTGCATTTGAGTTTTAGTTTGTATGATTTTGCATTTGAGTTTTAGTTTGTATGTTTTTGCATTTGAGTTTTAGTTTGTGTGATTTTGCTTTTGATTAAGTTTTAGTTTGTATGTATTTGCATTTGAGTTTTAGTTTGTATGTTTTTGTTTTTGATTAAGTTTGAGTTTGTATGTTTTTGCATTTGAGTTTTAGTTTGTATGTTTTTGCATTTGAGTTTTAGTTTGTATGTTTTTGTTTTTGATTAAGTTTGAGTTTGTATGTTTTTGCATTTGAGTTTTAGTTTGTATGTTTTTGCATTTGAGTTTTAGTTTGTATGATTTTGCTTTTGATTAAGTTTTAGTTTGTATGTTTTTGCATTTGATTAAGTTTTAGTTTGTATAGTTTTGCATTTGTGTTTGAGGCCTGAAAAATGTAGGAGCAAATATAAAGAAATAACAAATGTAACTAAACAAACAAAAAAATTTCACTAAAATGAAACAAGAATATTTTAACAGCATAGACCGTTTGTTAAAACAGTCATCTTGGACCCTATTTAAGTTTATTAGTTGCTTTCTTTATCTATCTAATCTCAACCTGAACATTGGTTTAAAGTCACATTCACCAGATCCACATTAGAAATAAACATTCCTGTTTTTTTCTTAGAAAAAATATTCTCCACCAGATGCCAGATCCAGCTGTGGGTTGTAAATAAAGGTTCACTGCACATCCTTTGACCAGCCGCTGAACTTTTGCCTAAACTTTTAACAAAGTTCACAAGGATACACACTCGCAGGTGCATGTGGTAAAAAAGGTCCAATGCACATTCTTTGACCAGACACTGAACATTATATGACAACCCCCAAAAGTTTTAAAATGCCAGACCCTCAAAAGTCGTTAGAATGCAAATAAGAAAGTCATCTTTAGAGATTTCACAATCTTGGGAGATCTGATAAGAATGCATCTGTAATTATACACCCTCACCAACTTCTCTAATTTACTGGGTTGTGTGATATGTTATCTATGTTAGACATTAAGATTTTGTATGATAAAAAAAAAAGTTAAAAAAAGTGTAAAAAGTTTAGACAATTAAATACAACATTAACTAGAACAGTCCGCAAGTCTTACAGCTTGAAAATCAAAGAGTAATCTTCTCTTGTTTCTATTGGTTTCATCCCTTCTGAGTTTTAACAGTGTACATGTTAATTCACATGCATTTCAACTGATATAACAGGCCATGAGTTCTAAAAACAAAGACAGATTAAAGAAATAATCAAATTAAGTGTGAATAACTAAATAAAATGAAATAAAACAAATAAACATTTTCCTGTGGCTTAGCTGGCATTTGTTTAAAAAGAAGGGTGGTATGCTCTTTAAAGAAAAAACTACTTGCATTAATGTTAAAAGTGATTTTGAATTCATACTACACAGTAAATTGACAAAAATAAAAAAGGGAATAAAGGAATAACTGTATTAATTCTGAATAACTAAATAAAATAAATAAAAATAAATAACTAAATATTTTCCTGTAACACAGTTCTGGAAACAGAAGAAAATAAAGATGGATAAATTAGTTCAAAGTGTATATAACTGAAATAAATAAACTTTTTTTCCTGTAACACAGAAGAAAACGTATATTTCTGCTTTCATAATCTTTAAAGTAAAAAAAAAAAAAAAACTAGTATTAATGGTAAAACTGATTTTGAATTGATAATAGACAGTAAATTGACAAAATCAAAGAGGGAATAAAGGAATAACTGTATTAATTCTGAATAACTAAATAAAATAAATAAAAATAAATAAACATTTTGCTGTAACAGTTCTGGAAACAGAAGAAAATAGAGAGGGATGAATAAATTAAAGTGATCAAGTGTATACAACTGAAATAAATAAACATTTTCCAGTAACACAGAAGAAAACTTATATTTCTGTCACTCTGTTTTTATAATCTTTAAAGTAACAAAACTACTTGTATTGATGTTAAAAACAGGAAAAATGCTTTCATCAGTTAAGAAATGTCATCCTTTTTTTAAAAAAAATAATTTTGTTCTAATGTTGAAAAAGAGTATTTTTGTTCATTTCTTTTGCCATGCATTTAAATCTTTACACCGGTCTCTTACGGCGCTTACGATGTGTGTCTGAGTCTAGGGTTTGGGGTGTGGTTTTACCGGTAATGACGTGGTTCATTCTGACACCGGTGAGTGAGGAGATGTCGTGGATTCTGTAAGACGCTCGCTTCTTTTAATTTTCTTTTCTTTTACTCGCTTTCTCTTTTTTTTAATTGTAAGGACAGATTGCAACGTAGATTTTGACAAGTGGGCCTATCTTATGCTCTTGCTTAACGTTCGTGACTGATATTTTTTTTGTTTTAGATCAGCTTAAGATGCTGCAGTCTTTACTTCTTCTTTTCTTTTACTTTAACTCTTGTAACGAACTCTACCTTTTTAAAACTGTAATGCTACAAGATTTTGACAACTATCCTATACTTTCGTTTTACACTGTCGTGTCTGATAGATTTTTGTCACGGTTCATGTCTAATACATTTTTCTTTAAAACATATCACCGTTTTCATTGTTTAACAATAGGGTGCATAAAACTTTGTTTTCTGGAAAACACACCCGTTGTCACACCACTTTCTACCATGTGAACAATTTTAATAAAAACTTCCCTTGATCCGCGTTTTACCAATCTATATCACTGTTGCACATTTTAAAGTTTAAAAGCACATAGTTTTTTGAACAGTTATCAATGTCCCGCTTCACAACACGTTCCCAAACAATAAAAGATCGCTCATAAATTCCTTTGAATCAGCGAACTGAATACACAGATGTACAAACACATGTCCGGCTGGGTGGGGGTGAGGGGTGAGGGGGGTGTACAAAAACAGGTGTCCAGTTATGGATGTGGGTGGTATTTTTATGAGGGGCAATAAATCAATAATCTTGACACATAGTATACGGGATACTCTCTGAAGCTATGAGAATACTTTTTGTGTGTAAAGAAAACAAAAATAACAACAATTTCTTCTCTTCCATGTCAATCTTCAGCACACATTCAAGAGAATACCACAACACACAAAAAGTATTCTTGAGCCTTCATAACATTACTATTTTAATTTGTCTTTACTACCCTTCTGGGCCTTGAATGTGTCAGTTGCGTTGCTGCCTATGCAGGGAAATCTCCTGGATTTCATCAAAAATATCTTAATTAGTGTTCTAAAGATGAACAAAGGTCTTACGGGTTTGGAACGACATGAGGATGAGCAATTAATGACAGAATTTTCATTTTTGAGTGAACTATCCCTTTAAAGTCCCAATGTGACAGAAATACAGTCAGAACTATACTTCTGTATTGTGCAGTTGAATGAAATGAATTGTCAAAAAAAATAAAACTCTCTTGACTTGGTTCTGCTCATCAGTTGTTGATTGGATGAAAATAGATCTGAATGCCAGCTTGCAGTCAGTTCTGAGAAACTGTAAAGTTTAAGCAGACTAAATATTGGAGAAATCTAGTACACATGCATGGTTTACAGTAAGATTAATAAGACACATTTAGAAAACAGGGTGAATTTTCATTTCATTCCTGCTTTAAGTGAAAGTAAATGGATAGGGCAACACATCTGACATGTTCAAGGGCTAGAAAGGTAGTAAGGATATCATTAAAATAGTCCATGTCTGACGTCATTCTGATCACCATTTTGCCTTCATTTTAAATACTCCTGCAGAGAGAAATGATTGTATACCATATATATATATATATATATATAATATAATATACCATATAGTCTCCCAACTCTCAATAGTCTCTCAATTAGTTACAGTATGCATTACTGGCATAAATGTGTTCCCTTCAAGATACATGTCACATCCTTCCTTGATATTCAACATCATGGGAAAGTTACCAAGATTACAAAATTTACATGGTCACGAAAGACTGGGTTATAATTTTGCATTATTTTATTTGCATACAAGTATGTTGGCTAACACTGTGTATTTCAATGTTTATTCTTGCCGCACAGGTTCCTACTGCTTGCCAAATTTGTTTACATTTACAAATGGAGGAAAAAGGCAAAATAAATGTCAGTGGCAATTGATAGCTTGCCAACAGATGCCTTACCTAAAAGAAAACTAATTTAAAGACCAGTTCTGACCCTCACTGTTGTAACTTCATTACCTTAATTGGCTATCAAAGCCAAATAATGAAAACAGGAGGAAACTTTCCAAATTATTTTGAGGGATAAAAAAAAACAAAAAACAGACAAAGTCCTGTGATGAAGCGTGACTGTGTTGTGTATGAAGAAATTAAAGTTGTTTGACCAGTACCGCAGAGGAGCATTTCAAGTAACCATTACGCACTGGGAGAAATTGATGGCAGTGGCACCTTCAACACACCACCTGCAATTCCCCTGAGGTTCTCATTAACCCACAGCACAGCAACCACTCAGCAACAGTTGCTATGGCCCCTCCCGTACTATCACACCCCTGAGAACTGAATCGCACAGCTCATGGTTGGCAATGGAAACCAGCATAACTGACATTAGTCTGTACTCCTGTGCAATACTTAAAGTAATGTGAAGAATATAATGGAAAAAATGAAAACAAATGCGAAGGAAGAAGAAATTTTTCATAAACAGAAAAATACAAAGGTTGTTTGAAGTATCTTCAGATTTTAAAACACTTTCCACTGTGCCATTTATTTCCTACTTCCACATAAAAACAAACATAAACCATCATTTGATCGAATGTAGGCTTACTGACAGCACTTAATGCAAACCTGTGCAGTTCCCACACTCCATTTTAACAAGTCTTGAGTTTACGCTGTCTAACAACAGTGCCCTTTAAAGGTTGTATGCAGGTGTAAATGCCTACGCTGTGATTTGACAGTTGTTCAGGTGGATAGGTCAGGGGTTTTAACCTATCAACACTTTGGTATATAATTCTGCTTCATGCTTCTTTTTCCCCAGATTTTCGAGCACCATTAATACAATACCAGAGGTTATGTTAATGGCCAAACGAGGACAGGGCAATAGAGGAGAAGGACAGAAAGCAACAACAAGGCCAGACATGTCTGGCTATAAAACACAAGAAAGTAAATCGAGGCAGCTGGAGACATAAGAGACTTGAAACCCATAATTAGCAAAAGAAGAGTTGAGACTGAGTGTGATAAGAACAATTAAAGCTTAGGTGTGCAATTTCTGCACAAATACATCGATCAGGACTGCAAAAATATTTTATTAAACAGGTTACTCTGTCTCCCATTGGTCAAGCACCTCCAAACTCTTTCCATGTGTGTTGCCGTGTTGGGTTGTTTGGGATGCTCAAACAAAGAAATCTTCTGAAAACACCACAAAGACAAGATTTTTCTGGTCAACTAGTAGTTGTTTATTTTAAGTAGTTAGTCGGCTATTAGTTACATGTTTGGTAATCAACCATATAAATCATAATAACAAGCCTTTAATTGCCTACATAGTGCAAAAAAGGTTGCCACAGCTCACCGGCAAAAATGTAATAATTATGAATGTGTCAGGGAAAAACAGCATGGAGACTGCATTAACGTTTTAATAATTTATTGATGAACTAGTGTTCCCTTTTTTTTTACAGCTTAAGAGATAAAGTCTGTGACATTTGAATTCTATTTGAATTGGTTTATTTGAAAGCAGACATTTCACTCTGTATAGATATATTTTTCATGTCTGTAAGGCCAGTATATACAGAGTTTTAAAGTTTCGCACTCAAGTTTACAGAGACAGATGGCAGAAAGCGCATCCTGTTTGCTTTCATTATTTTACAAAAGCGCAACATTTCGTTGTTATTCGAAGTGCACAAGATAAACGTAGAGTCTTTACAGATTTGAAAGATGTATTACTTTTATGGAGTATTATGGAGTATTTTAGGAGCAAGTAACAGCACCGGTGCCTCAATCTGTCATGTAGTGAGCACACTACTGTTCAGCTTCCACACTCCGCAGACACTTCAATAGCGCATATTTTTCTAGGTTAACATTAGAATGAGTGGCCATGTAACGTTGCTACATACATCTTTCAGATGAAAAGCCATATTTAAGGTCAATGAATGATAGGCGAGTGTTTGGATGTCCTGCCCAATGTACTATATTACCACATAGACCAGCCGTTAACATTCTGTCCGTCACAGACTGTGTGACTTCGCCATATCCTGTGGATTTTTTTTCTGTGACTAATAACATTTTGGTCGACCAAGCCTCTCCTTGTCGACTAACGGTTAGTCAACTATTAGAGGGCAGCCCTAGTACATACATTTTCCATCAGTATGAATGGGACAGTACAGAAAGATATAGATTAAGTCAGGTGGGGAGGCTTAGTTCTTGTCTGGAGTATGTACTCCTCACTAATCGAACACCTTCTTCAGTCCTCTTAGTACCTTTAAGCGTTGCCCTTAGCAACAGTGATCACAGTCACAAGGATGAGTGAGTCAAAAATAAATTGACCACTGTCAACAAAGCAGTGTCTCTCTCAGGACCACAATGGCCATTTCTCTTTTCCCTCAGGATGATACTAGCCTCGGCTTTGTGATGATCCCTGACCACCTGTCGGGGCTCCCAACAAGTACATATTCTATACCAGCACCTTCTATACCAGAGCTTACCTTCATCCCTAAACCAAGTTATCAAGGCCTTCAGACTCACTAGAAACTTCCAGGCAACTGTTGAAACTGGTTGAAGATGAACTCTGCAGGATATTAGCCCTCCATGGGAGGATTGGACACTGTTTGACAGTTAGGACATTTGAATGCAGAGACTATGTTGGTGACTAGAAAAACATGTTGAATTTCCAATTGTTCAACAATGTTTTACATGTAGCACTAGATGCCAGCCAATTAATAGCCACTGTACCCTGGTGCCATACTACCTGCTTTCAAGGTTTTTTTGAGGTGGTCCTTCAACTTCATCACCCTCAAGGAGGTCTGCTTGTACCTGGTAACTGACATAGAACCCAACTGACAGAGTTTCTTTCATAATGAAAGTATTAGCATGTTTAAGGATCTCAGTGTTAGGAAATCCTTCTCTACATGCAGTACCTAGAATTCTCTGGCAACTCCTGAAGTTTAAGGAACCCTGGGTTTTAAGACTTGTATGGCTTAATATAACATAAATGATGTCTCTTAAATATGTTGTGGAGAAGCCATGAAAGATTTACGTTATTTAAAAAATCCACATTGTTTTACACATATTTTGGACTATGGGGGCGCCATTATTTTGATGATGTAAAATAGTTACACTCTGTGAGCTACTGGCACTACCTGTTTTTACCACAACCCAACTTGGAAAAATAAAATACTGATATGATGACCACAGCTACTGAAAGAGCTTACAAGTGGTGATAGATATAAGCACAGGCTTAAACCAAATGCCAGACCATCCATTTTTCCACACAAGGAGTCTAAACGCCCCCAGATATCGAGTGAAATCTGCGCTGAGAAACTCCTTCAGTGGCTGCGGTGTCATTGGCATGTTTACATCCGGCCAGGATGGCATCTAGCCATTTGTAAGCTCTTTCAGTAGCTGTGGTCTACTAAAAGCCTCAAAGGCATCAGGGCTAAAGTGAACAAAACACAGACGCAGGTCTTTAGGAAGTTTTATTTGTTCACAGGCATATTCCCATTCTTTTCTCATCACTAGGAAAGCAGTGATTGTTTCTCTTGTTGCCCTTTGACTAAAAAGATTAAAACCAAAAGCAGCACAATGCGGCATTATATCAGTATCTTATATTCAGAGTTGTGTTATGGCACAAACAGCAACATGTAGTGCCAGCAGCTCACAGAATGCAGCCAATGAAGTCCAACATATGTATAAAATAATGTGGATTTTTAAAATATTGTAAATCTTTAAAGGGTTTTCTACTATATATTTCAGTAAGAGACACCGTTAACATTGCATTAAGCCATACAAGCCTTAATACCTAAAGCACATCATTCACAACTCCTCTCCAATGGCCTCATGGGATAGTAAGGTGTCCATTGGATATGCATTTCAGAAACTTACTGAAAGGAGTAGGTCATCCTTTTTATAGATAATTTTTGCCTGCTGTTTTATGAACACTGAATTCAGACATATTACTCATTTAACATACTGTTGTTCACCTACTATATAGAAGAGAAGTCATATTTGGATACAGGACCAATAAGTACAGAATCCATGTTTCACAACTGCACCCCGCTGTCACAAGTTGGATGCCTTTAACCACTTACCAGTCTACCTCTATGCCAATAACAAGCCGTTAAAAAAGAACAGGCGAAGTGCCTTCATTTGGCAAGAAGTAAGGTGCTGTGGAGGCCTCCATATCTTCAATCACTGAAGTACAGTCTGCATTTAACCACCACTTTTTGGTTTGAGGACTGCATACCACCGGATCTGCTGGGTGCCAATGACCACAGCAACTGACCTCAGAAAATGGCAGATTGACATTATAGTGGCTTCTTCTGCCGAGGAAAAACTAACCTTGCTTCAAGATGCTGCTAGACACAGTAGAGTGCAACAAAATAGACATTTCCAGTCAGAAGGAAATGTCAGATTGCCATAGGTAATGTTTTCCAGACCCATTTATACAGATTTTCTCTAAAACAGGGGTAGCCAAACCTGCTTCTGGTGAGATACATTTATGTGCAATTCCAGCTCTGCTTTAAAACACCTGCCTGTAATTTACAAGTAATCCTGAACATCGTAATTAGCTGTTTCAGGTTTGTTTTACCGGGCTTGGTGCTAAAGTCTACAGGAAGGCAGACTACAAGACGGCTAGATCCTGCTCTAGAGGGTCCTTTAGATAATAACAGCAAAAGGCTAAGTAAATGTTAAAGGGATAGTTCACCCAAAAATAAAAATTCTGTCATTACTGACCCTCATGTTCCAAACCAGCAAGACCTTTGTTCATCCTTGGAACACAAATTAAGATATTTTTGGTGAAATCCAAGAGCCTTCTGACCCTGCATAGACAGCAACACAACGGACACGTTCAAGGCCCAGAAAGGTAGTAAGGACATCGATAAAATAGTCCATGTGACATCAGTGGTTCAACTGTAGTTTTATGAAGCCATGAGAACACTATTTGTCCACCAGGGAAAATGGAAGCCAGATCTTATTCCAAAGAGTGAAATCACAGAAAATGACCTGATGGGAAGTTGGGCAGACCAAGAGTAAACACCAGTTGTTCCCAGATGTGTTCCAGAGGAACTTTGGATGGCCTGATCACCAGGGTGAAAAAATATAACCCTGATTTGTCAAAGAAATGTTACCTGTGATTCCAGACAAAAACAATCACACGGAGAAAAAAAACATTTGTCAGGCAGGTAATGAGTATTCAGCATGTGGTTCTCTTGGGTTTGCAGGTATTATTTCTGCTTTCAGCCAACTTACTCATTCTACAAGTGAAAACATTACAGAATGTATTAAAAGCTGTCTGAAGAAAGTATCATCTAGACATGTTCATCAATCTAAAGTTATGCCAACATGACAGTCAATGTGTTTCTGACTGCTATTATGTGTGAAGATATAGATTTGTCTTCATAACAAGCCAAATTTCACTCCAGTCAGTTGGGAAATCCAAGGATAATAAAGTAACACATTAGTTCGTAGTGCTCCAAGACTTAATCAAGGAGAAGCATGGCTGGTTCAGCCAACAGAAAAGCAATTTAATGGTCTCCGATGCACACACAGTTCTACAGTTTTAGGATGATTTTTGCAGGACTTATTTTTTTACACTTGCATGTAAAATGCATAAAGTTTTAACAAAATTATTTGTGATCTAGATGTACACTGAATTCTTTCTCTATAATGGGGGAATCATTCAATCTACATCTACATACCATACCATCTCTTTCTCTCCCCTTCATCTGCTCACATTAGGGGGTTGCCACAACTGAATTTTCCACACTTCATTTGGCACAGGTTGGCCTTTCTCACACAACCCAGCAATGAGAGTACACTAACTTATGCAAGCCCAGTGCTGGGACTAGATACCATACCATCACAAAAAAAAAAAAATCCCCCGGGCTATCCTTAAGCATTTTTATAGCAATACCACAAAAACATGTTCCTGGGTCAGTGAGAAGTTGTATCCAGCACTTTAATGCAGACACTTTAACCGAGTGATGAAGCACCAGCAGCAGCTCAGCCCTAATGAATACCATCTATTCTACTTTGCAATGTTGAGCAACCTTGTCTACATATGGCCACAGGCACTGAAACAGCCAACAGAGCCAACTAGAGTCTGGCTGGGTCTTTAAAGGAAGTTTGAGGTAAACTAAGAGGGATATACTGCCAGCCCACCAGCACACCCTCATGGAATTCTTCTCAATTTGAGGTATCCTACTGTGGCACTTAAAAAATAGGAGAAGAAAGTGCACTCAATTGTGTATAGTAGAAGGATACATGTCATTTGCAGTCTGTGTACATGTATATATAAGTATATGTGTGCATAAAAATATATAGGATGGATTTCTGTGGCTTAGCTATTAGTACACATGCTCTAACACATTTAACTGTGCTGCTCAGATGAACAACGTAAGTTTAAAAATGAACAAAATATGTATTTTTATGTATTTTGCTCTCCCAAGCAATGAAACATGATGTCAAGTAATGAGGTGATAGTAATTTACTGACATCTAGTGGTGACAGTCAACAATTGCTGGTCAGTGTGAGCTGCAAATGCTATAGCTCCATTCACAAATGAAGACATATATAATTCAAAACAATCTGAAAGTCGATTTTCTTCCATGTTTTCATTAATAAGTAAGGTGTATTTTTGGTGTTCATTTCAAGGATTGAGAAAGTCCTTCAAGCAATCATAATATTTAATTTAAAATACAGCCTCCACACACTCACAGAAAGCATATAAAAAAAAAATAGAAGAATAAAAAAACCTGAAGAACAGATAAACACACAATAATATTGGTGCAAATAAATGCATCCATATTTACTATTATGTCCACTAACTAAAGATGGACAACAAACTAATCCTGCAACTAACGATTATTTTGTAAATCAATTCCTTCAATTATCTGATTAATTTTTATAAAAAAAAAAAAAAAAAAAAAAAAAATGCAAAACAATTAAACTACTAAATAAAAAACTATTTTAGTTTTTTCCTTCTAACAATGTGCAAATAGCTATAGCAACATTGTTAAGGCCCTATGATTTCCATGATGGCGAAAACATGGATGGAAGCACAGAACCTAGTCAAAAAACAGAATTTACTGTACGTGTTCACTGACTTTACTTTACTAACGTAGAACGTCATGTAATTTACCAAATTGTGGATGAATAAAATCAAAAGTAGGCAAGTACACCTAAATCAAAACATGATATGGACTACTGTCTGTGAATATTACGTGGCAAAAATACTAACTATATGAATGTCACATGTTCTGCGTGTCTCTGCATGCAGGGCTCAGCGCAGACGCATGGTCTAATTTACTACAAGCATTTTGAAGCATGTTTTCTGCCTCTGCAGTCTCACATGAACAATCTTTAGAAATGCTTAGAGTCACTTCATTAGCATTTACGGTTTCTTTGGAGAAAAACTATTGTCATATCATATACAAACAGAAACTTAAAGGTTTTCACAGCAAAACTAATACAGCAAAAAAAAATAAAATACAAGCTCGATTTAACTTGAAGAAATTGTGACAGAAATATATTAATGTAACGTCAACACTGCTACCAATAAATCAATTATTATTAAATCATTATAATCATTTAAATCATTTCATGAGTACTAATCTTGTTTAAGCATATATTAATATTCTAGGGAATTGTGTCCTTCTAATTTTATAGAAAACGTTTGGACAGAACCCTTTTTTATTGTAACATGACAATGCCTCTGTATAAGTCAAGGTTTATAGAGAAATGTTTGATTCAGTCATTGTGAAAGAACTGGTTTCCATAAAGACAAGTCTTAATCCCAGTTGAACACCTCTGGTGAGGCTTTAAATGCAGACTTTGAGCCAAAAACTCATCACCAAACACCAATGACTTGTATATACACTATAAGGACAAAAGTTTTGGGACATTCCCTTCTTTAGAACTGAGAAAGGCACTTCCAAAACTGTAGCAACAAAGACGGAAGCATAATTTATGTATTTAAAAACTGTATCAGTTTTTACATCTCTGTTGCTTCAGTTTTGGAAGTGTCTAAAATGACTGTACCAATATGCAGAAGTCATTGGTGTTTGGTCCAAGTTTTTGGCTCAGGGTCTGCATTTAAAGCCACACCAGAGGTGTTCAGCTGGGATTAGGACTTTAATGCAGACCAGTCAAGTTCTTCCACACTGACTGAATCAAACATTTCTTTATGAACTTTGCCTTATACACAGAGGCATTGTCATGTTAGAATAAAACCTTTTGACACAATTCCCTATAACATCATTACATGCTTAAACATTAAGTTTAGTACTCATGGATATTACTGAAGTAGTCAAACCTGTTCATGAGAAGGGGGTATCTCAGTACTTTTGGCAATATAGTGTATGTAGTCTATGCTGATGAGCAACAAATGTTAAAAGAATAAGCCTTACAACTAAAAAAAAAAAGTAAGTGTTAAAAGTAAATGCAGGAACACATTCCCTGAGAACCTGATAGCAAATGGCACATTAAACAATATGCTTACAAGTATGTTTAAAGTATTTTTTATATTTTCATGTTCTGGGTAGCTACGTAGCACTTCTCCCAAAGCAGCTAAATCCGTGTCATCCCCTATATTTCAGGTTCTTTTTTTTTCTTTTCGTGAAACTGCATTATTAACTGCTGTGAGATGATGTGACTCAAGCAGGGTTTAAGTGCACATCGTTCAGGCATGAGTAATCAATAATAAAATTAGTCGTTGGTAATTTCATTATTGATTATACAATTAGCTGTTGCATGCTCACATTGACCGCTTAACCGTTAACCGCCAGCAAGAATTTTAACCGATTAATGATATCAGTTAAACGGTTTAAAAGGTTTTTTCTACAAGCATTTTTTTTTACTTTGCTGCACGGTGAAAGAACAATGCTATATATAAGAATTAGTTTACTCACAGGCGAGTGTCGACACGTGCAGCATGCTAAGGCTATTCAGGCTTATATAAATATGGCTATACAGACAAATTTCGCAGAGCAAGCACCTGCTTCACCTTCATTTAACTGATGCAGCCTATACGTAACACAATGGCAAGCGGCAATATTGGATAAATGGCTATCAGAGTGAATCTGTGAGTGAATGGATTCTGAATGGATAATAGCCTAGAAAGTGCGCAATGGGCGCGGCGCTCCCTTACAATCACTTGAAAATGCTGTCACACATCTTAATGTAGTTCATCGCTATCTCAAAGTTAATAAAGAGTAATAAAAGAACCTTTAAACTGCTCAATTAATCTCTTATTTACATCATGTCTACATTTTCTGTTTTAATGATAGTTCACGAACGTAGAGCAGAACTGAACAGAACACTACCAGCATTTTGGGTGCTGAGAGAATTGTAACCTAACCGCCTCCGACTGGCCACTGCATTCATAAACGCTTCAAAAACATGCTATGAATAGAAACATACATATGTCCATTGGATGAGAAGCCCCGAACCGCAAATTGACCGCAGATATTTGTGATTTGTGTTTTTGCCACGGGTTAACAGTTAACAGGCAGCGCTCCAGTTCTACAGCAGGTCGCCATGCACGTCTCCTTCACCTATTAAAATAGTTGCATTTTGTATGTAATGGCAAAGTGATTATATTTCGTTTCGTTTTTTATTAAGTTAATTTAGAAAAACTTTTGGAGCTTTTTTTTGCTCGTTAAATATAAGTTTTTTGTTTTTTAAGTAACGAATAGCGGCCAGCGGAAGACTGTTCATAGTCTGAAAAATTTGCCTTCTCAAATCATCACGACTTGCATGAAATAAAATCTATAGATCTAAAACAGTTAAAGTAGCTAACCTAGATAAATGTGCGCAAGGTGCATTTCATTTTTGGAGAGTGGAAGCTGGAACCGGTTTGCAGGACATTGAGGCGCCAGCGCGATCATTTGCATTTTTTTCAGTGAATATATAAATAGACGGCTTTAAATGATTACTTAACGAAACAAAACAAATCGGAAAAAATCTATTTCATTAGGCTATGTAATCCGTAAAGATACATTTCTTTCTAAAGGTGCGTTCAAAAAGGAGATTGGGAGTCAGGGTCTTTGCGACACTATTCTCTGCTGGTGCGTGAGGAAATGTGAATTTTTATTGTTGCTCAGCTGCTGTGTATGCTGCTGTTTGCGAGTTAAAATAAAATATTTGTTTGTAATTTTTATGTATCATCATATATTTTTATTTTATACTAATTTGCTATTCTAATTTGATCAGTTAATGGTTAATGTTCGGTTGACGAGCACGGTTGTCGGTCAGGAAAATTAACCGAAATGAGCATCCCTATGCAGTACCACACAAACATTCAATCACAATAAGATCTACAGGACAAAATATAAAATGTTCTGCACAACAAGTACATTTACCTGGACAGAGCGATGTTGCGTAATAACCTTTCTGTAGTCTCTGAGAGGTCTGAAGGCACCAGGATCTCTACAGGTTGTATTCTCAGTACCCTGGACTCCAGCTCTGAATGGGAAACATTATCTTTAAAACAGTCCACCATCACGTCCCCAATGCTTGGCTGGACCACCTGCATTCAAAAGGAAAAACAGGGTTGTTTTACATTGGGAATATATGGCACTGTTTCAAACAACTGAAACTCTGTTTTACTACAACAATGACAATATAGTGATTTCTTACCACCATCCCTACAGTCAGCTCCTTGCTCTGTTTATCAAAACTCTCGCTCACACACATTAAATAGTTGTTGCCACTGTCCTGCACCACATCTTCAGCTTGCTCCAAATCTCCCAGCTTCAGCAGAGGATTCACATCTGAGAAAAGACAACAAATTAATTGCAGGTTCTGTAGTTTTCCATTTTAAAAAAAAACATACTGTAGCCATTTCGTAAATAGACATAATACACTTCAAAAGTTTGGGCTCACTAAGATTTATATTTTTTACATTCAATTTCAAATAAATGCTGCTTTTTATAACTTTATAACAAAGCATTCAGTAAAAATGCATCATGGTTTCCACAAAAAAAAATTAAGCAGTACAATTTCTTGTAACTTTGATGATAATAAGGAATGTTTCTTTAGAACCAAATCAGTAGATTATAGCTAAACTAAAGTAATGATGCTGAAAATTCAGCTTTGCCATCACAGAAATAATTTACATAAAATATATTAAAATAGACAACAGTTATTTAACATTGTATTAATACATCACAATATTTCAGTTTTTACTGTCTTTTGATCAACTAAATGCAGCCTTGGTGAGCACAAGAAACTTGTTTTAAAAAACTTCTCAAAAATCTTTCCAATCCCATACAGTAAACTGTAAGAATCTGGTCAACAACAGGGATATATTGAAATTAATCTCAAAACAAGAGTGAAAGCCAAAAATTAATCCACTGAGAAGAGTAGAAACAATACCTTCTCCCACAAGTGTGGATTTGGTGTAAAGTGCATGTAGTTGCCTTGTGAAGAGAGAACTCTTGTTGGTGCCGGAGGCCTTGATGGCTGTAGTTTCAGTCTGCTTGACTACACCTACCTAAGAATGAGGCACAAAAACAGTTACGGTCACTGAAATCAAAGAAATTTGATAGATTCATTTGTCTCTATCTGACATATTTGCAACATATTGTAATTAGGAGAACATTAGTGACCTTGTAGCCTTGAGAAACCAGCCGCCGAACATGCACAAAGAGGCGATGAGTAGGGATGCTGGCAGTCATGAAGTTATGGTCCAGATGACAAGTGATATTGAGCTCCTTTGCAGCAATCTTTAAAAAAAACAGTGGTATGAATAAAAGCACACACTCTGAAATGATAATTTACGACAACGGGTCCATGTCATTGGATTAAAAGGGATAGTCAACACCAAAATTAAAATTCTGCATCAAGCAAGCACATTTGAGCTTTTGTTTACCATATTTGATGGGTCCATTTTTGATTAAACTGCTCAATTCATATGGATTACAGGGTTTCTGCAAATATGAATTGTAAGACTTTTTAAGATTTTTTAATACCACCTTATATGAAATTTAAGACCTAAACCTGTAATTGAAATACACATTATATTGCATGTATATGTAATAGTTAAATTTCATCGTTGTTTTAAACTATTTTTATTACTACGATATACAGTGAACTTTTCATATCGGGAGACAATATTCCACACAAAATATCCCCATAAAAGTACCACATCACCAAGATTTTTGGTGGTGTAAACAATTTATTCTGAAGCAATGTATTCATCAGTGTTTTATCAGCTTTTACATACTTAAATCTGCATATTTTTATTTACCTTTATAAAAGCCTTTTTTTTTTTTTTTACTTTTGAAATGTATGCGTTACCTTTCATGTCAAATTATTACAATTTATCAATAAATTCTATAGGGCTGTTACCAGTCAGATTAAATAATTTGCACTGCAAAATTAATACTGCAATAAATGATGTTATGAAATTAATGTTTTAAATACATTTATGAATATACAAATAAATGTTGGGGGGAAATGCATACTTTTACTAAACTACAAGTAGGTGGCGGTAAGTCACTTAATGAGTGAGTCAATATTTAAATTATTATTATTTCAATTGATTAGTTTAAAACGCTGAATCATTCAGTAACAAAACATCGTCGAGTTTTGTTTGGATAACGTGCTGCTGTGGATCTTGTTTGGAACTATTTTCGTTGGTGAAATGGAACAAAACAGTAAATAATGTGTGAATATTCAGCAAAGCTCCGTTGGTATGTTACTGAACTAACATTATATCATGTTATAAATAAACTAAACATTTAGAATTTTTGAATGTGTTTTTTCTGAGTTTCTTAATGTATGCTGTTTCTCTCATTTGTTGTTAAATCTCTCACAAAGAGACAGGCAGCGCGGTTTTGATACCACAAATACAAAAAACCTTATATCCATTATCAAACGCTGCTTAGGTTGAATATATTAAAATAAGAATAATCATTCCTGTGTTCCGTGCTTTTCTTGCTTTTTTGAGAATCTTCAGTCTGTCCAATGATTGTAAACAGTCATTAGGTCAGTCAGTCTGAAGATATTTTAGTGGTAATGTGACCAAAAATTTAAGACCCATCGAATCTGAATTAAGACATTTTAACACTTTTTAAGGCCATTATTTGGAAAACCCGCAGACACCCTCAGATTACTTGTATGCTCTCTTTATTAACTTTTTGTAGGTCTTTCCATAGCTATGTTTCCATCACCCTGTTATTATGTACATTTTGAAGAATCACATTAGAAACAAATGATGGAAATGGCAAAATAAAAAATCCTTTATTCACAAAAATATTTTTACGCTCGCTTGAGGTGGTTTTTGAATTGTGCGAAAAAGGGTTAATGTGAGTAATAGGAAACGGAAATTTTGCGAATAAATTCCTACACACGCACAAAAGAGTCATGCGAATTTGTGCTATAGGACGTGCTATCTAGATTAACCAACGGGCCGATCTTGTTGCACAGCATTTTAAATGTTGTTATGGTAATTCTGAAATGCCTGAGCAAAGTCTGTCGTCAAAGTATTTTTGTATAATTCTTTCTTACAAGTCTGCATTCCCAAATAGCTGGCATCTGCCTTTGAAAACAGTGACTGCATTCTATTATAATCTATTATATATAAAAAAAATTATCATATTCAATGGCTTCTCCAACTTTTCTTAGTGATATTTAGTGCTAGTTTAACTGGAAGTGATGATTTTGTTCTCTTTGACTCGGATGGAAACGGTGCTTATTCACATGTGTTTTATGCAATATTCCATTCAACTTTGGATGGAAAACCCGGCTACTGAGAGGAAAGTAATTTCTCAGGTTGAATTAAATTGTTTTGTGAAGGAAATTTTTTTGATGAAGAGCTATTAAAAATAAAAAGTCAGCTGTTGTTGTTTTTTTTGTAGAAAATCTAATGCAAAACGATTTTCAGAGATTATCTTTTATTAGATTTTTGTTTTTAAAAGATGCTTATGTACAAGCAGTAATGTTGAAATGTCCTGTGAAGTCGGCGCTGATAGCCTTGTGGGCAGTGCGCAGACATATAGTACGGGCGTCCCGAGTTCGAATCCCGGCTCGAGGACCTTTCCCGACCCTACCCCCTTCTCTCTCTCTCCCACTTCACTTCCTGTCAGTATTGATCTGTCCTGTCATAATAAAGCCCAAAAGGTCAAAAATAAATCTTAAAAAAAAAAAAAGAAATGTCCTGTTAAACTTCTACTTCTTTGAGTGTCTTTAATACTGTGCGGCTGAGAAAGGAAGTACTGCCTCAGCACTTGTAAAGTTTATGCAAGATTATTTGGTATTTTTGGTTGGAGTCCACCATAAAGTACCTTAAGTTAGATAAAAATGAGTTTGAGCAAAAATAAGCAAAACTCTCATGGGTTTGGAACAACATAAGGGTGATGATTTCATTTTTTGGCTTTCATTTTCATTTATTTTATCTCCCAATGTCTGATATTTATGTTGGGCTGCTCTAGTTCTTACCTCTGCATCCTCACCGAAGAACCTGTACTTGTAGCCACACTCAACGCAAAGCACTGTGTCCGCATGTTGTTTTTTGATCTCCATGTACTGTTCCTCAAGAGGAGTGTATATGCTCTTGGTTCTCCTGTTGGGAACGGCATGCTCGTCTGAACTCTTTTTGATCACAGTATTCTTAGCAAACTGACTAAAGGAAAACTCCTGAAAACAGAAGAAGTAAAAACATCAGCAGCTACACTAGCAGTCAAAATCTTTGAATTTTTGCTTTCTTTCAGAGACAAGTATTTCCTAAACATACAATCTGCAAAACAACAGTCTTTCAATGGAAAACTCAACAAGTTTTGCTTATAGAATCAAACCTGTTTAATCTTGATAGGACCTGCTTTGACCTCTTCCTCAGATTCAAATGAGCTGTTTTTCATGATTGCATTGTGATGTTGTGTGGCAGAACTCTCTGCTTTTCCAGGGTCTGAAGGCTCCATCTCCATCTTTACAACCTGATTGGAGACTTGGCTCTCTGAGCTCCCTGGGCAGCTGAAATCTTTAAGCCTCGCCAGGGTGGCATGGCTGACACTGGCTCTAGAGGATACCATCTTATCTACTGCACATAAGAAAGAAAGAAAATGAAGAGGCTAAGAGGTTAATACGCAAGCAAGAATTACAGACAGTGGTGCATTGTCAGTACCTTTTATGTTAACTTGACTTATGTTTTCCTGCCTTACAAACCAAAACATTTTATTTTCAGATGTTTTGAACACTGCCTTTATGAATGTATTGCTTTCCCTGAGTTATAGCTGTAGAATTTACTTCTTTCTTTTCATCAAGAAAATGTGAAGAGTTTTGACATATAAATATTCCTAAAAATAAAAAGTATATAAATTATTTTAAAAATTGATTTTTAATGTGTGCCAGTGAAAGTGTCATTTACAAATCTAAAGACCACAAAAATCATAATTGTTAAGCCCTGCTTAGCGTGAAAGATCGAAAATACATTTTTACATTATACTGAATCAAACAGATGTGATTCCTCTTGTGTTATAGTTGACAAAGTATATTTCAGCCCATTCTATTCTCAAATAAGCTGCTTTAAAAGAAAATGTGATATTTAATAACACAGACCATTTGAAAACAACAAAAACTCCAATATACACTACCTGTCAAGTTTTTGTACAGTAAGATTTTTGATGTTTTTTAAATAAGTATCTTCTGCTCACCAAGCCTGCATTTATTTGATGCAAAGTTCAGCAAAAACAGTACAATTTTGAAATATTTTTGCTATTTAAAATAACTTTTTTATTTGACTACATTTTAAAATGTAATTTATTCCTGTGATTTCAAGGCTTAATTTATAGCACCATTACTCCAGTCACGATCCTTCAAAAATCATTCTAATATTCCGATTTGCTTCTCAAAAACGTTTATTATTAATATTATGCTGAAAACAGCAGAGTAGAATTTTTTCAGATTTCTTTGACGAACAGACTCCAAGATTTAAATGGTATAATGTATATAATGTCACAAAAGCTTTTTATTTCAGATAAATGCTGATCTTTGGAGCTTTTTATTTATCAAAGAATCCTGAAAAAATTACTCTTAATAAAAATGTTTCTTGAACAGCAAATCAGCATATTAGAACGATTTCTCAAGGATAATAGGACAATGAAAACTGAAATAATGATACTGAAAATGTAGATTTGGAGTAAATTGCATTTTAAAATATATTCAAAAAACAGTTACTTTAAATAGTAAAAATATTTAAAAAAATGTGACTGTTTTGGTGTACTTTGGATCAAATAAATGCAGGCTTGGTGAGCAGAAGGTAATTCTTTAGAAACATTACAGATCTTCTGACTGATAGTGTACATGATAAAAAAAGAATGGCATGCATAGTGCAAGTGTCCTTACAGGGGCTGGGAGTCACCATGCAATCCTCATCTCTCTCCTCCTCCACAATGTGAGACAGTTTGAGCCGTTTCTCTGCGGACATTCCTCCATCAGATAACCTCTTCTAAAATAGCACAGGTCTAGATTTCAGTCGGGGTTGCTTTGAAACGGCAAAAGCTTTGTGCATGCAATGCATATTTGACTTGAATTGTTGACATGACTACACAGCATGAGAGGAGTCCAGACTCTTTATAGAGTAAACAAGCCGTGTATGTCCTGCATATAAAGCCCTTACCTTTCCTCTACCCTCATGGCGTCTGTCCTTGCATTTAATCCCAGGTTGGTCAATTGGTTGAGATTTATCGCTTGCACTTGTGAAGAATTTGCTGATAGTTGTCTGAGTACTGGACTTCTTGGAGGATTTGGATGCAGGCGTACTTTTGACACTTGTATGCATTTTACAGCACTAACGTTATCTGATTATTAACATGTGGCCTGCAGCATTTGCTTTGTTTGAAAACAGGCCAAACTTCTAGAATTAAAAATAGTCTCTAGAGGAGACTACAGCTGATCACGTTGGCGCGTGAATAACGTATCAGATGTCTCGCGCACGCGTCGCGAACTCTGCAAAGGGTGAAAGATGCGCTACACATGCGCAGGCAAGAGAGGGATGCAGAGGGTGAAAGTGGCGTTACATATACGCAGTCCACCATTTACAAAGGCTCATGTTGAAGGAAAAACTGGAACTGTAACAAACGGTGATCACCAATTAACATATTTATTTAGATTAATTTTAACCAATCGTATTAACTTAAATCAATTACCACATTAAATTAACAAAGTAAATAACTATTTAATAACTGTCTCAGGTGACTTTCTGCTGTTTAACAATAGTTTGTGTTGCTTTAGCACCCGGACGTCAGTTCTAAAATTACTAAAATTGGGATTTAAAAAAAAATAAAGGACTAAATTAAATACATATACATTTAATATAATGTATTTATTATTATTATTATTATTATTATTATATTATAAAAATACAGTATAACAAACAATATATTTTTTATTTTTCAATTAATCTATCAGCACATTAGACTGATGATGGGATCAGCAATATTTTTAAAGAAGCTTCTTATGCTCATCAAGACTGCATTTATTAATCAAAAATGCAGTAAAAACAGTAAAATTGTAAAATATTATTGCAATTTAGAATAGCTGTTTTCTATGTGAGTATATTGTGAAATATAATTCATTCCTGTGATGCAAATCTGAATTTTTAGCATCAGTACTCCAGTCTTTAGTGTCATATAATCCTTCAGATCAGTCTCATGTGCTCATTTATTATCAATGTTGGAAAGGTTTGAATGTAGTTTTTTGCAATTTGTTTTTTCTTTTTTTTTTGGAACCTGTGATACTTTTTTAAGATTATTTGATGAATAAAAAGTAAAAAAGGATAGCATTTATTTAGAAATAGAAATCATTTTTAATAATACATACTACCGTTCAAAAATTTGGGTCAGTAATTTCTTTCTTTCTTTTGTATGAAAGAAATTAATATTTTTATTCAGCTAGGATGTGTTAAATTGATTTAAAAAAAAAAAAAAAAGTGTCAGCAAAGACTTATATTGTTATTAAAGGTTTTTATTTTGAATAAATGTTGTTCTTTTTAACAAAAATTACAGGTTCCAATTCCGCTTTGATCACAGGAATCAATTATATTTTGATAAAAAAAAAAACATTTATTTTAAATGATAATACTTCACAACATTACATTTTTTTCTGTATTTGTGATCAAATAAATGCAGCCTTGATTAAGAGGCTTCTTTAAAAAGTAGTGAAATGGTTCCCTTAAATAACCTTGTAATTTACATTACAAGGTAAATGGGAGCGGTGAAAGATTTTAGGCTTTCTTACATTCAAGAAAGAAATTTGGCTGTTTTCAGATTTTTGAGTGGTGTTCTCTACAGCTGGTCATTCTGAGACTAATAATAACAAGAATTAGAGAAAACAGGAATTTCAAAACTTTTTTTTATTATTTGTCATGAAAGGCTTTTCAACAATTAGATTGAGAAAAGTTACATTTCAGCTCTCGGACTGCAGGGGCCCTATGTGAAACTGAATTTGTACATGAAGCAAGGACACAAAAGTAAAATGGTAACACAAGAGCACCAAACCTTTAAGATATTTCATCATAACTTCTGTGATTTGATGTCTTTTTTAAAATAAGGGACAGGAAAAAAATCTGTAACTTAACATTTGATAAATGATCATTTTAAGGTATTCAGCACACTGGCATTAGGAAAATGAAAATTCAGGTTTCAAAATGACAGTTTAACCATATACATATTTCTAAACAGTAAATGAATAAACATCAAACATTTTAAAATACTGAAATCATACAGCACTTTCTACTTCACAGAGCTTAGGCATGATCAAAAATCCAAAATAAGATATGATATGAAAGTGCACATAAATTACTCAAACACTACAAATGCATCATGATACTGAAACCTGTTTTTCTGTCGAGGCAACAAAAATATTGAATTGCATAGAAGCCTGTACTCTCTAATCTCCCAAAACAATATAAGCTACATTTCTTAAGACCAAAAGCTTGTTCTCAAGACAATGAAGATGATCTGATTTCAAATGGTGAATGTGTTCAACATAATCTTTAAGTATATTTGAAGGCCCACTCAGACAGTGAACATGGTGTACCATTTAATAGATGAGGTCTTCATATTATAATGACAGTCTCTCTAGAGATGGTTTCATGATTATATTTGGCCTCAAAATAAATATCACACAAGAATAGTAAGTTTTCATTTAAAGAGTAAGTTTTCAGATATATTCATAGAGTCCTCTGATAATGCAATCACTAATCTACTGTTATTTGTATTGATAAAGTAGGCATTACTATAGCAGATATTTGCCCGGTATGGCTAAGAAACCCCTGAGCACACACTTCACACCAACACGATTCAAATATTGAATGGAAACACTCCACGCTTGGCCAAAAGGAAAGAAAAAAAAGCATATTTTATCCTCTAATTCACACAGTTATCTATGATTCTAAAATTGGTGTTTGGTATGACTGCAGTTTTAACACATATTTACAGTTGAAGTCAAAAGTATACATACACTTTGCAGAATCTGCAAAATGTTAATTATTTTATCAAAATAAGATGGATCATACAAAATTCATGTTTTTTTTTATTTTATTTAGAACTGACCTGAATAAGATATTTCACATAAAATACATTTACATATAACCAACAAGAGAAAATAATAGGTGATTCTATAAAAATGACCAAAACTGTTCAAAAGTTTACATACACTTGATTCTTCATACTGTGTTGTTACCTGAATGACCCACAGCTTTTTTTTGTTGTTGTTTAGTGATAGTTGTTCATGTGTCCCTTGTTTGTCCTGAACAGTTAAACTGTACCGCTGTTCTTCAGAAAAGTCCTTCAGGCCCTACAGATTCTTTGGTTTTTCAGCATTTTTGTGTATTTTGTGTACATTGTGTGCATTTAAACCCTTTCCAACAATGACTGTATGATTTTGAGATCCATCTTTTCACACTGAGGACAACTGAGGGACTCATATGCAACTATTACAGAAGGTTCAAATGCTCACTGATGCGTCAGAAAGAAAAAGTATACATTAAGAGCCGGGGGTGAAAACTTTTGAACAGAATGAGGCTGAGGAAAGTTTTCTTATTTTTAATCATTTTTAGTTTTAGTTTTTCATTTAGTACTGCCCTTCAGAAGCTACAGAAGATACTTGCATGTTCCCCAGAAGACAAAAGGTAAGGTAAATACCTTGATCTTCAAATTCAAAAAGTATTCACCCCCTAGCTCTTAATGCATTGTTTTTTGTGAAAAGATGGATCTCAAAATCGAAAGGGTTCAATTAAACAAAAATGCTGAAAAACCAAAGAACTTGTGGGAACTGAAGGATTTTTCTGAAGAACAACGGGCAGTTTAACTGTTCAGGACAAACAAGGGACTGTACAACTAAACATGAACAACTAAACAAAAAAAGCAGTGGATCATTCAGGTAACAACTCAGTATTAAGAATCAAGTGTGTGTAAACTTTTGAACAGGGTCATTTTTATAAACAACTACTTCTCTTGTGGACTTTCTGTAAACATCTTTTATATTAAATATCTTATTCAGGTCAGTACTAAATAAAAAAAAATAACATGCATGTTGTATGATCCCTCTTATTTTGGTAAAATAATTAACATTTTATAGATTATGCAAGGTGTATGTAAACTTTTGACTTCAACTGTATCTGATACAAATCAAAAAAGGTTAAAAAAGCATAACAGAACCGTTTAAATAACATTTTTCATTCAAGTCTTACTGAAAACTTAAATAATCATTTCTTTTAGAAATCCCAGCACGTATTTAAACAACATGAGATGTTCATCCACAGCAAACAATGCCACAATATCATCCCAGACTGGGAATTAAAAAAATGAATATCTTATATATCATTTAAAATAATGTTGTGTACTATGAATGCAATCTGAATTTCCCGTGCAAACTAGTAAAAGTGACATAAGAGAACAGACACTGAGAGCACATGTAATAACATACCGTGTAGTAGAAGCAGTCCATAAAAGAAATGTCATTTTATTTTAGTTAGTACAAACTAAAGTCTGTCCAGCCTCCTGTAAGTCATGTGAAGTAAGACTTACACTAAACGTGCAGAGATGCGAGGCTTTGGCTCGATCATCATAGTGGATAAAAGTACTATAATACTTGAAAACCCCTGATGCAGGAGCTACTGGGAGAAAACTAAGGTGATGATCCAGTACTTGTTTATCGAACTTTGTTCTATACCAACAGAATCAAAACCTTTTTCAGATTCCACCTGAATAGTCTGTTTATAGATGAGAAGAATGAAAGAGATACGAGGAACAAAGGGATCAAGTTTTGATTTCAATATCTATCACGTATCTATGTCCGTAAGGGGCTGCAAGTTGCTATTGCGTCACCATATCATCACAGAAATGACTGTAGTGTTAATGAAACAACAAAGCTTGAATGATCTTTAGATGAGGAGTTGCCAAAAACTGCTGGTGCTTGCTTTGCTTTCCCTCAAATGTACCTACGTTCATTTAATGTTTTTTCGAAGGAACTTAAAATCTAATACATTTAGTTTTTGAGCTGATACTAAAAATAACTGAATACACATTGTTTATCTCCCTGTAGAAACATTCAGTTATGACAAATGTACCATGTGAAGTGTTAAACATTTTGGTTGTAATTTGATGTTTGAGCACAAAAACATAGAAAATTGTTTTTTTTTTTCCTTTTTTTTAGATGTCCAATTGTACAATATAGAGAAATTATATAAAATAAAGTGATGTGCTTAATATAATTAAAAACAGATCTTATTAAAACATAAAAAACTAAATAATGGAGTTAGCTATTTATCATTTAAGTTACTGCTTACATTGTATTTGTACAAGTGTTGTGTAGTTATAAATAGATATTTTCCTCTGTATAACATGATGTGAAAATGTCATCATCGTATTTTTACATTCATCTTCTGTGACTTCTCCACTTAAAACAACAGTTATGCCACATACACACACAGAGACTATACACACACGCGCACACACACACACACACACACTTCTCTTCTAAATGATTGACCTTTTTCCCTATGCTGTGGTTCCGGTCTCTCCACAGATGAGGTGTGCTTTACGTGCGGTTGAGTGTCTGGAAGATTCTGGAGATCTGGAGCATGACGGGACCTGTCTCAGGATCATTCATCCACTGCGTGCTGTTCAGCGGGTTCTCCAGCATGTCCTCAAATGCTGCAAAGCCAAGAAAAACAAGTCTTAGACACATTCAGCCAACAACTGACACAGACTGGACTGTGTCTACTTGAAAATACAGTCTAGTGTCTAGCTGAATGATTTGACAGTGGTCTTGGACTCCAAAGCAAAACATATTTAATAACCCTAAAAAAATACATTAAATATGTTAAAAAAATACAAAATAATATTTAAATAATACATTTTTATGCTTGTATTTATTCTTGTAGCGTGTGGTGTTATCAGTGCCAAGGTCATGCTTGGAATAATTAAAATATTTAATTTTAAAATATTTTAATTTTGTAAGAAGTTTCTTATGCTCAACAAGGTTGCATTTATTTAATCAAAAATATATTTTCGAAAAACAGTAATACTGTGAAATGCTATTACATTTTTAAAAATCAGTTTTTTTTATTTAATTTTTAAACATTTATTGTAGTACTTATTGCTGGTACCTAAGAAACATTTCTTATTACTACCAATGCTGAAAACAGTCTTTACTGCTTAATATTTTTGTGGAATCTGTGAGACATTACCATTCAAATTTTGAGCTTAGTATGATTTACCAATAGGGTTGGGTATTGTTAGAATTTTATCGATTCTGATTCCCGTTCCTATTCTGCTTATCGATTCTGATTCTTATCGATTCCTAATTCCGATTCCAATAAGATTTAAGTCAAACATTTAGATGTCAAACATATTGATTCTGTCTTTTGCCTATGGTTTTACCAAAAAATACCACAAAAAAACTAATAGACTAATATAAATTTCAAACATTAAAGACAAGTAATAAAATAGAAACAAACAAATCAATTAGTGAAAGCAGAAATAAATGAAACTGAACAAATGTCAGGTATAGAAATTGAAATCTAAAGTTTAAAAACACTGCATAGTTTTCTTTTCATAAATAAAATATGAATCAATCCTCATTAAATTTACGAAAGATATTCAGTCAGTTAATGATTTTCTTTTATTCATTGGCTGTCTCTTTGACACCGAACACAGATCTAAAATTGTTAAGCGGAATCGAAATGCACGTCTTATCGAATACCCGGTTATTGGAAATTTGGAACCGGTTCTAAAATGGAACTTTAAATTGATCAAATGTGACAGTAAAATAAATGTCACAAAATTCAAATTAACTGTTGCTCTTTTAAACATCCTATTCATCAAAGAATCCTGAAAAAAAAAAAAACAAAAAAAAAACACAATTTTCACCAAAAATATGAAACAGTACTGTTTTAAACATTGATGAGAAGAAATGTGTCTTGATAACCAAATCAGGATGTTAGACTGATTTCTGAAGGATCATGTGACAATGAAGACTGGAGTAATGATGCTAAAAATTCAGCTTTGCCATCGCAAAAATAAATTACATTTTAAAATATAATAAAACAGAAAATGGTTCTTTTAAATTGTAACAATATTTCACAACATTACAGGTTTTACTCTTTATCAAATAAATGCCTTAATGAGCAAAACAAACTCCTTTCAAAAACAATGAAAAAAAATCTTAATTATTGCAAACTTGGCCTCTAGTGTATTAAAAGAAAATAATAAAAATACATTAAAATATGAAATTAAAACATTACACTTTTAAGTTCAAGTCAGCTTTACATATGGGGCAACTAAATAAAATTTAAAAGAGAAGGGTAAAGAGCAAGTGAGCTCTTTGGCTTAAATGGGACATACTGTCCAAACATCAGCAATAATTTCAGCACCTCCAAGATTTAAGTCCTTTTTGTTAGCATGGCTAGAAAGGAAGCCACTTTCTGACAAAGTCCAAGATAATTCTGTATATTGTGAGAAGCCATGTGACAAAAGCTAAAAAGCTTTGGAAGAAATCTCTGTGGTCTGATGAACTGAAAATTGAGCACTCTGGCCTGAAAGCAAAGTGCTGTGTTTACCACAAACCACATAGAGCCCAACACCCAGATAACGTCATCAAGAGCGTTGGTGGCAGCATCATTGGTCTGGGCTACCGACCGTTCAGCTGGAAGAAACTGGAAAATGCGCTGTCATAATAGCCCAAATGGATAAAACCAAATAAACACTTGAATACCTTCAAGTAACATGTTTTGATCTATCAGAAATGTCTTTTTTTCTCAAAAGAAAAGTAGAAAAAACAGCCGAAAAAAAGCTGGCGCAAATGCTTTGAAAAACCTTTAAGTATACAAGGAAAGAACTCACCTAGGAGAGTCTTGGGGTTTGTGAGACCAAGCTGTACAACGGGGTTCTCCAGGATGGCCTGAAACAGTGGACTGTTGGTATCAATGCCCTTATCTAAATCCTCAGGGGTGGGTTTTCTGTCACCTAGAAGCCATTCACACTGTGTGGAAGTAGAAGTTACTAAACAAGGATATGGAATAAAAACGTTACCACTTAACCACATATTTCACAGAATGTCGCTGAGCGGCTCATTTAGTCTTAATTGGACGTTTCAGTAACTCAAAATACATGATTTTATGATCCTCTGAATGTTTACGTACAGCTGCATCCTGCTGATTATTATTGACGCGGAGGGCATCAATCACCTCCTTCTCATCGAAACCCATCTCCATCAGCGCAATTACTGCCTGCACACAAACACACAGACCTTGTCTAAAAAAGGTTCCACAGTAAGACAGAAAGCTATTTTATGTGAGTTACTGCTGAATTTGCAAACAAAACTTAATTCTATAGTGGCATTTATCTGTGGAAAAAGTTGTATTTAGTATTAAAATAATTAAAACTAAAACTGAAATAAAAATACATTCAAATTAAAAAGAACAGGAAATAGGAAAAAATATTGCTACTGCTAAAAGCAAACAAAAAAACACTAAAACAAAACAAAAGGTTTCATATTGGTTTGAAACCTGATTAAAAAAGGCTTCTGGTAATGTGTTCATATCATTTTAATTCAAAGCATGGTTCAATATCAAGAGTAGCAAGCTAAAATTTCCAACTTTTAACAAAGACTCGCTACTCTCAGATGCTGTTAAAAAAGCTTTATGGTATATTAACTAAACTGAACAAACGGATCTGATTTCCTTCAAATTGCAATTTGCAATATAGATTGGGTTTAAAAAATAAAATGTAAAAAATTATTTATTATAAATAATTATTATTATTTATTTTACTGACAATTTAAAGGGATAGTTCACCCAAAAATGAAAATTCCCCTATGATTTACTCACCCTCAAACCATCCTAGGTGTATATGACTTTCTTCTTTCAGATGAATATAATTGAGATTTACATAAAAAATGTCCTGCCTCTTCCAAACTTTATAATGACAGTGATTTGAGTTATTCTGAAGTCCAAAAACTGCATCCATCCATCATAAAAAGTGCTCCACACGGCTCTGTAGGGTTAATAAAGGCCTTTTGAAGTGAATCGATGAGTTTGTGTAAATATCCATATTTAAAACTTCCATAAATAAACACTGATCTCTAGCTTTTGCTAACTGTTGTACGTAGATGATCTGTTCCAGTAGATGATATAGGGCAAAGGCAAACGTGACGACAAACGCGGAAGCACGGAGTAGTGAGCAAAACAAATCTCCAGTAACAAACACATGAACACGCATACGAAAGCTAGAGATTAGTTTATAAAGTTTTAAATAAGAATACTTTTCTTACACAAACGCAACAATTCACTTAAGAAGGCATTTATTAACCCCCTGTACTTTTTTAATGGATGGATGCAGTTTTTTGGGCTTCAAAATCGCGGCCACCATTCACTGCCATTATAAAGCTTAGAAGAGCCAGTATATTTTTAAATATAACTCTGACTGTAATCGTCTGAAAGAAGAAAGTCATATACACCTAGGATCACTTGAGCAGGGGTGAAAACTCGTCAGGGGTGAAAAAGGTGACAAACTAAACTCGCACACACAATACATAACATAGGACTCCCTCTCTGGCACACAGCACATTTCACACACAACGGCAAGTCAAACTGCTTTATAGGGAGAAAATGTTACACATTGCAAAAATAATGCTTTTCTTACATTTTGTCTTTTTCCAGTCCAATTATCTAATAATTCTTAATTTTTTTTTATTTTTTTTTTGAACAAAATAAGTCAAAAGTCAAAATAATCTTGTTTTTGGTTTAAAATAAGATTATTTTGCTTGTTTTAAAGAAAAACTTAATTTTGACTTGATTTAAGAACTAAGACAATAATGTTTACATGTCTAGAAAATGCTTCTTGATTTAAAATTTTTTAGGTATTTGGACTAGAAACGACAAAAAAAAAGCCTTTTTTGCTGTGCACCATTCAAGGATAAACACCTTTATATGATTAAAAGACATATGAGCAACAACTATGGTCTACAATCAACAAGGATTGTTGTTAAGATGTTAAATGAACTTAGTCAGGACAAATAAACCACTGTAAATCTTCATTTCAGCACTCAAAATTTTGAAGCAGCTGTGTTTTGCTGTTGTTTGAAACTGTTTTTTAATGCACAATCATATTTGACTTTCACTTTAGAGGTCTGCGATCGCATGTGCTCTGTGTATACTAGAGCGGCGGTACTTACTACACATTTTACAAGAACAGTTGCTTGTCAGTGGTGCTCAGGATCTGCAAATTATTTATCATCATCATCAGTCATCTCTCCTTACTCTGTTCATGTAGTAAGAGAAATTGTATGTATTGTAATGATGGTATAACACTAGCAAGCAGCTAACTAGTTTCCTTTGGTGGCTGGCGTTACTTTATTAGAACACATTATTTGTTTCTAAAAGTTAGGCTTCAGGAGTGAGGATTGTTTGGATGAAGGAAAGAACATTAAGGTAAGTGAATCAGAGGCAGAGTAGGGCGGGTCCATTCCTTTGCCAACAGGGGAAAAAACGCTACATGTGACGTGACAGACTCACAGATACGAGTAAATATTTTGGTAATTTAAATTTTTGAGTGAACTATCCCTTTAATCTTGCATTGGTTAATCCACTGAGGCTATTATCATAATGTCAGTGGATCAGAAAATGTGATCATGTTTGAGTTTAAAAAATGAGCTATTCTTCTCCTGTTTCTCATGACACCCACATGACACTAACCCGTGAGTCAGGCCTGAACTCTCTTTTCCTTCTGATCCGTTTGAAGATCTCTGTCAATTCATCTTGTTTGGCCTCCTCTAGGCTGGCCTGGGAGGACAGACGGGCACGGGCTCCTGCAGCAGTGGCTAAGGGAGTTGGAGAAGGGGCTGCAGCTGCAGAAGCCCCCGCCACCCCTGGGGTGTCCTGTCCAGGCAAAGGCGTGTCAACCAAGGGGTCATCCACATGCTCAATCAGCCATTCCATAGCCTGGGTAACAGACATGCTGGAGAAAGAGTGAATAATTATTAATGACCTTGATTTAATCAAAAGAGAGTTGGGTCACATTAATGATGCCATTCAGCACCAAAACCCAAAACATCACATTTGCTCATTTTGATTATTCATTCATGCAACAACTGAATAATACATAAATGTTCTGAGCCTGTCCACTTTCAGAGGTAGTCGAAAACACATTTGACCGTATTGCTTTCATAATGTAGACGCTGCTGTGGTCAAATGCTTTTAAACAGCTAGGTCATTCCATGTCAAACCAACCAAATTTCAGAAACTTCACCTGCTCAAATTTTTGATTTTGTCAAAAAAAAAAAAAATAAATAAATAAATTCTGAAGAAACATAAACATGTATGGTGATGAAAGCCAAAATATTAAAGGTCATGGATGTATATTTACAGAGTAATCCACTGTTTCACTATTTTGTAGAGGGAGGTGGATCAAAATGAAAAATTTCACCTGATATTCAGAGCCAAATTACAGGGGGTTAAAATGACCAGTAAAAATGAAGTCTGGGACTGAATGATATAGGGCAGTGTTACTCATTGCGTGGCTCACCAAGCTTTAATTTGTGGCTCACATGGCAGTAAATCATACGATGATATGATCTATATAAAGAGAACAAGCAGGGCAGGGCTATAACAGAACCCATTAAAAAAACTCACAACGTGTCTACACTTGGATGCGAGCGTGCAACGCAACAAAAGACAATAGAACCCTTTAAAATTAGATTAGGACCGTAAGAACAGTATACTGTATAATGCGGAGTATCACGGAATTTGTCAAAGTTTGGATGAATAAATCAAATTACACTTATATCAGATTGCCATATGGAATAAATCTGAATCTGTATATATTAAGCTGCAAAAATACCATTTAAATATGAATCCTGCCTGTCTTTTTATGAATGGCACAGACACACGGTTTCGTTTACTACAAATAATGAAGCGCACATGATGCTTGCAGTGTTTCCTGCGGCTGCAGTCTCGTGTGTACTCTATTACAAATGATAATGACCAATAATTGCCCAAAACAGCGCTACAAATTAGAAATATAGACTATAAATATATTTAAATTTGTTCTGCCCTTACGTCTATGACATTGACTGTGGAGTTGTGTTGGCCATCTTTCCAGCTCTTAACGTACATCCATACATCCATGACATTTAACATTTTGTCTTTCTTGTTTCTGTAGCCATTCTTTCACTAATAATATACAAACAAAAACAAAAATTTGAACCTCTGGTTGAGCTGACACAGAATGACTCAGCCATTATAGACTGCCTCCTCTCTACCTACTGACCTAATTCTTAAACATTACAGATGTGTTGTTGAAGCACGCTAGCCAGATGGGATTTAAACTTTGCTGGATGAAACTGCAAGTTTGGTTTGAAGGTGAAAAAAAATTTAAAACCACAAGGTTCTCTTACCATTCGTGATTCTAACACAAATACACAGCATTCAGTGTAGTTTTGAGCCTATCAGAGTGGACAGAAGCTGATATTCTATATCACGTTTTCACATTCATAAGTAAATTGAAAATGTTTCCCCTCAAAGAAATCAGGAAACTGGTTGAATGTGGACAAAAGTGATGTATTAAAAGCAGCTGGTGTAAACTAAATTTATTTATTCCTTTTTTTTTTTTTTTTTTGAGTATACTAAGTTTTTTTAGTGGGTTTTTTTTTTGTAAAAGTACTCACTGGTTTAAACGCAAAGCCTTCACAGCACGACTCTCAGGGAAACCCATCTCAGTCAGCTGCTGCAGGGCTGTTTCATCCACACGGTCCTCATCATCCTCATCCAGCATGGCTGCCAGAGAGGGGAGACACAAGGAATAATTATTCACCATCATTTAAGAGAGCAAAATGACATTTACACCTGTACACAGACTAGTCAGACATGTCCTGTGAGAACAGTTCTGAGTGGTTATCAGAGATAAATAATATGTCCAAAAAACATAGCATTTCCATGGTAGATATCTGAATTGCATCGTAATTAATTGTTTCACCAAGTTTGATTTAATCCATTCAGGACTCCAAAAATGTCCATAAATCCATAGCTTACCATTAGCCTTTTTGAAGAGCTCAACAGCATCTGGATTCAGAGCCAGCAGCTTCTGCGCCACCTCAATAAGTGAGACCAGAATCTTCCTCAGCTCTGTTTGAAACTGATCATAAAATGTAAAATAAATAAATAAAGTAAGTAAGTATATATTCTGAACAATTGCAATGCAGAAAAACTGCAGGCACCCACATCTCTGATATTGTGTTGAGTTACAGTACGGTCAGTGTTGCGAGTGGCCAAGCTTGCTGTGGCTTTGAGGATGGTGTCCTTATCTGGTGCTTTGTTCTCTTGCTTCTTCTGTCAACATGCACAAAGACTGTTCAGTTTTACAGAATCACAAAGCTTAGTACCTAGTATAAACTGTCACTAAATACCTTCTCTTCAGAAGAAATGTCGGCCATTTTTGGTGGAGCCGGTGGAGGTCTTTTCTTTATCAATAATAAACAGTCTAGAAAACAAAGAATCTGGTGAGAATCTGGTTTTAAATACAAAGAACATAATGCCAAACATGACTACACTCTAGATCAGTGGTTCTTAAAGGGATAGTTGACCCAAATATGAAAATTTTCATTAACTACCCTCATGTCATGTTCACCCTCATGTCTTTAACTTTACGTTAACCTGTAAATTAAGATATTTTTGATGAAAACCGAGAGCCTTCTGAACCTGCATAGACAGCAACGCCACTACCATGTTCAAGGCCCAGAAAGGTAGTAAGGACATTGTCAAAATAGTCCATGTGACATCAGTGGTTCAACCTTAATTTTATGAAGCTACAAGAAGACTTTTTGTGCACACACACACAAACAAATGTGACTTTATGATAAATCACCTGATGAGGTGACTTTAAAATAAGACCAAAAAAGTATTAAAATCAGCTAAAACAATTCAAAATAAATATATTTCTTAGTTCAATTCACCCCCTCTACATTTTTTTTTTCAGTTCCCAACATCTTGAAAAACCTAGATAAAGTCACATAAATTACTAAAATCATATAATTATGGAATTTTTTGTAATAAATATTAAATATTCAACTCAATAGTAATTGCAAGAATTATTATTCATTATTTATTTTATTTATTTATTTTTTTTCAAAAAATACTTATCCTTAATCTTTATCTTTTAAAATAATAAACTGGAAAAATCATGGGGGTCTGTGCATACTGTTGTGGAAAATGCACTGCCTTTGAGTCAAAAATGTTAACCACCAGATTCACTAGAAAGCTTAAATACCTTTGTCTTTAAGATTTTCCTCAGCAACTGTTTTGGATTCGGTGAGAATTCTCTCAGTGGCAGCGTGAATGAGTTTGTGATGGGTAAGAGTTTTAGGATCCTCTAGGCTTCCATGGACATACTGTAAGAGAAGAAACATACAAATAAAGTGGACCCACTTTATATTAAGTGTCTTTAACTACAATGTCCCAACATTGAAATATATAATCAATAGATACTTCTATTGAATGTACTTCTTGTGTACATACATGTTTTAAACCGCACCAATGTTTTTAACTATTGTCCTTTGCAACACTGACAGACAGTTTTCCTGTTTAATACTGTAAAGCTGCTTTGACACAATCTGTATTGTTAAAAGCACTATATAAATAAAGGTAACTTGACTAGATACATGTAATACAGAAAATAATTACATTGTCAACCCAACCCTTACACCAACCCACTTTTATAGCCAACCATGCCACCAAACCTGTCCTTAACCTTAACCAAACTCCACTTCATTAGCAGCAAAAGTGTTCCTTTCTTACGACCTCAAACTTTCGAACAGTATTGTACATTTACCCCATAAAAATCACAATCATGAGCTCAGCCCACTTAAAGTGGGGTCCTAGTACTGTGGTAGTAACACGGGGTACAGTTTGGTGTCAGTTGTTACCATGGTACTTTGATATACACCCTGGTACTAAATAATTAATCTATCCTGCCTTTTACATGACACTCCAAGGTACTTCAAAGAACAATATGGTATTGTCATTATACAGTATATGTCCGTATAATGGTAAAATCGTCACATAATGCGGCACAGGGTTATACCATGATACTTTTTTTAGCCTGTATTGCACCTTGTAACTAGAACATGGCTTGACCAACAGACTGTGGCGATGCCACCTGCTAAAGTGATTACAATCACGTTGGGTTTATAAACCCATGACTGTGCAAATCAAATCCTCACAGAAAATATGAATGAGTGTCAAGGTTGCACAGATCTGGGTACTTGACAGATAAATTGCGAACAAAAAGAGGCTGTCAACAAGTTAATGTCAGCTCTCCACTGTAAACCAACCAGTGTGACAGTGGTAGTTACAGTACAGCCACAGAGACGGAGGTGACGGACCAGCTTGCTAAATTATAAATAGCTCCGTCGACTCGTCTGCTAGTTACTAAAAATACTTGGCAATGACTCTGAGAATCCAGCGGGCCTGTCCTGTCCGGGTTGGCTAACAGTGCCAGCTAACTGATGGCAGACCTACATGCTTTAAGCATTTCTCCTTGAGTTTCTCTATAGTGGTGTCTTCCGTGACTTCCTCTAGCCACTCAGTACCCTCCATGGTACAGACGTGGACCTTCAGGACTTTGCCTGCAAAGATCTTCTCCTCCTGCACGAACATTGTAGCAGCAGCAGCAGCGGCGGCGGCGGCGGTGGCAGGACCGCAGCGCTCCCCGCTGAAGACGCTCCGCGATCCCGCTGTCTACAGCCCGGAAAGCCGCCCTCTTCCCCGTTTAAACCTGCCCTGGCAACAGACGCGAGCTCACGGTCTCATTCGAACATTTTCAGGCCGTCCGATCTGTACTGCCTGCCCGCTCCGCTGGACTGGTATATTTTCGATGGGACAGATAGGTTTCCTCACTCGCAGCTGTAGCAGAGACGCTTGCTCCGTTGACACCTGCGATGCGAAAGCGACAGCAGTCGGTACGGCGCAGCAGTGCGCCTGCGTGAGGTTGCGGACTGTGATTGGTGGAAGCACGCATACATGCAGACGCGTCGTGCTGCAGACTCGCAAAACAGCCTCGGATGGGAGAGGCGATCCCTCAAGCTGGAGCGCAGATCTGCCGTTGAAAACAACGGGCTGTTTTCATCTGTACTTTGAGAAAAATACATTGATAATTCAGATTCATTCAAAACGTTACTTTTCAATTTTATACATACGTACACACATACTACACATAAGGTGACTGTAGAGAATTACAATTACAATGACAGTTACAATCTGACAAACACAGACAGCTATTGAAATAAATAAATAAAAAGGAAAGAAAGACACGTTTATGCTAAACAGTAAGATTTTTTTTTTTTGTCACCAAGCCTGCTTTTATTTCATTCAAATGATGCAAAATAGTAACATTTTGAAATATTTTTTACTATTTATAATAACTGTTTTCTATTTAAATATATTTTAAAATGTAATTTATTCCTGTGATTTCAAAGCATCATTACTCCAGTCAAATGAAATCATTTTACTATTCTGATTTGCTGCTCAATAAAACATGTATTATTAGTAGTAGTAGTAGTAGTATGTTGAAAACAGCTGAGTATGGTATTTTTTTTAGGTTTCTTTGATAAATAGAAAGTTCAGAAGAAGAGCATTTATCTGAAATAGAAATATTTTGTAACATTATAAATGTTTTTATAATCACTTTTAATCAATTTAAAACATCCTTGTTAAATAAAAGTATTAATTTATAGAATTTCTTTCCAAAAAAAAAAAAAAACAACAACAACAACTGACTCCAAGCTTTTGAATATTAAAAAAGCTTTTTATTTCAGATGAATGCTGATCTTTGGATCTTTCTATTCATCAAAGAATCCAGAATAAATTATACTCAACCTTTTATATATTGATAGTAATTAAAACAGCATATTAGAATGATTTCTGAAGGTTGATGTGACACTAAAGACTGGAGCAATGATGCTGAAAATTTAGCTTTGATCACAGGAATAAATTACATTTTAAAATATATTCAAATAGAAAAAAAGTTATTTTAAAAACTTTTGACTGGTAGTCAAAAAGTATGCACTTATACTAACACTTATACAAATGAAAATAAAATATTATAATAAAAATAGGGTTTGCAAATTCTATCATCTGCATTTACATTTTAATGATTTAAGATTTTATTATTAGTTATTATTTAATTAATATTATATCTGATAAATAAAAAATATTTGCAACAGTCAGCATTTTCCATAACTAAACATCAACCATCTCTCTGATCTGCAAACTTACATCTTCCACGTCAATAGGTGGCGATAACATACATGTTGCTTTTTTGAAAAACTGCTGTCTGCCATACAGAAGAAGAGACATTAGATAGTAGTATGCTATTATTTGTAAGATACAGTAATGAATTATGGTATGTGACATGATTTTTGACACTGACCATAATTAAACTGGGAATACATTTTGCTTGCTGCGGTACTTACTAGATTTTCCTTTACAACACACCGTGTAATGTTAAGCTCAGGCATTTAGCAATTACAGTCTGCAGGTTAGTTTACGTCTCGGCAAGTTGGCTCTGTACAGTAAGGTAACATGTCAAAACACAGGACGAAAAAGCTCATCATTGAAGATGGTATGTGTCTTTCTGTAATGCAAGATGGTAATGCAGCACTAGCTGCCTGTCTTGAATGTTTTTCAGAATTTATATAGAGTATTCTGGGCTTAAAAGCTTCATTTTTATGTCTTTTGTGCAAATTTGCTTTCAGATGAGCCAAAGCAAGATGAGCTGAATCCATTTTCTTTCAAAGAGTTTATCAGAAACAAGAACCAGCAGTCCTATCCTACAGAAGCCGAAGAGGTGAGAAACAAGTAGATGATGTCACTTTTAACTGGTGTTAGTACTTTAACGTCCATTTAAAGACATTAGGGTTTACACTCTGTACAAGTAGGGTTTACATTTTGTGTATTTACATATATGAATGTAAAACTTGCTAATAAAAACATAAGTAAGTTTATGTAGAATTTCATTGCTGGTAGATTCATGTCTCTTTCATATATGTTTGATTTTTCCACAGGTGTATGGTGGAGCATGCCATGTTGAGCAGGACTATAACACCTCCATAGATTATGTCACGAAGGGGCCTTTCTTCACAGACCCCTCTGTGCTCTGTCAGTCTTCTGAAAATGAACCTGAGGAGACATGGATTGAAAGCTGCCACCCATCAGCCCTTGATGGTTCTCATGACTTCAAAATATGTGACACTTTAGACCTCGGTGCTTACTCTGAGCAATCATCTCTGTGCAGTGATGAGAGGGAAGCAAATGTAACTGAATGGGAACTAGGTCATTCTGACCTTCTGCCAAAGAACCACTTAGCTAGAAGAAGCACAGGAAGCTATGAGGGTGATGAAGAGACTTCAGTGATTGACATTTCCTTTCATCCTAAGAGGAGTAATGCTGAAAATGGTGCAAAGAATCCCCAACAGGTAGGTTGTGTGAAGTTATGCAAATGCATACATGAGCCATCATTTACAGGTCCTTCTCAAAAAATTAGCATATTGTGATAAAGTTCATTATTTTCTGTAATGTACTGATAAACATTAGACTTTCATATATTTTAGATTCATTACACACAACTCGAAGTAGTTCAAGCCTTTTATTGTTTTAATATTGATGATTTTGGCATACAGCTCATGAAAACCCAAAATTCCTATCTCAAAAAATTAGCATATTTCATCCGACCAATAAAAGAAAAGTGTTTTTAATACAAAAAAAGTCAACCTTCAAATAATTATGTTCAGTTATGCACTCAATACTTGGTCGGGAATCCTTTTGCAGAAATGACTGCTTCAATGCGGCGTGGCATGGAGGCAATCAGCCTGTGGCACTGCTGAGGTGTTATGGAGGCCCAGGATGCTTCAATAGCGGCCTTAAGCTCATCCAGAGTGTTGGGTCTTGCGTCTCTCAACTTTCTCTTCACAATATCCCACAGATTCTCTATGGGGTCCAGGTCAGGAGAGTTGGCAGGCCAATTGAGCACAGTAATACCATGGTCAGTAAACCATTTACCAGTGGTTTTGGCACTGTGAGCAGGTGCCAGGTCGTGCTGAAAAATGAAATCTTCATCTCCATAAAGCTTTTCAGCAGATGGAAGCATGAAGTGCTCCAAAATCTCCTGATAGCTAGCTGCATTGACCCTGCCCTTGATAAAACACAGTGGACCAACACCAGCAGCTGACATGGCACCCCAGACCATCACTGACTGTGGGTACTTGACACTGGACTTCAGGCATTTTGGCATTTCCCTCTCCCCAGTCTTCCTCCAGACTCTGGCACCTTGATTTCCGAATGACATGCAAAAAAGTACTTTGGACCACTGAGCAACAGTCCAGTGCTGCTTCTCTGTAGCCCAGGTCAGGCGCTTCTGCCGCTGTTTCTGGTTCAAAAGTGGCTTGACCTGGGGAATGCGGCACCTGTAGCCCATTTCCTGCACACGCCTGTACACGGTGGCTCTGGATGTTTCTACTCCAGACTCAGTCCACTGCTTCCGCAGGTCCCCCTCTCGTTGTGCAGCGTTTTCTGCCACACTTTTTCCTTCCCACAGACTTCCCACTGAGGTGCCTTGATACAGCACTCTGGGAACAGCCTATTCGTTCAGAAATTTCTTTCTGTGTCTTACCCTCTTGCTTGAGGGTGTCAATGATGGCCTTCTGGACAGCAGTCAGGTCGGCAGTCTTACCCATGATTGCGGTTTTGAGTAGTGAACCAGGCTGGGAGTTTTTAAAAGCCTCAGGAATCTTTTGCAGGTATTTAGAGTTAATTAGTTGATTCAGATGATTAGGTTAATATCTCGTTTAGAGAACCTTTTCATGATATGCTAATTTTTTGAGATAGGAATTTTGGGTTTTCATGAGCTGTATGCCAAAATCATCAATATTAAAACAAAAAAAAGGCTTGAACTACTTCAGTTGTGTGTAATGAATCTAAAATATATTAAAGTCTAATGTTTATCAGTACATTACAGAAAATAATGAACTTTATCACAATATGCTAATTTTTTGAGAAGGACCTGTATATTATTATTGATGAGTCCTGCTTTTCAAAAATCAACATTTATGTTTCATGTGTTTTAGCTCAGAGAAGAGAATTCTCTACTTAGAAAGCAAGTCAAAGAACTCCTTAGAAGGTCAGAATCTGACTCCAAAAGGTAGGCTTTTTACACAAAATGTTACATTACTGAATGTAAATTAACAAATTATTTACAATTCTTTTGAGGGAATTAAACTAATTACAGTTTTAATGGTTCAACTTTCTGATTTTAAAAGGATCGAACAACTGACAGATGAGTTGCACAACAAGAAATTACAGGAGGAGAGAGAGGCTAAGGCTTTGGAGACAATGGTGCAGTCGGTAGAACAAAACCTTCAGTTAATGACGGTATGAAGCAATGTGTTATCATTCAGATTTTTTTATTAAGGTTTAATAAATAAACCTTTTGTTCTATCTTTTTTGTGAAGATCTTTAAAATGTTTCATTTACTGCATTTCAGAAATAAACATTCTGTTTTATCCAACAGAAGCGAGCAGTCAAAGCTGAAAACACTATTTCAAAATTGAAACAAGAAATACAACAACTCCAGGTTTGACGTCTTCAAATATGCACAAGCACACTAACAAAAACGTAGTTACACTATCAGTAAGATTTTTAATGTTTTCAAAGAATTGTCTTCTGTTTACCAAGCCTGTATTTATTTGATCCAAAATACAGCAAAAGCAGTAATATTGTGAAATATATTTACCATTTAAAATAATTGCTTTCTAGTTGAATATATTTTAAAATGTAATTTATTCCTGTGATCAAACCTAAATTTTCAGCATCATTACTTCTTTTTTTGGGAAAGAAGTAATAGAAATTCATACTTTTATTTAGCAAAGATGCTTTAAATGAATCAAAATGATAATAAAGACATTTATATTGTTACAAAGGATTTCTATTTCAGATAAATGCTCTTCTTCTGAACTTGCTATTCATCAAAGAAGGCTGAAAAAAATCTACTCAGCTGTTTTCAACATAATAATAATAAATGTTTTTTGAGCAGCAAATCAGAATGATTTCTGAAAGATTATGTAACTAGAGTAATGATGCTAAAAATTCAATCACAGGAATAAATTACATTTATATTCTAATATAATAAACAGTTATTTTAAATTGTAAAAATATTTCAAAATGTTACTGTTTTTGCTGTATATTGGATCAAATAAACGCAAGCTCGGTGAACAGAAGAGACTTCAAAAAACATTTAAAGAAGTCTGGTAGTGTATATGCTACTTTATAATACATTTGTGATCAAAATAACCATTTAATTTGCTTATTGCTCTGATTAAAATTCCATCATTGCGATTGTTTTTTAATGTTTTCTACTCAGGGCCAGCTTGAAGGATATAAAAGTGAAAATGAGAGACTAAGATATGGAGAAACTACAGCCTTAACTACAATGAGACACAATGCGCAAGTGGCTTCTGAGTACCTTAACAAAGCAGCTCAAGATGCAGAGGCTTCTATCAAGTAAGGTTAACAATGACCATTATGTTTTATTGTGCAGCGTTTCTACAATCCTTTAATAATGATCAGAAATGTAAATACATTAAACTGATATATCACTGCACTAAATGTGTTTTGTATTTTTACAGGCAGTTGCTGTCAGGAAGAGAGACGCTCTGTTTTGTTTCCCAGTTATTGACATCTGTTGACAAGATCACAGAGATTCATGATTAACTTTTTCTTCAAACATTGTGTGCTATACACTACAGACTTACTGTGTATAGAGCATGGTACATCATTGTTTATTTTGTTCATCCACTTTATTAACATCATGTTTAGGTTTTATGAAATAACAAAATGAGGTGTGATGGCCAAATTAGGCTCTAGAAGGTGTTTAAACATATAAATACTTAAGTATACCAGATAGTGCCTTGGATACTCTTAACAAAATCAAAAATCTATACTGTGGTAGTGTATGTTGAAGCAATATTTTCCAAAATGTTTTGCACTTTTGTTAAATAATGAGTCAAATTACTTTTAAAGATTCTATTGCATATTATTTACCAAATTCTTGATAGTATTTTGATATATAACTTAATGCATATTTTATATTTCTGCTGTTTTAAATTACAACATTTTAAGTATTTGTTTATTTAAAAAAATACTTCGCTGATCAGCTTTGGATTATGTGCTTTATATTCAGAATGCTCTTTATTGACTTAATAAAGAAGATTATTTCAGTAATGTAGTCCTGTTGTTCGAGTACTCTAAATCATTACATTCAATAGATCCTAAATTAATTAAAAACCAATTTATTATATACCATTATATATATATATATATATATATGTGTGTGTGTGTGTGTGTGTGTGTGTGTGTGTTAAAGCAGTAAGAATACAATGCGCATTATTAAACATTTTTCTGGTTGATCGCTTAAAGCTGAAGGGACTTTTATTATGTAGTGTCAGTGAGGATGACGCACTATTGACGCGCGCTTCATGTTTGTACACACTTGACGTTACATGAGCGTAGAGTAGTTTTACCCGATAAGAGAATTATTTTTGACAGTTTAAGTAGGCTTTACATAAATCTTTGTGATATTAGCAACAAGCCATTAAAGGCAAAAACTTTGATTTAGTGTGCATAAAGTGTAAATCTTGTTTGCAAAGTCCCTATGTGCGCTTTTTTGTAAACGTACAGCTGCACATTTGAGTGGGACATTTAGAAAAGTGTGCAGTGATGCTGCAGGATCCAGAGGGTGTTTTTGTTGTGTTGGTGTAATAGAAGAGCTTCAATACTGAAGCTAACAGCAGCATGAAGCATTAAGGAAAGCTAATGTAAGTACATGTCCGCACGACACAAACAGACAACTAGATAATTTGTTGCTATATGTTTCTTTTCTTTTGCCAAAAACTCATGTACAGTATTTACTGCTTAGTGGGTTATAAGTAAGTTTAGCTTTTTTGTTTTATGTTGAAAATAGAGGGGTTTTAGGTATTTGTTTAAATATGTATTGTTTATTACTACAGAATTGTATTTAAGTATACGTCAAACGTTACAAGTAAACAGAGAAAGTAGGTAAATACGCACCTATTCGTATATTATGTAAAGATTCTATATTTAATTGAGTAACTGTGTACTCAGTACTATATGTAAACTGAAATCAAAATACTTTGTGTATAAACCTTTAAAATTTTCTTAATTTTGAATTTAGCTGTAGTCCATCTTCAGTGACGTTTTCAATTAAGAAACGCTGTAGTAGATTCAGTGATTTGGTGTAGATGATATGACTTTGTACAAGGTACATTATCAAATTATAGTGGTTTCTTTGGCTGGTTTAGGGAAAGTAAAGTAAAATTCACAGGAGAGAATAAAATACATTGTTTGTAATTGTAATATTTTGGCACAGTATACAATGTTGTAACCCAGTAATCTGTAAAAACTTGTGTTTTCAGGTCTCACCTTGTCTAACATGGAATCGAATGAGTTACTTGCGAAGAGGGACAAAATCCAGAGGGAAATTTTGGCTCTTGAGAGTACTCTAGGTGCAGACAGCAGCATCATAGATCTGCTGTCATCTGACAGCAGCAGTGGAGGTAAGTCACTGTCTAATAGCTGTGAGAGGGATCAAGTTAATCATTAAAAAAATAGAAAATTTGTTGTTCCAAACCTGTAAGATCTTTGTTCATCTTCAGAACAAATTAAGATATTTTTGATGAATTTCCATAGACCGGAAGAGTCCTACCATGTTCAAGGCCCAGAAAGTCTACAAATCTACAAAACAGTCCATGTGACATCAGTGGTTCAACCTTATTGTTACGAAGCTACAAGAATACTTTCTGTGTGCAAAGAAAACTAAAATAACAACTTTATTCAACGATTTGCATGAATCATGTACTCTCAAAGCACAACAGTGACTGACTCTGAAAAGAATAAATTGTTAAAAGTCGTTATTTTTAGTTTTCTTTGTGCACAAAAAGTATTTTGTAGCTTCATGACATTATGGAATAATAGTTGACTTGCTGTCTATGCGGGGTCAGAAAGCTCTTGGATTTCATCAAAAATATCTTAATTTGTGTTCTGAAGATAAAGGTCTAACTGCTTTGGAACAACATGAGGGTGAGTAATTAATGACAGAATTTTCATTTTTGGGTCAACTAATCCTTTAAGTGAATCATTTTTAATATCAAATTTGTTCACAAGATTGTCTATATAATTCAATCTTTTGATGAAATCCTTACTGGAATTGGTCATGGAAAAGTCATGTAATTACATTGGCCAGAACGTGTATGAGCCTTGTATTTGACCTACTTTGTGCTTTATATTAATGTAATATATAATGTTTCAGTGACAGATGATGAATCTGATGACAGTGGACCTGAAGTTGAAGGAGTGGTAAGAATCTAGAAAGCCATATGGTTACTATAACACACTATAGAAATTAAATGTAATATTTTTCTTTAATCCTTATTTTGTTTCTAATTGTCTCTAGGACCATGATGACTTGGAGGCAGAGCGCCTGCGGATACAGAGGGAGATTGAAGAGTTAGAGAATACACTTGGTGTTAATGCGGCACTGGCCGATGTGTTGGATGGTAAATATGGGTATTTTCATCTTCTTGAAATATTAACCCTCATATTCTTAAACATTCAGACACCTTCAACATTTCTCACATTATCACGGCTTATTTGCTATAGTTTAGAAAATGGTAATAAAATATGACAAGAACTCAAGTCCACTGTATGAAGAATTTTTGGGTATAATATGTCACAGTTTACTGTATTTTGCTATTCTCACTTACATGAACTATAGTGTCCTGCACCCACTAGTAACAAAATATCAAAAATGATATCAATCCTGAATAATCTTTGGCTTGACTGTATAAATCAGTAGCATTTTATTGTTGGGTCTGCAGTTTCAGCTATGCAAATAATTTGTTTGTAAATAATTTTTTTTTGTGTGTTTTTTTTTTTTTTGCTGTGAAACAGAGAGTGAACCTGACACTAATTCAGTGAGTTACCACTTTGTTTCTTTGATACATTCTATTTTTTTTTTTTTTGTATTTTTTCATTATTGTTTTAAAATGCTTATAATACAGCATTGTTCTGCTCTCTTTAGAGTGATGAAGACAGTGACGATGATGAGTTAGAGCTTCCTCAAAATGTGGAGACTTGCCTGCAAATGAATTTGGTCTATCAGGAGGTGTTGAAAGAGAAACTAGCTGAACTCGAACGACTCGTCAGTGAGAATCAACAGCAACAGGTGAACAACAAACATCAGGAGCGCAGTTCATTAGAACAGAGTCTTCATGCCGCTCGTTTGCATGAGTTTAATTATAGTAGAACCATTTTAAAGCCAACTGTATCTCCACAGAAAGAGATTGAGGTCCAGCTTTCTGGCCCAAGCACTTCTAGCTCCACTGTACCAGGAGTTCCACCTCAGAAACAATTTCTTGGATACTTCATGAAGCCTTACTTCAAAGACAAACTCACTGCTCTGGTATGCTATGAAACTAAAACTGGAAATCTTTTTTTGTGGTGTGGTGATGAATTTATTTTTTATTTTTTATTATTCTTTTGTTTGTTTCCAGGGCCCTCCAGCAAATGAAGAAACCAAAGCGAGACTGAGTCATGGTACCAGACCCATTGATGAGCTGAAAATAAAAAGATGTATGTATTATGGCTGCATGCTTGCTTGTTATTACTTGTATCTAAGCAATTTGTTAATAAAAATAAAATGCTGGTTATTTCTTTTCAGGGGACGGTTGGCAGAAAACTTTGCTGAACAATGCAGTCGCCAAAGACACTATGAAACGGATGCTGCAACCCAAACTATCCAAGTGAGTTCTAGAAAAAATTAAAACCAAACCTATATATCTAGTAATTGTTGGCCTGTCTGTCCAATTTGGATACAAAAAGTTGCGCATTTGTAAAAGTGCGTGTTTTTATTACATTTTGAGAGATTGCAATGTTCTGTGTTTTCATAGGATGGACTATCTGAGTGCCAAGATGTCTAGAGCTAATGATGAGGGAAAAGAAGAACTGAAAAAACAAATTGATTTAATTGAGAAAGAAATCACAGAAATAAGGTAAAAACATTTTAAGCACCTTAAGATTTTTTTAAATGTTACAGAAGATCTGTGTTTCAAATAAATGCTGTTCTTTTGAAATTCTCATTCATCAATAGATCCTAAAAATGCATATTAAATAAGCAGCACAACTGTTAACTTCAATGTTAATAATAATAGGAGATGTTTCTTTATTGTCAAATCAGCATATTAGAATGGTTTCTGAAGGATCATGTGACACTAAAGACTAAATTAATTGCTGCTGAAAATATTACATTTTTAAATATATTCAAATAGAAAACAGTTGTTTTGAATTCTAATAATATTTCTCAGTATTACCGTGTTACTGAATTTTGATCAAATACTGTAAAAGGAGCCTTGTACAGCATAAGAGAATTCTTTCAAAAGCAATAAAAAACCTTACAGACCCCCAAACTTGTGCTATCAAAAGTGTGTAATGTAACTTTATAATATCTCCTTAGTGCCTTGAAAGATGATCAGCTGCTGGGTAATCGGCATGATGATCATGACTGGGAGAAAATATCAAATATTGATGTGAGTTATCTAGTTATTTATTAAGATGCATCCAAATAAATTTTGATCTGCCTTCTTGCATCAGTTTACCATTTCAAATGTTTGAAAGAATATGTTTGTGTTTGATAGTTTGAAGGTTTGCGACAGGCTGAGGATTTGAAAAGGTTCTGGCAGAACTATTTGCACCCTTCCATTAACAAGTCAGTATGGAAACAGGACGAGATTGATAAACTGAAAGGAATTGTAGAAGAGTACAATTGCTGCCATTGGGACAAAATTGCAGAGGCTCTTGGGGTAAGAGTAGACAAATTCATGCACTTTCAAAATAGCTACTAATGCTATTTAATACCATTTTTAATATGTAAACAGTGCAACCTTCAACTCGTATAACGCCTTTGATGTAAATATGTCTCTCTTTTTTTCCAGACAAACAGAACAGCTTTCATGTGCTTCCAGACTTACCAGCGGTACATTTCAAAGACCTTCAGAAGGAAAGAGTGGACCAAAGAGGAAGATGAGATCCTTAGAAAACTTGTGGAAAAAATGAGAATTGGCAACTTCATTCCCTACATACAAAGTGAGACAGTTGGGTCTTCTTGGGCTCTTGTACTGAATGTCACAAATTTGTTTCTAGAACAGATCATGTTCATCCATAAAATCCAGTCATAAGTCATTTCAAAATTGAGATTTATATATCATCTAAATAAAAGCTGAATAAATAAGCTTTCTGTTGATGTATGGTGTAGGATTTGGCCGAGATACAAATTTTTTTTGTTCACACACACAATGTGTTCTTGCATCTGACTGCAATTTTTAAAAATAGTTTTTGTTTAAAATTTAATATGTTCTTTATGACAGGTTTAATTTATACTGTAGATTCTATTTGCATATATTAGTAGTATCTTACTATATGTTTGTATTATTTATGATGTCCATAGTGTCATACTTCATGGAGGGCCGTGATGGATCACAGCTGGCATATCGCTGGACGTCGGTTTTGGATCCTTCTATAAAGAAAGGCCCCTGGTCCAAAGAGGAGGACCAAGTATGGAGCTTAATTCATTTTGGATATTCTACATTCTTTCAATAAATGAGAAACTGATTTATTGTGTTGCTTTTCCACCATATTCTGTCAATGAAGACACAATGTTTTAAAATCTGTCACAGTCACACCTGTCTATGTTCACTAATTTGACTAACTGCTTTCATATCAGTTGTTGCGGAATGCTGTCGCAAAGTATGGCCCCAAAGAATGGGGGAAAATCAGATTGGAAGTGCCAGGCAGGACCGATGGTGCTTGTCGTGATAGGTACTGTATGACATATTTCAGACAAAGTAAATGTATGCTCTTCAAGTGATGCCTGAAATCATTTCAACTCCCAAATCAATTTGGCTGGATTGACTAGTGCTTGATACATACATTGCTGTTCAAAAGTTTGGGATCAGTGCAAATATATATATATATTTTTTTAACGTTTTGAATGGAGCCTCTAATGCTCATCAAGGCTGTATTTATTTGATCACAAATACAGAAAAAAAACTGTAATACTGTGTAATATTATTGCAATTTCTAATATTGGTTTCCTATTTTAATATACTTTAAAATAGAATTTATTTCTGTGATGCAGTGCTGAATATTCATCATCCATTACTCCAATCTTTGGTGTCACATGATGCTTCAGAAGTCTTTCTAATATGCTGATTTATTATCAGTGTTGAAACAGTTTTGCTGCTTAATATTTTGAAATAATATGAATAATAGAACAGTGTTTACTCACAATAGAAGTCTTTACTATCACTTTTTACCAATTTAACACATCCTTGCTGAACAAAAGTATTGATTTCTTTAAAAAAAAAAAAGAAAAAAGGAAAGAATGTACTGACCCCAAACTTTTGAATATTAGTGTATATTGTAACACAAAATTTATATTTTGAATGAACAGTTTTTTTTACCTTTTTAATTATTAAAGAATCCTAAAAAAGTATGACAGGTTCCAAAAAAATATCAAGCAGCACAACTGTTTCCAACACTGATTATAAATCAGCATATTAGAATGACTTCTGAAGAATCATGTGACATTTAAGACTGGAGTCTTAAACAGACTCCTTAATGAGCATAAGAAACTTCTTTAAAAGACATTAAAAATCTTTCTGATCCCAAACTTTTGAACGGCATTGTAAATAGGAATATTTTTGCATCTTAGGTATTTAGATTGTCTTCAAGACAATTTGAAAAAGGGTCCTTGGAGCCAAGAAGAGGTGGAACTACTAAAAGAAAAGGTTGAGAAATATGGTGTTGGTAAGTAATATCCCTCTTCAAAGGTTAAATCTTTGGAATTAACTATCGCTGTCTTAATAAATTAGCATTAATATGTCTTAAAATAGACATAAACAATATCCATTATCCAGGGCCTGCGGGCCAAAGATGGCCCGTGCTGACCTTTGACTTTTGATTACATGCTATATCACAAGAGGAGAAGGGGAAAATGTCACATATCTCCATATGTTATTTCTGTTTTCTATTACTGTTTTAATTTTTTGTTATATTTAAAAAAAAATAAAAAATGATATATTTAAATGGCCATGGCCCTCAGTCAAGTTTGATTTTTGGCCCTTTGTATTAAAACATTTGGGCTCATCTGCTTATTATTTTCCAGGCAAGTGGACTAAGATTGCCTCAGAGATCCCAAACCGGATTGACTGCCAGTGCTTGAACAAGTGGAAATTACTAACACAAGCTGTAAGTGCATTCTTCAGTATGTATTGCATCCTTCAAAAAGATTAAATATCATAAATAAGCATATGAATGTTGTTGTTGTTTTGCAGAGTAAGCGTGAACAGGCTGAGAGTAAAGGCATTAAAAGACGAAGGAAGCCAGCAACAGTTCCACGGAAAAGAAAAAGACAAAAAGTCATGAAAAAAACTATTAAAGAGGAGATGATGACCTCCAGCTCTGAGGACGAAAAACATATAAAGTATATGGACAGTGATGTTGAATCAGATGGTCCCTTAATTAAAGATGAGGAAATACCAAAAATTCTGGAAATACCAAGAAAGGACTATGTACAGCCAGACATGAAGGAATGGATACCTGTAAATGTGAACACAGTGCTTCAGTCTCCAGGAACTTTAAGGACTGTGTGGGTTCGTCCACCCACCAGTGAGGATGAGATAGACACATCCACTACACAATCTGGCTTTGGCCGTGTTCGATCAGAGAACAGCAAATGTTCAAAAGTCAGGCTCGGGTTGGTGCGCAATACCGTCATGAACCGCTTAGGAAACCTGGAAAGAACTTACGTAGGTTTGAAACCTGATGCCTTGCAGAGTCAGGTAAGATGTTTTCTTAATCTTTTCATTTTTCAGGTCAGATCAGTTTTTATTTATATGTTCTGCGTAGGGGTGTGCATGACATTGTCTGCGAAAATATTGTAATTGTTGTTTTAACGGTGTGCGATTTGACATTATAGGGTATAGTGCAAAAAATAAACAAACCACACCTACAGAGTGCACGCATAAAGTTACCTTAAGTGATGAAGTCTAGTAATGCGTTCTTTTTACTGCATAATTCAGTCTATTAAATGCTTTTAGAATGATCACATAAATCAAGATATGGAGAATGTATTTATATAATTTCATATAGTTAATATCACATGAAGAGTGCTGTTTTTTCCTTCAAAAATCAGCATGACTACAAATGTGATGTTGATTTTATGCATCAGTTCAATAAACAAGAAGTTAATATTAAAAGACGTTTTAGATAGGATAGTTACTGTTTTTGCCCAATTTCGCCAGCAAAAATCAATCCAAACACAGCCACAGCACTGTCTTGCGTCTCTGAGCAACATGATGGTGTTTGGTTGCTGAATGAATCAACTGTTTAAATGATTCGGTTCAATCGCAATGACTCACTTATTAACAACGACTTACTGACACCTACTGGCAGTTTTAATGTCACATTTTCAGTATCTTTTTGCTTTTAAAATAATTTCAAATACAGCTGCATTTAGGGCTGTCACGATTATGAAATTTGGCTGACGATTAATTGTCTAGGAAATAATTGCGATTAATGACGATTAATTGTCTGATTTAGGACATTGACAATTATGACCACTATGGTGATTAATTGTCTGTTTCATGGTTTTGACACGCATTTTTTGCACTTTATTAAATAAATTGTTTCAAAGGATTGTAATTAGGGACAAAATAACAGTGAAACATTTCTGAAAACCAGAAACACATATCCAGTGGATTTTTCTTTAATTTGCTGTGCCCTTCCATTTACTTATTTATTTATTTATTTATTTTGCTATCACGTCTATTCTTTCACCTCTTTGTACGTTCTCGCCACATACACTGCAACTAAATTCGGTTGTACAGCTAATGTTAGAAGAAATGCTTTGTTGTGAAAAGTAGCCTACTGCACTTTATCTTTTTCACGACCCTTTTCACGCCATAGTTCAGACGCGGGCCGGCGCGCCGGCGCAAACAACACAAGATTTCACGTTTGCTTTCGCTTTTGTTTTCACTTCCGTGCCTTCAGCGCAGCTGGCAGAGATCCGCGTTCAAGTGGAAAAAAATACAAGCGTTTGCGCAGCTTCCACTCTCTACACAAACGATTGAATATGCACCTATTTTAATAGCTGAACATGCTGTTTTGAGAGAAGGAGGAAAAAATGACAGACTCGGGTCGGTTGGGCTCTAATGCAGTGTGTGCGAAACCAAACTGAACAACTAGTTCAAAGTCATAGGGATAGCAGTAGAGCAACACTTCTTCTGTACATGTGGATTGATGTAGCATAATTTAAGGGATTTCAATCCCACATTTAAATGCGGGTGTAATTCCTGAAATTTACAGTACATATAAAAACACAGCCCTTTTTGCGCAATAATCGCGGTTGTCTATATTGACCGCGGTTAGACAAAATAATCGCGATCAGACGGTTGTTTCATAATCGTGACAGGCCTAGCTGCATTAACGTGTACATACATCTAAATGCCACTTCTGCAAAAACAAATTTTGTTGATACTGATTTAATTTGTTTGGTAACTGCTTAAATGTATTATTATTATAATTGACTGATTAAATGTAAGAATTTGAGCTTTATGAAAGAAAAAATGCCCATAAAAGGTAAAAATCTGTTTAAACTTATTGGAAAATATGAATTTCTATCACTGCTGTGAACTGACCACGCAGAATATGAAAAATATAAAAAACTTTAGGAGTCAGCACGGTAGTCCTTAAGCACAATAACACACATAGCAAAATATTGTCTAATTATCGTTATCGATTAAATCCCGGAAAATAATGAGGTATTATTTTTAGTCAATATCGCACACCCCTAGTTCTGCAGTGCTTATGTGTAAAAATGAATTTTATTTTATGCATGCAGACTGACGATGAGAAGGCCATGCTGAAGGTGTCTTTGAGTGAAATGAAACTCTTCCTACAGTGGAAGGGAGCATCTGTAATTAAGAAGGTATGGTTAACCGATGTTACATTTATAGTTACATTATTATAGAATATAGTTGGCACTTAGTGAATAAGATTTAAACCATAGCCTTATTCAGTTAATAAGGCAATATTGTCTTTATAATATGTGACCCTGGACCACACAACCAGTCATAAGGGAACATTTTTTTTTAAATGTGTACATCATCTGAAAGCTGAATAAGTAAGCTTTCCACTGATGTATGGTTAGGATAGAACAATATTTGTCCAAGATTTAAAAAAATCTGGAATCTGAGGGTGCATAAAAATCAAAATATTGAGAAACTCGCCCTTAAAATTGTCCAAATTAAGTTCTAAGCAATGCATATTACTAATTAAAAATTAGGTTTTGATATATTTAGTGTGGGAAATGTACAAAATATCTTCATGTAACATGAACTTTACTTAATATCCTAATGATTTTTTTGACTAAAAGAAAAATCGATAATATTATATTATTATTGCTACAAACATACCTGTGCTACTTAAGACTGGTTTTGTGATCCAGGGTCACATATCTTACTTAGTATTGAAAAAATAAAATTTTGCCAAATATATTATTTTCTCTTACTTTTTTATTGATTGTATGCCTTTTTTCTTTCAAAATGACCTAAAGGAGAAATTTACAAGTCCAAAAAATATAAAGAAAAGAAGGTCGGTTCAGGACTTGACCAGCCTTAATAATGACCTCCTTAAGGCTATCACTCCATGGATTGGTAATGTGATACTGCCTGCTCCAGCAAATGAAAACACATTTTGCGAAGGTAAAGACCCTTGTTTCCCTTCTGACAGGACACCTAAACATTTGTGGGATTTTGTGGTACTGAAGCAATGTTTTAGCAGTCTCAAATATCGGACAGTTAATTGCTGATGAATAAAGTGTCCGACTTGTTTTACGCCAAAAATACATCACATTATGGAAGAAGGGTTTCTGCAGGTCTTAAAAAGTCTTAAGTCACTTTTCACCTTAAAAGCCTTTCACAATTTTACGGCCATTAAGGTCTTACATCAGAGCAGAAAGCCTTAAATTCATCTCATTAGTAACACAGTCATCACATTAAATGTTGCATGCATTGAGCTATTCAAGCTTTTAAGCAATTATTTATTATTATTTTATTTTATTTTATTTTATTTTTTTTGAATGAATTAAAAAATAATGGCAATCATTTGAAAGTTGTTTTTTTTGTATTAAATGCTGCTAATACAACTCATTGTGAGTTCCCTAGACATTTATATTTAAAGAATGTATTGTTATAGAGATGTACATTTAGAAAACATATTTTTTATACTTCTTAAATGTCTTTAGGTCTTAAAACCCTGTTGAAACCCTGTGAAAGTAAAATAAGTTTTAACTACAGTTCATATTGACTTTAAGCAATAAGTACAATTAGAACTCTAGTGTGCACATTCAATACAATACAGGCATTTTTTGGTCAATAATTCATCAATAATAATTTTGCAGGTGATATTGTTGGAATGAAAGTAGCAGACATCGCTCTTCCAAAAACATCAGTGTTTTCATTTTTCCTCAAAGTAAGCCTAATAACTTTGTCAACCGTTACAATAAAATAAAGGAAACAAATCAGCAGTGTTTCACATGGTTGTGTTTTCTTAACACAGGCTTTTCAAATAGACATCAAGAGCTGCAGGAAAGTCATTGAAATTCAGCAGAAGATCGGCATTAAGGTATTTATCAATCCAGCATCTTATGTTTATTAGCCTAGTTGTCATGTTGCTGATGTGCATATGAATATGCAGTATTTTTAAAAATAAATTAATATCTTAAAGATAAATGCTTCCTCAATTCTCTCGTCTTGTTTTTTTTTTTTTTTTTTCTCAGATGCCACTTGCTCAGTCTAAACCGAAAACAGGTATGTTATATTTATCTATGTTTAAGTCTTGACATACAGTGGTGGCCAAAATTATTATTGGAACAATAGTGTTTTCACCAGCTAAAAAGTGGTGTTAAGTCAATTATTTCTATCTTCTGCTGTGTCAGTAGGAAATTTACATGTCAGTAGTCAGTTTACATTCATTTTGCAGTTAATTGTAATAATTAATTGAGATTTTTGTTTGGGAAAGGAGTCTCACAACAACTACTGCTCCACACAGCCAGTGCTTCACACTGAGATCTGATCTCATCATCATCCAGTCTGTTTGGAGTGACATGAAGAAACAGAACAAACTGAGACAGACTAAATCCAGAAGAACTGTGGCGACGTCTCCAAGATGCTTCAAGAGACCTACCTGCAAATCTACCTGAAAAACTATGCACAAGGGCACCAAAGGCAAAAGCTGCTTTAAATGCAAAAGATGGTCCCACCAAATGTTGATTTCATTCAGTTAACAGAAGTTAAAAATATTCATGATATTATTTTTGACGGCATCCTCATTTTACAGCTTTGCAGGAAGGTTTCCTGAAGCATCTTGGAGACGTTGCCACAGCCCTACTGGATTTAGTCTGTCTCAGTTTGTTCTGTTTCTTCATGTCATTCCAGACAGACTGGATGATGAAGATGAGATCAGATCTCTGTGTGAAACACTGGCTGTTGTCAGGCTCCATGCGCAAACAAAAACCTGACTGGATTATTACAATTAATGGCAAAATGAATGTTTTGAAATGGAAACTGATATTACCTACTGACACACTACAGCAAAAAATAAAAAATTACTGACTTAAAACCATTTTTTAGCTCGTGGAAATACTATTGTTTTAATAATTTTGACCAACTAATGCACATATCTAAAAATTATGTCATAACATGCTTAATGTCAATGTTTCCTTCCTATGGTTATTTGGCTCCTCTTCAAAAAGTGTCAGCGATTCTTAAGGAGTCAAAACAGAAAGCTAAACACAAGAAACCTGCAGAACATCCTCAACATCCACCTCCCCTCCAGCCGGTCCTTCTTAACCCTCTCCAGCTCAGGCAGATGACGATCCCTACTTTTATTCAACCCAAACCTCTTGTCATTACACAGCCAAACAAGCAGATGGCAGTGCAGCCTTTACTGCCTAAGGAACAGAAGATATCTCTTCTACCACATTCACCACCACAGATTCAGCAGACAGCCCCTGCACAACCTGTCATGGCCTCAATCCCCAAATCACCTAGTGTAGAGGACTCAAACAGTGTCAGATCTACAAAACGCATCCGCAAACCTACTGAGAAAGTCCAAGCCTTAATGGAAGAAGCTGAAGCTAAAGCTAAAGGTAGTAAGAAAGAGTCACCGAAACGAAACCAAGGCAAACAGAATGTCATTTTCCCAACAATTACATTGCAGACACAGCCAGTAAACTGGATTCTTACCCCCACCAACTTGGTACAAGTAACTGGTCCACTTTCTGCTAATATCCCAAGCAACCAGACACTAACTTTGCCAAACAGTTTCCCCCAGAATAACAGTATTCATCCATGTATCTCAACCAATCTCTACCCATCATCATCTACACTTCTTGTTACTGCTTCCTATGTCAATCCTACCCTTATAGGTTCTTCAGTCTCGAATGCCTCCAGAGAAACCCCAAAGACTTCCTCCTCTGTGAGTCCCAAAGTCATCCAGATGCCTCTTTCCCCTACTTCTACCTTAGTACAAAACAAAAGTGTGCAAAATTGTGTTCAGATGTTATCCCCAGCACCTATCAAAGTGAGCCAGAACGGTTCACACAATGACGCTATGAAGAACTCCTCAGACTCCTCCTCTGATGAATCCATTATAAGGCAATATCAGACATCTACAACAACTGTTTCCAGAGTATCTCCTACAGCTTATAGTGTTCTTCCGGTTCCCTTGACTGTGGCACCTTCAGCCTGTGCACCAGTCATATCCAAGCCAACAAATGAGGTTGCAGTGGCAAAGTCCCCTGGAGTTACTCAAAATGGCTGCGTTACTCAACAGCCAACCATCATCCAACAGAAAAGTTTGCCTGTCACAATGTTGAGCCCCCCTTCTGTTTCTAGATCCCTCCAACCTATTGCACCTTCACCTCAGATTATAGCTCCATTGCCTCAGATTGTAGCTCCATCACCTCAGATTATGGCTCTGCCACCTCAGATTGTAGCTCCATCAACTCACATTGTGGCTCCATCATCTCAGATTGTGGTTTCATCATCTCAGATTGTTGCTCCACCACCTCGAATTTTGGCTCCATCACCTCAGATTGTGTCTCCACCATCTCAGATTCTGTCTCCATCAACTACCATTGTGGCTCCATCATCTCAGATTGTTGCTCCACCGCCTCTGATTGTGGCTCCACGACCTCGGACTGCATCTCCACCACCTCGGATTGTGGCTCCACCACCTAGAATTTTGTCTCCACCACCTCGGATTTTGGTTCCACCACCTCAGATTGTGTCTCCATCAACTCACATTGTGGCTCCACCATCATCATCTCAGATTGTTGCTCCACCACCTCGAATTTTGGCTCCATCACCTCAGATTGTGGTGAATCCATCAGAAGTAACTCAAACAAGAACATCTGTTGAACCGTCGTTCTCTTTTCCTGACATTCCCTCTGATGTCGTTAGTTTTAATCCTCACTTGATATTCCCTGAGCAGTCATCTGAAGTAGATGTCTGGATGAATGGAAAAGGTGGTATCCCGCTACCTCATCTAGATATGTCTTTGCCTTACCTTCCGCCATCTGCCATCAGCATCAAAACACTGACTTCTTTGCTCAAAGTTAAACAATCTCTGCTTACAGCTGCAGTGAATAACTTGCCAGTTGAGTATCAAAATTACAGAGAGGAAGAAGCTCAAGTAGCTGCCATCCGCAAAATGATTGCCGAAAGGTTTGCCTCAAATCCAGCGTACCAGCTTTTGAAGGCTCGTTTCTTGTCGTTCTTTACATTACCAGCCCTTTTGGCCACTGTAAACCCTAATGAGGAATGTCAGTTGCCCACAGATAACTGTGCTGATGAAGATGAGTTCTTGTGTTTACAAGAGGGAAAAGAAAGGATTCGGCCACCAGCTGCAGTAAGTTGCTAATAACATTGAAGCAATCTCTGTTTTGTTTGTTATTTATTTTTATTATAATTTATGCACTTTCTTTGTCTTTCAGAGGACTGAGCTTAACACAAATGAAAACGAAGCATCAGCAAAACAGTTCTCAGGAATCGGTACAAAAAGGCAAAGGAGTCTACGTCGAGTTACATAACATTCATCAGCTGAATGAGTGCCAGCAGTAGCTTTAGATTTTCTACAGTTGAAGATTAATATAGAAATGTCTATCACTAAGTATTACAGTCAAAGGGACCAGTCAGATATTAAATGCACTCATTTCTTTTACTCCATCCATATGTTTTGTTTAAGAACATTCAGTATGTGTCCTGACAAATTGGTTAAAGAAAAAAAAGTCTCAGAATTTTGCACTGAACTATTGTTAAATTATCATTTACTTTTTTGTTGATTTTTTTTTTTTTTTTTAATAAATTGTACTTTTGAGTTGTGAAATGTTTTGTCATTGTTTTTTTGTTTTTGTATAATACTTATTTGTATTTTTTATGCTTGTATATTACGTGACCATAATGTGCAACCCATACCCGAATCAAAAAGTTCATGAATTTATAATAAATTATTTTGTACATTCATGTCTTTTGAAAAAAGTAATTTACGTAATTTCTTGGGTTTTTAAACAAAACTCATTTCACATGAGATGAGAAGCTGTAAGTCTCCTGCTGAAAAAAACAATAGAAACCATTACAGAAATCCTAATGGTTTCCATTACAAAACCATTACAAACCATCAGATATTAACCATTAAAACCATTACAAAATTTCCATTATGTAGTGTGTTTTGGGCATATTCCAACAGAATTTATTGGTTCTATAGGTTTCCATTAAAACCATTATAGTGTGTTTTGGGCATATTCCAATAGGATTTATTGGTTTCTATAGGTTTCCATTAAGAACCATTACAAATTCTGTAATGGTCTCTATTGTTTTTTTCAGCAGGGTGATATCTGATACACTGATTATATTAATAACAGCTGACTATACGTTTTCTTCAGAAAATGTTATAAAGTTCATATACTCATTATTGTGTCATTCTGCGACTAAATACCACAGAAAGTGCGTTGCAGCAACGATTTATTGTGAAATAGAGGGGAATAAAAAAAAACTGCAATGACAACTGGAAAAAGGAACTTATGTCACCGCAGTGCCCATGAACTTCATTTCCTTTTTGAGTTTTCAGACTAGCTGAATGCGTAATGCGCGTTTAGCCTTAAAACCTGCTATCAAACAACTATTTTCAAGCCAGTGGCTAGCTAGCGTCAGTCATGTCTGATGGTCCAGGGGGTTTTGAGGCGGAGGAGGATGATGAGTGCTGGGCACGACTGGAGGACTACAGAATGCTTCTCATCAAGACCATTGAGCCCTCAAGGATAACACCTTATCTGAGACAGTGTAAAGTTCTGAGCAGCGAGGACGAAGAACAGATCTACAACGACCCCAGTCTGGTTATCAGACGCAGAAAAGTTGGTAGGTGTTGCCACCTAAAGTTTTGTTTTAAAACATTAAATATGCAGCAAATATTCTTGAAAAAGATCGTTACTTAATAATATGAAGCATTTTTATCTTTTTTTCGGAGTATGCTCTAGATATACATATATTTTATGGCTCAGGAATGATTTTTTATATTCGCGTACAGGGGTGCTGCTGGACATATTACAAAGAACTGGCCTCAAAGGATATGAGGCATTTCTAGAGAGTTTGGAGCTAGACTACCCAGATGTGTACCGCAAAATCACTGGCAAAGAGCCTGCAAGGGTCTTCTCCGTACTTATTGGTAAGTTGTACATTTGTATTTATCGGTTGGTTAGTATACTTTTTAAATCCTATTAATCATAACCACATGTTAATCAAAATATACCTTAGGCACATCTTTTATCTTTTGAAAACTGCTATCATCATAGGCCAAGGAGAGCAGACTTTTAATCAGGGAGTCCCTGGAGCGGATATAGAATTTAATGTTTTCATGTTTATTCATTTTTTTTCATGTTATGCAGGGATTTCCAGACTTTTCACATTTTTATAATTTCATTTATTATTAGTTTCTCATGAACACCCTACAGCTTTGTCCAGTTTTGGAAACACTGCTATAATGTTCAATGTTGGGGCTATTGCATTACAAGTAACACGAGCTGCATAATCTGATAATTCTTTTAGGTGACTTCTAAGGGAAAAAAAAAAAAACTGATTTACTTTTTCAAATAAGTAATGCCAATTACTTTGTTTTCCCGTGTATTGACTGACAGCTCTCCTGTTGCCATGTTGAGAGAAATTGGGAGTAGCCTAAGTACAGAGGAGTGTTGATATGACACAAACCTGCAATAATCAAATATGTTAAATAACACAAATATTATTTATGTATTTAATCCCATTTTATTAACTAATGACTAGCTGCTGCTGCTGACCTTTGTTTCATCCAATTTAATCATACTAATATGTAAAAATTACTTTTTTTTTCTATTGCTGAAGAGTGTGTTGTACAGTACAGACGTGAAATTGATTTTCCTTCAGGCTAGGGCTTATTCATTTCACTTTTGGCGTGAAAGGGCTTTTACGTTTGCCAAAAATAGTGGGTTTTTTTATATTAAAAACAAACAATCTTGGCCAGATTTTAAAAAGTAGTGCAAAAGTAACGTAACGCATTACTTTCCATGAAAAGTAACACAATGAGTTACTTTTTTAGGGAGTAACACAATATTGTAATTCATTACTTTTAAAAGTAACTTTCCCCAACACTGTTAATGTTAAATGCATTTAATGATATTGATAACAAAGAGTGAAATACATTTTATATATAGGCCTATGTATTTAAAAAAGATATATATAATTTATATTATATATAAATATTTTTTAACCTCCTGAGACCCATAAAAAGGCTTTGTGAATTTAGTATTTTTTCATGTTATTACATTGTTTAGAGCATAAGAAAAAAAATGGAAAATTAAAAATTTTGAAATATTATATTTTATTCAAATTTTATTCTATGTTAATTATTAGGGGGAAAAAATCATATCAGATATTAGTTGGAATCAGTGATACTTGCCTTCAGTCATAAAAAAGATGGTGTTGAACAAATATAAAAAATATACATTCTTTATGTTGTTTCTACATTAATTTGAAGCATAAATGGGAAATTATTGCAATATAAAAGTATAATTAAAAACTTGAATGTCATGTATTATTAATCGCGATTAATTTCAGGAAAAATGTGTGATTAATTAGTTAATTTTTTTTAATGGATTGACACCACTAATTCAGATATATTATACCTAAAATTTCTTCATACAGTGGACTACCAGTAAAATTGATAAACATTTGGGACCAAATTTGATTTGACAGTTTGTCCTGACCATGTTTTGTTACATACCTTTCTAAGTTATCTGACATTATCAAGATGAGTTTGTTCTGGCACACTTTAACTCTGAGTTCTTGTAATATTTTATTACCATTTTCTAAACTATATCAAATAAACTGTGATAATGTGAGTAATGTTGTAGGTGTCTGAAAATGGTTTTACTGTATATTATATAAACACAGACTTTTATTTTGTATGCGATTAATCACGATTAATTGTTTGACAGCCCTTAGTACTTACTCAGAAGAAGTAGGCTACCTACTCAGAAAGTATGCTGTTTTGATTGAATCTGTTGAATACATGATTCGTGAATCATACTTAATGACACTCACTAGTTGCCGCCTACTGATGTAACAATGTACACTGTGAAAAGTTAAAAAAAAAAAAGTAAAATCCCCACCACAAAAGCCCAGACTGACAGTCTGTAAGGAAAGAGTGAGACAAATAGTGCAAGTCCCAGTGCTGTTGGAAGGCCACTCTGTTAATTAAATTTGAAAACATAGCCTACTGTTTAATAAAATGTAGTAATGTTAAGATAATTCTCCTAATGAAAGTTATTATATTGTGTTAGAGATAAAAATTAGCTATTTATACTGAGAATCCAGAAGTGTAGCTAGAAATATTTTGCCTTTGGTTATATTGTCTGTCTGTATGCAATCTCTAGTTTATAAAACTCTCTCTGTCTGTTCACCCAGACACTGCTGGTGAATGTGGCCTCACTCAGTTCCTCATGAGCGAGGTCTCTCGCCTACAGAAGCTCGCACAGGATGAACGGAGGAAGCGACTCGAAGTGTCTGCGCAGGCGGCGGAGCAGCAAGACACTATTCGTCAGCTGCAGCTGTGTGAGAACGAGCTGCACAAACAGCAGGACCGCGTGCAACGTACCAGAGAGGAGCGTGAGCGCATGTGTGAGGAAGCCCGTAAACTGAGAGACGAGAATTACCGACTGATGCATGACCTGACCCGACTGAGCGAGGAGAAGAACTGTGCACTCATGTGTAACAGAGACCTCCAGCTTGAGGTGATCAGCCAACTTTTCAAAAATGTCTGAGTCACAGTTCTTCACAATATCTAAAAATAGAAATAGGAAATTTCTAGTGACTAGTGAGACTAGTGTTTTTACTAGTTTTTACTGTCTAAACCACTGAAAAATGTGTGGAAGCTCCTAAATTATATAGAGAGGAATATTTGTATTAGTATTACATTTTATTATTTTATTTTTGTTCAAATGTAATTTTACATTTTTTTTCTTTCTCTTCGCATATTTCCTTATCCCCCTCTTTGGACTCTTCTATAAGATTGAGAAATTGAAACACAGCTTAATGAATGCAGAAAGTGACTCAAAGATCCAACGGAAAAAGACGATAACTTTAAAAAATGCCATGGAGCAGAGGCCAAGTCCAGAGCTGATCTGGCAGTTGCAGAGAGAAAATGACCTCCTTACAGCTCATATACAAGAGCTCGAAAGTGCTTCCAAGGTAAATCAGTCTCCCTTATCAGACTAGACTAATCAAACTTTGTTTAAGAATGCCTAATACACGCAATTCATTGACACAGGTCCAAACTCTGGAGCATGAAAAGCTTGATTCACAATCTTTAGAGGAATTCAAGCAACAAAGTCAGGCACAGTATCAGGAGCTGGTGAATGATCTCTACAATCTGAGGAGAGACCTACATGATGCAGAAAAGCTGCGTGATAAGGTAGACTTTGTTTAACAATACATGCAGACTGGATTCAAACTAAATGTTACTTTTTTTTTGTTAAGCATTTCATATTATGTTTTTTTTTTTTGTATACACTAGCAATCAAAAATGTTTTTAAAGAAGTCTTTTCTGCTTACAAAGCCTGCATTTATTTGATCCAAATTACATGAAAAGCAGTAATTGTGAAATATTTTTACTATTTAAAATAATTGCTTTCTATTTTAAATACATTTTAAAATGTAATTTATTATTAAAGCTAAATTTTCAGCATCATTACTCTAGTCTTTAGTTCACATGATCCTTCAGAAGTAATGATGCTTTGAAATAACAGGAATAAATTACATTTTAATAAAATAAGTGCAGGCTTGGTTGAGCAGAACAGACTTCTTTAAAAGCATTAAAAATCTTTTGACTTGTAGTGTATATATATTCTTTATATCATTTTTTTTTTTAAATTGAAGTATCGAGAGGAGAAGGATGAGTTGGAACTGAAGTGTACAATGCTAAAAAAGGACTCTAAAATGTATCGTGACCGAATGGAAGACATTCTGAAGCAACTGGAAGAAGTCATCAAAGAAAGAGACAAGGTAATGCACTTTCATATTTGTATGACAAAGCATATAGCAACATCATTTTGTATTATTTATGATCATTTTACATTAGATCAGAGATCAAACAAGGGCCTGTGGGCATGTGATGAGTTTTTAACCCTAACCATAACCCACCATTCATATCACATTGAAGTCTATATGAATATCTTAATTTTTAACATATCTTTTTTTTTTTTTACTTTTGCAATGAAATGAAAAATATCAATTTGATTAAGAAATGAACATTTTATACAGTTGGACATAATGCAACATTTACTTTTGGCCACGGCCCTCAATCTAGTTTGATTATTGACCCTTCTTAGTAAACACACCTGCGTTAGATGAATAAAGGCTCTATATCGCTATTTAGATGTATTTAATACATCTGTTGTATGTATCACATATGTAACCACAACAATTATATGGTACTGGCCTTTTGATAGGCTATTTGTACAAGAGAGGAGTACCATTTGGAGAACTCAAAAAATCTCCAAGACAAAGACCAGTATCGCAAACAGATCCGGGAGATGGGAGAGCGTTATGATGAGCTTCAAGTTCAGTTGTTTCGAACTCAAGGAGAAGCTCTTGCTCTTCAGTCAAAGCTTCGCAAACAAAAAAACCCAATTCAAGTGGTATGTACACTTAAAATTTCTGCTACACAGAGTGAGCGTCAAAAGTGTGAATGGAACAGATAAATCATAGTTAGTTCAAAGAATTAGACTTCCTATTATGTCACTATGATGTTAGGATGTTATCAAGCATGTTGTCTTTACCCACAAAATATGATAACTGCATAAGGGCTTATAATAAATAGTATGTTTATTATTTGTTTTTTCCCTCAGCACTCAGAAGAAAGCTCCTTGCTGAGTTCATTTGAGGTAATTTTAGATAATTCTTACATTAAACATTAAAAGTGGTCATGGCATGTTTTTTTTATTGTTATTTTAATATGTTCCTTAAGGTTTACTTATAATTGTAAATAATTTGTTATTTTTGCACTCAAAAAAACAAAGGTGGAAAAATTCTTATTTTCAACCCTCATTCTGACCCTCTGTCTAAAACGACCTGTTTTAAGGGGCATGTCCTTTAAGGCTTGTCAGTAATCAGTTATGATTAGCTAATGTTAGTTATGAACTAGCTAACGTTAGCTAACGATTAATGCCCCGCCGCCTCACTATAGAGTATATGTCGAACATCATCTGACCAAACCTGGAAAACAGGTCTCATCGCTTCCGCTTGTCGGAGAACGTGTTAATAGCCGGAATAAATATTGTTAATATCGATGGACTTTTAAGGTAATCAGTTCAGCGAGCTAGCTGTTTTTATTGTGGAAGTTTCATTCGATATTTATATATAAATGTTAGTGAAAAGAATAAAAATAAATAACTTTTAGATATCAATCCGCATATGTGATGGACATTGGTTATGATCATCTTTAATGTCTACTTTAAAGGCATCTTGAGTAAATCAGCTTCATATTTAACAAGGCATATGCAAAATGCATTAACCGGAAACAACGAGAACTGTTTAGCAGAAAACGGAAGTCTGTTGCGCATAACCCCTATTGCATGTGAGTGTTTTGACAATATAATAAAAAAGTCATTTCCAGACAAAGCATTATGAAATAATTTACTTACCGTTTGTGATGCAGCTGCAGTTAGATCTAGTACTGCTTCATCTTTCAACAATTTTTTTCACTTTGTGAACTCTCCATGACACTGCCTCGTTTACAAAACAACATGCTCAGAAGTCTGAACAATCCTCTGAAACTATCCACTTGTTCCCTACGCTGGAATCCGTCAAATATATGTACAAAGACATGAACGAGCTATTTAAAGCAAATGTGTCAAAGCGAACTTTCTTTCAGTACATTTGTCTTATTGACGACAGACTCAAATGCGTGGACTGTGTCAGAAAGTGAACGTGCATCTGTATACTGTATCCAGTGTAGACAAGATAGCGGTAGTGATTGTAATTTGTATTTGCTTTTGACGTGACGCTAAATGCAAGTGTCACGTTGCGTAATCACAATTGTTAAATGACTGGATGCCAGTGGGCGGGGCCTATGGTGAGAAGCTGGAAATGTTTGTTCTCCCGTGATGTCATCATGCCCTCTCAGATCCGAACAAGCCATTTTTTGGAGCTTAATTAAATAAATCCTTTGTTTATAATGAGAAGAACGTTTTAAGCTATGACACTTGCAAGATGTTTTAATGGTACAAAGATCTCTTAAATGCAAAAAGATAAAGGCAAATTTGATTTCTCATGTCATGACCCCTTTAAATACAAACATTCCACAGAAATGAGATATTTCTGTGTTGTCTTTCTCATCTTAAAGTGACATTGTCCTCCACAGCATTTGGTTTGTATTCTTTTTAGTCATCAACAGGGTTACTTACATTTTGTCCACAGATGAAAAGTCAGACTAGTGAGGAGGAGTCTAGGGAAAGGGGTGAAAAGGGTAACATTCTCTGATTTTCTCAATCAGATCTCATGCAATAGAATGTTCTTGTTTTTTAAACATTGTTCCCTTTTTCTGACACAGATATGAGTGAGGAGTCACAGAGCCAAACATCTGGCGAGTACAATGTAGGTATCTTTGTTGTGGATTTTTATTCATGCAGTGATAGTGGCTTCATTTTTTTTATGCATGTTTCATGTTTGCAGTATTCCGAGAGGATGTTCTCTGAGGAGGGCATATCGGCAAACTGCAGACTTCCAGGAAAATGTAACTTTCATTATAGGAGGTTGGGGTTTTTTTATTCTTTAGTAACAACAGTTTAACCATTGGAATTAACCACTGAAGCAGAACTACTACTATATTTCAGATTTGAATTAAATAGTTTGTTTCTAAGCAATGCTCCTAATGTGGTCTTGGACAGGAAACGTGCTTTAAGAACCAAAAAATTCACAGACAAAGAGAGTGTGCAGTGCATCCTGGACAACACTACTGGGAGTGACACAGATGGGATGTGACATACAGCTTTGGACAAGGAGACGAAATGTGGCCTTCTTTGAAGACGTATTATAGTACAATTTAATGACAATCCAACATTATTTCGCATCTAGTGACCCATTGTCAATATATGTCCAGTCAATCACTTATTTTGTCATGAATCTGATCTGTCAAATTTTTTTGTTATCTATTAATATATAATATAATAAATATGTTGATTTTTATATTGATATACTGTTTTGATTTTATTTTATTTCTGTTGCAGAAACTTTTTATACATCTAAAAATATTCACTGTAATTAAAATCTAGACAGTTGTCTCTAGTTTCTTATATACAGGCATGAATGATACTACAATCAAACCAAAATTTATTCAGACACCTTCAACATTTCTCTTATTATCAGTTTATTTGCTATAGTTTAGAAAATGGTAATAAAATATGACACAAACTCAGAGTTAAACTGTGTCAGAACAAATTCATCTTGATAATATATCAGATTACTTTGATTCAAAAAGGTATGTAATATATTACAATCTACTGTTACTATGACAGTATTTACACAAATATTAATACTTTGTTTACCAATTACCAAGCAATGCTTCATTTTGTTCAGTCTGTCATCTAAAAAGGTTGCATTAGCAATTAAAGACAAACACTCTTTCAGCAAAACATGGTCAGATCAGTGTCTGAATATTTTTTGGTTTTTGTAATTTCTGGTAGCCCACTGTATGAAGATTTTTTGGGTATAATAGAGTAACAGTTTTCTTTATTTTGCTATCCTTATTTTATAAGTGAACTATAGTGTCCTGCACCCACTAGTAAAAAAAATATCAAAAAATTATATCTGGTGCCTGTATATGTTTAGGTTTGACTGTGAATATAATATTCAAATTATTTTCATTAGCTTCTTTATGAAATTATAATAACGTTTAAACGTCTAACTATTTTGTTATCAACGTGTGACTAAATAATTTTTACTGATAATGTCTCAGAGTTCAAACTACCTTTGAAGGGAAATTTGATTGGACCGAGTAAACCGCTTGACCTCACCGTTTGTTGGACTTTTTACTCCGCTTGCGTCACCTCTGTGGCTGCCATGGCAACAAGAAAACGCTTTCACAAGGCCTGAGTGAACCGAACGCTTATTTGAACTCTTAAAATCGTCGAACTATGCTATAACTTCGCATTGCTTTCGATTTAATTTTATATTTATTCAGAAATAAGCATATTATTCCGTAGCTACAATGGCAGACGCTCGTGTGCTTCCCAGTGGTAAAGTTTACCGGCAGATGTTTGACGCCCAGGTAACTTTAATAATATTTATAGTATCTAAACGACAAATGTGCGTTTTACATATTGTTGATATTTGTAATATTGTGGATACGTTTTGGACCAAAATACTGGTCTAAAGGCAGAACTTCGTGTATGTTAATATTGGAGTGTTCGTGCTCAGGTTCAGTTGTCTCTGGCTCTATTTGACTCGCGGAGGAAGCGTGTGGGTGATGAAGGCGACTGTCTGCTCAGTGGAGATGCGGCTGACTCTGCATCACAGCAGCTCAATGAGACATTCAATATCACCACACGGTAGGCTGCTGCTCAAATACGAGTTTGATTTTAATTTAAAGACATAAATCATAATTAAAAGTACTCTGTTTAACAGGAACACACTTTTTTCTGGTGGAAAAAGAAGTGAGGACCAGGATGATAGTGAGGAAGTTTGGGGTCTTCCAGACACTGTTGGTGAGAACTTAAAGTATGAGTGATACTGAATTGTTTCCAGCAAGGTCGTTTCTTTTCTTTTCAAGGTATTTTGTTACAATGTTATTACACCAATAAGTACTGAGTAATAATAATGAACAGCATTTACTTACTATAGGTTAAAGGATTAGGGCTTGGTGTAGAGTTAGTTGCTTGTAATTATGCATAATTTATTGTTAGTACTAGTGCATACAACTTCATCTGTAACAAGGAACTGTAACATAAAGTGTTACCCAAAAGGAATTTACAAATGTACTCACCTCCTTGTCATCGTCTTTATTTCTTCAGACGTAAAGAAATTATGGTTTTTGAGGAAAGCGTTTCAGGAGTTCTCTCCATATAGTGGACTTCTAACGATCGGTTGTTTTCTAAAAAAAAAAAAAAAAAATGTACATACATTTTAACCCCTTAAATACTTTTTTTTGTTTTTTTTTACTTTTTTTACTTTTTTTACTTTTTTTTTTTTTGCTTTGGCTAGCTTTGCATGTACTCTGTGTATTCCAGTACAGGACAGTTAGGGTATGTCAAAAAAAACTCCCCTCTCATTTTATTCTCCAACTTCAAAATCATCCTACATCGCTGTACTTTCTTTTGTAGAGGGGGTTTGATCTTCTTTGAACATTCACTTTGTAAACACTGGGTCAGTACTTCTGCAGGAATGTAGGACAATTTTGAAATTGGAGGAGAAAATGAGATGAACTGTCATGAACCGAAATACAAAACGAGCATTCAAGGTTAAAAAGTATATAAATTGTTGTTGTTGTTTTTTTTTTTTTTAGAAAATAACCAATCGTTTTGCTAGATAAGACCCTTCTTCCCCGGCTGGGATCATTTAGAGCCCTTTGAATCTGCATTTAAACTTCATTTTGGAAGTTCAAATTTGGGGGCACCATAGAAGTCCATTATATGTAGAGAAGTCCTGAAATGTTTTCCTCAAAAAACATAATTTCTTTACGACTGAAGAAAGAAAGACATCAACATAATTATGAATGTCTTTACTGTCAATGCATCCTTGCTTACTTAAAAACTAAACTAAAAAAAAAAAATATGTTTGATTGACATTACATACAGTTTATGTATGATTTATTAATGTCTTATGGTGTTGTAATGTTATCTGTTGTCTGTAGTTCCAGAGAAAAAAAACTCAGACATCATTGATCGCCTTGCAGAGAAAAGGCAAAGGGATCACAATGAAGCTGTTTCTCAGTTGCAGACAGATCTCTCCAGCATCAGTGTGGTACACACACCTGCCAAAATGTGTTTATTCCTATATACGACTGTGAACCACAAAACCAAACTTAAGGGTCATTTTTTTTAAATCGATTTGTACTGAAATCGATTATTGTGCTGAATAAATACGCTTTCCATTGATGTATGGTTTGTTAGGATAGGATAATATTTGGTCGAGATACAACTATTTGAAAATCTGGAATGTGAGGGTCCAAATCACCTTTAAAGCTGTCCAAATGGAGTTCTTAGCAATGCGTATTACTAATCAAAAATTACGCTTTGATATATTTATGGTTAGAAATTTACAAAATATCTTCATGGAGCATGATCTTTACTTAATATCCTAATGAATTTTGACATAAAAGAAAAATCAGTAATGTATTTTTGGCTATTGCTACAAATATATTTGTACTACTCAAGGCTGGTCGTGTGGTCCAGGGTCACATTTAGAGCCCAGTTAATCATTAGTCCATCTAGTGTCTCACTAATCACTGTGGCAGTATTACTAATCATATATCTCATAGGTGCCTTATATTGTGATACTTCTGCATTTAGGGTTTTGAACCATTATTCAGACAGACAGGAACGAATATCCTTCTCAGAATGTCAGAGCATAATGACAATATTGAAAGCCTTATGAAAAAGATTGAAAACATATCTGATTTGACAGCACACACCTATCAGGTGAGGACCAAATGTCAAATACAACACTTGCTTACTGCTCAAATTCACCATTAGGAAGTAAATAAGTGTATAGGATCACTCAATTGTTAATCATCCTTTGTCTTATAAAGGACATGCATGAGATCTGGAACAAAGTCAGCCATGAATCCTCCTTGAAGAGAAAGTGGATTGAAGAGCTAGATGAGATATATTCCAAATATGAATCTGAGAGAAAAGCTATGGTATGTGGGTTGTATGTATTACATAAGCATCCTACAGTCATTAGATTAGTATTCTGCTTATTTGTTCCTCTCTCCTAGATTTCAGCATTAATAAAAAAGTCTACCACAAAGCTGGAGAAAATCAGTTATTTGTTGCCATGTGATGTCCACAGACTGATTGACAATGAAGCCATGGTAGTATATTTTACATGATAAATATGTTTTTGGTAGTTTTTTCTTTTGTCATGAATCCATGTTTTCCACAGATGATAAACCAAGCTCTGCTAGCAAATCAACGTGCTTTGGCCAAACTGTGTTTGAATTTGATGGAGAAACATCTGCAGATGGACATTTTCCAAAGGCTGAGATGGGAGGAAAAGCTCCAAGATTGGAAGAGAATAAAACTTAATGATGCAGTTAGCCAGTTTAAGTATGTCTGATATTAAAGAAATTGCGAAAATTACAATTGCTATGAAAGTAATGCCAAATTGTTTACTAACAAAATAAATTATATTTCTGAAGGAAATAGTTGACAATGGGAGTTTAGCTAGTTAAGAATCCAGCCAGGGCCACCATAATATCATAAAACGGGACTGTATCTAAATTTCAGCATATACTTATATTTATGTTCTTCCTGCAGAGACATTATGAACAGCTCTCACATTCAGAAACCTAAAAACATTCAAGATACTCTGAGCACTTTGAAGTCAGATCAGAAAGCACGAAGTGAGAAACGCATCAAAACGCTGGAGATTCTTAGGTGAGAAAAGAAACACTGATTTCTAGTCTTACACACTATTTCCTCAGTGAATGTTAGTTGTTAACATGTTCTGTTCCATTTACTCATATTTTCTTCCCCATATCCAGAGATATGACGCCTCCAAGAATCTCAAAGTCATCAGTTGCAGAATGGTATTCAGCACTGTCTGTCATCAATGAGCAAATAGGTCAGAAAATGTGGTTCTCATTAAGGTTATCCAGTGTAATTCAATGGTAATACATGCTCTTTGTTACTTTGTCTTAATAAATCCCTCACTGTGCTCTGTTTCTTCAGATTGTATTCACATTGCCACAATGGAAAGACTTCACAAAAACTTTGAGAACAACTGGCAAGTATGTTTGGCAGAGGTTGATCTCTTTAAGGTGAGAAGTAACTTGTGCTTTCTCATTTGCCTTGATTTGCAAAACACTACAGGAATGCACCAATATTCTAAACTCTTTACACACAGACAGAGGTGTCCACATGTGGATTCACCTCAGATGAGATACAGAATATTGTTAACATGGAGATACTACCTCTTATTGGCCAGTGCCAGTCACAAACAGAGATCTATTTGGAAAAACTTGATGTAAGTTTAGTTTTCTCAGCATTTTAAACTAAATCTTTCCACTTCTGAATTATCCACCTTATTCTTCAACGCTGAAAAAAAGCCTATGGGCGAGACTTCCATTTCATTAGCCGCATTGGAAGATAACGAGAAGAATTACAATGTGCAGTAAACAGTAAAACTGTTTGTGATATCTGCAATATCATAAAATTTACAAATGGAAAAATAAGGTGGATAAGCTAATACAGTGAGGGAAATAATATTTGATCCCCTGCTGATTTTGTACGTTTGCCTACTAACAAAGAAATGATCAGTCTATAATTTTAATGGTAGGTTTATTTAAACATTGAGAGACAGAATAACAACAAAACAATCCAGAACAATGCATTTTAAAACAGATATAAATTGATTTGCATTTTAATGAATGAAATAAGTATTTGGCCCTTTCAGAAAACTTGACGTAAGTACTGGCAAAACCCTTGTTGGCAATCACAGAGGTCAGACATTTCTTGTAGTTGGCCACTAGGTTTGCACACATCTCAGGAGCGATTTCGTCCCACTCCGCTTAGCAGATCCACTCCAAGTCTTTAAGATTTCGAGGCTGATGTTTGGCAACTCAAACCTTCAGCTCCCTCCACAGATTTTCTATGGGATTAAGGTCTGGAGACTGGCTGGACCATTCCAGGACCTTAATGTGCTTCTTCTTGAGCCACTCTTTTGCTGCCTTGGCCGTGTGTTTTGGGTCATTGTTATGCTGGAATATCCATCTACGACCCATTTTCAATGCCCTGTCTTAGGAAAGGTTCTCACCCAAGATTTGATGGTTCATGGCCCCGTCCATCGTCCCTCTGATGCGATGCAGTTGTCCTGTCCAATTAGCAGAAAAACACCCGCAAGGCATGTTTCCACCTCCATATTTGATGTTGGGGATGGTGTTCTTGGGGTCATAGGCAGCATTCCTCCTTCTCCAAACACGGCGAGTTGAATTGAAGCCAAAGAGCTTGATTTTGGTCCTATCTGACCACAACACTTTGAATCATTCAGATGTTCATTGGCAAACTTCAGACGGGCCTGTACATGTGCTTACTTGAGCAAGGGCGACCTTGCAGGTGCTGCAGGATTTCAGTCCTTCATGGCATAGTCTGTTAACAGTTGTTTTCTTGGTGATTACGGTCCAAGCTGCATTGAGATCATTAACAAGACCCTCCTGTGTAGTTCTGTGTAGTAGCGCATGCGGTGCGACGCGCACATTTTTCCAGGCGCATCCGCACCGCATCGAGATAAAACAGTTTCAACTTTTCAGAATGCCACAAGCGCACCGCGAGTCACGTGACAAGAAACAACCAATCATCAAAAGCTCAGCCAAGATGGATTTTTAAATAAATGTGCTGGAAATCCATTTGTGCTTTGCTGTAACATCCGTGTCTTCGTGGAGAGCGCACGCCAAGGAAGTGCAAGCTACAGAGCGCTTTGGAAAGAAGGGGGAAGCGGCGCACCTCACGTTTTCCACACATTTTAGGCGCGACATGTGAACGGCCCCTAAAACTCCAAGGGGTGAGATCTTGCATGGAGCTCCAGACCAAGGGAGATTGACAGTTATTTTGTGTTTCTTTCATTTGCAAATAATCGTACCAACTGTTGTCACCTTCTCACCAAACTACTTGCCGATGGTCTTGTAGCCCATTCCAGCCGTGTGTAGGTTTACAACAATGGTTCTCAATCCTGGTCCTGGGGCACCCTTGCTCTGCACATTTTGCATGTCTCCTTTATTTAACACACCTGATTGAGATCATCAGCTTGTTAGTTCAATTCATGGATCTCTCTCCTAATGAGCTGATGATCTCAATCAGGTGTGTTAAATAAGGGAGACATGCGAAATGTGCAGAGCAGGGGTCTCTGAGGACCAGGATTGAGAACCACTGGTCTACAGTCTTGTCCCTGACATCCTTGGACAGCTCTTTGGTTTTGTCCATGGTGGAGAGTTTTGAATCTGATTGATTGATTGCTTCTATGGACAGGTGTCTTTTATACAGGTAACAAGCTGAGATTAAGAGCACCCTACATCTTGCCCCTAGTTAGACACCACTATGTGCATAGTCCAAGTCTTCCTCTCCGTTAGTGTATCTCTGTGGCAGAATTACATCGCCACATACTGGTCTGGCATTGTTTTGTGTCGGTTTAGTGGTTTTGTGTGGGCACAGATGTTTCTTCAGATGAGGGGAAAAAAAGATAGGATAGGGAAGCTCTGGCTTTGTGTGGATGTAGCCTAAAGTGCTGATAATCTCAGCTCATTGCCTATATAAAAGACACCTGGGAGCCAGAAATCTTGCTGATTGATAGTGGATCAAATACTTATTTCATCAATTTATAACTTTTTTGAAATGTGTTTTTCTGGATTGTTTTGTTGTTATTCTGTCTCTCACTGTTAAAATAAAACTACCATTAAAATGATGAGACATAACTTTGTCAGTGGGCAAACATACAAAATCAGCAGGGGATCAAATCATTTTTTCTCTCACCATAACTTGTAATTTATGGATGTGTTGCATCTTTATTTTGTGTCAGTACTCTCATGTATTTGAACCTTTTTTACAGGCAGCTTTTGAACGTTTGGCCAAAACTGCAGCTTATGACAGCAAATGCTTATTCAGGTTTATGTGTGGGGCAGCTCAGCTGTGGGAGATCCACTGCGCAGGCATGTTGAACAGAGAACAGCAGCTACAAAATTCCCTGGAGTCCCTCAGTCAAATCCACAAACAAGAGAACCAGGCAAGATCGTAAATTGTTTCATGCAATTCTTTTAGAATGCATTTCTTGTATGTAGTGCTTGTAAGATTGGTGTTTTTTTACAATATTTTGTAACATTTCACACCTTGGCATGTTGGCTGAGCATGGATATAAGCTGTCAAATATCTCATACAACAGAGGAAAGAGGCCCAGCTGGATAGGATGTTGGACAAACTCAGGCAGGAAAGCTCAGAAGAATCTCTGAAAGCCTCCTTAGAGGAGACACTAAACTATTTGGAAGATTTTAAGGATGGGTAACACACTTTAAAATTTCTTTGAGGTTTTTGTTGTTGTTTGTTCCTTAAAGGGATAGTTCACCCAAAAATGAAAATTCTGTCATTAATTTTTCACCCTCATGACACTGCAAAGACATGAGACCTCCGTTCATCTTTGGAACACAAATTAAAATATTTTTGATAAAATGTGAGAGCTTATAATTAAGGTTGAATCACTGATGTTGCGTTGCGGTCTATGCAGTGTCAAGCTCTCGGATTTCATCAAAAATATATTAATTTGTGTTCCAAAGATGAACAGAGGTCTTACATGTTTTAACAACATGAGATGAGTAATTAATGACAGAACTTTCATTTTTGGGTAAACTATCCCTTTACGATACATTAAACTTCACTATAAAAAGGAAAAATCAATAAAATAATGAAAACCTGGACATTTTTGTAATTTATTTCCTGTATTGTTCTTTAAGGTATATGAACATCTATAAAGAAGAAGTGGAAACTGTGGAGTGTTACCCGTCATTAGTCTTGCAGGAATTACAAGCATACAGTCATTCAGTCAGCCAATTTTTTAATATCAAAGAAATTTATGGCCAGGTATATATTCAACCAGAACAAATGCTGTTTAAAACAGTTTAATGACAAACATTGTTACAATAGTGTTATTTTTGGTTACAGGATTCAAAGGATTTTTGCCAACTTTATCCCTCTCTTAAACTTGGTAAGCTGAAAACTAACTACTCTGGAAACTGTATTATTCTGTTGCCTCTGAACCACCCTTTTTCATGTTTATTTTGGTGTTTGCCCAGGTCAAAGCATGACAACCATTAAGAATGAAAGACTGAAGACAGAACTTGAGGTGAAACACAGAGGCACACAAAAGCCACACTTCAACAATCGAGGAAGCTCAACATTCAGCTTGTCCAGTGCAATGGTAATGACACACACAACTTGCCCCTTTTATTTTTTGTCTACTTAAAAATTGTATTTCCTCTTTTTTTGTAGGATGATCAAGATTGTAAAGCTTTAGAATTCTCAGTCTCTCAAACCAAAGAGACTCTCACTACTGCAAAAGGAAATGTGTACAACTGCTTTGGGTTTCACACTTCCCATAATGAGGAACAAGAGACAGACCTTAAGGAAACCGAGCTGGTTTTGTACCCGAAGGGTCTCATTGTTGAATTACTAAAAGAGTAAGTGTACATTAGAAATGATAAAATGGAATAATGCTTTGATTGATCACAGTGGTGTTCCACTATTTATTCATAGTACAAGAAAACAATATACTTACAACCAACAAAACGAAAGCTATAAGCTTGAGTGATGAAATTTGAATCTGAAAAGAAAATTGTGCAATAAAAAAAATCCATGTTCTCTTTTTTTATAATTTACTTCTGCTTGCAGTTCTTACTGTTTTCTTTTTATTATTGTTTTTTTTGATATCTATATTTAGTTCCTGTCGAAGTGGGTATCATAGAGTAACAAAAGAAAATATTGTTTAAAAAAACTCTCTTGTTTTCATAGCATAAGACAGACATTTTTCAGCCATCTGGAAGAAAGGTTTCATATTACTCTAACCAACGCTATGATTGTTGTGGAAGCCAAGAAGGAGAAACTGAAAGCTGAGCTGGATCTTCGTCTGCAGCTCCACCAACCACGTGCTGTAAGAATAGAGATGGACATTCACAATGTCAGAGCAGGTTTGTCCCCTCATCACATCCAAATTAATTTTGACTTTTACTTATTTAGAGTAGTGTAACAGCCCTTGTGAAAAACAAGTATGCTTTGGCATTCTTATAAAATAGTACTTGTTACAGTTACATATGACTGTAATGTTTTCAGACATTTAATCTTTTTTGCCAATGCAAGTAGAATTTTTATTATTTAATATTTTCTTTGAAATACTGTTAAAAAGTGCTGTTGAATTTACTCATTAGCATTTATGGTAAACCAAAATGGAATGTAATTTCTATTGAAACTTGTAGGTCATGTTTAAATATATTTGTAATTACACATTTGTAATCATGAAGTTGCAATTTAGCACATTCAAAATATATTTTTCTTTAAATGTAATATTGAATAACACACTACAGTTCATATTAAAATCAAGTAGGCTTTATTTGTCAACACATCAAAATAAGTGTACTTTCCGAAAGCATAACAAAAGATTAAGACAATTACCTTTCATTTGCTTTATGACAAAGTGCACTTAAATCAGTCAAAAGTTTTCGAACAGTAATGTTTTTTAAAACATCTCTTCTGCTCACTAAGCCTGCATTTATTTGATCCAAAGTACAGCAAACACAGTACAATTTTGAAGTATTTTTACTGTTGTTTTCTGGTTGAATATAATGTATTCCTCTGATCAAAGCTAAATTTATAGCATCATTACTCCAGTATTCAGTGTCACATGATCCTTCAGAAATCATTCTAATATGCTGTTCAAGAAACATTTATTATTATTTAAATCAGTTGAGTATATATTTTTCAGGGTTCTTTAATGAATATAATGATCCTAAGAAATACTTTTATTTAGCAAGGATGCTTTAAATTGAGCAAAAGTGATAATAAAGACATTTATAATGTTACAAAAGATTTCTATTTCAGATAAACACTGTTATTCTGAACTTACTAATCATCAAAGAAACCTGAAAAAAATCTACTTAGGTGTTTTTAACATCATAATAATAATAAATGTTTTTTGAGCAGCAAATCAGAATATTCACCTTTGAAATCACAGGAATAAAGAAGAGACTTAACAAAAAAAACTTACTGTTCAAAAACTGTTAGTGTAAGTGTATAAAGAAGCATTGTTTTGAAAGTGTATTTTCCTTGAAGAAACACTCCTTAAACAAGCATCTTGTTAAAACTCATCAGTTTAACTAGGGGAGTTGGAAAATTAGCCTATTTTCTAAAAAAGTGGAGTGTTCCTTTAAGTGGCCTTTCATTTCATTAATAATATAAGTACACTACAAGTGCACATTCAATAGAATTACACTATCTTTTCACAAGAGACTAGTAAAATGTTTCAGTCTGACATTCATAAGTTTCTTTATTACTTCGCCAGCTGAACTAGTGCTACATCGAGAACGCATGGATCGACACTGCAAGAGTATACTGGACGTCCTAGAAGACTGCCGGACAGAAGTAAAGGAGTTACAGATCCAGCAAAATAAAATGACCGAAGACTTCCTGATACAAATCTACAATAAAGAGAAAGATTTTGCAATTGCCACTAGTTCTGAAAAGTAAATAAATGCAAACAAACTATTTCTACTGGTAATTATGTGTACAGTGTATGCACAATCTTCTTATTCTGGCTATTTTTATTCACAGGATAAATAAACTTCGTACCTCACTTCAAACCAACCTGAACAAGCACATCAGTATCATCCAGACCTTACAAAGAGACTTCAGACAGAAGACTGAGTTCAGATTGGAGGGCCTGAGGGACTCAAATGTTCAGATAATGAGATCTTTCAAGTATGTCATTGATATTCTCTGTATTATCAGTGTTGTGTTTTACAATAAATTTGATCATTTTTGAAAATAATGGTCTTTTTCAAAAGATTGTTTTCTGAGGGGGGGGATTTTACACCCCAAGAAATTGAAGTCTTTCAGTCACATCTGGAAAAAATGGACAAGCGCATTGATTCTGCAGAGTGGGCCATAATACAGGACATGGAAGAAAGAGAAACAAAGTGTCTGGAGCAGGTTGAGATTTTCAGCTCTTAGGTTGATCACTATGATCAAATATTATTAAATTGTGATTCTTTGACAGGAAATAACAGTGAGAATCCATTTTTTCTCAGGCCAAGGACATACTCAGGAAGATGGTGGAAAAATTCAGTTTTCTCGCTATCGATCTGAAGTTTCTTGAAAAAATGCAACAAATTTTTACAAACACGCGAGTCCAGATTAAAGGCGAGGTATTTTGATTATATGGTTTATTCTTATTTCATTTCCATCCTTCTGTCTGCCTTTTAAAATCTGTTGAATCTGTTGATTTGTATTTGTCTGTTTAGGCTTTGAAGAGTAACATGCAGAAAAAGACAATTGACAGCATGCTGACTAATTTAAAGGAAATGACTGCTGAGTATGACCAACCCACCCCTAATAAGAAGGTAGATGCCCTAAAATATCATTAGAATGACATTAATGTCATGATAATACTGATGTACAGAAAACAATTTGTATTGTAGATTGTAACCATATTGGAGATAACAAGTTTAACATTTTCTCTGATGGAGGAACTAAAGAAGAGGTGTCAGTACCTTGACTGCTTCTTGGTATGGCTTTACACATTCTGATATTGAAATGTAATCCCTATAGAAATGGATGATAATAGTCTGATGTATTTTTGTAGGATGCCTCTATGGCTGTCCCCCGACCACAGACTCCACTTCAGGGGGCTTTTGCAATTGCAGCTCGGCCCAGGTCCCGTATACAGGAAAAAACAGGCAGTCCAGATGGAGATGGCCTGCTCCATCCTAGCCGCATTGGAGTGTCCTTTCTGGATGATGCAGCGGTGGGGGTTATCAAAGGCCTACTCAAGTCAGTGTCCTCAAATGTAAAATATTCACTGAAGTCATTGTCGTAGATTGTAGATTTTTTTGGTATTCAGAGTAAAACATTCATACACACTGGTTTATTATGACCTAAGATTGTCCATATGACAAATGACTCAATTCCACTGAAGTGATTCAATTTTTCATTCAGTTCATTTGTGTCATTGCTTCCGTTGTGGGTGACTATTTGTAATGCTCTCAAACAGGAACACATGGCATCTAGGTAAAATGCAAACTGGAATGAGGAAATGATCTACTTACCATGACGTACATATTGTCTGTTTCCTGCAAACAGGGTAGGCAAAGCACAAGACCTGCAGGAGGCAAATGTTGACTCAATAGAAAGACGCCCTTCAGCAGGTTGGATTATGTGTCCTCATAATTTACACTGCCTTGAAAAGTATTCATACCCCTTCATTTTTTCATGTTTTGTTATGTTGCTGCCTTACAATAAACTGCTTTAAATTACTTCCACATCAATCTACACTCCATACACCATTATGACAAAGCAAAAACAGAATTGTCACAGCTTTGTGAATTTATTAAAAATAAAGGTAACACTTTAGAATAGTTAACACTTATTCACTACTATGACTTTTCCCTCAGTAAATTTCTAATTTGCTGAGTAAATTCCTAATTAATAGTAAGTAAAGTAGATGTTAAGTTTAGGTATTAGGTAGGATTAGGGATGTAGAATAAGGTCATGCAGAATAAGGCATTAATATGTGCTTAACTAGTACTAATAAATGGCTAAAATTCTAGCAATATGCATGCTAATAAGCAACTAGTTAGTAGTAATAAGTGTTACCTATTCTAAAGTGTTACCAAAATAAAACAACTGAAATAAGTACATTGCATAAGTATTAGCTGAAGCACCAAGTCCAGAGTTTGTGCCAGAAGACCAACAAATTTGGAGGAGCTTGAGAGATTTGCTTAGGATGAATGGGCTGTCATTCCTCAGGAGATGTGCTTGAAACTTGTTGAGACCTACAGCAAACGACTAAAGGCTGTTATCAAGCAAAAGGGATACACTATTGACTATTAACATCAGAGGGCTAATAATTTTGACCAGTAGACTTCTTAAAATTCTTAGTTATACATTTATTTCTATTTGTATTACAAACCCTAAAAGCTTCCTGAATAAAGTATTATGTTTAAAAATGCTGTGTTGATAAAATCGTCTTTCTGTTAAACAACACTTGGGAGTTATTTGAAAAATAATGAAATATTTTATAAGGGGCTAATAATTTTGTCTTCAACTGTAGCTCAAATAAAGTGACCATGAGGATCTTGGTCACCACTCTAGCCAAAGCCCCTCTCCATCAGTTGCTCAGATTGGCCAGGAGGCCAGTTCTAGGAAGAGTCCCTGTGGCTTGATGCAACCCTGTTTCTGTTAGACCTTTTATTAAGACATGTGTGCCTTTCCAAATCATACCCATTCAACTGAATTTGTTAAGTAGTTAACTCTACTTGAAGTGTGGTAATATCTACAAGCAATATGAATGCTCCTGAGCTAAATTTCAACTGTCCCAGATGAGGGTGTGAATACTTATGCAATGGAATCATTTATGTTTTTTTATTTTTAATAAATTTGCAAATATGTTAAAAACCTGTTTTTTGCTTTGCAATTATTGTGTATGGTGTGTAGATTGATGTGGAAAAAATAAGCAATTTAAAGTAGTTTAACATAAGGCAACAACATAACAAAATGTGAAAAATTAAGGGGTATGAATACTTTCGCAAGGCACCATAATACTACTGTTGTGGTGTTATTAGTTGGCATTTTTACACTCATCTGTGACTAGTTTTTGTGGTTTCTTCTAAACATTTTAATTTCTTTACCTTCAGCAAGAATAATCTCCCCTCTTGGATCAGATTGGAGGTCAGGAAAGAGCCCCAGTCAGTCTGGAATAGAGCCTCTGCGCAGAAAGTCAGTGGAGTCAATGACCGCCCAGAGGTTTGACATTTCAAATATGACAAGGGAGAAAGAAATTTAGGAAATACCATTAGAGAAGTGGCTGTGTCTCTGTGGTGGTAATATAGTAATAGTACTATAGTCATTTTTAAAAAAAAATGGACAGATAGAAATAGAGCAGTAATAAATAGCATAATTTTCATTTAGTGATCATATAAAATATACATTTATGATACAAAATGTTTTATAATTTCTTTGAAACTTTTCTGTCGGTTCAAGGAGGTTCTCCAAACCCAACCGCTTTGATAAGAAGTTCCTTATTTTTGGCTCAAAACCTGAAGAGCAGCAGGACAGGTCAGTCCAATGCTGGCTGTAATTTGTAATCTGTCATATTTTTGACATGTTAATTTCACACTTTTTGCATTTCTCAGTGTTCCCTTTAAAGCCTCAATCACCAGGATTCTGTGGAAAGCCAATGATATTCTCCTCTTGGTGGCAGAGGTACTATAAAATACATGAAATATTAAGACATTCACTTTGAATCAAGCAAATAAGGTGCTATATATCACCATCAGGAGTTCTATAAGAAGAAAGAGCGCCGCCCTATCACTCGGCCTGAGCAACTCCAGGAGACATTTGATCAGTGTGCAGAGGAGATACACAAAAGACTTCTCATCTACCAGAGCCAGTCACATGATTACCACAACAGCTGTCTGCAAGGTTATCCCATGAGATATTGTCCAACATTTTGCTTGCAAAAACATAAAACAATTGCAATGCAATATGTATGCATTTATTAATTAATAATAATAATAACAGAGATTTGATTACGAGACAAATAAATGTGCATTTGTAATATTTATGACAATATGTGATGGTTTTTACTCTGTGTAGAATTTCAGCTCCAGCTGAAGGCCATTGAGGAGTTTCTGTCCAGTGTACCAGAGAAACTTTTTTCTAAACTAAAAGGTCAATACCTTGAAGAGCTGACGCAAAGCATGACAGAAATTCAACACCAGTTTGAGATGGTTCAGCAGCGGAGTGAAGTAAAGAGGGTATGTGAACAAATGCGGAACAATAGTGAGGGCAGAGGAAATTATCCTATCCTATATCAAGTTCCTCCCATATAGTCACTCAGAGGAAGAAGCTATCAAACTGACACAATGCAAGAGTACTACAGTATTATCTACTTCAGATATCTGTAAAATATTGCATACATACATGCACCCGTAATGAGTAGTAACTAGGTTTGTGCTGTTTTGTCTATTCTGTCATAGAGGGAGCACAGTGGTCAGTTGCGAGTGCGTCTTAGCCATCCGGCCTGTGAGACAGAACTCAAGCAGCTGGCGCTGGCTGAGGAGAAGAGACAGACGGAGCAGAAACAAGCCATCCAGAATACCAGACAGGAAGTTCAGGTTACAGACTTGCTGCTGCAGATTTTCGCTTAAGTGTTGCTGTTATTGCTTTTTTAAAAACCAAGTTAAACTAGGTCTTCATGTTTCTGGACAGGCCTGTGCTCTCAAAAATGCTGAAGAATTTGTTACTGCTCTTGCCAGGTTGGCGGAGGCCTTACTCTTCCAATTCGACAACCTCATAACCATACATGAGGTGCAAGTGGGACGTAAGTTTATGAATTCATTTATGTAAATGTAGATGGTGCCACAAGTTTGATATGCTCATCATCAGTGTTGGTGTTGACGCATTATAACAGGGTTCATACCAGCAGCTATATCACCCTGTAGCCCAAGACTGGTTGCCCACTCAATCTAAGCAGGGCTGAGCTTGGTTAGTACCTGGATGAAAGACTTCCAGGGAAAACCAGGCCAGCAGGGGGCCCTCACACTATGGGCTGTTTGGGTCCTAGCATCCCAGTATAGTGATGGGGATACTATGCTGACAAAAAAACACCGTCTTATGCCGTCAGATGAGACGTTAAACCGAGGTCCTGACTCTCTGTGGTCATTAAAAATCCCAGGATGTCCTTCGAAAAAGAGTAGGGGTGTAACCCCCGCATCCTGGCCAAATTTGCCCATTGGCCTCTGATCATCATGGCCTCCTAATCATCCCCATATTCTGATTGGCTTCATGCTCCACCAGTAAGCTGGTATGTGGTGGGCGTTCTGGCCATTATGGCTGCTGTCGCATCTTCCAGGTGGATGCTGCACATTGGTGGTGGATGAGGAGATTCCCCCTTATATGTAAAAGTGTTTTGATTACCCAGAAAAACGCTATATAAATGTAAGGAATTATTATTATTATTATTATTATTATTACTACAAGGTGCTTAACGTGTTTGAAGTACTTTGAATTTGACTTTTTGAAATTTAAGGCCTGGAAAATCCTTAAAAATAGCAGTATTCCTGAACAGGTACTTGAAAATTGCTAAAATTATTAAAAAACAATGTATCTATGAAAGTATTTAATTTTTCAATGAGCACATATCTTTTCACACAGTTAAATTAATCATACTTTTTTTTTTTTTTTTGCTTTTTTCAGTTGTGATAATGTCATAACTGAATCAGTTAAACCATTGTGTCACAAAATTATGTACTGTTTCGAAGTTCTCCAGCCGGGCCGCGTATCGCGAATCATTTGATTCAGATCAGGAATTCAGAGCGTTTATCGCAGATCATTTGATTTTTTAGATCAGAACTTCAGAGCGGAATTTTGAATCACTCCACAAATTGAATGATATGTAATCCAAATGCGATTCATTTGATTTAGATCGGGAGTCTGGTGCAAGTTTGTGAATCATTTGATTCAATTCGGGACTTCAAGCGAGTATCATGAATCATTTGTTTTCAGATCAGGATTTTGGAGCAGTTCCGCAAATCTTTTTTTCTGATATTTTTTTCTTAAATGGTGGAAAACATCAAACCATAAGTGAGATCTAATGAAAGTCCTTGAAAATCAAAAAACAGTGCTTAAAGTCCTTGAAAGTCCTGGAATTTCATTTTACAGTATCTGTACAAACCCTGTTGTAAGCAATATGAATATGATATAATTTTAAGCAATAGGTAATCAGATTTTTTTTATGTTTTTTCTTTTTTTCTCAGAAATCAGAATTGATATAAACTAGCAATTCAGAAAACATATCAGTCTTTTTTCCCCTCAAAATTGTGCTTTATAACTTATAAAAGTCAGAATTGCGAATTGTTTTTATTCTGCAATTCTGATTTTTTTCTCACAATTATGAGTTTTTATCACGCAATTCTTAGAAATAAAGTCAGAATTGTGAGTTTATATCAAGCAATTCTGACTTATTACTCGCAATTAGGAGTTTGTCATGCAATTCTGACTTAACTCGCAATCGCATGTTTATATTTCACAATTCTAAAAAAAATCTGAATTGTGAGTTATCTGTATCTGTATTGTGAGTATCTTACAGTTCTAAGAAAAAAAGTCTGAATTGTGTGTTTATATCAATTCTGACTTTATAACTCGCCATTGCAAGTTTGTAATCATGCAGTTCTTAGAAAAGAACTCAGAACTGAAAAAAAGTCAGAACTGTGAGATAAAAAGCCGCAATAACCTTTTTTTGTTCAGTGGTGGAAACGGCTTCCCTACTTTCAGGCATGTGATCAGCTAAGGACAAAAAAAGGAACCCGTTCTTCCCCCATTCAATATGACTATAAAATAATAATCATCATAAAGCTTATGTTTTGGTGGGAAACCCCAGTGAGACTTTAAAGCTTAGATTTATAAATGGAGAAAAAAAACTTTATAAAAGAACATATTACATAAAAAAGTAACAATATGATTATTTTTTTTTTAGGAGTAACAACAGTGTAACACATTACTTATCAAGGTACATTTCTGCATAGCTGCTTGTGATAATCATTAATTTACTGATTCAAACCTGAATGCCTTTTTGAAAAGCAGAAGCTGAACAAAAGAAAGCAAATATTACTACACTCATCCGCCAGACACAAACCAACCTTCTGCTGGAAGACAAGAGCAGTACTCTGATACAGAAAGGCAGCAGGTGTGGAAATACTTTACCCAAAAAACAAAATGTTTTTCCAAGCACTTTTTTTTTTACATTAATTGTGAATGTTAACCGCTGAATTGCACGTGTCATTTTGTAGAACATGGTCAGGCATTTGTTACTTCGGGTCCACTGGCTACTCATTTCACAAACAATCTCAGGAAACAGCCACCATCACAACTGCTAAAACCACAATTGGGCATCTTAAGACCATTGAGGAGCGAGATGCAGCACATGAGGTAAGTTCATTTCAAATAAGTTGGACATTGCTCTTGTCTAAATCATTTTTAGACTTTTGTGCACTTTAGTATAATAGGATCAACATACAAGAAGTGTAAATACATTTTATGTACTAGCATTTACAACAGTAGCAAACTCTACTGGAGCTATTAAGCACCTACAGTACACATCAAATGAGGATGCGAAATGAGGATCCATTCAGAAATACTGCTGCAGGCTGAATGATAAAGGGTTAGTAATTACTTACCCTCGTGTTGTTCCAAACTCGTAAGACCTTCGTTCATCTTCAGAACGATATTTTTGATGAAATCCAAAAGCTTTCTGACCCTGTGTAGACAGCAATGCAACTACCACGTTCAAGGCCCAGAAAGGTAGTAAGGACATTGTTAAAATAGTCTCTACAAGAATACTTCTTGTGTGCAAAAAAAAAACACCTAAAAATAAAATAACATTCAACAACTACTTCTCTTCTGTGTCAGTCTTTGGCGCACTGGAGGGGAATAAAGAATGAACAAACTTTTTAAAGTCTAAACAGATATAACAAACATGAGAAATATAAAACAAGTGTTCTGCTTGTGCGACTGTGTTAATCTTTTCCCAGCACTATGGTCAAAGGGTTCAGGAGGAGCTGTTCAAAGCCCAGCGAGAGTGTGACACTCAGGAAAGACAGCTGCAGCAATGGGACGACCACTGGCAGAGTCAGCTAAAAACTCTCGCTTCACTCAACTCTGAATGACCGTGAGACATTTATGAACGCCGACAGTCTAAGCCGAGGTATTAAACACCACAAAGAGAAGGAATACTGCATCTTAAATGAACAACTGTGCTCGCTCCACTAAACATTTACATGCTTATTTATTCCAGGTTGCTGGATTCATGTGGGGATTCAAATAATGGCTGATATAAATAGGCTAATACAAAGTTTGATCATATAAAAATGTTTATTCAATATTTTCAAGTTTCATTGATTAGTGTTGTGCAAGGATTAAATAAAAAACAAATCAAAATAAATGCAATCTATCTTATTAGTTTAACAAGTCCCTAAAACAATACAAACAGAATATGTAAACATAAGAGCATGATAAATTGAGCACTAAATAGTGCTTTACAGTACATTTGGTTTAGAGTTTGGATATTAAGCAGCATGAGTTCTCATTGCAGAGTTTTTCACATTTTTATGTTTTGGGTATAAGACCCTAGAAACCATATTTCACATCCCTCTTGAAAGCCAACAGCACTACCAGCTGTCGTGGCTTTAGGGTTCACATCATTGTGAACTTACTGAAGCTCCCGTTATTAAAGAAACAAACAGATTTCAGCGTTTTCGTAGGAGAATATCCCAACTCTCTCTCCAGCGCAGTGCCGCAAGCTCATCTGATGATAATGCTGGCTGGCCATAGGTCAGAGGACTCAAGTTATGGTGGGCCACATACACTGAACAAAGAACTGCTAGAATAACACCACCAAAACCTTTCCGTTGAGCTGGGGATCTGAGAAACAGCATGACATACAAATATGAGCATAGACACATGATTTAGATACTGGTTTCATTCATATACACCATGATTCAAAGTCAAGACTCACTTCTGTGTCATCCAGAATGTCTTTCTTTCTTAAGTTAAAAACAAATATAGGTTTTTGAGGAAAACATTTTAGGATTTTTCTCCATATAGTGGACTTCAATGAGGATCAATGGGTTAAATATCCAAATGCAGGTTCAATGCAGCTCAAAGGGCTGATCCCAGCCGAGGAATAAACAATATAAAGATATAGTTTTTAACCACAAATGCTTATCTTGCACTAGCTCGACCTCACGCATTACATAATCACGGACGCCTGACGTAGGCGAAAATACCAATCCAGTGTTTATAAAGCTAACATACAAAGTAACAACGATGTTGAACGATTTTGAAGTTAAAGGACAGAATGATATGGAGTTTTCACCCTACTCATTTTTTAACCAATGTACACAGACGAACAATTAACCATGTGTAACTTATCCAACGTGATTACGTAATGTGTGAAGACATGCATCACAGAGCTAGTGCAAGACAACCATTTGTGTTAAAAAAGGGTTCTTACACCTTTTTCAAAGTAAAATTCAAGCACTTTCAAGGTGCATTTTTAAGGTTTTTTTAAGCACTTTACAACTGTGGTAAATGACATGTACGTACATACATACGTACTTGTACATACTTGAGTTCTCCTCTCTAAATCAGATGTTACTGTGATCCAGTTTGTATCCAGATGGTGGGTCAGTACATATAGACCACCTCTACAGGTCTGTATGGGAGTATAAACTACTTGTTTATTGGTCAGAGGTGAACTGACCCCCCGACTGAGCCTGGTTTCTCCCAAGGTTTTTTTTTTCTCCATCAGTGTCACAGATGGAGTTTTGGTTCCTTGCCACTGTCGCCTATGGCTTGCTCAGTTGGGGACAACAACTAAATTGGGGACAAACAATTTATTAATTTGGAACTATTGATTAATTTCCTCAAACTAAAATTGTTTAAAGTTTCTTTTGAATTATTGATATATTACTTTCCCATTTGATACTGTAAAGTTGCTTTGACACTATTTGTATTGTAAAAAGCGCTATATAAATAAGGCTGACTTGACTTGACTACTGTGCTATTGAAAACCACTTATTTGAATTGCAAATAACATTGCCTAATATAAATAGCCAACATACAGTATAAATTATAACATTTTTAAAATGAAAGACTTTACAGGGTATCTGCACAATTTTTAAAATAAAATAAAAAAAATGCTTTTTAAGACCTGCACAAATAAAAGGAATACTGTATGAGTGGGGTAGGGCAATGTGTGTTTAGATTACCTTTTAACCATCATTTGCATTTGTTGTTTTCAAGCCAACGCTGAATGAAGCGGCAACCTTATGCCATGTTTTCAGGGTGCACGTAAAGACCAGCAGATCACACTACAGCCACAAGTGCAGATTCCAGAGGAATTAGGAATTAAATTAACTATTCAATAAGAAAGTGAATTATTATGAAACTAATGCAACTGCATTTTTAAGCACTTTCAAGCACTTTATCCAAAATCCAAGCATTTTTCAAACCTTTAAAACACTACATTAAAATTCAAGCATTTTTAAGGAATTCAAGCACCCATACAAACCCTGTTAAAAAGTATATAAATGTTCTTTTTTTTGGAAAATGACAGATTGTTTCACTAAAAAAGACACTTGGCTGGGATTTTGTAGACTAGAGACCTTCGAAGCTGCATTGAAACTGCAATTTTGGATCTTCAACCTGTTGATCCCCTTTGAAGTCCACTATATGGAGAAAAATCCTGAAATGTTTTCCTCAAAAACCTCAGTTTCTTATCAAATGAAGAAAGAAAGACATGAACATCTTGGATAACATAGGGGTGAGTAAATTATCAGGAATTTTTTATTCTGAAAGTGATGAAATTACATCTCTTACCTCAATACATGGATGTACAGGTGCTCAACAACCATAGGTATCTGCAAAATCTTGAAGGTGAGCGCTGGAAGGTAGTGATACAGAAACAGAGTCTTCTCCATTAGGAAGAATGGCAGGTAATTCACTGCCCATCCTCCAAAACAAACAACACCAGCCAAAACCAGTTGCTCCCAAGAGTCTAACAGAGAAGAAAAAAAATAGGAAAGGAACAGTTAATGGTAATGGTGAAGCAAACATCTCTACTATTATTCCTCACAGTACCTCAAGGCACTTACCTTGAGGAACGTCTTCAACTTTCCTCCGTCGTCTTAGTAAGTAGGTTAGAAACATAAGGCAGTAAACAACCAGCGCAAGGTTTGCAATGGTCCAATTAACAATATTCCCTATCAGTTGAATTTGTGCCTGTTTAAAAAAATAAAGCAATTTAATTAAGATTATTATTAAAATTTGTTCCATTATCATTCTGTCAAATGCAAAACGTGAAAGAGAAGCTAACAGAATGAGCCTGACATACATTACTTGAAGGATGAAGCCAGTATGCAATGTTGGTGTCCATTGTGATCCATTCAAGAGGTGATGAACTATATTTGTGTTCAGACTCTTCATTCTTTACTGTCAGCATCTTCCACTGTTACTCAAACATATATTGAATGTGTTTAGTAAATCACATCAGCTCTAAATGGCTTCAAGATCATGATTAACATTTAATATTCACCTGCAGCTCAAAAAATTTGGCTATAAAAGTGAGGTTTCTCTTGATGTCGCTTTGGGTAGGTGATTTTAATTCCAACTCCCTTTCTTTCTGTTCCTGACCTGAAAAGATGTGTATTTAGTCAAAGAAAAATGCATAAGCAATATAAAAACACATAGGGATGTTATTTCTTATACTTCTGCCATAGCGGTGCTCCTCCACGTTCCACATGCCACTCTGCTGGTAGCCTTTATAGATCTTATCCCCAACCACCTCCAGCTGTTTGAAACCCCACTCTGGCAGAGATGCTCCACTGAGCTGCAAAACATTATGGAACAGATATAAATAACTCTCTTAAAGAGATACTCCACCCAAAATGGTCAATTCTGTCATAGATGTATGACTTACTTTCTTCTATGGAACATAAATGATGTTTTAAAGAGATAGTTCACCCAAAAATGAAAATTCTGTCAATTACTTACTCTTGTGTTGTTCCAAACCCGCAAGACCTTCGTTCATCTTCAGAACAGAAATTAAGATATTTTTGATGAAACGTACAATAACGAAAGCCTTGAACGCGTTTGTGTTCTGAGGATTAACAAAATGTCTTGCGGGTTTTGAACAACATGAGAGTAAGTAATGACAGAATTTTCATTTTTGGGTGAAATGTCTCAGCTTTTTTATGGACTCCAATGTTGTTCATGTTCATGTTCTTCAGTGTAACATCTTTTAGGTTCCATGGAGTACAGTAAGTCACACATAGGAATGAGTAAATGATGACTTTAAGGGCAGTAACAATCACTAAGATGTGATTTTGTCCATGTACTTCTAGATAAATATGACTAAAATTTGTTCGAGTTCACACATTTTTTTCTGAAACTATATTATGCCTATTTTTTTTTTTTTTGCACAAATTGTACTAGTATACAAACCTTTAAAACAGCTGAAGTGTTCACGTGGACTAGTCGCACCTCTGATAAAATCGTCTTCCAGATCTCTCTATCGGACTCCCTGTTCACTATGTCCTACAGTGCAATAAACAGATTGCATCATAAAACCTATTTTGAGTAAATGTGATCATGTATTTATAAACCTATGGGTCTCAGATCTTACCACTCTCCATAGATTTTGAGCTGGCATAGACACATTAAAGTCAATGTAGCCAGACACTTCCTGTGAATGAGGACTCATTGGGGCTGCAACATCATGTCTTGAAAGCAAAGCACAACCAGGTTATTGCTACTACAAGCTTTAACAGATTACAAAACATATTCTGAACATTTTATTATAACTATTATTAACTAACAAGGACAATCTCTCACCAAAATAAACTGACAAAATGTATATTAATATGAATTAGCTGATATTAAATGTTAATAATAACAATTTAACATGAAATGTAACTTGATGTTGGTGGAATTATCTTACGTGTTTAGGTAGCGAGAGGACATTCCATGTAATAGCTGAATAATATCGCCATGTCTGACAGGTTTGGGTGGGCTGCTGACCACAACACTGTGCCTGCGGTTTAAAATTACAATTACGACACGGTTCACAAAAATATTTAGCTGCAGTCCACATGTGGGTTATATGAATATCACAAAATTATTTTTAGCAATGCTATAATTACTAAAAATTCAATTTAGCTAAAAATGTACTCAACCTCAGGCCATCCAAAATGTAGATGAGTCTGTTTCCTTATCATAACAGTTTTGCAGATATTCTGAAATCATTACATTACTTGCTCAACAGTGGATCCTATGCAGTGAATGAGTGCAGTCACAATGAAAACATCACAATAATCCACAAGCAATCCATGACTCCAGTCTATCAATTAACATCTTGTGACATGAAAAGCTATGTATTTAAACTGCAGTCGTGTGGATTACTTATGGATTAGTGTGATGTTTTTATCAGCTGTTCGGACTCTTATTTTGATGACACCTATTCACTGCACTGCTGAGCAAGTGATGTAATGCTAAATTTCTTCAAATATGTTCAAACAAACTCCTTGTATGTGTAAACACACTACCAGTCAAAGGTTTTTAAACAGTAAGATTTTTAATGGTTTTTAAAGAAGTCTCCTTCTGGTCAAGCCTGCATTTATTTGATCCAAGTACAGCAATAACAGTAACAGTTAGATTTTTTTTACCATTTAAAATAACTGTTTTCTATTTGAATATATTTTAAAATATGGGTTTTGAATGGTATAGTGTGTAATGTTACAAAAGCTTTTTATTCCAGATTAATGAATGGAAAGATCAGCATTTAAGAATCCTGAAAAAAAATGTACTCAACTGTTTTAAATATTGCTAATAATAATAATACAATTTTTTAAATGTTTCTTGAACAGCAAAGAGCGACACTGAAGACTGGAGTAATGATGCTGAAACTGTACCTTTGATCACAGGAATAAATTACATTTTTAAATAAAAAAAAACGTATTATTTTAAACATTTCAAATTTGTACTGATTTTGCTGTACTATGAATCTAATAAAAGCAGGCTTGGTGAGCAGAAGACACTTTAAAAAAACATTCAAAAATCTTTTCAAAAATGTTTGACTGGTACTGTACCTGGCAATAAAGCTTTCTGCCAATTAAAAAAAAAAAAAAAAAAGTTTTTTTTTTTTTTTTTTTTTTAGGTGAACAGTTCTTTTAAATGTACATACCGCCCAGGATCTTTAATAATCCACCAGTTGTTGACATCTTTGAAAGGATAGCAGGTCACCTGCTGCTGGTGGGAACTCCCACGGCCATTTTCGTATCTTTAAGCATAGATAAACAGCAAAGATCAACATGAAGACATGGTCATTTAAGATTACATCACCTTGAACCTGTAGCTTTTTGACAGAATGCTAATGTCTCACCTGATTGGATAGTTAGCCTTGTGGGAGTGAAGCCAACATGGAACAGGTTTACTGGACACAGTGCGAAGAGTGACCTGTGAGCCGAATGCAACATCTAAGGGCTGGCCCTGAGTGATCCGCGCTAGACCGCCCTTTACAGGAGAAACGAGAAAAATGTTGATGAGATGTTTTTTCTTTTCTTTATAAAGAAATCATAACTTTTATTTAGCAAGAATACATAATATTGCCATTTGTACATTTAATGGGTCTGGCTTCCAGTCTCATCCGCATCCAGATAATTTTAGCTGTACAAAACTGGTGTGTCTTACCATATTATTTTAATGTATTATCTTAATTATGAGCATACTAGTTTGCAGTGCAAACAATTTTACCATTTACTGCATGTTGTTATTCGTATTTGTATTTCCTTATAGCAGCTAACGAACTATAAATATGGCCCACAGGCTTACTTTCACGTTAAAGAATAAGGTGGATAAGAAACTGATCTGTACCTCTAGACTTGCTTGAAAAGCACTGCTCATCATCTGGTCATGTGGTCCACTGCGATACAGCAGAGTGAGATGGACGTAGAAAAATCCAAGGTACATGATGACGGGCAACACCACAAGAGCCAGGAAGCGAACCAAAACTTGGACCACTACTTTGGACTTTTCACACAGATGGCAAAATCATAATGCTGTACCCATAGTGCTTTAAAACCTATTTATATTTCTGACCCTAGACCACAAAACCAGTCTTAAGTAGCATAGGTATATATGTAGCAATAGGCAAACATGCATTGTATTGTGTCAAAATTATTGTTACGATAATAAGTAAAGAAGATACTTTGTACATTTCATACCATAAATATATCAAAACTTTATTTTTGATTAGTAATATGCATTGCTAAGAACTTCATTTGGACAACTTAAATTTTTTGGATTTTTTTTTAACACTTTCCGGATTCCAGATTTTCAAATAGTTGTATCTTGGCCAAATATTGTTCTATCCTAAAAAAAAAAAAAAAAAAAAAAAAAAAAAAAAAATCAATAGAAAGCTTATTTATTCAGCGTTCAGATGATGTATAAATCTCAATTTCAAAAAATTTACCCTTATGACTGGTTTTGTGGTCCAGGGTCACATTTGGTAACTACTACTCACGTGGCTTAAGGTTCGATCTCCAATAAGCTGCCAGGTGTGTACAGCTGCCAGGCCTAGCAGTAAAAAGTATGTGAACATACCCATGTACTTTACCCTAAAAAATAAGACAAATAAATGAAAATCTAACTACTTGGCACTACTTAAATTCCATTTGCAGAGCAAGATAAAATAGATTTTTACACTCTCTGAAGAAAATGTGAGTGGTGCTTCAGAAAAGAGACAAAAATCTTTTTTTTTCCCCTCCAAAAAATAAAGCTTTTGTTTTATGACTGTACATACCCGATTCCACATGCACAACTGACACCACAGATCACGAGCCAAAACCACCTAAAAGATGAACTGAAAGAAGAGAAAGCACATGACACATATATGTGACCCTATACCACAAAACCAGTGATGAGTTTGGGTATATTTGTAGCAGTAGCCAAAAATACATTTTTATTGTTAGGATATTAAGTAAAAATCATATTCCATGATATTTTGTTAATTTTCTACCATAAATATTTCAAAAACGTAATATGCATTTCTAGAAATTCATTTGCACATCTTTAAAGGCGTTTAATTTTTTTGGCACCCTCAGCTTCCAGATCTCAGCCAAATACTGCCTAACATACATCAATGGAAAGCTTATTTATTCAGCTTTCAGATGATGTATACATCTCAGTTTCAAAAATTTGTGCCTTGTGACTAGTTTTGTGGTCCAGGGTCACATATAACCATGAAGTTAAGGCAAATATCATTACAGTCACAAAAGGTTGACAAGACAATCTAGATTTGAGACTGACAAAACAGATACTAGCCAACAATCCTCACTTGTTTTGTGCTTTGTGGAAGCGCAGATAAGACAGCACAGCTAACAGCAGGAAAAAGATTAAAACAGACTCCAGCAGCATGAAGCGTGATTGCACAATCAAGGAGTTTTCTGTAAAAATGAAACAAAAGTATTTAACCTACAGTAACAGGCAGGAAAAAAACATCATCAGGCAAATTATATGGTGAGTATTTACCCATGAGGAGCAGCACACAGGCCCCCACTGCTGAGAAATGGGAATATCCAAGCTCCACCACCAGAAGATAAGCAAGGGGTATACACAAGGAGCCAGCAAGGGCCGGTATTACCCGAAGACTCCAAACAGGAACATTACTGGTGTATTCTACAATGGACCCAAAAAATAACCATTAAGAGTAATGCAACTGTAAATATTTTAATACAGTGCTATATGCATAGTAGTGGGCCAGACACAGTATCTAACAGGAGTCCATGCTTTGAATCTACCAAGTAGCTCAAAAGTAGGTCAAAACTTTACATACACCTTGCAGAATCTGCAAAATGTTCATTGTTTTATCAAAATAAGAGGGTTAATACAAAATACATGTTGTTTTTTATGTAGTACTGACCTAAATAAGATATTTCACATAAAAGCGGAAACAGTAGTTGAATTTATAAAAAAAAAAAAGGACCCTGTTCAAAAGTTTACATACACTTGATTCTTAATACTGTGTTGTTACCTGAATGATCCACAGCAGAAAAATCATAAAGGTCCCACAAATTCTTTGGTTTTTTAGCATTTTTGTGTATTTGAACCCTTTTCAGCAATGACTGTATGATTTTGAGATCCATCTTTTCACACTGAGGACAAATCTTAAGGATTTTTTCTGAAGAACATCGGGCAGTTTAACTGTTTAGGACAAACAAGAAACACCTATTACTATAGTCTTGTGGACTATATGTAAACTACCTTTTATGTGAAATATATTATTTTGACAATTTTAAATAAAAAAATAACATGCATTTTGCATGATCCCTCTTATTTTAGTGAAATAACTAACATTTTACAGATTCTGCAGGGCGTATATAAACTTTTGACCTCAACTGTAGTTTAACATACTGTAACTCCTCTAGAATAAGCCAGAATTGGGTTAGAGACAGTAAAAAACTACAAGGTCTGTACTAGAAGGCTTTGTCAGCCCAACATAAACCAGTATGAGGTGATCACCTGCTCCAATTCTGTTCCAAACAAAGTTGCCATCAAATCCTCCGAAATATGCTGCAAAGATAAATTACATACATAGGTAAATACACAAAGTGGCTTGCTTCATAAATAAAATTGATAAAGAATCAAAAATGTCATCACCTCCTAAAGCTAGTATCATGTGCCCAAAAGGTGGTCCACTCTCATCAATGAAAAACACTTGCTTCATGTACAGAGACAGGAACTGTCCGTAATAAACTTCATCAAACCTGTAGCAGTGTGCAAATGTTATATTTACATGTGAATTTCTCTTAATTCATAAAAATGATTCAAAAACAATAATTAAACGAAAACTTACACTACAGCTTTAGGGAAGTGAATGCCATATAGTCTGGTCACAAGCGCCAATGCTGTCACTGCTACCAGTAGCAAATTGATCTCCACTGTCACACTGATGGGCAGTTTCACACACTGCATGCTGCCTAACTGCATTTAATCATTCAGTAAGGTAAACATATCGTTTTTAAATATACACGTAATCTGCATATGGCAATGGCGCAGGATCTATGAAATGCATTTAGCATATCATGTAAACACACGTAGTTTATTTACCTTGATTCAGTTAGATTTAACGTTAGTTTCTAGAAGAGTTTCGCAATCATAGGTCCACACTGTTGATTTTGCGACTACATGTGCTGTGTTGTTTCGCGAAAAGTAATAAATACCGACCTTTGCTAACACTTAACTTTATTAAAAATATACACCCGTGTCTCTGGCATAAGCGACAGCTTTAGTATTCACATTAAAACACTCAAAATTGTAAATAAATCAACGGTATGTAGTGTGCGCTCTAGTGTTTCCGGTCAGTAGTGCTCTCATTTCAAAATAAAAGTTCAAACATTCCTGCACTTGAATGAATCCCTTGCGGCACAAAAAAAAGGTATTTGAGCACGTATGCTAAAAATACCAAGTGCCATTTATTTGAAAGAAATATAATACAAACAAAAGGCAAATAATAATAAAAAAAAGTATTCTATCTATTCTAGAAATAATTTTGCAATTAGAGATAACTGTCCAGATTCGGATAAAAAATAGGACTGTCTGGTTAAAGGAGAAATTCCGGAAAAAAAAAAAATCCTGATAATTTACTCACCCCCCATGTGATCCAAGATGTTCATGTCTTTCGAAAAGAATTTAACGTTTTTGAAAAAACATTCCAGGATTTTTCTCCGTATAGTGGATTTTAATGGTGGCCAAAGGGTTGAAGGTCCAAATTGCAGTTTCTATGTAGTATCAAAGTGCTCTACACGATCCCAGCCGAGGAATAAGAGTCTTATCTCGCTAAATGATTCAAAAAATTTAAAATTATATACTTTTTAACCACAAATCCTCGTCTTGCACTAGCTCTGCATTGCCATGTGCGTCTTCATGTATTACGTAAAGGTCACGCAAGGTCTTCATCTGTGTACTTCCAAAAAGGTAGGGTAGAGTGAAAAACTCCACCTCCAACTTCAAAATCATCCAACATTGTTGTTTTACCTTTTTTTTTTTTTTTGTAAAGGGCGTTTGACTTTCTTTGTAAACACTGTGTTGGTACTTCCGCCTATGTCATGCGTGACCTTTCTAACATGATTACATAAAGGTCAGGCTGGTACAAGACAAGCATTTGTGGTTAAAAAGTATAGAATTTTTAGTACATTTTTAAGAAAATGAAATGGTTGATCGTTTTGCTAGACAAGACCCTTATTCCTCGAAAGGGATCGTGTAGCGTGCTTTGAAGCTACATTGAAATTGCAATTCGGTCCTTCAACCTGTTGGCCACCATTGAACTCTACAATATGGACAAAAATCCTGGAAATTTTTTACTAAAAAAAAAATTATTTCTTTGCAACTGAAGACAAAAAGACACAAACATCTTGGATCACTTGGGGGTGAGTAAATGATCAGGAAACTGAACTTATGTGATAAGTGAACTTAACTTTTAATGTAATGATTCTAACGGGACATGAAGCCTATGCTGACACCTATCCCAGCATACAAGATACAAGATACCACAAATACATAAAAAAAACCTTGATAATTCATGGCTTTATTGAAATATTTAGGAAAAAATAAAAAAGACTGACAAATCACAGTTCGGGAAATATTTTCACAGGTCAATCACAGTGAGAAAACAAATAATTTTTGCATTTCAACATTGATGAAACGAGAAGCTTGATGAAACAGAATGGAGTGTAAAATAAACAACAAGCCCATAGCATTTGCTACTGAAAAGATACGAAAATAATGGTAAAAAAGGATGTGGTTACAAACAGATTAATACAGATTTCTTGGCAATGAAAATGAGGGCAGTAGTGGCAGATTCTCTATAATTTGAGACACTGCAGTCACAAAACATGACAAACTCACATTGGAAAGGTAGACTATATGTAATGGAAGCACATAATGCACATTGAATAAAATGTTTTCACACAAAACACTTGCAATTGTGTATTCTGAAAATGAGAAACAAATTAGTTTAAAATCCAAATTAATATGGAATATATAAAAATAGCGCTCTACATTAAAAACTACCTCTATGATGAATTTGCATTGTATAATATAGGAAAAAAGGGAATAAAATGTCTAACCTAGAGATATAGTTATACATTTATAGACTAAGTTTTTGACTAAACATGCTTAATTCAACAGAAATTCTTAATTTCAAGAAACACCTGTTTTATAAAATCCCAAATACTCCCAAATACAAAATATAATTTGCATTATTTTGCATATGAAAATGTAGTAAAAATGTCACATTATTTATATTATTGGTTGGTCCCTCAAGCAATGCATAGGAGGCTTGTACTAACACCAAGAGCCACAAATCTTCTAAGCAATTCTATCCCTAACATGTTTTGCTCTATGTGCAGGTGTTGAATCAGTTATGGCTTTTCTTTTCCTCTGATGGCTCTGTTTCTCTGTTTGTTGTGCTTCTGGTTCAGAATCTGATTTGTCCTCCTTAGTTTTCTTTTTAGATTCATGCATTAGTAGCCTCATTGATTTTCGTCTGGTTGAACCTGTAGTTGAACTACTCTGAAAAACATGCTTATCAATGGCAAGACTTTTCTCATCACCATCAGAGATATTTTCTCCACCTTCTTCAGATTTTTCTGCAGATGTGAATATCTCTTTTGGAGCCTCCATCACCTCTTCCTCACCTGCTTTGTTTTCTTCTTGATCAGTTTCCTCTACCTCTAATGCTAACGTGAAGCCCTCGTTTGTACTAGACTCAAGATCTACATGTTGCTCTACCACTTCCTCCTTAGCTCTCTGGGTTTCATTTAATATGCTCTGTTTTTGCACCTCTTGAGTTTCAACTGCATCTGTCTCTGTGCCTTTATGTATAGTACAATCTCCATCTGATTTAGTCCCTTCTGCATTTGTCTGGATTTTCTGTAGTATTTCTTCACCCAAAATGCTGCCCTCAAAAGCTGCTGCAGTTACATCTGACCTTAGCTCTACACTGTCTGCTGTAAATGTCACTTCTGCTGACTCAGTTTGTCCCGTAATGGCCTCCTTGACTTGTTCGCTATCATCATCATGCTCTTGTTTACGAAGACGTTTGGATTTTCTTGGAGCAGATGTTTCAACAGTCATTCTTTTTCTCAGGGTTCTCCTTTCCACTGCTGTTTCCTCCACATCAGCAGAGCTTCCTTGCGTATTTTCTGCGTCTCCCTCATTTTCACTTTCTTGGAGTGGTTTTGCTTTCTCCTGTACATTGGACACCTCGTCCTCCTCCTGTTCATTAGGCACCTCCACATCTTCTCTCTCAAGATTTTCTTCTTGAGTTTTGTTCTCAGTGTTTACCTGGATGCCACTGTTATTTTCCATGATTTCAAACAGAATTTCATTCCCTTCCTTCTCAGTATCATCGTTTCTCCCTGATTTTTCTGACTTTTCATCTGTATTAGTCTGAATTATGGCCTTTCCCTCTTTTGTCTCCAAATGTTCAAAAACAGCAATGCCCTCCTCAGCAGTTAAAGTCTCATTTTCTTTCCCTATAGAGACATTTAATTCATCTGTTTTTCTTTCTGACACTAGCTCTTGTCTGTGGAGGCGTTTTGATTTCCTTCTTGGTGTAGACTGGACTGTTACTGTTCGGTATCTGAGGCTTCTTGTAATGAAAGCTGCTTCTTGCTTTGAGTTTTCTAAAGCAACCTTCTCCACAGCTTTTGTCTTAAATTCATTTGTTTGATTGGTTTCCCCCACATTTTCATCCAGTGGTGCTGCTTTTTCTTGTTCCTGGTCTGTGTTTTCCTGTGAAGGCTCTGCTTGGCTCTCCTGAACTGCCTCCTCTACATCTTTTTGTGTTTTATCAGTTTCATTTTCAGTTTTTTTAATTGAGTTCACAGTCTCATCTTCCTCTTCCCCTGTAGATATTTTAGGCAATGCTTCATCCACCTTTCCTTTATCATTTGATATGTCTATCTCTTGCTCATCTGAAGTAGTTTCCACCTTTTTAGTCATGGAAACCATACCTCCATCTTCATCAAGATTTTCCACATTGGTCTCTATAATGACTGGTACATTTACAGTCTTTGCTGTCATTGAAGATGTTTTTTCATTTCTACTCATCTCTGCTTCTTCCACTGATTCCAACTCTACTTTGTGGAGACGTGCAGATTTTCTGGTCTTCTGTGTAGATGTGCCTGAATGTTCACTGATCCTTGGACTTCTCCTCCCTGTGGTTTTATCATTTTTATTTTCATTGATTTCATAACTTTCAATCTGTGAAATCTCTTCCTCTACTTGAATGGTGGTCTCCTCTAAAATGTTTGTTTGCTCCTTGTTCACTACTGAAACTTCATCCATCTCGATAGGTTTTTCTATTTCAGCTGTTTCTGTCTCATTTTCAACAAATGGCTCATTTTCCTGTTGCTCTAAATTGACTTCTCTTTCCATCTCAGAAGCTGCCTCATTCCCTAAATTTGTTTCCTTGTTGTCCATGTTGTCAATTTCTTTAAATTCTTTTTCTATTACATCCTTATCAGGTTCCCCTTCTATAAGTAAGACAATGTTCTCAGTAGCTTCTACAGTTGTTTTCTGAAGTTCTATTTCTGCTCCTTCTTTATTCACTTCATCTCCTTTCCCTGTTAGTGGCACTGTTTCAGTTTTACCTTTAAAAACCTCAGCCTCCAGTTTTCTAGATTTCCTTATTGGTGTAGACTGAATTTTTATTGTTCTACGCCTGAGACTTCTCTCTGATGCCTTCTCTTCTAAGATTTCTTCGACAGCTTCTGGTCCCTCCTGAACAAGACTGCTCATCTCTATGTCATTATCCATTTGTTTCTCTTTTAAAGAAATATCTTGATCATTTTCTATCTCCTGAATTATATTTGTTTGGTCTTCCTTTGTTGTTGCTTTTGGATGCTCTCCAGATTTTCCACTTTCTTCCACATCCTCAACTATGTCCTTCTTATGTTCCTCTACAGTCTCTCTCATGTTTACATCATTCTGTCCTACCAAATCATCTATGGGTTTTTGCCCCTCAACTGTCATGTCTTGTTCTTCCTCTTCTGATGTCAGGTTACGTAGTTCATCTTCACTTTTATCTGGTTCACACAGTTCCAGTTGTTCCTGTGGTAAGACTTCTGGAGTGTCAGTCTCTTCTGTATTTTGATCACGTTTGTTTAAATCTACAAGTACTAGTGTGTCTTCTTGCAGTATTACTGGAGTACCATCATCTTTCTCTACCTTCTCATCAGGATCTGCTTCTGTAGATGGGACCTCTTCTACAATCTGAGAGGCCTCCTTTTTATCATTTATTTCTATACCCATCAGCAGTTCAGCAGTCTCAGGTTCAAGTGTAGGTTCTTCAGCATTTGTGTTTGGCATTTCATCAGAACTTTCCAAGTTGCTCTCTACTGTAATTATTGGCATACCCGCAATCACAGTCTCTTCTGTTGTTGTTGAGGTTCCTTCATGCTCATTTCTTCTCTTATTTGTCTCTTTCACTGGTTCCAACTCTACTTTGTGGAGACGTGTAGATTTTCTGGTCTTCTGTGTAGGTGTGCCTGATTGTTCACTGATCCGTAGACTTCTCCTTGTGGTACTTTCATTTTTATTTTCATTGATTTCATAGCTTTCCATCTGCGAGATCTCTTCCTCTACTTGTATGGTGGTCTCCTCTAAAATGTTTGTTTGCTCCTTGTTCAATATTGAAACTTCATCCATCTCGATAGGTTTTTCTATTTCAGCTGTTTCTGTCTCATTTTCAACAAATGGCTCATTTTCCTGTTGTTCTAAATTGACTTCTCTTTCCATCTCAGAAGCTGCCTCATTCCCTAAATTTGTTTCCTTGTTGTCCATGTTGTCAATTTCTTCAAATTCTTTTTCTATTACATCCTTATCAGGTTCCCCTTCTATAAGTAAGACAATGTTCTCAGTAGCTTCTACAGTTGTATTTTGAAGTTTTTCCTCTTTATCTATTTCTGCTCCTTCTTTATTCACTTTATCTCCTTTCCCTGTTAGTGGGACTGTTTCAGTTTTACCTTTAAAAGCCTCAGCCTCCAGTTTTTGTACTCGTCTAGATTTCCTTATTGGTGTAGACTGAATTTTTATTGTTCTACGCCTGAGACTTCTCTCTGATGCCTCCTCTTCTAAGATTTCTTCGACAGCTTCTGGTCCCTCCTGAACAAGACTGCTCATCTCTATGTCATTATCCATTTGCTTCTCTTTTAAAGAAATATCTTGATCATTTTCTGTCTCCTGAATTATATTTGTTTGGTCATCCTTTGTTGTTGCCTTTGGATGCTCTCCAGATTTTCCACTTTCTTCCACATCCTCAACTATGTCCTTCTTATGTTCCTCTACAATCTCTCTCATGTTTACATCATTCTGTCCTACCAAATCATCTATGGGCTTTTGCCCCTCAACTGTCATGTCTTGTTCTTCCTCTTCTGATGTCAGGTTACGTAGTTCATATTCACTTTTATCTGGTTCACACAGTTCCAGTTGTTCCTGTGTTAAGATATCTGAAGTGTCAGTCTCTTCTGTATTTTGATCAAGTTTGTTTAAATCTACAAGTACTAGTGTGTCTTCTTGCAGTATTACTGGAGTACCATCATCTTTCTCTACCTCCTCATCAGGATCTGCTTCTATAGGTGGGAACTCTTCTACAGTCTGAGAGGCCTCCTTTTTATCATTCATTTCTATACCCATCAGCAGTTCAGAAGTCTCAGGTTCAGGTGTAGTTTCTTCAGCATTTGTGTTTGCCATTTCATCAAGACTTTCCAAGTTGCTCTCTACTATAATTATTGGCATACACATTATAACAGTTTCTTCTGTTGTTGTTGAGGTTTCTTCATGTTCATTTCTTCTCTTATTTGTCTCTTTCACTGGTTCCAACTCTACTTTGTGGAGATGTGGAGATTTTCTGGTCTTCTGTGTAGGTGTGACTGATTTTGCACTGAGCCTCAGACTTCTCCTTGTGGTCCTTTCATTGTTACTTTCATTGGTTTCAGTGCTTTCCACCTGTGATATTTTTTCATCTGTCTGGATGGTGGTTTGCTCCCTGCTAACCAGTGGATCTATCTCCATTGGTTTTTCAGTCTCCACTGTTTCTTTATTTTTAACCAGTTGCTCATTTTCCTGTTGCTCTAAATTGGTTTCTTCTCCCAACTCAGGTGCCTCCTCATCTGTGTCTTTTGTCACAGCTAAATTTGTTTTTGTGTTTTCAATCATGATATCTTCAAATCCTTTTTTTATGACATCCTTTTCATAATCTGCTTCTAAAAGTGAGATGACTTCAGTAGTTTCTACAGTTGATTTTGGAAGTGTTTCCTCTTTATCATCTATTTTTGAACCTTCTCTATGCATTTCTTCAACTCCATTTCCCGTTATTTGGACATTTCCAGTCTTATCTTCAAAAGCTTTAGCCTCTTGTTTATATACGCGTCTCGATTTTCTTTTTGGTGGAGACTGAATTTTTATTGTTCTATGCCTGAGACTCCTCTCTGTGCTGACTGATGCTTCCTCTTCTAAGATTTCCTCGACAGCTTCTGGTGCCACCTGAGCAACACTGCTCATTTCTAAGACACTGATTGTTTGTTTCTCTTTTTTTGCCTCCAGAATTATATTTGCTTTATCACTCGTTGTTTTTTTAGGATGCTCTCCAGATTTCACTGCTTCTTCCACATCCACATCTATGACCGCCCTATAAACTTCTACAATCTCTGTCACTTGCAGATTATTTTGTTCTTCCAAATCTGTTGGTTTTTGCCCCTCAAATGTTATGTCTTCTACATTGGGTTCGATCTGTTGTTCAACTGTGTTTTCTATTTCCATTTTCTCTTCCACAACTGTCTTTTCAGTGTCTTCCTCTTTTTGTAGTTGTTCTTGCTGTTCTTCCTCTTCTGATGCCAGGTTACATAGTTGATATTCACTATTATCTGGTGTATCCAGTTCCAGTTTTTCCTCTGTCTGGGAATGTGTTAAGAGTTCTGTACTCTCTCTTTCTGTATTTTGGGAAAGTTTGTTTAAATCTACAAGTACGACTGTGACATTCTGCAGTTGTATTACTTGAGTACCATCATCTTTCTCTACCTCCTCATCAGGTTCAGCTTCTATAAGTGAGACCTGTGAGACTTTCTCCTCTTTTTGAATGTATGTTTGCTCTTTGCCAACCACTGGGTCAATCTCCATTGTTTTTTCTGTCTCGGCTGTTTCTTTGTCATTTTTGACCAACGGCTCATTATGTTGTTGCTCTAAATTGGCTTGTTCTGCCACCTCAGATGCCTCCTCACCTGTGTCTTTTGTCTCAGCTGAATTTGTTTCCTTGTTCTCCATCTTGTTGATTTCTTCAACTCCTGTTTCTGCTACACCATCTTCAGGTTCTGCTTCTACAAGTGGGATCACCTTCTCAGTAGCATCTACAGTTGATGTTTGATGTGCTTTCTCATTATCATCTATTTCTGTTATTAGGTCTATTTCAGTTTTATCTACAAAAACCTCAGCATCTTGTTTTTGTGTACGTCTAGATTTTCTTTTTGGTGGAGACTGAACTTTTATAGTTCTTTGTCTAAGACTTCGCTGTGTGCTGACTGGTGCCTCCTCTTTTAAGTTTTCTTGAGCAAGACTGCTCACCCCTTCATCCCCATTCTGGCTGTTTTCAATTTCATTGCTTTCCACCAGGACGCCCTCATCTGGCATTGTGTCCAAATCTTTAGTTGGCTTTTGCTCTTCAAATGTCATGTTTTGTTTATCGAGTTTGCTCTGCTCTTCAGCTGTATTTTCTTCCTGCTTTTTCTCTTCCTCAGGACACTTTTCAGTGTCTTCCTCTGTTTGTAGTTCTTGTTGTTCCTCATCTTCTGATTCCAGATTAGTCAGTTCTTGTTCATTTTTATCTGGTCCATCTAGTTCCAGTTTTTCCTCCATTTGGGAATGTGTCAGGTCTTCTGAAGTATCACCCTCTGTTTCTGTATTTTGGGAAAGTTTGTTCAAATCCACAAGTAAAACTGTAGCTCTTTGTAATTGTATTACTGGAGTACCACCATCTTTCTCTACCTCCTTGTCAGGTTCTGCAAGAGAGACCTTCTCTTCAGAACCATCAACAGTCTGAATTTCTTTCTCCTGATCATCTATTTCCACAACCATAAGTAGATCGGAACTCTCCGGAATGGCAGTTTCCTCAATATTTGTGCTTGCCATTTCATCAAGGCTTTCCAAACTGGCCTCAGTTGTAATAACTGGTATACAGACATTAACAGTCTCTTCAGTTGTTGCTGATGTTTTTTCATTTTCATTACTACTTATGCTTGGTTCTTTCCCTTTATCATCTATTTCTGCAGCTTTCAGCAGTTCAGAACTTCCACATTCTGGATTCGGGGTTTCATCAACATTTGTGTTTGCAAATTTATTCTCCTCTGGACCTACACCCTCTGAAAAAACTTCATCCCTCTCAGGGTTTTCATCAGTCCTGAGTTGTGGCTTAACACTTTCCACTTGTGGAATCACTGCTTTGCTACGTGTAGATCTCCTAACTGGGGAGATCTTGATTTGTTTCAAAGTGCTCCTGAGACTTCTAACTGTTACCCCAGGGTCAACAGGTTGATCTCTTGTGGACCTACTTGGGGTGTCAGAGCCTTTCTTCTGCGTTTGTTTGTTTTGCTCGGGAAACGACTTGTCTGAATCTTGCTCATCTTTGTTAGCTTGTTCAGTGTCTGCTTTCTCAACCTCCATTGTTTTTGGTTCCGGTTCACCCTCTTGCCGTTTGTATGCAGTTGATTGCTCTAGAGTTCTGTTGGCATCAGCTGCTACATCATATTCTTCTGTTGTAGTAGTAAAGGCTGGTTCTTCTATAGGTTTTGTTTCTAATGTTTCATCTTGTTCCTCTATTCTCATAGTTTCTTCAGCTGCTTGTTGCTCAGATGGCATGGTGTCCTTCATTCCCTCTTGTTCAGGAGTACTGATCTCTCCATAATTATCACCTGCATCATTAGGAGAATGTTTGTGCAGATCTACAAGCACACCTTTGGCTTCACTCAATGTTAACATCACAGTGCTATTTTCCACTGTCTCGTCATCATCTTGAGGTGTTGTTTTTGATTCTTGTACCTCAGGAGGCTCTACAGATGACTGTTGTGGTGCTCCTTCTTGATCATTAAATTCTGAAACTTCAGGAACTACATCTACAGTTTCCTTAATCTGTGTGATTTCAATATCCATAGTAGATACAGTTTCGACTGTGAGCATTTCTTTTTCTTTGTAGTCATCAACCTCAGACTCTGCTTCTGCCTTATTTTCAACTTGAGCTTCTTGTATCTTTTCCATGACCTCGGAAACATCATGTTCAGTTTCATCTGTTGATTGTTCAGTATTTTCGTCTAGCATAACTGCTTTGCTGTGATGTTTTGATCTTTGTTGGACTCTTTTCACAGACTTTGTAGTTTTAAAATCTTTTTCGGCAGGCTGATGCCTGAGTCTTTTGGACATCCTTGAGGGAGTTAAAGCTGATGTTCTCTTTTGAGGTAATTTGCTCTTGGTGTAGACCTGTTCTGCCTCATCAGAACCTAATTTATTTTTACTTGCTTTTTCAATTAGTGTATCCTTGTTTGTCATTGTTTGGTTTGTTTCAGAGAGTACTATTTCAGCCTCATTTAGTTTTTGCTGGGCGCATAAGACCTTTTCAGTACTAATGACCTCTGTCACAGAATCTGCCTCCATCACTGTCTGGTCTTTGACTTCCAAAGACTGTTGCAGAACTGTGTCTTCATCCTTTGCTTCTGTTTTCTCTTGGCCTATGCTGTCATTACTGTTGTCCTCAATTAGGTCCTTTCTGCTTTGTGCCATAACCTCATCTTCTGCTCTTTCTATATTCTCTGTTATTTCTACATCACTGTATGTTAATTCTTTTTCTGTTGATTTAACGTGAGTCTCTGATTGCTCTGCCACCTCAGTCTCTGCAGTTTTTTCCTTTTTAGCTTCATCCAGCATTTGTTTTATTTCCCTTTTCTCTGCCTCACACACAGGTTCATCTTTCTCAACCTCTTTATTTTTTCCCTCTTCAGGTCCTGTACTAATTTTAACAATTTCTACATCCACCACAGACTGAATGTGGCTTTGATCAATAGACCCTATTGTGGATCCTTGTATTCCTACAGTGTACTCCTTAATAACCATTTCACATTCCTCTTTACCACCTCTTTGGCTCTTTATTTCCCCAGCTGTGGTGAGGTGGGTGAATGGAGTCCCCTCTGATGTAGCTGTGACAATGTCTTTTTCAATTCCCTGTTCATCCTCTCTCTGTGATTCTCTCAGCTCTGCAAAGTTTGTCACAGTTGCAGTTACTGTGTCTACTGAGCTCTGCCGAATTAGAGAAAACAGATGTTAATTAATGCATTGAAAGTGTGAAAAGAGGCCATTTTAGGAAAACAAAGTACATAATAATACTGTTCAAGCTGTTTAGTATTGAAGCAAACATTATGTTTATTCAACTGAGCACATACCCTGAGTACCGTTTCGGATTCTTTTACCGAAAAAGCATTAAGATTTTCCACAGCTGCCACCTCAGTTGAACTTTCAACTCCTGCCTCAATGTCTTCCACCCTTTGTGAGACATAGTTAATTATGTAAATAGCGTAATAATCAATACTGTGTTTTTTTGCTGACAAATAATGTTACCTGATTTTGTTCTCTGACAGCCTTTCCTCTGAATTATCTCGGATACCTCTGCGTTTTAAGTTGCTTCCTTTGCCACGCCTTGTGACAGGTATGTCATCTACTTCTGTAACAGTAAAGAACATCTGTTAGATTTGGCTGAAGAGGCTTTTTTTTTTTGAGGAAATTATTGTTCAACCAACAATTCATACTTGCCTTTGGTGATGTCAGTGATGGTCTCCTCCTATAATGTGAAAGTTGATATTAATGTTAGATATAAGATCCACTGTGTAATATTACTGTATAGGCTCATTCCGTGTCAACTTCCGAGGTCCCCATCTCAAATTTTAGATTTTGATAATATTTTTTTTTGAAGAAAGATAGACATGTACAGGTCCTTCTCAAAAAATTAGCATATTGTGATAAAGTTCATTATTTTCTGTAATGTACTGATAAACATTAGACTTTCATATATTTTAGATTCATTACACACAACTCGAAGTAGTTCAAGCCTTTTATTGTTTTAATATTGATGATTTTGGCATACAGCTCATGAAAACCCAAAATTCCTATCTCAAAAAAT